>JAKCOX010000023.1:5577757-6177757 GCA_022605575.1 Laterallus jamaicensis coturniculus | reverse complement strand
CTTCCCCCCAGATTCCAGGCTATGCTGGTGTCCAAATAAAACCAAAGAAAAAGAAATCATTTTGCCAGCTGGCCAATAAAAACTGCTTGAAGTTTTAAGAGAATATGTCAGGGAGATTTCACACTTGCATTCTCTCGGTTATATTTCCTTACCCTCGCTCCCCTCAATTTGTTATGTTTGGCCACTTTGCTGGGTCTGCTCTCCTTCAGTTCTTCTGGACTCCAGGAGATATATAATTATTACTTAAGACCCAGAGCTTTGAAAAAAGCAGTGCAGTCCAACTAATCTTGCTTCTTGTAATAAATCTAATAAAAAGTGAGGTTTGGAAAATGTATTCATGTTGTGAACAGTAGAAACAAACCACTGAGGCAGGCTTAAATGCCCACAGAATGGTTAAAGCTTTTTAATGACCAAATTTGCCTCCGAGCAAACAGGCACCACTATTTTGGATGTTGTGATTTCCAGGTCTAGTAGCCACAGAAAAGGAAAGCCTTAGAACAACATGACTGCTGGGGACACCAATGATTAGATGACTGGCTCTAATTCTCAGACTGGGTGATCTCAGGACTTACACCACAGTTCCTAACATGTTGTTTTTATTAAACTAAAGACTGCCACGAACAAGTTAATAGCTAGGTTTGAGGCGATTCTCTGTTCTAAAAAAACCCCTGTTTTCATTATCAAACAATCAGATAGTAAGTTGCTTGCTTTAGCTCTAAAGGTATATCCAGATCTTCCCAAGACTTACTCATGCATAGTCCTCCCCAGGGTACTCCTTGCAAGATCAATATTTACTAATCAGAGTAAGGCATCACAAGGCAAGACTTGAGCATACACCTCTGAATTCCTGCCCAAGGAAACAGTGTCAGACATATTGTGCATGTATTTGCTGAATGGAATTGCATTAAAACATGTGCATCAGGATATGGCTCCTCTTGATAGAAATATAATGAACCGATTAACTTCACTGGTGCTTTGTCCAAATAAAAAATGTGGGACTGGAAGACTATTCAACAGAAACAAATAGCCCTACCTCCTCTTTACCAGCCAGAAATCTGCCTATCAGAAACGCATTGCTATTATAGGTATGGAAAGAGTCTTGGCAAGTATAAATACCCTTCAACAGGAAGTCCTTTAGCCTCTGCGAAGAGAAATTTCAGCACTGACAAAACCAAGACCACAAGAGCATCCACAAAGATTCTTGAAATTAATCCTTCCTGATTTAAAGTGGAAGACAGCAAAAATTTTATTGAATCGTCCTACTGCTCTCAAATTATAATGTGCTCTACTAGATTGCAGGTCAGTCACACCAATCTGGAGGATATTATTTTTTTTCCTTTTTCCCCCCACTTATTCTTTTCATTCCGACAGCACTATTGATGAAGACCTCAGGAAAAAAATACCAGCGCCCAAGACACTTTGATGGCCTTTCCACTGTGTAATTATACTTACTCTTGATAACACTAAAGACATGCCTTATTGGTAGTGGCACAGGCTGCTTTCCTTTTCACAGAGAGATGGATTGTTTCTGCAGGCCTTGATGGCCTTCAAATTATCTGAGCACAGAAAAGAGAGCAGAGTGAATTTTATTTTAACTCATTTTATTTCTAAATTTATTTCCCAGTAGCTAGAAGGTGATGACTGCCCCAGCAGTCAAGTCAATTGTTATCTGTGGGACTTGATTATGTTTAGACCCAGTCTCTCATTTTGAGCAAGACACAGTTAATGAGGAGAGAAATGAAAAGTGCATTGAGTCACAGTGTGTTTGTGGTAATTTGTGACACATTCACTCTACTCAGTTCTTTGTTTATTCCTTCCCCCCTCCATGCAGGTCCTGTAGAAAAAGGAACAGATAAGCGAATTCAGTGGTAGACAGTTAAGGGTGTTGAAAGTAATGAATCTATATCTCTCTATCTCTTTCCCCATTGTTGGCAGTAATTGGAGCAGTGTTCATCTATACAGTAAAATGCCAGTGAAGCCCATCTTAACGAAACATCTTTTTTTCCATTATTTTGCAACACATTTTTCATTGACACTGCTAGTTTTTATTTTCAGTATGTGCCTTTTCTTTTTTCTTTTTTTTTTTTTTGCAAGCTCTTTGCCACTCTTCTAAATAATAGTCCATTAAACAGTTCACAGTGTGTGTTCTGTAGAAATGTAAAAAAGTGATTGGATGATACTAATTAAGGAGAGATTTTGTTTCCACTTACTGCAGATCAATGGTGGGTTACATTAAAGCTTCATTTTTGTGATGAGTTTAAACACAAAAGAACAGCTGTGCTAAATACATATTTCAAGGCTTACAGGTAGGTCAAATAAATCTTTCTTTCTTTGCCTGTCTATTTTAAAACTATAGAAAACTGTACGCAGAGAATAGTAGTAAAATAAAAAGGCAAATTTCTCACTGCAGATTTTTTTTTCACTTGCGATAGCAGAAACTGTTAAAACAGGAATGCCAATTGCAATGCATTGAGATCCTGTTGGCTTTTAATTTACTCTATAGCCTACTATGCATTAATTTTAATGAGACTTTTCTTCTGTTTTCTACAGTTGCCACTCCAAGGTATCCCCTCTCTGATTTATGGTTGAGTTAGATACATGGAAAAATATCTGAGTGAGAAACCTCTTCCTGTATTTGAACCCACATTTCTTCCTTTAATCCTAAATTATTCTGAGCACAAAACTTAACCGAAATCTCCATAAGGAGATATGTTCATATGCAAAGAAGAGTGGCAGCTAATTCCAGTCAGATCAATTAAAATAAAAACTCACTATTCGTCGGCATTCCTTGATCAGCACAAACAACGTTCAGTTGAAATTCACCTGGTTGCCTCCAAGTAACATAATGAATCCTGAACATATATGACAAGGAACTAAAAGAGAAAATGCTTTTCAGGCACTTGCTCAAAATATTAAAAGGACAAAACTATTTTAAAATCAGTTCACTCTGACTATTTTAGAAACATATTTTATTTAATATAAGGTCCTATATAAGGGAAGTATAGGGACCCTGCTTTTATCCAGATCATTTTAATATCAAAAACAGACAAGACTTGCTGTTTGCACCCTCCTTGCATTGCAACAGTCTAGATCCCATTTCTAAACCACTGTTAGCAGAGCAGAATAACATGAGATAGGTTTTGTATATCATGGGCTAAAGAGACTGACTGGTATCTCTGAATTTGCAGAAACCGAGGTCACACATAAATCCAACAAAAGTTTGCATGGAAATGGATAAAAAGACTTCATTTAGGTACTATTTTAAGTTTAAACTATGAATTCAATACTACATGCCTTCTATCAGATCAGCTTGAAGCAAGAGTTAATTTATAATTCATAAGATCTTTGTTGCATGTTGCAATCTGGGTGCTCTCAAAGTCTCAAAAGGAATTGGGTATACTGACAATGTACCCACCAAACCCTAGGCTTACACATTTTTCAAAGAGGTGTATTTGCGATGACTGTAAGAAATTCTTATTTGTGGGCACTGTTCTTGGCACTAGTACCACCGTCAGGCTTCCTGCACAAAGACAAGAACATCCAAGGCGAGCATGAAGGGGCTTCTGCAAGTCTGAGGACATCAGCGCCTGACCTCTGTGCCTTACTCCACAATGGGCCAGCTAGCTGGCTTTTCTACCAGTCATGTAAAGTTAACGGCTTCCTTAACATCATTAATGAAATTCCTCTGCTCTTTACACATATTTAAATACAAAGAATGCCATACTGCTGAACATATTTGGTCCAGAAGGATGCTCTGTTTAGCAGTAGCCTGTGTATCAAATGATTGATAGATTCATATCTACCCATATGAGAAAAGACTATTTGGTCACCAAGTCCAAAGATATGTAAGGTGGGTCACAGAATTCAAAAGCTGCACTGAGCCCAGGAAACATTGAGGAAAGACCTGTTTTCACGAGTGACATCCACTCTCGAACTTGAAACAAAGACGGTTGGAAAGCATTCTGCTAGTTATGGGACAGACTTCCAGTGAATAAAATGGCCTTTAAAACCTGCACGACTGTGCACCTCATGCTGGTTTTACTGCTGTTATGAACTGGATAGATTAGGGTGAGTAGCACCATTTTTAGTTCAATTTTGCTCAGCGTCTCTGTAGTTGTAGAACCCACACATGCAGAAACTCTTTATTCAAGCATGGGTTATCACTGGTATTCTCACAGCAATTTATACAAGGAAACTTTTCCTGGTATAATTCATTAAAAATTAATCAACCCATTTCTGTGCAAATCTCTGTGACATGCGTTCTTTGATGCAGTGAGTGCTGAATAGTCTTTTCTTTATTATGAGATGACACAAGTGGAACTTTCTAATTGGCTGTCAGTGATGTCATACCCAAGTAAATGCACAAGTCGGCTTATTTCCCTTATTACGAACATACTCTGTGACAGACTGAGTTTCTGGAGAGCTCCTGCCCCTCTTTGGTAGTTAACATCACTTTGCTGGAAGGATTACAGTTATGCTTCTATAATAGGATAGAAACCTGCCAGCGTGTTTTCCTGTCTTTCTTTGCACGTGGGGGATATTTTGCTCCGCAGAGTTCCCACCTTTTCCCACAGGGGCAATGTGGAACTTAGTGAAATTAACACCACCTTTGTCAGGCACCCTTTACAGGGCTCTCTTTTTGGGTGGTTTCAAGGGCTGTGTCAAAATCAACAATAAATGTGGTCACATTCATTTCTAACTCATAGTTAACAGACTTCATATAATATGCAGAAGTTTCAGCAGCACAACCACTAAAGGGATGTAGCCAAGAGACATATGGAAACAGTGAGATTTTGTTCTTGTGGTTTTCAACTTATTTATGTATTTGGTTAACAGCTCCTCGTTAATGCAGAAAGATTGCCATATCTCCAGCCTTGCCAGGAGGGTCCACTTTCACTGCAGGAGGATGTGCTCTCCAAAGAACGTGCTTTGGCAGGAATGGTGGTGCTTACATATGTTTTTCTCTGTTACCCATGTTATGCGCTTACAGAGCTCAGATAAAGGGCAAATGTTTTGCTTCTAGGAGCTACCTTCCAAAATCATGTGGCAAGGTGCCACACTCTCTAGCCATGCTCTGTACAGCTCTCCAAACCAAGATTACAAACCCATTACTTTCTTACTACCTCAGCTCTCAACTACTTTCATCCTACTTCGTAAGCAGCTCCCCTCCCACGTACAGCTTTCAGCTTACACCCAGCTTCACAATTCCCAGACCTCTGCAGTCTGACACGTAGGCCAGACCACCCTTGAGCACAGCATGCCCTTGCCCCCAGACACCAATCTCATGTGAGCTTTCATCAGATCTTTCTGATCAGTCCCAGACAGGCTTTCCAGGGAAGAGAGGCATTACAGACCTGTACATTTGCTGGGGATTGTAGGTGTAGGTGTTCCCTAGGGAAGTCTACTGAAGGCCATAATCTAAGCTTCAACTCTACACCTGGACTCTCCTCTATCACATGCCCCTTATGTTACCTAGCAGCGTGCCTAAAGTGTGTGAAGTAACAAAAGATAAATGCACCTGGAGATTCCATCTCTTTAGGTGATATGCCTACAGCATGCTCTCCCAGATGCCTGTGGTTGCGTACACAAGGACAGCTCAACTATACTAATTCTTATCCCCAGGGTATGGAAGAAAGTTGCAGGAAGTATTGTGCAGCAATGCTAGCTGATGGAACTAATGTGATGCTACTACAGCAAGTGAGGCTGGAGTTTAGCAATCAGTTTGTCACTGTTTAATCAAATCATTACAAATAGTGAATGAAAACCTGGCTTAAGAGACAGGTATGACTTACACTGTTTTCAGGTTGTCCCATCTTCTACTGTCTGAATATTCCTTGTTTTAAGAAAAATAAAAGAAGAGTTTCCTTCTCTTTTTATTTTCCTTTTCCTTTTCTCCCCTGTTTTTCTGACAGACAATGGCTTAATCTAAAGAATAAAGACACTATATGATTATATCATTTTCTAATCCAATTACAGATCTTTGATATGGCCCCTTATCTTTTCCATTCATGCGCTGATATGCAGATCACATGGGTCTTGAAATATCTATACTTTTCAGTTCATGCCTTTACCTTTTCCTGTGCATTTTACAAAACCACATATTAATTATTTGATTCCTATCTTATGAAAGAAATATTAATAGAGGCATTAATGAAGACAGTAATGTAATCACCAGTTAACTTTTCTAGAATAATTTTACTGAGATTTCATTTTAGAGTATAGGGTGAAATCCTGGCTTCAGTAAAATTATAGGACTCCCATAATAATTATTAGGACCAAAATGTCATTCTCTATTTTCTATTGACCAGCAAGTTTCCAGTATTTGTCTCTGTGGTCATTTTACACCAGTGGGACACTTTGTTGCTTTAATGTGTGTTAAACTTGAGAGGAATATTCTCTCAGCTGATCTGCCAGTTAATAAGGAAGAAAAGTCTTTTCCACACCCTAGAACAGGAGCAAGGATCAGCAGTCCAGCTGCTATTTGGTCTTTCTTCCGCAACTCCATTGGAATAAAGCAGAAGCCTTTCATGGGGTGAGGAGCTAAAGAACTCGCACTCACATCCAACCCTCTGCAGCTGGGGTGGATGGGTTCCTCCCATCCACCTCAGTAAGAAAAGCAAGCTATATTAAAGCAGTGGAGCTCCATAAACTGGTTGCTGAACATCTTTTTAGTTTAATAAAGAAGATAACAGCCCAGCCTAGTTCTATTTTGCTCTTGTCATGAAGAAGACAAGGATTAAGGATCATGATAGGGACCCCCAAAGACATTGTTTTCCATGTACAAGTGCCCTTCAAGCTAGCCCCCAGCCAGACCACAGGAATCCCACAGCTGGACTTTGAAGCGTTACAGGGAGGCATTAAAATTTGCGACTTGGTGTAAGGACTGATTAAGGAGACTGAATGCCCAGCAAGACCATGAGCAAGAGCAGTCTGAAGAGTGGTCATCAGTGACAAGATGATTCTAAATACTTTGATATCCCGTGGCTGCTTTCTTCCCTTTTCTTGGTGGACTTCTTTTCCCAGTCAATCGGTGCTCAGTTAATTAGTATACACAATAGTAGCTTTCATGTGTTTTAACTGGGGAAGGATCAGATAAAATTTTGTAGGGGAACTGCATGCATGTGCATATGCAAGTGTAAAATGATGGAAGTTTAGAACAATATGGAATAAAATCAAGAACAGTAAAGTTTATGCATTATGAAATCAATACAAAAATGAAAATGCTATGTTGCTACAGACTGAAAATGCAAAAATACTGCCATTCCCTTGTAAAGAAGGTTTTCAGTTTCTTCTGTGCTTCCTTTTACATTTGCCAAGTTGCTGCATGTTGTCTCCACAAGCTTGGGGATAGCCAGTGAAAGTCCCATTGGTGGCTGCTGCACCAACAGATGAATGAATAGGAGCTCTAGAAAACAATTAAATATTAGAAAAATGGAAAAAAAAATCTCTAAACTTTTAAAGTATTTTGATATGTTGTTCCAGGGTGAAACTTGCTATGTACTGGGGATTTCACTGAATATCCTCCAGCTGCTCTTGTTTTGTGTGATACCTTTATTTTAAAATTCTGGTTTGTATCTTTGCTGCATGCCATTATCAAGACAGATCTACAAAAAATGGATTTTAGTGAAGCTTAGAAACCTCTGTTGCAGATGGACTCTCCTATGTCCAAGGCTTTAAACCCTACCTTGTAGGTTCCATAAGATGACATGGATCCTTTCACTTTATACTCTTCTCCCATCTCTGTGAGAAGAATGACCAGGATGAAAAGCCAGATGGGTGTAACAGGCAGAGTTTGGGTAGAAAAGCCTACCTTATGTATAACTGGCAGAGTTCGGGTGGTAGGGAGCTGGAGGGTGGGAGATGCTGAAGGAGGGAAGGTTTAGATTGAATATTAGGGGGAAGTTTTTTACAGAAAGAGTGGTGAGGTCCTGGAACAGGCTGCCCAGAGAGGTGGTGGATGCCCCATCCCTGGAAGTGTTCAAGGCCAGGTTGGATGGGGCCCTGGGCAACCTTGTGTAGATCCAGGCCTGAGGTTGGTGGCCCTGCCTGTGGCAGGGGGATTGGAGCTTTATGATCCTCGGGGTCCCTTCCAACCCCTGCCATTCTATGATTCTATGATTCTATGATTCTATGATTCTATGATTCTATGATTCTATGATTCTATGATTCTATGATTCTATGATTCTATGCTAGGAACTGTCCTGTGGCTGTCACAGCCAGGTCCAGTCAGTTCTGAAACTGGTCTGAGTAGCCAAAACACCAGCTTTTCAGGTCATCACCCCACACTCCAGTTCTGACATATTTATGAAAAAGTTGCAGCTACGACAGGCAGGAAACATTTGGGGAGATACCCTTGAGGACACGGGACTGGAGACACACACACAGAGAAGCTGCTGAAGAGACACTGCTGAGAACATGGCCGGAGATACTCTTTTGGAAGGAGGCACTCCTATGGTGGAGGGGATACCTTCTAGGGACAGCAGTCATCGATGAGCCACAGCAGGGAAGAGACACCCTAGAGAGACTGCAGCTGTGGAAAGCCCACACTGAGGGCAGGAATGCCCTCAAGTGACTGGGGCCATTGGCAACTCATATAAGAGTGAAGATAGCCTTAACAAATTGCAGCCATGTGTGACCCATGCTGGGGCAAAGGGAAACCAATAATAAGTGAAAAGCAGAAGACAAAACCCATTAAACACACAAAGAAAAATCTTCTGTGCCACACATTTCCTCACTGAAGGAACTGAGATGGTTTGAGTGTAACCCACAACAAAAACACAGGAAACTGAGATCAGGAATGGAGGGAAGAGAGGTTTGGCTTAATGTGAGCCCAGAGAAAGGAGGAATCCGTTTACTTCTTGTCAGTGTTTGCCAAAGAGTTTGTTCACTTGTTGATATTCTTTTCTCAATAACCAAATCATTGATTAGAAGTCTGCAAGAACAGGGAAAAAATTAAACAAAGACATGTAGCAGTTTTAAGACTTTTTTTGCCTGTTTCCTTGGCTAATTTTCCTTCCATGTTTCAGCTGGTACTTCAGTGAAAACTTAGCTTTTCTTCTGGAATAAAGTGTGTTTGAGCCTCTACCTCAAGTTCAGTTTTGCTACATTGTGTTTTGTCTGAAAGTAGTTCAACATGCACATGAAAATAGAACAAAATAATGAGTTTGCTGTTTAAAGTCATTAATCCGCTGTTATCAGTAGGTAAGAGAAGACAGTACAGACTGCAATTTTCTCTCTAACCAAAGAACCCAGTGTCTGTAACATGGAAGAACCACAGTAAACTTACTTGTCTACCTTGGAGGCAACTCTTCCACTGCTAATGAAAGGTTTTCAGTGTATCTGGAAGTATCTGCCAATTTCTATGAATATAAAATACCTAAAAACTTACTATGTCTGTAGAAAAATTAACTTAAAATATATAAATCATGATTGGCTTCCCTTAACTGGCAAAATTAGGACCTAGCTTTGAAATTCCTCTATGGTCCAACATTCAGGAAATCATCTCGACTTATGGTAGTAGGAGTCAAACATCAGTTTATAGTTAAGCACCTGCTTAAGTGCTTTTTTGGGTTATGTTCAAAAGTGAAATGTGTTCAAGCCGCTCATGTGTAGACAAGGGTCAGATATAAAATTAGAAGATAAATTTAGATTCCAGTCACCTTCTCTTTAATTGGTGAGTACTCAGATCTGAACTTCTATATGGGACCATCTGGGTAGTGACATTTCTAATACAGCCATTTCTTTTCCTGTTTCATCCTGGATCTCTTGAGTTACAGGTCGGAGTTTTTAAATAGTAACAAATCAAAGATGACAAGGTTCTGTATTTACTGACTCAAGGAACAGAAATTACCACTGAGGAAGTGCTGAATGAAGTGGATTTACTATTTTGAGTATTACTTGATCACAACATCTTGGTTCTCAAAAAAAATGCCAGAAAAGTATTTTTCTGCTAAAAAAACCTAACAAATTATTTACTAAAACCAACTTTTTTTCCTGTTGTATTATTTTATTAGGGTATATACCTTCAATATAATACACATCACACAGAAATATGTAATTCTCTACACTCATCCATGATTTTTTAATAGTATAAGTGTCCTTTTACATAACAGTGCTTTAGTTATCAGAGGGATAGGCAGAATATATGAATTCAAACAGAACATCTGCTTCAACGTACATACGCTGTAATTTATGACCTTTTCAGGATCACAGAACTGTTGCCAAACTGAACAGAATCCAGTACCTCCATAAAGATTTTAGTTTTAAAAAATATTGCAGCTGAGAATAAAATTCTGGATGTGCTATTATTTATGCTAAGAGACTGAACAAAGATGCAGGTAAAGTTTCCTGAAGACGGAAAACATAAAAAACAAAGGTTTGGGTGTTTCGAGGAAAGGGGATGATTATAAACATCCCATTCTTCAATGGAAAGTGTTGCCTAATAAAAGGAAAAAATAGAAAGACTAACTTTTAAAGTAATTTCTGCAAAATGAACAAACATGGCCTCTTCTCTCTTGCCAATTACCGGATGGTGAAATGCTCTCGCAAAGTTTTAGAGTTGAACGAGGAAGTGTCACAACAGTATGGATTGACATCTGCCTCTGTCAGGTTTTTACAGCTCCCACAAAGGAGGATGAATGCATGCTACCACACAGTGAAACTACCATTTGACAGAAAAGAGCATTTTCTGACCTGACCAACAGTGCTGGGACTTAAGTGAAGGCTCCCCAGAGTGGATGGTCTAAAACATTGATTCATTAGTCTGTTTAATCTTTGTGGCTGCTAAGGGAGAGATCCTCCTTGATTTACAATCTGACAGACTGTCATCTCAAGAGGTCCCTGATCACTGTCCCTCTACCAAACTGATAAAAAAATTACCTACTACACATGTTGCATAGAATTAGCATAAGGTTCAAGTGGAAGATGGAAATAAAAAAAATCAGGAAGAGCTGAATTCAGTATAGGAAGAAGCAACTGTCAGGGAGCTACTCATAGCCCCCTACTTTAGGAATGTATCTGCTGTTTTCCAGGCTCCATGAATGTGGTGCAGCGTCAGGGAGGCAAAGGAATGGAGAGGTGCTATAGAAGAGCCCAGACCCTCTACATACCCTCTACTCACCCTTGTACCATTTTGCTACATTTTGTATCCCAATGTAAATTGCTGACATAGGCCAGATACATGAAGCATGGTCACCTATTCACACTGAAGATGAAAACAACCTAGAATGGCAAACCAAGATGGAGACAGCTACTTTCTAGATGCACACAGTTAGAGAATCAATCTCAATCTGCATGTATGCCAGTATTTGGCAATGCATAACTCCTGATTGTGCTGTGGAGGTGTGTTGTGTAAATCAAAACAAAAGTAGGGAATGTGGTTATATTCGCTGGTGGTGAAGATGAGCTATGTCTGAGGGCCAGCTGTTCCATGTGGGTTGAGAATGTAGAAGCCAAGGGAGATTCCAGGGTGAGGCCAGAACATCAGCCCACAGCTGGGGTCAGTATGAGATGTGGGGAGGGAAACTAGAGTCAGACACAGCCCACGATGGACTGACAGGGACATGGGGAAGAGGGCTGGGACACAGCTGGGAAAGGATGATGCGGGTTTTTTAGGGGTGCCTGGCTCAGTGGGGCCTATGGCCACCCAGGGAAGAGCTGTGGGGAGCTGGAGACAAGCCCCACCGCAGCATCACTGGGGCATGGGTGGACCACCCCAGAGGGCTGATATGGGGTCATGGGTCCTGAATGGGGCCAGGGCCAGGGGTGATGAGGGGAGAGTCCCAGGGGGCTGGGCAGGACCAGGAAGGGTTAGTTGCGCCCTCAGGGCCCTGACAAGCTACGGTAATGCTGTTACCCCCTTCTGGTAACCTTGCAGTGAGAGTAAAGTAGGAGAGGTAAAAGAATGCAAAAGCCCTAATGCACAGAGAGATGTCCACATAAGAAGAACAAGGTGAGGCCATCTAAGAGGCTAAAAGTCCACTCAGCAGAAAAGAGCAGCCAGGCATACAGTGTCAACAGATAGAGAAGACTTAGGGTGGTTTCTGAAGCAGCCCAGGCCTTATTCTTCTTAAGATTGCCCCAGAATGAAGAGATATGAAGAGGACAGTATAAAACCTCCTTTTCCCAAGGACAGCTCTTCATAAACAACTCTTCCACATGCTGGTAAAACACCCAGGAAAAAAATAAAGGCTTGGAAAAAGTCAACTGACAGTTTGCATAACATTTTTTGTCACTCTTTGCATCTTCTGTACAGAAGGAGAATGAGGAACCCTGGCACCGCAACCATCAAAAAAAATTTAAATCATGTAAAGACAATTTGAATATACAGACTAAATTAATATTCTTCATTTCCTGTTAAACCTTGGTGGGTTATTTGCATTTATCTCTCTGACTCTATTTCCGACTCTCAGGTACCGTAGCCTATATTAACAGTCACTTTGGGTTTAAAATCATTAAACGTTCTCTGTCAAGTCCCCACAAATCCCACATTCCCCTTGTCTCTCAGGCTTAAAAAACTCATTTAACACTAAGGGCTAATTAATTAACTGGATTTTCCTATATTTAATGGAGACTACCCTAAACCGTAGAACCAAACCCCACTGAAATTTAGTTCACTGGGGCAACCTATAATTATACCCAAACTAGATTTAACCACTGTTCTAATTCATATTTATTATTATAGTAGAAGCCTGACTTCTTATTATTACTACTACTAAGAATATGAGTATGTTTATATTGCATATTACACAATATACAGTGTACAAGTATATTATATTGTGAATGTACTCTGTCAGGAAGAAACCCAGAAGTCATTCATGCCATGGGCATTGGAACTGGTTTTTCACTCTGAATGAAACAATATAAAAAATTCAGGGTGAAAAGGAAAGACAAATGCATTATTTAACAAACTGGCAAACTCAGGGAAAAAGATCACACTCAACTTTTATACCACGTTCACAAAAGCTTTCGCACACCTCCAGATGGTTGATTAATTTTTTTTATGTCAGCAAACTGGTTTTCTTTGCTTGCATTGTCCTTATTGGCTTCTGCAAAATCTACTTTTGTTCATTGTCCTTTATTTACAGGTGTTTTCAAAATAAGCTTGTGAGTTCAAAAAGGAAATCAAAGAGGTGTGTGGCTGTTACTTGATACAGGGTGTGTTAGAAGAGAAAGATGACTGCAGTGAATTAACAATGAAGCACGAACTGGGCACATACCGCAGTATGGTTACAAACATCTGCTTCAGGTGCACTGGTAGGTTACAAAGAGACGGCATCTGCTTCTCCTAAACTCAATAGGAGCTCTTCCACTGACATAAATAGAAACTAGTTTGGAGCTCCACACAGCTACAGCAAAAAACATCTTGATCAGAGAAAACCCACTCATTTTAGAGAGTAAAACTTTTGTGGTTTTACAAAATTAGTGAAACATTACTTGCTCATGTTTTCAAATTTTTCCAAAGAGAAAAAAAACAGTTTCCCCCAGGTTCTATGAAACTCTGTTTCTACGAGTGAAGCATTTTGGAATGGTTCATAATGCCCAGCTTCTCTAGCTATTTCTATATCACGAGATGCTATGCCATGTAGAAATACAAATAAGCTTGCTCCATGAGCTGCTGTGTCTTCATAACAATTTGCAGAGGACTATGTAGATATACTGATGCAGATCATTGGAGAAATCTAGCTGTAGAGTTCATGATGCATGATGTACACCTCTCCATTACAGTGCTTCAGGTTTGGGACATGCCTTCAGTTTTCTTCCACAGCCCAGCCTTGCGCCTTTCAAAGGACACTCTCAGAAGCGTAGTAAGCTAGTGCATCTGAAATACAAATATAATTTCATTCCCTAATACTACTGATTGAGAAGGCAACCTTAACAAGGTGGACTGAAAGACACCCATGACAACAGTCTGTTCCTGATCAGTGTGTAATTCAACACAACGTTCTACAAGAAACAGCTTTCTGACCAGTCTCAGCATTGTGAGATTGTGGAAATTATGCCTCATCAGAATAGTAATGCTGATCATCTTCCACTTCACTTGGGTTCTGCAGTGGAGAAGTTGGTAAATACTGTGTGCATTTCTGCATGTTACTTTGTGAGTGCATTCGGTTTTGCTCAGGGCATGGAAAAAAAAAGTCTTTTAGAGCACAATTAAATATTTGAGTCCATTGGGAAAAGCTGAGTTTGGAGCATTCCAACCCCATCGGCTGGTAGGCAGGTTCAGGGAGTGAGCATTGTATATCTGATAAAAATAAAAGAGCAGTGGGGTTTTGAAGAGGCAATAAGCTAGCAAATAAGCAAATACAGACTTAAATTCCAATATGGGGTAACCAAAAACTATGGAAATGTTAATGAACTGCATTCAACAGAGGTAAAGTCAGCAGGGAGGAAAATACCAGTACCTGGCTGTGACTTAATTATGTCTTTCCTAGTGTTTATCTGCTCTATGTCTAATGAATGCAGATTGGGAGTCCAGGACTCAATTAAAAATACTATAAACAAAATAGAGGAGTACAAAGGCAAGGAGACAGCATGATAAACTCACACCCTATGGTGTTGTAAACATCATAGCATATATAAGATGACTCCAGGTCTAAAGGAATAATGAATGTTCACAGTGAACATCTAAGTGAGCTGGAAGTAGAGGTGAGAGACACAAGGAGAAAGTGTAGCTGAGGAGAAGGTAAGGAGAACCCATATCTCAATGGCCAAAGTCCCTTCCACTCAACAGATATTTGGCATTTCTAGCAATACATGTTTAGTGTTGAAAAGTATTTACTTCAAAAGTATAATGTGCCTCAAAGAATGTAAGGATATCTTTAGAGTTGTGGTATTACCTGTGTATCAGTACCCAAATTTGTATGTGGACCAAAGGGCATCAACATCCAACAGGCAATGACTAAGTTCTCTCTATGCTTCAACTAACACATACACACATCAAGTCAAATCATCAGAAACAGAAGGTGAGCAATAATGACTAGTGACAGAAACAGGAACCAATGAATTACATCCCCCTCTTTGAATTCCCCAATTAGAATTCAGATACTGTCAAATTAGGAGTTGGAAATTCTGGTGACAAAGTAATGTTCCTGATTCCTTTAAAGACCACAATGACAAGAGCAGTGTTTCAGGCAGTGCATTAGTCAAGCAGGATGGAGCTACCAACCACGAGCAACACAATACCCTTAGCAACCAGGTTATTGATCCTGATTGTTAACAATATCACTGGTTTTATCTCACAAGGAAGACACTTCATGTCTATTAAAAAAGCCATTGGAATTAGGATAATTAGTTGCTACTTTTGTTTAGAATCAGCTGCAGGAAAACAAAACCTATCTTGGGTTGGTAGAGACGTCATCTTACTTAAAATGGTCAAAATCGAGATGCATATACAGAAGCAGGAGCCAAGACATCTCAGAAGACTGAAGTCCTTGCAGGGTTCAGGGCCCTCAAGCTGCAGAGGGGGTTCAAAAATGCAGCTTTCTGAATAACAACTGTATTCATCTTCAGACATTTATGTCTGTGTTCATCTTGGTCTGGTTTTCTGGCTGATGCTTCTGTCTTCGGGGTACACTTTTGGCTACAGGACTAGCTTGTGACCACACTGCTGGTTCCCAAAGAAAACTTCCACTTCTCAAAGCATTTGTGCCTGGACCTAGGAGAACTCTCATATGCAAACCTGCCTCAGCAGTCCTCTTGTGGTGACCTCATATATACCATTAACTGCAAGTGGGCAAGATGACCCTTGTTAAGAAAGGCCAGGCTGTCAACGGCCACAGGGCAAATGAGAGCTGTAGGCAAACTGAGTTCAGAGAACTTTCAGGCTGTCAACAAGGACAATATGGATGTAGGGTACTCATGCTGAGATATCCAGTAAGATTAATAATAACTGCTTCATTATTTTGTTGGGTTTAAAACTATTCTCTCATTTTTCTTAATTAATGTTTGGGTTGCACATGTGGAAAACTCTGCAAGAAGCAGCTTTCTCTTATTATTTATTTCAGCCTAGATTTGTTACAATGCATGCCGAATCTGTTCAGAGATGCTACATAATGATACTGATACATTATCCACAGACCCTTATATTCTTGTATTTTACAATCTGCAATTGCATAGAATCACTTATTGCCAAGTGGTCATTTTCTCACATTTATTATGACAACAGGATAAATGCCAGCGTTTGTCAACATCTTGTAAATGATGAGTCTTAATGAGGCAATCTAGTGTTTCACCCCTCTGAGGAATCTCATAATAGGATGAGCAAAATATCAGGTTAAAGGAAGTGGGAGGTAATCCCAGGGGACAAACCTTTTCTTGTACAATATATTCCTCAAGGTTTTGCTTGGAGTGGGTTCTAGGATGCAGGCCAATTTGGCGTACACCCCTGTACAACATTTTAATTGTATTTTTATCAAATGCAGTCCACATGTTGAATCTGTCAGTAAGCAGTGCCCTATGAGAAAATAACAGCCTGAGCTTTGAGAACTTTCACCTAATACGTAAACTTAAAGTTATCCTTCCTAAGCTGAAGAATATACCTAATGTGCCTGCTCTTGATCTGTCCTGTTTTGGTGGAGTATTTTCACTTTGATTTTGCAATATATTTCAGCCTTTTGTGTTCATTAATCTATTTCAGGAGTTTTCTGTGAAAAAAATGCTAAACACATTTTAGTCCAGCATTTTTGGACTGAGCTTTGTTGCTGGATTCTTTTAACGATACGCCAAAGAGGAAGAGAATTCTTGCATTGTCTGTGCATTTTAATGTGTTGCTTGCTCTCAGTATATATTTATACTACCCCACATGTCAGAATGCTAAGCCTTAAAGAACTTGAGTAAATAAAGTGTGTGAGAGAGCCCTACAAATGTAATACTTAATTAGAACAAGACAGTTTTTTTAGAAACAAGTACTATCACTTCATCACTCTATAAATACTATAGATAATCAAGAGATATTGTGTTTTGATAACAAGAAACATATATGATTTAGGATTCAGCCAATTGTCTAGCAGGATTACAGTTCATTAGAAATTTGTCTCTTTGTGTCTTGCAGCCTTTTTATTTATTTACGTTAAACTGAAAACTCAGTGAATGTCACATACTTATGAATTTCAGTAATTGAAAAATAAGCAAACAGTATATTACAGTAATGTGGTTTTGGTGGCTTTTTTTTTAATCCATCGGAAAATTGTGACTCAATCAAGTCAACATGTTCTTGTAGAATGTATTGATTTCACTGAGATCTTTTATGCAAAGTTATGTAAATGTTTAATTTCATTGAGGTCATGTAACTTCATTTCAATACTCGGCACATGTAGCAAAGTAGTAAGGCTAATAATGAAGTGCTTCTACAAACTTATTTTCATTTTTTTTGGAACAGAAGTGTGAGTGGTAGTGTTAAGCTAGTTTCTTTAAAGAACTCAAATTTAAATTCTTTGTTCTGTTCTGGAGAAGCAACTTTGAAATTTCAAATTTTCTTCTGGGACAGAAATATCAGGTGTGAGTGCCATGTTAATTCCCCAAGATATCTTAGTTTCACAGAACACCTCTCAGCCTGTGCTCTTTTTCCCAGAACATCGCCTCTCTTCTTCCCAGTGCCCTCTGCATCTCTTGGGATGAGGCTCTCAGTGTCTTGAGGGAGGTAATGTAGTGATATGTTCTGATTTGAACTTTTGCTGCATACTGGAGACATGGTTTAATTGGATTGGATTGGCCATGGCTGTGCCTTCTCCTGCCAACAGAACTGATGCTGTAGTCTTTCTCTACTAATTGTTTGTATAACAACTGTAAAATATAATGTTAATCAGAACAACTGCAACTGGCTCTGGTTTGTATCTCTTTTGTTTTAATCATTGTTTAAGTATTAACATACAGTCCAAGAGAGACAGAGACACCTGTATTACAGTTGTGCATTACTAACAAGTGCCTAGAGCAGCACACTATTTTGAACCTTGTTAACTACTGAATTCTAAGTAGACTAAATTGCCAGCATTTATATTTGTGGGATACTTCACTGAGATTGTTTATATAAGTGAGAGGGAAAGACAGAGATAATGCATTGTGCAAGGACAGTGAAAGACAGGGAGAGGTCAGTCCAGCCATGAACCTAAGTAGAACAGAGTTTTAATTTAGACAAATCTTGTGAGTAGACCCAGACTTTGGAACTCTCCTTGTCACAGAACAAATTTGTTGACCTGCAAAAAATTATTCACTGAAATTACACTAAGAAAGGGCAGATAAGCCTGGTACATGGGGCTTTTGCAGAGAAGTGGTGAGGAGTAGAAACAGTGCTACTGCTGATGTTACAGAAAGCCTTCATGAAGTAGCCAAAGATCTAAAGTGGCCTTCAGTGGAAATAAAATAAACCAATGATTCTTTAACTCTGTGGGGTTTAGTGGTGACTATATAGGAAAAGGTCTTTTTCTTGAGACAGATCTAAATCTCAGATAAGGGTAGAGTTTTGATATGGCTGAAAGCATGACACTTCACAACATACTACCCAAAGGTAGGCCATACCCTTTGTTCCCATTTTACCTCTTTCTCCCCTACAAAGATGTGCCAAGGATTCAGGAGCAAAGTAGAAAGGAAGATGCAGAAGGATCTGGACTTGTGTCTGTCCTCAACCTGTTCCATAAGGAAAAAAAGAGAAAATACTTTTGTAAGGGGACCTATATTAACTACCAGTAACAGGCCATCCAGCATTCCTGACATCCACACTTTTTCTTTGTCAGATATCCCTAAACCTTCTTTAATTCTACAATTGCAATGCATATTCACCCATAAAATAAGGATTTATTGTAACAAAAATTTGTGGGAGGGAATAATGACAGCTGAGATTTCAACTGATCCTATCAGAACTATTACTTTCACTTTAGTAAAATAAAATTGAAAAAGATAAACATCCAGTCATTCTTAAATGGTATTGCATGATTTTTTCTTTAAGATAAAGCAGAATGGAGACTGAAAAGAGAGTCTCTCAATTACAGCAGAACAAACTCACTGATCTTTATTTCTGTAAATATTATTTATTCCCACAAATATTATTTATGTCCTAATATTTCTGTGATTTCTTTTTTCTCCTTTTCCTCTCTTTTTGTTTCTTGTGTTGCATTAGTATAGGTTATAAATTAATCAATCCTTAAACATCCCTTTAAGGAAACTATTTTATATAACGAACATCGAGTTGAGCTCAATCCCAGTTAGCAATACAGATACATTTCTGACCAATTCATGGTATTTTGAATCTCCCTATCCATAAGCCAGTAGGTTAGAGAGAGGAAGTACAGGAAGTATCTCTTGCCACACAAACATTTCAGGTGAAGATACTCGACCTCTCCAAATGGAAAGTCATTGTCTTGCAGCAGGTGAGTCTCTCTCACAGCTTTCTTGTCTGAACCTTATCCTTCACTAGGACACTTGCATGTTTCTGAAGAAAGGCGGACATATTTTAAGGGCATAAGTAATAAATTTTAAAAAGAGATAGATGGATAGATAGATAGATAGATAGATAGATAGATAGATAGATAGATAGATAGATAGATAGATAGATAGATAGATAAAAAGATCAATAAGACAGACAGAAGCCCTGTAAATGCTTATTTTCTTGCTGTATTGTGGTCACCAAGTTTTTATCATGAGCTGAAATAGTTGAACAAATGATAGTGCTAAATGTCTCTTTTCCTCACAAGTGCTTGTATGTACACGAATTATATGACAATACAGCTGTAGATGAGTGAAGGGCTTCTTGCTGAATGACTGACTGCATTTGCAGCCCTGAACATAAACCAACACCAGTAAAGCTCTACCACAGCAACCTTCTTACAGCTCCTGCCTGTGAGTTCCTCACATATCCACGTTTCTGTTTCTTACCTTTAACCAGCATCAGCTCTGTCTGGTACTGCCCACAAGTCACTCCTCGGTGCAGCATCATCATTGAATCACTGCTCAAAAGCCCTAACAGATTAACACCAGCAGTCCTTAAACCATACAGCCTCCAATGGCCTCCTCTTCTGAAAGGTGACTGCACTTGGGTTCCACATGAGAGATGCTGCTCCTTTCTTCAGTTCTTCATTGCAAGACTTGTTTCTCTAAGTGACAAAGAGAGACATTTCTAAGTGGTTGAGCATGTTAACTAGAAAAGTTCTGTCTTTACAATTTTACAAATCTGGAAAGAAAAGCAGAAGAGAAACTTCAGCCCTGACCCTCACACATCCACTTTCTGCTGGGGCTAAATCAGTTGGCATGATTCACTCCTAACAAACAATTTGATCGGTCTCTGTCACCTCCTAGAGAGTCTCAAATGACAACAAAAGGTGACATTGTTGAATGATTCCACTTTCATCTATTCCACTCGATTAAAGGGTTTAGTCTAATAAATTCTACTATATAAAAATAAGGATAAATGGTGACAGGAAAGATGCAGCTTAGTCACTGCATAAAGAGATTTGTTTGGGTTTTTTCCCCCTTCACATAAATAGAGGTCTTTCTATGAAGGTGAGTTTGTATATACTTATCTTCAATTAAGCTCCTGAAGCTTGCAGGGAGGCTGTAAAGCTCTGTAAGCTCACTGAGCTCTTAAGACTGGACGGCACTACCCCATGAGTGCAGCATTCAAAATCAGCAGAGACAGAGAACCCCTAAACATAACTCCCTTTAAATAGTCAGACCTTGTTAATCCAAGCTTAGTTTAACTGAATGCCTGAGCATCTGAAATACTTAAGTGGCAACCTGTCTCTAAATCTGAATGCACCTTTGATTTGTTAATCTGATTGTAAGGATGGGGGTATCCTGTATGAAATGAAGTTTGCAAACAGCTTTGGATTAATCAGCCTTACATATTACAAAACAAAGTAGATTCCTGCCACTGTATTTATCATCAGGAAGGGCTGGCATCCTCTCTCCCTGGCTGATTTATAGAATTGCACATTTGGCATTGCAGTGTAATATTCAGAGAGCAGAGTTTTCTAATAAGGATGTGCAATGAATGGAAATAAACTGAACATACCTGAAATTATGCACCTAGCTTTAGATTACATTATATTCTGGTATCTTAAATAAATAAATAAATCATTATTAGAATGCATTAACTTTCTGGACAACGTGATTCATATACAGCGTATTTGTCACATTTAAAAGATTCATTTATATTTCTTTGCCCTCTTAGCCATGTGTCTATTCTGTTTCAGTTCCAAGGAAATGTTACCCATTAAATCTACTAGATTCTGATATGAGGCTGGCTGTCAATTTGGTTCTATTCAAAGGATTTCTTATGTTTGATATCTCCATGCTATTAATGCTGGGGCATCTGTCCATTTTCAAAAATGAGCTATCACACATCTGGCTGTGGGTAATAATTGCTTTATCAATGGCTCCTTCTCTGAGTCAATAACCTCATTTGGACTGTAGGAGGACAGGTTTGGTGTGCAGCCTAACTTAAGTTATCTAGTTCTGTAGCACTGTGTTTCTGTCATATACAGCCCCAGTCAGACAGCCCCAGTGCTATATCATTTGACTTCTTACCAGAATAAAATATAATTCTGAAGATGAGTTCTTATAGTACTTCTGCAGAACAGGAAAATATTTTTTCAGTATGTTTAATATTTTAATGAAATTCATGGACTGGAATCATACAAATGGAAAGTTTGGGTTTTCAGAAGAGTGACAATAATAGAGCGATTTGTACCTACCATCATTACCACCAAATGCAGCATAACTTCATATGAAACCACTTGTGCTGAAGCAAAAGTGCCAGTGCTACCATGAAGAGTCAAGACTCATCTGATTGAAAATTAGGGCTGCCTGCTCCACTTTACGTTCTACACATAAAATACAAGAACGTCCGTTGCAATTGTAGCACTGTTTCTTCCAGGTCCAATCTAATACACTACTGGTTTGGGGTTTTTTTCTTAGTATTTCCTAGCTCAAAGCTCTAACTTAAGTTCACTTGGAAGCCTGAGGGTATTTATATACAAGGAAAAGTAGCACGGTGCCAAGATTATCAGGGCATCACTGTCTCAGGCTGGTAAATCCAGCCACTGTAGAATATGCATGTCAAGCCCAGAAGTCACACTCAGACTCAACTGTGCCCAAAATAAAACCTCTGCCTGTCTTTTAGGGTTGGGCATATCATGTAGAAGCACAAACATATGGCTCTGGACTTAGCTGACTCAGGTGGGATCCGATTTAGTGTTTAATGGTTGGTGTGTTTAAGGCCAGCAGTGGTATCAGAGAATCATTGTGAACTAGCATTTATCTACTCCTTCGGGCTCTAGTCGCTGGCACTCAGGAAATTACTCAAACATTTAAGTCTTTGTCCCTCATTTATGTTCATTTTTGAGTCTGAGAAAGAATATTAGGGAAATTAACATTTGTCTGTTCTGATAGTATTGCTGTGACAAAAGTAGTAAAGATGTGAAACGAATGGCTATTGAGATAAGACTGATCTTGTCTTCCTTGAAAACTTAATCCGCTCTCAACCATTTTATTCCTCTTCTTTTCATGATCCACACTTGCAGTCATTTGTGCCTCTGAGAGTCATGCAGAGAGGTAGATAGCTTAAGTGTAAGGTAGCCCCCAGTGTAGATGTTAACACAGGCTGTCTTCTTCAAGGCAGTGACAGTGCAAACATGCAGTTGTGACAAATTAAGGCAACAGAGACTAACTGGTCCTCTGTTCCTTCCTGCATGTCACTTGCACCAGCATCTAGTCTCATCAGACAGTTTTGCCTTTTGCTTTGCTGGGAAGTCAGCTATTGGTATGATTCTGCTCACTCCTGTTTGCTGCACCTGCCATTTCTCTGGCATTACCCATTGGTGCATGGGAGCAAATTCCATTAACAAGTCTGCAGACTGATGAAACTCTTAAAGTGTAAATACTCAGCTCTGCATCACTGTTTTCTCTTTCTCCATTGCATAAAATTCCAAGCATTGATCTTCAGAGCCTATCCTGCAACTCATTGATATTAGCAGCTTGATGTCACACCCTATGTATCTTTTAGTACTATTCTTTATCAATGTCAAGCAAAACAGATAACTGATCATATCTGCCACAACTAGGCATAGCATCACAAAAGACAGTACATTGCTTTATCATCCAACTGGTAGTGTGGTTTGGGACAACTTGTCCGCTCACTCTTGGGATGTGAAAGGAAATACACTCAAATAATGGAATTCTTTGCCTGGCACTTACCATGCACAGCAATGGGGAGTGACTGCTTGCCTAATATATCAAACTACTGTGGCATAGAAATACAGCTGGTTTTAAGAACATGGTCGTTTCTCTGTTATGCTGCTTCACAGATGTCTCAGATACCAGTGGGAAAATCAGAAGCAGTTCTGAGGTCACAGAAGACAAAAAACCCCACATCTTTCCAGCAGTACCATCACTACAGCATGAACTACTGGAAATGAACAAAGCAGCTGTAGACTGAGTATAAGCTGATGAATGATCCCATTGCACATTGCTTTCCTGAGCCAAGAATCTAAGTTCACTTTAAAAGGATCCAATTGCACTCGAAATATATCAGTAAGTATAGAATCATCTCCTGAAACAGAATTGCATCCATTAAGACATTAAATGACTGTCCCAGCAATGGAGCTGCAACTTATCCAGCTGAGAAATTCCACATGCCGTTTGTTGCTATTTTTTATTTTAAAAGTGTTGCTATCTGAGCAGATAGAAGGCACTTGGATATCAAGCAGAGGTGGGAAAATCTACTATTGATGAAGTGGTCATTGAAGTTTGTGAGGAAATTAATTCTTTGATATCCCCCGGGGCTGTCAAAATTGAAAATACTGCTGAAGTAACAATGAGCTTTGAACATGTGCAAGTATGACTGATCAGACACATCCTCATCCTGTGCCTGTGAATGTATTACCAGGATAGGATACTAGTCCATCATCATTTATTGTGCAGTCAAGATATATAAATCCGATACATAGTGCATAATGCCAAGATACTTTTAAAATGTGCCTCATTTCAATATGGGCAAACCAAATAACCAAATTGTTTGGACTACAGCACCCATAGCACCATACAGCTGAAGTTACTCTTGATTTTTCTTGATTTTTCTGTTTGGTACACTTTAAATAGGACTCATTCACTTCTTTTGACTTTCAGCAGAGTTCAGCATGGTTTCAAAAGAAAGCTGGCCCATGAGATGCATTAATGCCACTGCAAATCACGCATGCACTCTTTGGAAAACATTTTCATTCATCCAGCTTACAACATTGTCTTGTCTTTCCAGCACAACAGATCGAGTGGCTGCTGATAATATGGGTTCCTTTGGTGCCTCCCCCAGGAAGGGGACAGTATATTCTACAGCTCAGGGTAACTGAGAATGAATTCCTGGCAGCAGAAACGTGACCCTTCTGGTCTAGAGAAGTTGCTCAGAGCTCCACCATGTCCTGCTGTCACCCTTCTCAGTGCTATAAAAGCCCTCTGAAAGTGACTAGGTCACTTAGCTTTGATCTTCTTCTGTCTTGTCTTCTGCTCTGATTAACTTTACATCAACCATACTGTTCTGCCTCCTTTTCTCTTCATTCTTGCCTCCCTTCCTTGCTTCCTTCTCCTCAAGTTCCTGCTCTTCTCATCACTATCAAAATATCCTATCAAATTCAGAAGTCTGTTACTCCACTGAACGGTCTTCTATACAACAGATTTCTCTTTAATTTGTCATGAACAGTTGTAGTTTTTCCTGAAGAAGAGAAGAAAACAAGAAATCATACAGCACTTGCCTTCTATTTATTCCTCACATATGGTGCTGCACATGAAGAAGTAAGTTTTTATCCCTAAAGACTATTCTTTCTGTGGGTTTTCCATTTTTGACAGCAGATCCCTTACCACATGGGACTTTCATCAAAGACTTATTCCAAGAAAAGAAGTGATGAGACAATTTTACCTTTCAGATTTACAAAAGATTGTTCTGTGCAGAAGAGAACAAAGAATGAAAAGGAACAACAAAGCAAACATGCAGGAGTGGGTATCTTGAAAATCTTCCAGGCCAATGTAACTTTAGAAGATTTCCACATTTTCAGATGTCAAGATATAAGGGAAAGCAAGTAACAAGCCTGTTATCATTCCGACTATGCCATCTATGGTGAGGAAAACTTATGTATGATAGATCAGTTGATAGAGGGACACAGTAAAATTACTAAGAAACTAAAATTCTCAGAATTTGCCTTGAATTTTTTGGACTAAAAAACTCTTTGTTACTGTCGTAGCTTTGTCCTCAGCCAGGAGCTGAGTACCACACCGCCATTCTATCACTCCCTTTTTCAGCTGGATAGGGGAGAAAATATCTATTGAGAGGCTTAGAAATCGAGATAAGGACAGGGAGAGATCATTCCACAATCAGTGTCACAGGCAAAACAGACTCATCACAGAATAAAGGAAAGAAAACTCTCTAATTCACTACACTCCACTACACTCCCAGCGAGACCAGAGTCAGGTAATAAGTGTGACCAGATGATAGAGCACCTCTCCCCACCCCTCCCTTCTCAGCAGACTTCCCTTTAGTCATGATTTCGCGCCCTTCTTCCCCCCATTGTGTCACCGGAAGGGGCAGGGAATGGGGGAATGGGGGGTTCGGTCAGTTCCTCACAAGCTGTTTTTCTTCTTAGCCGGGGAGGGGCATTCCTCACACCCTTCCCCTGCTGCACTGTGGAGTGCCACCCACGGCAGACAGTTCTTCACAAACTTCTCCAACATGAGTCCCTTCCCGCAGGGCTTCAGCTCTTCACCAGCTGCCCCAGCGTGGGTCACTTCTATGGGGTAGAGGCAAAAAATCATAGAATGTCTCTCAGTCTCTCAAGCCCAGACTGTTCCAACCTGGTCCTCCATGGAGTCACAAGTCTCCCCAGTAAACCTGCTTGCGTGTGGATCTCTCTCTGTCTTGCTCATCTCTGTCTTGCTCCCTCTCTCCATGGGCTGCAAGCACTGGCAGAGGCTTGCTACAACATGGGTCACAACATCTTCCATATGCCTCCACTTGCTCCAGTGTGGGGCTTCTCCATGGGCTGCAGATGGAGTCTCAGCCTTTTCCATGAGATGTGGGAGGACACCCACTCCACCATAGGTTTCTCCATAGGCTGCAGGGGCATCTCTCTCTCCAGCACCTGGGGCGCCCCCTCCCCCCGCTTCACTGGCCTTGGTGCCTGCACAGTTCTTCACATCTTCTCACTCCCTTCTCTGGTGGCAAAAAGTGTCTGCTTGCGGGTTTTTTCTCCTAAATGTGATTCCCTGAGGTGCTGTGACTGTCACTTACGAGCTTGGACTTGGTCAGCAACGACTCCGGCCTTGAGCCAGCTGGCATTTGCTCTGTTGGGCCTGCAGAGAGCTGCTAGCTGCTGCTTGCAGAAGCCACCCTTGCAGCCCCCCCTTCTCTAACAGAACCTCACCACGCAAAACTACAACATTTATGAACAGGGAAAAATGTTACCACTTTTATGTGGTGAATCTACATCAAGAAATCTCAACTGTCAGGGTGTTTAGGGAAGCAGCAAGCTCCTTTATAACAAACTCATGACAGCTACTATTTTGACTGTTATATTTACAATCCTCTTATAATCACACCTTTATTTTTTGAAATGTCATACTCAAGTGCTGGAAAGTTGCTTGATGTTGGGGATTTGTTTAGTTATTTATTTATTGATGTATTTATTTAAATCCCTCCACACGGTCATATTTTTAAGTAGCTGTTAACAACTGGGAGAAAATAAGGAGAAAGTCACTGGTAGATCCTATGTGATAGCGGATTTAAGAAAGGGTAAAAATACTTAACAGCA
Organism: Laterallus jamaicensis coturniculus; assembly: GCA_022605575.1. Taxonomy (NCBI): domain Eukaryota; kingdom Metazoa; phylum Chordata; class Aves; order Gruiformes; family Rallidae; genus Laterallus; species Laterallus jamaicensis. The sequence goes on along the minus strand of JAKCOX010000023.1, from coordinate 6,150,977 downwards.
CCTGTGGGGGAGAGGAGTGAGAAAAAAAGTGAAACAACCCTGCAGACACCAAGGTCACTGAAGAAGGAGGGGGAGGAGATGCTCCAGGTGCTGGAGCAGAGATTCCCCTGCAACACGAGGAGAAGATCATGATGAAGCTGGTTATCCTCTTACAGAACATGAAGAACCATTTTGAAGCAGATATCCACCTCCAGCCATGGAAGGCCCCACACCAGAGAAGGAGTAACTATCCTTATATCATACAAGTATCTAAGCTAGGTAAAGATCCAAGCATTCATCTTTGCATGTTCTCCCAGGCAATGAAACAAACAGACACAGAAATTTGGCGCACCTGTAGCGGTTGAATTACATGGGGAAAAATTACAATGAATCTACGAAAAAAAACTTTTAGAAACAGTAAACAACAATGGCAGAGCAATGTCATTCATAGCAAATAAAAGCAAGAAGAGTTCTGAATCAAGTAAGCCTTTAACAAAATTTTAGGAAGTGAGATTTAAAACATAAATTTGATATCTAAATTGAAGGGTTTTTTTAAGCAGTCATGTTGATGGGAATAACTTGAGGAATGTGATCTCTCTTATGTAGGGAGTGGGCAGAAGGAAGTATATTAAATAAACACAGGCAATTATAAACATGCTAGTTGAGACCCTCCCTGTTCAGACAGCCTTATATGACATTCATAAGTAGATTCAGTGTCTTGCATGAATCCATTTCCTTTATAGTAAAGAAATCCTAATTTCTCTAGTTCTTAAGAAACTCACACTAAAATAATTCTTCTCTCCATTATCTGACCAGTATTCTCTGGTCTCCACAAACCCTATCCACCCTCAAGGCATAAGAGTGCCGTATTCTTTCCTCCTATACCCTAACAGGCTCCAATTCAGTGTGCCTTTGTGTGTTTTTTCTAGCCATGTAAGGCTTTTGGGTTTGGTTTTTATTCATAATAGGGGTTTTATTTCTTTGATTCTAGTATTTCCATATTCTAACATAATTTACTGCTTTCTAATAGTTTCTTCAAGATCTTTCTTCTATGGTCCAATTAAAAACTCTGCAGTCTAGCAACAGATAAAGTTAGAGAGAAGGTAAGTCAACTTGGACTGTGCACATTCCCAGGCTTATGTTGGAAGTCATCCTTCATTTTCAGATCAGACAAAACTTGCCAACTATTTCCTAAAGATACTTCTCTTGTGCTGGCATGTGCTTTCAGATTAGTCCTTTGAATGTAGCAGAAGGCTGGATGGGAAATACCACTTTTGCCCTGTTACTACTCCACATTAAGAGTGTTTGCAAATAGCTGTTATTCCACAAGAGAAAAACAATAAAAAATGAATTTATTTCCCCTCTCCCCAAATGCTACTTTTGAATGTAGAGAAATAGGCATTTGGAAGCAGGAAAACAGGAAAAGAAATATTGGATGCTTCTAGGCAGATTTACCACTTGAATTTTCCACATTGCACCCATTTCACAGCCATCCTTTGAAAACATCCATGTTGATTTGTGGGGCTGTGAAAGGCTCAGAATCAAAAGAAACTAAATGCTTTAGCACGAAACCGGAGCGGGTCATTTCCTGCTATTTCTGGTCTATCTGCCTGCGCCTGGAGTGTGAGGGAGTGAGGGAAGGGGGAAGGAGCTTCACGGTGGAAGTGCCAGGCTGCTGAAGTTCAGAATAAATCTGTCTCCTGGCAACTCTGCACATTTGCTTTCCTTTCCCTTAACCAAGTGTTGTGGTACAGCGGAATACAAAGTCAGCAACAACTTTTACGTCCTGCTGCTGAAAAAAACATAACCGAATGCAAGGCAAAGTAAACACTCAAGTGAATCAGAAAATGGAGTCTCTCCTACCCAGACACACTTCATCCTTCCATGTATAAAGATGCTGAAAATACTACTCCTGCATAATCATCTGTTTTTTTAAAACTAGAGACTCAAGGAGGAGAAGCAGCTCCAGCGCTGATGCCTGCATGACCCTACTGCTGGATTTCCTGGTGTGCTGGTAGCAGTACTAACTGCTGAGTGCCAAGACGACTACTCTGCAAATATCCTGCCCTCTCTGTCTCTTCCTAACTCACTCTTTTTTTTTTTTTTCCCCACTGGCCACTTCTAAATTTAAGGCAGGTACTTTAAACTATGACACAAGTGCTTTAGGATTAATATTCAAAACTTAATTTCCTATCAGCTTCTCCAAGCTAGTCTGGTGCTAGCCACAGATGAAGTATGTTTCCCTTTATCCTCTCTTCTTTCGTCTCTGAATGAAGGGAAGCAACCAGGAAGGTGGTTTTAACTAACACATGATTGTTATCATAGCTCAGATTAAGGAGGTAATATCCAGCTCAGTGGTGGTAGCCTCTGAAGATCAACTAACTCCCTCTCTTGCAATTGTGGTATTGAGTTCAAATCTGCATATATGATGGACAGGCAAACCCTGCTTTTCCTAGGCACTGGCCTCATCTTACAGATGGACAAGGCCTCAAATGACACAAGAAAGCTCCCTACTACACTCCATTTGTCTAAATCACTTTCTGTCCCTGATGATAAAAGCAGAAAATCCATTTTAAGAACGAACCTGCTCATAATATCCACGTTTTCCAGTAAGGATTTTTCAGGCAGGAAGTAGTAGTCCAAAGGAAAAGATTTAAAATGTTCTTCAATTTCTTTTATGAACCAGCCTATCAGTTCTTAATTTCATAGACCTTTTGACACAATCAAAGGCAGCTTTCCCTCTTGTCTTACAGGTACTCTGTTCCAAGCTGAAGCCAGAAATAAGCCTGTAATGTGACTCAGGTGACTGATCACACTAGAAAGAGTAAAAATCAGTGACAGAAAATTCAAAAAGAACCAGTGGCCTGCTATGTTGTCCATGATTCACTGTTGACCAGCGAATAAATTTATAAAGTGACAGCTTGGAGATAGGGGGGAAAAAGAATGAGCGGCAAAGAATACATTTCTATCGCATCTCCCCATCTCTATTCACAGAGTGGCAAGAGAGAGGGTACCTGATGCTCTAAAAATTAAGACAAATGTAGAACTTCCTTTGCTAAAAGGTTTCCTCAGTAACTTGGCAGTGTGTAGTTGTTATTCCCCAAACTTTCTTTCTGCTCTGAAATCCTGTGCTACCCTCCTGTGACATTTTCTTGCATGAGCTCCACTGAAGTTTGGGTCTATTGTTTCACAACAAGGGAGCTGATCCTTCAGCAGTTGCTTATTTATTGAGGTCACTTGAGGTCAGTGATGCGGGTTTTATGGGGTGCTTTTTGTGAGAATATGGTCAATCTGGTCTGTTGGAATTCCTTTAATTTTGCAAAGGGAGAACATAGATGGCAGAGGAATTTCGTTTTTAAATTACATACATATAAAATGCAGAGATCTGTACCTGCCCTGTATGTACAACCGGCTATTTTCAATGCGTGTCACTGCCTGTCACAGTTTTGGTTTGATTTTAATGGACTCACGCAGTTTTTCATGAGCAAGATCTTAGTTCTTTATTTTTCACTGAGGGCTTTTTTCTGTTACACAGCAAGAAAGGGCTACTCTGCCTTACCTCTCACATTTCCTTCTTGCCTGGGTGACAGGGGATTTGTTGACATTTGCTGCATGCCCTGTTGCTATTATAAATCGGAAGCTATATTTCAAGCTTCAGCACACTCAGAGTTAAGCTGCACTGGACGGAGGACAATGGAAAATATAAATGGAAGAAATTTGAAGATGTGAAAAGGGAATTATTTGGAGAAGCCTTTTATTTTAAAGCATTTAAAAATGGATTGAGGAAAAAAAATCTTTACTAAGTGAGGTGGGGGTTTTTTGTTTTGTTTTCAAGGCTGGATGCCTAAAGTTAAGGTTCTAAGTCTGTGTTTAGTCATCAGAGTGTGCCTCCACTAAAGCCAGGCTGAAACCTTCCCCTGAAACAACCCTCAGTACAAAAAGTACTGATGCAAAATCCTCAGTAGAAAAAGTGATGCAAAATATTTTCCAGAATACTGTAAGTGTATTTCTAAATAGTACTTAATGTAAAGATTTTAATAATTGAGAAATCTAGTTTAAAAAAACAAATAAAAACACTTCATTAAGAGTTTCAGTTTTAATTTTAAAAACTTTACATTTCTGCGTAATTAAATTAATACCGATTTATTGAAAAAAAAACCAAAGAAAAGCCAGAGGAAAGTAAATTTTACAAATCAGGCCAAATAAAATATTTCAGTTGATCAGATATCAAACAATATTTCTTTTAAAATTTCACTTTTTAGGAAATTTCTGGGAAAAGTTTGTTCTCCTCTGTTCCATTCCAAAGTGGAAGGGATGTTTTACATCAGGAAATATCCCTAAGATGAAAAATTGGGTTCTCCTACAACTCTGATGGCCATACTTTTTAGTCACCTCGAAGTGACTTTACAAAGGAGTGTGAGTGCAAAGTAGTTAATTTATGTGGACTACCTGCAATGATGTCCACCTGTGAAAAGAAGTTTAATGCAGGGAGTCAATTATAAATGCTGCTAAGATTCAATACCACAATCCTTAAAAAACTAGAACAAATAGAAAACATAAAATAATAGAGAAGCAGCATATAATTTGAAAATATTTTTCATGACCTATTTTAACTTGTTTCACAATGTTTCCTCTTTTTCTCCGGGATAATTTACTGCATAATTCAAACCTACAGATAATTTCGACCTCTTTTCATTTATTATTACCTATTAAATTTTATTTAAGCTTGATCGTTTTTAAAGGGATGGGTGGGATAAAGTGAAGCTTCTAATTTTGCATCCTGCTCTAATCTCCGATGTGAGAGCGCTACGGGCTGGGGGGTTGCATAGTAATATACGGGCAGCAGATAGATGGGGAGATGTGATACACACCCACACCTAGGCACGGAGACCCCGAGGGTGGCCTGCAGGCTTTGCGGGACTCGCTGGCCACCAGAGTCCCCTTCTGGTCTTCAAGTCAGTGAACCTCACGCTGAGGAAAGCGCCTATATTTTACAGTTAGGTTGAGGTAGGGGTTTTCTGTGTTGTTTTTTTGTTGGCTTTTTTGGCTTGTGGGGGATTATTTTTTTTTTTTTTTTTTTTTTTTTTTGAGGGAGAGGCTTCTTGAATGGCCATCCCCGTGCCCTTAAGTTTAAGGCTATTTTCAGACTTCACCGAGCGTTCGATTTTTGTAATTATTGTTCGGATTTCCACTCACACCACACACACACACGCCCCCACATACACTACCCCCCTCCCCAATACCCCCACCCCCCTCACACCCTCCCCCTCCGGCCCAACCTCGCTCTACGCGGAAACTAAAATTGTGATTTAGATATTTGGTCCCAGCGGCCCCGCCTGTGCTCAGCAAATGGTTCCATGTCACTCGCTGCATCACAATATCGGAGCGGCGGCGCTCGGTGGCAGCTAATCCTCTGAGCCCGTTAATAAGCTTAGGAGCACGTTCATTGAAGACTGACGCGTTAGTCACAAACAGGGAGAAAATATCTACTGGGGGAAGCTGAATTGGTTTTAATCATCTGCTAATCACCAGTAATGAGACCTACTCTGGGGAAGAAAAGAAAAACAGATAGTCAGAGGGAGGTTTTGTTCTTCACAGCGGAGTAACAGGGAATGAGAGGGCAGCTGTTATTAGGAGAGAAAAGATGGAAAGAAAGGAGGGATTTGGCCAGACCAGATGAAACTTCTTCTGTGCCGCACTGTTTTGTTAGCTGAGTGTTTCTTTCATTCAGCCTCCAAAACTTCAGATCTGTCAGCCCCTCTGAAAGCCCCGGCCCACCTCTCCAAGCCGCCAGGGAGAAAAGGCGCCGCCACACCGCCCCGGCGCCCCCCCGCCCCAACCCGGCTCGGCTCCCACCCGGCCCGAACCCCCGGGCCCCTCTGGCCCCTTCCCCGAGGCCCACCGCGGCCGCGAGGAAGGGGCACGGCCAGCGGGGCCGTAGCACCGCAGGGCAGCCGGTTGGCGGCCCCCGAAAGGGGCTGGGGCGGCTGGAGGGCTCCTACGTCTCCCTGGAAGCCCACCTTGAAGGTGCCTTCCTGCTCATTCACCCGTCCACCTGGGAAAGTTGGGCTTTAAGGTGACCAAGGGAATAAACCAAGAGATGGACACATCTGCCAGCTCTCCTTCCTCCGTCACCAGTGATGCCCCAGCAGAGCGTTCACCTCAAGCAGCAGGCGAAAGTCGCTCTACAGGGGAAAGTCGAGCAATAAGCAAAACTCCGGTTCTTAGGAAAACCCATGATGGACTCTGCTGCATGCTTTGTGCCGGTCAGCATCTTTAATTCCACGGAGTTGGTATGAGGACCATTGCAAGACACTGGTCCCTCAGCTCCTTAACAGTAGGCCCCGATACCTCCTTCAGCTAGATCATGTTCACGTGAGGGCTTGGGTTTTTTTTTTTTTAATTTTAACTGGCTTTAAATTTTGACTTATAATTGTGCATCTGGCTCAGAGAGAGGAAGAAAGCCCTTAGCTACATTTTTTAAAAATCCAAGCTTGGATGAGCTCTTTAAGTGATTATAAAGTTGACTAAATGTAAACGCTTTGCAGAGGCAGTAATTTCAGACACACTTCTGGCTGCTAAGACATGTCTATGTTTCATTTTCTGTATATTTTTAGGGAGCTTAAGTGGGGTGGGTAGCTCACTCATTGGAAAAAGGGTTTTTTAAATGTCATGCTTCATTTGGCTGTATGGAAAAGCTGAGTATCAGATGTCCTGTCAGGAAATAAGATACACTGATATACAATGTGCAAACATTTTATTTTGAAGAACTCCTTCACAGTCTCACTTCATGGAAGTGAGTTGCTCAGCTTAGTCACACAGCAAAGAGAAGTCTACATCCCGATTTAGGTTTAATTTCTTGGTTTAGAGCTCATGACAGCAGGCTATCTGAAAGGGAAAGCATGTCTCTTTTTTTTTTTCCCTGTAGTTCCAGTAATTCTTATGGCCACCATCAGGAGCTGAGTCTCCATGTACCAGGATATGGAGAGAACATTAGCCCATGGATTTTTTAATCTCCTCTTTATAGCTTGCTTATTAAGAGTGGAAGTGAGAATGACTAGTCTTTTACTTAATTTCATCACAGCATCATGTTTCAGATTCCGCAGAAGGCCTCTCTGGAAGTCTGGGGATAGGTGATACCAATGAAAATCTGTACTTTATCAAGCAGTTTTCTTGATCCTCTTGAACAGAAGGACTTGAGGGCAGGCAACATTTATTTAAATGCCTGTTATTATGATATGACTGTACTCTAGTGCCAACAGAGGTCCTTTGGGTTATAGTGAGAAGGCAGAAACAGTTATTGTAGAAAAGAAAAAAAAAATTGGGAAAATTTATACTCCTTCTCCTGTGTCCTTCAAGAACTGACTCATGTAGTGCCATTCACTCCTGTTGAGTTTCTCCTGATTTTCCATCACACCTTGAATGAAGAATAGATGGTTCCTTCAAAGTGGCTATTTATTTTGGGGACCAACATTGTCATCAGCTTCACATGGATAACCTGAAAGACATTTTTGTGAAAACAAAATTTAAAAATCCCATTAGAAACCAAGTTTATTCTCAGGTCTTCAAGGCAGAAAGAAACCCTTTGTCTGCTGTTCAGCAGCTCTAGGATTCTCAAGCCATAACCAGCCAGGTATTGATGAAATGTACCCAGTAACCCCAGCGGGATGACACTTCGCAAAAATAGGTGTTTCAATACATTGGACTGAAATTTAAGAGAGAAAACAGACTTAGAAAGCTGTCTCTCTATCAGAGATGCCAGACACAATCGCAGTGACCTCTCGTATATACTCCTTCCAATTTGGAAAAAACTTTGCCATGACAGTGAGCAGTCATCAGAACCTTGAGGTAATGTTTAATTGCACTCTTTTACTTTTCTTTTTCCAACAGTATATTCAGTATTGTACTGATGTTTTCTCAGTTAGTTCATCTGTCTCCGCATTTTATCTTGCTGTCTGTCAGGCTTATTAGCATACTTTGACAGATTAAAAGGCTAAGGTCAAACAAACAAATCCCCAAAGAAATACTGCTAATTATTGTCATATGTTTTTTAAATACTTTTGCTTCTTCAAAGAATTTCATAAGGAACTAAATTCAACTTTGCATTCTGTTTCTTTTATGAGCCACTCCTCTCCTTAACATCATTTTTCCTAGCTACCCTCCCGTGCCCCTACCCCCCATTCTCATTTTTGGGGGCAAGCAATTAGCTACTTACAAAAACACAAGACCATGCTTCAAATGAGTTACAGTTTATGGAAGATACCTGGAGTGCATATTGACTCACAGTGAGTAGTGTTCAGTGAGCCAGCAAACATGACTTTGGGTGGCTTTTCTATTTTGTGATGTCTGAAGAAGTAAAAGACACTTTTTTCATGCTGGCAAAGTGACACAGATCATCCTTCTTCCAGAATCCTGCTGGGGAACTCATGAGGGCTATGGATAACTGCAGTCAACAAAGGGGTCCGACACTCCAGCATTTTCATTCTGTTCATGTGGTGAGGAGGACTGGGTAGGAACTGGAGGTAGAGTCAGAAGGTCAGTGAGCTGTACATTAATACCAGGTGGTGTGCAAAGTTTTCTTTACCTTCAGCTTCTCAGAAGACAAACCAGAGCAGGTAGATGACTTGAAAATGAGTGAGAATTTTCTTCTTTTTTTTTTTAAATCCAAAACACTGCAGTCCAATGCACATTCATTTGGGAGCAATGATTGCAACTTGAGTCACCTGAACACTTCCTGTATTCATTGTTGGCCAAGATTAATAAAATCATAGGAGTTGGTCAGACAATGGGAGGTACTGGCTTCTTGTGAGGATGAGACAACAGGTGGCTAAAATAAAGAGGGGGTGTGGGGGAGTGGAACAAGATAAGCAACAAAACAATCCTGATTAGCTGAATGAGCAGACATGTATTTATCTTATGCCTCCACTTTTAATATCTGGGCACTTCTATGCTTCAAGACAATATATCTGTTTTTTAAAGGATTAATTGTTTGACAGGTATGCAAAGGTAGCATTGCCAAACCTTGTTCATGGCAGGTAAATCATTACATGGCCTAAGACAGTGTTCATTAGCAGCATTGTCAATCAAGTGGGAGTCCTGCCAAAGAATTGCTGATGATACGACAGGGTCACAGACGAAGATATTCAGTCTCTATTCATCCATCAGATATTTTTTTTTAAATCAATTTACAGCACGATAATTGAGTCAAGTTTATTGTGCTGCCCCTCAAACAGTATAGGATTTGGTGATTATAAATCTCTTGGTATTGAGACCAAAAAAAAAAAAAGAGAGAAAAGAAGAAAGAGGAAGAAAGGAGGAAGGAAGCAGGAGAGATGGGGTAGGGTGGGGAGATGAAAGCTAATTGTTAAGATAAATATTTTAAGAAGGGAAGGTATCAACCGGAGAAGGCCTGTCTTTAAGATGAAAAAAATAGTTGGGAGATGAAGTCCTCAGCTAAAGAAATTCATCACTGAAGGTGAAGGGCTAAATTGCCATTCATGTATGTGTATCATCTGAAATTACTCCACTGATAAAACCAATGTGTATCCTTCCCAGGGGAACAATACTGCCTTCAAAAGTATTGTTTCTTTCTGCTGTTTTGGAGTGCCCTTTTGTAAAACGTTTTCCCCTTCATACACACAACTGTGAATGCCAGTGTGCACACACGTGGGTGCAAGGGCTGCGTGCTGACTAGGTCTCCGTGTCACAAGATTAAAAATAATAATGAAGTGGAAGGGGAAAATGAGAAGCCTTTTTCTGAAGCAGAAAGAGGAGGGCTTTCTACAGGGAGGAAAGCCCTCTTCTGTCAACCAGGGCATGGCTCTGATTTCCAGGGCAAATATCCAGCGCTGTGTTTCCAGCCCAGGAAAAGAGGTTTGTAAGCCTCCCTCCCACGACCTGCACTCTTCTCACACTTAAGCCAAAGAGTTAAAATAAGTGTCGTTGCCATCATGCACAGGCTTTCTGTAAACTGATGTTACTGGTAAACATGTGCTTGTTTATCTACTTTCTTCAGTTTGCTGTTTGGCTGATTTCAGACACATGATAAATAGACCATTCCTAAATTTTCGTATAATTACATTTAAATATAATTTTGAGCAATTAAAATGAATGGGAGAGGAATTCATATGAAATCTGTCTCAAAAAAACCTATAAAATATCTGAGTAGCTCATTCCAGGGTGATTTCTTCAGCTCCCCTTCATACAGCAGCCGTGCTCACGAGCTTTCCCCTCAGACCCCGACTCCTTTCTGGGACTCATCAGGCTGATGCTGAACATATTTAAATCCTCCCCATAAAAGATCTAGTCTAAGTTGCTTCTCCAGTACTTGTTTGAACATTAAATATGCAAATAATCATCATTACACTTCCAACAATTACACATGTTTGCGAGCACCATGTCAAGTACTGGCAGCAGTGCAATCATTTGTAAAGACAAATATTCCATTCCAAGAGATGTCATGCTGCTTAGAAGATTTCTTTTTGTATTAGTAGCCACACTGCTGCTTCATAAAGTGTGCAAATGAACGTGACAGTGCTGCCAATAGCTGCCAGTTCCTTCCTCTCGGCAGAGCAGATGTCAATCAACCATCCCAAACAGACAAGGCCTCGGTACTGCTGCAGACATTAAACATGTAGGATGGAGAAGGGAGGGCACAAACAACACAGGCTGCACAGGGGCTCCACATACTCCTCTCTCTCTCTCCCTCCCTCCTTCTCTCCCTCTCAGCCTCTCTCCCTCTCTCTTTCTCTCTGAGGAGGCCCGAGGCCGTTGGAATATTTTAATTTCTGATTTCTGACTATATTATCGCGTGTTTGTAACAGATGAATTGTAATTTGTAGCTCTGAGGTGATATGAAAAGCTGCCTGCGACCGTAGGACAGATGCAGGCGTGTGTGGCAGACTTCTCTCATCGCCGCTCTTGCCTCCTTCCCTCTCCCTCCTGCTCTTTATGTAGTTATGGATAATTGTCAGCATTCACTTTTATCACATCCAAAGTAGCAGCTTAGAGAAGATGCGACTTTAGTCAGGACTAATCTTGCCTCCTCCTGAAGTGGGAAAATCCCAAGTATTTCAGGGTCCTATTGATAACCCTTGTGCTTTTTTTCCATAAAAGACGGATGACTCTGGCAAGCTTGGGAGACTGCAGATAATGGGATTGACTTGGTACTTAAATCTCAGTGAACCAAGACAGCATAAGTAATTAGTGAATTGGATCCATACTGGGGTGCTAATGATGGCTAATACTGCCCCACACCATTCTAAAAACCACAAGATACACATCCATCTCATTCAGATAAAACTGAGGGGACACTGCTTTTGCGGACATCATTTATTTCTTCCTTAGCACAGAATTTATCCGCTGTAAAAAAAAAAAAATCTAATTTTCTTGAAGTGACATCCAGAAGAACAAGTGACCATTTTGTCAGAAGAGTTCATTATGATCACAAATACCTCTGGTGTTTTTAATTAAGAAAGGCTAATTAAGAGAAACTACGCATTTATCTTCTTACCTAGTTGTCAAGGGAAAAGTCACAAACACTAACTATATGCTGTTTTGAATGGGAGAGGCAGTTCATATTTTTAATCTTTTTTTTCTTTTTTTTTTTTCCCTCCAAACAGACCAAATTCTCACAAAGGCAAAACTTCACTTAAAGAAAGTACTTAATTTTTTTAAACCAGCACTCCAACTTTTATTAAGTGTAGTTCAACTCCACATCCCAATTTTCCTCCAGGTTAGGATAATTATGTACAAACCAGCATTCTACCTCATTTTTCTTTCCCTGCGGAGTGATAGCATTTTATCAGGATAATTTAGATAAATGTCTTTCCATAGGGTTTGCTTATCCTTCCAGGAGCTATGATCGACAAACAGCCACACAAGATGAATGGCATCGTGTTTTGATCAAATGTATTCTCATCTAAAAGTAGAGAGGGTTTCAAGGTGAGGGGAGTCTGTTTTCCTCAGATGTGATCGTCAGAGGGTGGTCCTCCCCCCTCACCCCCCGCCCCATGCCCTGCGTTTTGTTACAGTGGCTGCGTCTTAGGCTGTTTGTGCGTGTGAGCGTGCGCATTGCGCGTACCAGACCCTAAAACCAGGGGTGGCTCAGCAGAAGATGCATTGAACTAATGAGTTTTAGCGAAATAGTTTTACAGAGAAAGCTGAAGACAGGGAGAGGGTGGGTGAGTGGGGGAAACACCACACACAAACTGGAAAGCCAGGCATTCTCCAGCTTTTGTGCTGCCAGCTAAATCCTAAAGGCAGAGAACTGATCTTACCTTTTTCAGCTTCTTATTTGCAGTTTGTCCTGTTATGATGGGACTTTTAAGAAAGGTGTGACTGGGGCCAGGCGTGGGCTGTGGCATATAAAGGGTTAAGACGCAACGTTACTGATTAACAGTGAGACTCCTGCCAGACACTATTTTTTCCTCTTTTTTTTCATTAGGATTAAGCTGAAATCTTTCTTTTCCCTAACTCAGAAGTGACTTAAATCTATGCTGGGTTATTTCAGCGAGTACCTCAGTAGGGGGTTGTGTAGGAAATGCTTTTTAAGGAGAACTTCATATTCAACATTTGAGGAGAAAAAGCTGTTTAATATAGGGGCTCCTTGTCTTCCTTCTCAATCTGTAATTGATTAGGAGGCATTCAGACCTAATGTAGGATGAAAAGATGGGCAAAATCTCGGCTGAGAAGGTGGAAGGGGAGGGTTGGTTGGGGTAAGGATCTGAATTGGATTAGTACAAACCCAAGTTTTAACCCAAGTATTAGGCCTGAGGCAGGCAGGCTGCCCTTCACCAGCAGAAACCACTCACCTCAGTAACTGCTTCTCAAAAAGCAGAGAGATTCCCCTTGAAAGTAGTGCTTTGCAAATTGCAGCTTTAACCTCATCCTTTCTACCTGGCCTGGAGATTTTGTTTCTTTCTGTCTTGCTGCACATGAAAACTTTCAAGTTGCGTAGTTGCTAGATGCAATTACTTCTCAAGTGACAGGCATTTCTATAATAGTGATAAATACCACAGTCCTTTAAATCTAAAACTGAACTCCTTCTCACCAGGTTTCCTTTGCTTTTCTGCTTACCTCTGTCTTACCTGGCTTTTGCTAGCTTTTAGGCCTTGCCATAATCATAAAAAACAAAACAAAACAACCACAAAAAAAAAACCAAATCCCACAAAACCCCACCAAAACCCCAACTCTTTTTCACTGTGCAAGATCTGAAGTACTTTGACCTGAAAAAAACTGAAATACCGTAGTCTACACACACAGTCAGGATCCGCATTTCATAATTAACAACATTTATTGGGAAACAGTGAAGTCTAGAAGGATGGGACAAGCATGTGAGAAATACTGTTGTTAAGATGTGAGGATATACACCTTCTGCAAAATTAGAATACCGTTTCTTAAGGAAGTTCCCTTTTTTTATCTTTCTCCCTGTAGCTGTTCCCCTTCTATAAGTTTAGCTTTCTCAAGAGCTCCATTGTTTATCTTCCTTGCAGCCTGCATTTCCCTTGAATATGATGAATGCAGCTGCAGGACCCCGCATCACCAGTTTTGGGAGTTTGTCAGGCGGCTGAGGTTTTTAAAGAGTTTTCTATCAGAAGAAGAGATGTTGCCTTTCTTTTGACCTGATTTGCTCAAATATTTAGTAGTTAACTCCTATTTCTACTGTCCTCCCTGGAAATGGCCTGAGAAATTGCAGGCACTGATAGAAATAATCACATCACTGGACAATTGCATCTAAAATACTGCAATTCTCGGGTTTTACTTCTGAAATATTTTTCTCCATGTTTTTCTCACTAAACAAGAAGGCTTTGGTAGAAATCAGGAAAAAAAAAAAAGAAGCTAGAACTTTGTAGTAAATGGTATTAAAACTCACACACTGAGCTAAAAGCAGGTCCATATCCAAGGTTATAGAAAAGGAGAGGTCATTTTTATGAAGAGACTGGCCTTCCCCAAACTAATATGTCACACATTTCTTTTCCTAGCATTTCATGAGGAGGTCAATTCATGCCCAAATCCTTCCTAACAAGACTTTGAAAGTTGCATTTAGAAAAAAAAAAGAAAGAAAAGGTACAGAGCCCTTACATGAATCTGAAGCCAGAATTAATTAGTTAACTTCTTTTTGATGGTGAGGGTGGAAGTCAAGATGGCACTTGTTTTTCTACCCATCATAAAAAATAACAGGAGCTGCAGGAGCATTTTCATTAAGGGTAGAAATATGTAAGAATTCATTCTGAATCACTCTTCCCTGCTGGAAGATACCCCAATTCTTGGCATTTGCTGTGCGGTGGGAGAGTCTGTAGTGCACAGAGGTGACTAGTGAAGATAGAAAAGGTTTATGTAAAAGGAAAGTGGAAGCAGTACACATAAACAACTGTTTTGTTCGACTTCTGATTTTCCTGTTCCATGATTAATCACACACACAGAAGAAAGATGGAAAGAAACGGGTCTAAAGAAAGCAACTCAGAATACTGCTCTTTGCTTTTTTCATCTTATACCTGATATCAGGATGCTGCTGAAAAAAAGATCCCAGAATCAAAAGTAATTTCTGCAACTTGAGCAAACAGTCCTGAAATCTGCCAGTTGCTGGCATGTTTCCACTGGCTTGAAAGTTTGAAAGCAGTCTAAAAAATTTAGGGATAGTTTTTGTTTGTTTGTTCCTGACCACTGATAGCATGAGCTAGCAGCTGGTAGGAGAATAAAGGGAAATGTGTGTGTATTGGCAGCAGACAATTTATAACATGAAGCGATTATTCTCTCAGAGTCTTAAACATCAGAACTTGTGTCTTAAAAAATAATAATTTGCTTGGACAATTTTACAACGGAGCATTTAGTTTTTTCCCCATTTTTCCTCCTTCAAAGATGTGTTGGAATTTGTAACCAACAAGATACATAATTTATCAATCTTGTACTTTTTCTTTTTTTTTCTTTTCTTTTTTTTTTTTTTTTTTTAAGAGGCGTTTTTCAATCTTGCGCCTTTTAAAGCCTTGCTGCAATCCCAGCTTGGTAAACCTACATCTCCACCTAGTGGTTCCACAGAAAGGTGAGGCAATCACTAACAGCGTGAGTGAGCATCCTCCAGATCGTTTACACGGCAGCACCAGGGTGAAGAAACCACACTATTTCTGGAAATTTTTTTAAGACTTGTAAGTAAAGATATACACACGTGGTAAATCCACTTGGAAATTTCATTCCCATATGTAATTAGTGAATGTTTGGTCGGGTTGGGGTTTTTTTTCTCTGCCTTCCTTAATAATTTCAGCTTCCAACAGAAAAACTAAATTTTAGTGCAGCACCCTGTTTTTTAGTGCAGCACCCCACATTTTAGTGTGGTTCATCCTGTATTTTCTGTAACTCCATCCTAAACCATGCTTGTCCAGCACCAGGAGCTAGAGATCCTATCTTGCCTGCATCTACATCTCTGGTGCAAAGTGGGATCAAAGCCCTAAACTAAGTACAAAACAATTAGCAAGATTTTAAAATGCCCCAGGACCCCTCCTTCGCACAGTGATACCTTTTATAACCCTCTAGTTTAGGGTACTTTACATCCAATGTGAGAAATTTTCGGGAAATTCATGAAGGGAACAGACATGCAATGAGTGGGTCTTTCATATTAGAGCAAAAAAGATTCTTAAGGGCTGTTCAGTCCTTTGCCCAAGAGCTTAATATTTTCTTGTCTTTTCTTGACTCTCCAAAAGATTATTCCTCCAATTTGTCTTTAAAAAACAAACAAACAAACAAACTCCCCCCCCCTCAAAAAAAAAAAACCAAACCTGATTGAGGGATACCTCTGAAAGATCCTCCTTGGAAATATAGGGAACTGGAACACTGAAAAAACCTCCTGTGCCCACACAGTTGCTAGCTGTCCCATATAATCAACATAAACCAACCCTGCAAGAGCTACCTGAAGCATGTAACAAAAACTTCAGGTGCCCAGCAAAATTAATATCTTTCAGTAGCAGCAAACCCATTCTTTCTAAAAAAAATATAGGCAGAAATTAAAATAGCCTCCTGATCCTGTCCAAAACATCTTGTTTTTGTCACTCATTGTTCTGATTCCTCTTTCATGTCTCCGCAGTGCCAGTCACTTTAGACAGCCTTGAAGATCTAAGTGGAATTTTTTGGGTTGGAATACCATTCTTTTCACAAACCAGCCAGTTACATAGGACTATTCACAGTGCACAAAATTAAGTGTGTGCCTAAACCCGTGCAGGACTGAATCCTTCACATGGACAGTAGATGTACTGTTAATTAAACGCTACTTGTAATAAAATATATTAAAAGTGATTGAAGCTGCTGCAGCTGCAGTGGACCTAGAAAGTACAATAATCCTTCACTGTAATGTAGAATCCTCGTGTCAGAAACATGTACAGTACTTAGAAAGAGTATAATTAATGCACATTAACATATATACTCAGAGAGAATATATGAAGAGGGTGCTCTGGGACATGGTTAAAATTTTTGTGACTTCAAATTAGGGAAATTTGGAAAATCTCCAGTTCAGCAATTTAAAATGATTAAATGGTATCATAACGTTGCCCTAAAACTGGGCATATGTGAAGAAATGTGGAAATGTGGTTTTGTTTCATTAATGAGATATTCCAGCCTTAAACGCTGTTTTCCACAAATACAATAAATATTGATTTTCTTAGCTAATTAAGAATGGATGGTCACCCACAAATAATTAAACTAAATATTTAGTCTTGTATAGTGAAATGAAAAATTAGATGCTTGTTTCAGAGATAGGTAGCATGCGAAGGTCATTAGACAGTCCAAGGTCAGTATTAGATTAAAACTGAGCCCGACTGCTGAGGAGCAGGGACGAATTGTTTTGGAGAAGGAAGGACGTTTTGGGTGGCTCAGGCTGAGAACTGTTGTTATCTGAGATGGTCGCTGTTTGAAATTTGGAGGTGGAGGTGAAAATCGAAGGTGAAAACAAAAGCTCGCTTTTCCTATGGAGACAGTTCACCCTTCTCTTGAATAGAGACCTGCAGGGCACTGTCAGTCAGCGGAGTGAATTCACCAGCAAGAGACCCTGACTGGGGTTTGCCCTGAGCTCTGGTGGGTTGCTGGGCTCCTTCTGAGCAGTTAGGCAAGGTTTCCTTTTATACATGCTATGTCTGACACGTACATGTCACAGATGGATACCGAGTACACTTGACAGCACCCAGTTCGAAGCAGTTTGGGCAGACAACACAAGCACTGCAAAACTCTGCAGCAGTTTTTAGGCAGAAACATGGAGCTGGTTGAAAAACAAGAATGAGAGATGGCAAATGGCAATTCCACACCCCACAGCACCACACCACCCCCCACACACACATGCTATTTCCTTCTTACTTTAGCTGACATCCGGCCTTTTTACATTTCAGAATTAGGTAAAATTGTAGGCTATGTAACTTCATCATAAGAAGGAAAAAAGTGACAGTGGTGGGTTTTTTCCTGTTTTACATGAAGCCTAAGGAGTGGAAATTCAGCCGCTTTAGGAAGAAGATAAGGTTTGAGTCCATCTGGGTTGCCCAGTCTTGCTTGCCAATTGTTTGTTGGTCATGCTCTGTCCAACTGTTCAAATCCATGCCAACTATCTGGGTCTTTCAAGTAATCCAAGTAGTCAATTAAAGAGCTCAGTGTGATTGAGCACTCTTCGTGGCTGTAGTAGCAATAAAAGGGCCATAAGTATTGGTTTAATGATATGTCTAAGAGGATGAAGTATTCAGAGCTGCTACTCAAAAGATATTTTTGCTTTTCCTGACTAAAATTCCTAATCTCGCAATATGGGTAGCTCTAACAAGAATCTAAAAAAATCACTTTCTCAGGAAAAAAAAAAGAAACAATTTATGAAACTGGATAAAAGCCCTTGAGATTCTTTAGGAAAATTACAGACCCTGCAAATATTCCAGAGAAATCCTCAGAATAGTAAATATGTATAAGTCCAGACAGTTGCAAATATTTTAATTTCTGTAGATTTCTCATCAGTGAGATGAGATTTCTTGTCAACTACATCTTCAAGAGGATTGTGTGAAACATAAACAGTTGACAGAACTAGCCACCGAATGGTAGTCTTCATTATTAAGTTTTCTCTAATCTAAAAGGAGGAGCAATTGTGACCTTGCTTTAATGACCTTTCTGTTTTCCAGGACAATCAGCTCTCACGTGCCAAAGTGTGTGCTGTGTTCATGTCTATCTGTTTAAGACTTTTGAGGAAGTATTGAGTGCCACAAAGCATTTATCAAAGATGTACAGCAAAGCTGACATGATGAAACTCAGATTATATTATTGTATTATAGTTGTTGGAACTGAAAAAACTTGCAAAGCAAAAACCGTACATGATTCCCTACACCTTTGCATGCCCAAGAAGCATGCAACACCCCACAGCTGTTGTGCAACATGGCTGGAAAGCGTTTTGTGTTCTCATTTTGTGACCTTATTAATGTTTATAAATATGTAAAGGGCGAGAGTCAGGAGGACAGAGCCAGGCTCTTCTCAGTGATGGCCAGTGATAGGACAGGGGACAACGGGTACAAGCTGAAGCATAGAAAGTTCCATGTGAACATAGTGAGAAACTGTGAGGGTGATGGAGCACTGGTACAGGCTGCCCAGAGAGGTTGTGAAGTCTCCTTCTCTGGAGACATTTAAACCCCACCTGGATGTGTTCCTGTGCGATTTAGTCTGGGTGATCCTGCTCTGGCAGGGAGGTTGGACTAGATGATCTTTCGAGGTCCCTTCCAAATCCTAACATTCTGTGATTCTTTTTATCAGGACTGGTCTTTTCCATATTCAAGGCCTAGTTTTCAGGCATTGAAATAAGCACACACTCTGGATGAGTTATTATTTCTAAAACTTGGGGTAATCAGAGACTCGTAAGTAGAGTTTGTTTTGTTGTTGTTTTTTTTTTTTGCCAGGGAAGGAGGAGGACAGATGGACACATTTTCAGATATAAATCAAGATTTCTGAGATCCATGTCAATTTTAATGTAGTTTTACCTAACTGCTTTTAGAAGTCCACATGTTCTGTGAAGCATTCAAAAAACCAAAAATCCAGACCTCCTTCAGTCACAAGGGAAGCGACCTGCAGAGTATCTGGATGCCTACATGAGCAGCATGACACTGCAGAATGTCTTGTCCAAGCCACTGGTAGGAAAAGGCAGCTTTTCTTCAGCCTGTTCCTCCTACTTCTGTTTTTTTCAATCACTCCCACCCCCTGCCAGAAAAGATCAAGATCTACTTAAGCTTTGTTCTTAAAAGAAAAAAACAAACCACAAACTCTGTTTTGTTCTTTAAAAAACCCAAAAGAACAAACCCCACATATATGCCCCATCTTTCATCTGTTTATGAATATTTCATTGGTCAGTATTCTGGGTACACCTAATATACTCCAGTAACAATGCTGTAGTGAGGAGTGAAAACTGACAAAAATTAAAAGTACACAGGGGAGAAAAGTGTTTTTATAATCTTAGTTGAACTGAAATCCAAGATAGCATTTATCTGGTGATTTCAGTAGAGCAGGGAATTCATTGGAACTGATGACAAACCCTTCAAACTGATTTCATTGCTACATAGACTTTTGGAGCCTCGTAAAACATTTTTCTTATTTGTAGGAAACTTTTATATACATATATGCATTTGTATATGTTGCCAAGTAACTTAGAGAAGGAGAGAAAACAAAATCACCTAGAGAGCCATTAAATGGCATTAACAAATAAGAGTCATTGATGTGTCTCCCTTGTGTAGAATCAAAGTTGTAGCGGAGGAAAAGAAGAGTATGCCAGTAATAGGTAAGGTATTCTCCACAGAGAACACAAAGTAAATGTACAAAGATAAGACAAAAAAAGAACAGAATGATAAAAGTTGGAAAAACATAATCATCCAGCAGATGTAACATTTATTAGCTAAGCTCATATGCAAAATAACTTTCACAGTTAAACAAGGCAAGGTGATATTAACATCCACCGTGCTGTTTCTGCCCCGCATATACACAGAAAAACACAATGCACAAATTCAATCTGATGGAAAGGTTTAGGTTTGAACTTTCTTATTGTAGCTGCAGGCTTGATACAAATAAATGTGATTCAGAGCTGAAGTTCTGCAACATAGCCTAGTCCATGTTTATGCAGGGGCTGCCAGAATTTGCCTCAGATACAAAGGTATGTTGTGGGTCTGTGTGGTGAGATTTTGGTGGTGGTCTCCTCTCCAGCTGAGAAGGGGAGTGCTAGAGCAGCTTTAGTGGGCATTGGCCTACAGCCAGGGTCAACCCACCACAAGGTATTGCTCAGGTTTCAGTCCACCATTTAGTATGGAGCCGATGAAGGCTTCATTCAAGCGTAGAGATTTTCTTCCCTTCAGCACTGGCAATTTTCTGTGCCATTAATACATAAACCTGCAATGGTTTTGTGTTATGAAACAGTTTCTGTGTTCTTGTACTTGCCTGCTGTAGTCCAGCATTTGTAATGCTCCAGAGCTGCATCTACTACTGTTGATTTTATGTGACTTCTCACAGGCTTTTTAAACTTTGTGTGTAAAGTTCACAGGTTGAGTTGTCTTCCTCAGCTACTCCCAAGAGAAGAGCTGCAAAACCATGTAGTAGGGTGGTTCTCTCCACGTCTGACAGCTGGTGGCCCCCAGATGGATCAGTCCTGAAACCTTGGGAAAGCCAGAGCTGAGCTGGAAAGGCTTGAGTGTCTTCAGTAATTCACTAGTAGGGCTTTTGAAAGCCTTGAGCTCCACAGGATTTTCTGCCAAGGATTTTCTGTGAGTTTAGCACAGTCTGAAGTGTATGGTTTCCAGCAGTCACAACCTCCACAGACTATGACAGCCAGGCTCCTGGGAGGCTTCTCACGTGGCTCTGCAGCACGTGTCACTCATGGGAGGCCTGTGTGCAGAAACAGTACAGGAGGGCTGGAAACCCCCTCCACTGCCCAGCTGGAGAAGACTCTCTTCTCACTTGCCAGCCTTGCTGAACGTGAGACCTGATTATCTTTGTTTAAGCAAAAGCGGCTCAGTGTTTCCGTTTAGAAAAGGCAAAAGTAACAAATTTTTTCTCTTCAGTTTCAACATACCACTGAGTAAAAATCACCACTGAGACAATGCTAGAGGTTGTCATAACGCATTGGTTTTGCCCAAGAAAATAAGATTGTTGGAAGCACCTGTTAATGTTCTCATAGCAGGGACCCATATTTTTATGCAAATACACGATTGCTCCATAGTTACAAAAATGTAACAATAGGCTGTAATTTAGAGCAGCAAACACATTGGAAACACCCCAGTAATGTTCTCAGTTGCTAATTGATTGTTTGCTACAACTATTTTCCTTACAGACATAAACTAGTAGCGCTATTAAAAGTTAAGAGGTCTAGCAGAGATCTTGCTCGAACAAAAGAGCCCAGATGGCTGACTGGTACACAACAGCTACCAATACTAGCTTTTATCTATAGAGGCCATCTTTGAAACACAGTTCAAATCATGAATGAAACATGCTGAGGGGTCTTTAACTATCAAGCCAAGTTGTAGTAGATAGTTACATGGGACATAAAATTCATTTGAAAGAATCACGAAATCTTTTAGAAGATGTTCCCCTGCAAAAGAAGGTGAAGGGTTGAGGTAAAACAGGAATTTAGTGAAATAAGCTCTTCTTGGAAAGTTTAATCTTTAAATATACCTGTCCTGAAGGTATCTGACTCACCAGCTAAGGGGGCTTAGGTTATTCTTACTCCTTCCACACATATAAACTTCAATGGTCTAAACAAAGGGAAGTTTGGGAGGGTCATTGCTTTACTCCCAGTACTCCTTCAATTCTCTGATGGACATTAACAGAGCAAGTAAAATCTCTTTGAGGTCCTCCTGCTCCATCTAGCTATGATAATTTACTAAATAATTTCCTTTCTAGGCATAAAGCGTGTGATAAACATTTGCCCTATACATGCACAATATATTTTTAAAAAAATTTATTTATTCACAGTATTCCAAATTTGGCTGTGACCAATTTGCTGCTTCTCTACATCCTGGCAGAAGACAATTTTTGTGTGTTGACTCTCACCATGCTTGGAATGCCAGGGGAGCAACACACAGTCTGATAAAGTTCTCTTCAAGGAAGTTGGGGATTTTCTATCTTTTTTTGAAAATTCAACTCATCTCAAGTCAGGATGTCTTTTCAGAAGATATGCTCCAGCCTTAATTGGGGTGCTCAGTCTGAGGGTAATCAGGTGAAATTTAAGGGCCAGCAACATATAAGCAGTTTCTCTAAATAATCTCACAATCTCTTCAGTTCTATGCATTTAAAATGAAGAATCTTGCAGTGTGCAGCCTGGGACATGTTAAGTATTCTTGGAACATGGGCAAGCATTTACACCTGGTAAGTAACTACATCACTTCCACAGTGAATTCTTTCCCACTATACATAAAATACAGTGTAACTGAGTGCAAGTGCAGATTAATGGGGTGGCAAGCACATGGACAGCGTCCCCCCAGCCTTGATGCAAAGTGGCTGTGAAGCAAGCACCTTCAAGCCCAAGTGGTTGAGGTCTGCACTCTGTGGGTCCTAACACCTCACTTTCTGCAGTCTGGAAATACAGCCCTGTGATGTCAAGGTGACTCTTCAGTCCTTCTGAATGAGTTTTTGAAGTGAGGAAAGACAAAGCATTTGAGGAAAAGCTTTGACATCAGACCTATCAGCAATGTCCCTGCCAAGAAGTTTGAAAGCACAAACATAAAAAGGCAAAAATTAGAAAGCATGAGGGAACAATAGCATCCGGTCAAAGAAGATACTGTGATGAGTGAGTGGTTTGAGAGCAGTTAATGTCTTGTTTGGCTTCTTAAAAAGGCGCAAATTACACAAGGAAAGATTACAAGCCTTTTTACTCTTTTCCTTGGCATCTCCATGCTGCCCAGAGGTATGATGGGCATTGTTTTTCTGGGAAAAATTTGGGAGCTGCATTGTGTATGTCACAATATGTCAAGTCAAACATACGAGCTGAAGAAATGCCTTGATTTCGCTCAATTAGTACTGTTTGCTTTGTGCCCTTCCCATTAACAAGTATAAATTTGTACAGTGGTCACCATTTAAAAATCAATATTTACCCAGGGTTATCACATCATCAAGCCTAGGACACTAAGTAGTTCCTTAAACTTTGAGCAGAAAATAATACTGCAATCTGGTAAATATTTAACACACGTATCGTTTTATGGTAACCAGCACTTTTGCTACAGGTGTTCATTACCACTTCCTAGCTAAACCTTACATTACATTACATTGTGCTGAATTTAGGCTTCTCTTCAGCCAGATTTCACTTAAAGGAACCGAGGAGAAGAGTATAGTGAAGCTGACTTTACAGTGAATGCAATGAAAATGTAATCAATAATCATGTTCCTATTTCGCTGTCCTCTCATCCCAAAAAGTTTGTTTCAGCATGGAGCTCTCTGTGGAAATAGTGGATTTTCTATTTGGCAAGGAAGGCTCTCCAGTAGCTAGCTACACTGTCCAGATACTTGTAATCTAACCACCCTTCCTTTGATGTGCAAGTAACAGATGTTTAAGAGATAAGAAATTAGATAGATTGTGATTACTGAGAAACAACTTAATTTAAATTCATTACTCGATGTTCTCATTCACTTGTTCTGAAAATGACAGTAGTTAGTAGGGTTGTTGTTTTTTTTAATTGACATTTTTTATGTTTTAACAATCAACTTAAACTTAACCTATGCACACCTCTAATTTTGAAACACATCATTTGCGAGCTAATACGTCAGTTTTTCAGTGTAAGTTGGAATTATTTCCAAAATGACTTCACTTTAATTATGCGTGTTTACCACTTAGCCAGCTTATTTTCTTGTAGGCTGTGGAAAGAGGTGAGGAGAAAGCAGGAAACAATGACTTTGCTTCTTCCTCTCTCCCAAAAAAAACCCCATTCCCTCCAAGTTTGTTTGGGGTTGGGAGTTTTTTATTTGGTTTTTTTGTTTGTTTTGTGGTTTTTGTTTGTTTGCTTTTTTTTTTTTAAGAGGTATTTCAAATGAGCTAGAGGAAGGGCTTGTCAGGAGAGAGATTAAGTTTGGGTATTTCTAGCGGGAAGGCATAGGGATGATTAAGAAACTATATTGGATAGCTCATTAGCTTTCAAATATGACATGTGTTTGGTTGATAAAGTTAATAATGTTCACACAAGTACTGTAAGGCATCTGACTTTGTACCTCACAGAGTTTTGATTAAGAAAGTAAAATGATAATAAACTCAACACGACATATCTTGAATGACTTTAAAAGTACAGTTTTTTCTTGTAATTACAAACAGGGAATTTTCATGGGAACGATGTTTTCCTAGTCAGGTCCTGAGGGTTGTTTTTAATGCCACGCTGTGAAATATTTGTATTGGTGCAGCGGAAAAGACTTCAAAGAGGTGTTTGGGCAAACTTTCTGAAGTATAGTGCAGCTAGCTATACAAAGAGGGTACCTAGAATGCTGCAGTTTCTCAGTGAAATTTTTAAAGAATTAAGTAATATGTTGGGGCTGTGTAAGTTCATTTGCATCTGATTCCTAGTAGGGATATGGTCTAGATCACCCTTCGAGACCCCTCCAGAACTGCATCTACATGATTTAAAGACAAAGTGATCACCAACAAAAATGGCAGGGTAGTCAGGAAACTGGAGCAGTGATAAATAAAATGAGGGTAGACTGCTGACACAGTGCCAGGATCGATCTCTCGACAGCTCGGGTATAAGCCAGTAACGCAGTGTTTTAGCACAGGCACAGCAGAAGGGCAATGGTGAGAGAAGAAGGGGAGAAGAGGGAGCACAGAACTTGCTAGCCTGTAGCTGTAAATTAACACTGTACATCACAGAACCCCTGTCACCAGTTCTGATCTTACCAGTCCAGAGAAAAGCCATCAGAATGGTGGCAATAATTCGCCCTTGCAATAAACAACCCAAACAAATTATGCCTGTATAGGTCATAAGTCAGCCAACATTTCCAGGGAGAAGTATTGGGTTTATGTCTAACTGATATCATATGGAAAACCAGATGAGCTCTTAGGTACGCGAACCTCATCTCTTTTCTTTCCCCAACTGTATCAATCTGTCATAAAATGTACTACCAGTCCTTATGAAATCTGATTTGTTTATACCTTCTGGCCATCATAACTGTAGTCAGATACTGAAGTAACAGGTGAATCGATGAAGTCCAGAAGAAGAAACATGGAGGAGAAAGGCGTACTCCTTTAATTCTGGAACACTCCACTGGCTAGAAGGTCAGTTGGGACAAATTCAGAGTGGAAACTAGGTTTGATTTCCATCAGTGATAGCAATTAAGTCCAAAGCAATGTATTAACATATTTGATAGATTTCCCCATTGCAAAAAAAAAAAAATAAATTAAAACAAGTCCAGATATTTTTACTAAATAATTTAAGTCCAAAAGGAGCTGAGATTTGGAGCTAACCCCAGATGTTTAACAGGCTTTTGCTTCTTCAGTGAATGGGAGGTAAAGAAATGGATGAACCCAGTTGTCCCCTTTGGTTCCAGAATCAACAGCTCTGTAATTTAATTCCAAGAGCTGAATTTAAAAATAGTGAGTAACAATAGCTCTAAATCCACTGTCAATTGTTTGAAATTTGAGGCTGCTGCATCTCTCAGTTGTTTTGTGTTCATCTTGTAAAAAGAAACAGGCTGAGGCTCTACAGGATGAGAGTCAGGCCCGGCCAACAGATACAGGCTCTTAAGCAATCTCCTCAAGCACCAGAAATCTGTGTCCAAACCTCACAGTTTATCACGTGTTAAGCCTATCCAGATGCTAGGTGATATTCTGGTATTAACAATCCACATCCATTTCTACTTCCATCTCTGTAGAAAATTGCCACCAAGTCTCCCTGGTGGTCTTTTAAAAGTAACTGAACCCATAGATATATATGTCAGTGTACACCATATATATATTACCGTATTTGGTTCTGAGCTGAAAAAACAAGCTCTTAGTAATTAAGAACCTGAAATATATAGCAGAACAAGGTTTCAAATAGCATGAAATGGCACTATTTGTGAATACTTTCCCTAACTGCCTCTAACAGTCCCAGGCTCCTGAAGACAGGGCTTGGGAAAAAGAGGGAAGCAGAGTCAGACCTGGAAGCAGTTTGTCTGTCTGCCTGTGAGGGACAGAGCGATGGGGCTTCTTTGCGTGAACAGAGGGAGGTCTCCAGGTCTAAACTCCCTCTCTGTACAGCACCACAGGCATCTGCAGCCCCAGTGCAGAGCACTGCCAGCTACACACCCAGAACTAACACATCAGGTTTGGGGAACCTGGGGATTTGTAGTATACACACCAGGCAGCAGAAGTAAATGGGGGGTTATAGAGCAGACTAAACTGGCATGGAAATATAGTCACAATGGTTACAGCAAAACACATAGCTAAAGAAATTCCAGCCTTGCAGGGACAAGGAAAACTTCTTTTTTTAATTTTTTTTTTTTTTTAATTCTTGGGAAAACTGGAGGTTTACGTAGACCTGTAAAGATTACTGGCAGATCATTAGGGCTGCCTTTCACTTTCTCCAGAGGTTATCCAGCTTTCAGTAGGTCCCAGCAGAAAGCGTCTCAGCTCTCTGCTTCCCTGTTGCAGGCTGTTCCCCTACAAACACGTCTGCCTTTCCCCTGTGAACTCCTGTCTGCCTGTGGGGGTGAGCCCTGGGACCACAGTTTCTGCCACCAAAGAGGAAGACCAAGAGGTGAAGCAACAGACATTCAGCACGCAGTGCACAGCTCTGCAGTTCAGATGGGGTGGAAATAATAGAGTCTCAGGGCAGGAGCTAGCTGAGCTGTGTGAAACTGAGCAGGTTTCAGGAGCACAGAGGCTCCTCCAGGCTTTTCCGCCATCCTTCTTTGGCACTCTCTGGGTGTGCATCGCTGACAGCAAGGAAAAATTGAAATCCAACCTCCTTGATAACACCTGGACATACTAGTCTTGCTAACGTATTTCCTTCTAAAAACATCTTTTTTATTTTTTTTTCTTCTCTGTTTCAATCACCTATTTCCACCCAGTAGTTTTCTTTGTTATGATGAGTAAACAAGCTGGCACTTTGAAGTCCCTCAGATGTTCTGCTCAACTACATGTCATCTAGAACCCTGGAAACCTCTGGATAATTTTAAATCACCTCTTCCTCAGGTCTACCTCCTCTTCTGCAGGCCACCTTTGCTGGTATCAGTGTGAGGATCCAACACGATGTGACATCCAAGATGGGCTGACAAGTAGTTTGAGGCGCGGCATTTAGATGTCTAACTTGAGGATGATGGAATAATTAAGTATCCTTATTTCCATCATTTTTATTTATCCAGAGAGAGTAGATCCCTACAGAGAGTGAGTCAGGGCACCTAAGCTGAGTTCCTTGCAGAATCTATTTCTCTTCCCTGAAATATGGAAACTGAGGAAAGTTTCCAGTTCTAAATGTGTGTATTAAGTCCCTGAAGCGTAGCAGTTAGAATCTCCCACCTGCCTTCCTCCACTGTTCATACACCCCATACAAGTTCAGGCACCCATAAACATTGCTGGATATAACAAGGGATTTCCTCGCACAGCTACTGTCTTCACTGGTGCCTTTTTCTCTCTGAGCTGAAAGCGTGCCATGGCATTCAGAGCTCATTACAGGGGGCAACATGTTGTTACTCCCTCCTAGCAGCATGGATATACAGATTTTCCTAACACTGTCTCTTCTTTATATGCACTCATAGAATTTTCCTTGCATCTGCTACCAACAGTGGTTCTGCTTCCCTTACGAGGTACAGGCAGGGCAGAAGAGGCGGGGCAGGGGGTGGTCAGCAGCCTAACTGGCACAGCACGTTTTTCAGCTGCCTGTTGCTGGAGGCTCAGCAGCCCTCGCAGGGTTAACCCAGAAGTGGGCTGCTGCTGTGTCTTGACACAACTCGGAAGTTTGCCAAATAGCATTAATTAAATTTCATGCTTTTCATCAGACTTATTAAATGTACTCATCCCTACCAGCTACCACACTGGCATGGGCTATTATTATTATTATTATTATTATTATTATTATTACTTTACAATTAGTGTGTTGTTCCCTAACCACCATTAAATATGACTGGAGAGTGTTTCTGAGTTAATACTTTAAGACCAGTCTAAACTATATAAAGCACTGAGGTTTGTAGCACAGACATTTATGTTAAATGTCAAAGTACTTCCCCTATGTTAATTTTTTTAGGGAAATGCTTCTTCCCAGCCCTGTCTTAATTTTTTTATAGACTTAAGGAATAACTTGATCTAAGATATGCCTGCATTTTGGAAAGGTAGGTATGTTTTGGGGTGGGGAAAAAAGTATGATTACTGCAAAAAAAAATGTAAACCACTTCCGAAGTATTTATTGGAAAACAAGCTATTGAAAATATGCAAATTTACCCAATAATTCCCTTATATTTATGATTTTTTTCAGTTGCTATTTAAAGCCTATGCCATTCAGTGCAGCAATGTGAACCTCTAGGCTCCGCTGCTGTGGATTGTTTAGCCGCATGATGGATCCCAGAGAGTAGGGCTGTAAATAGGAGTGTGTACTTGCTCAGCCTTTTGCAGTGCAACCTGTGATAGTGTCCTTGTGATGGCTGATCTAAGTTGCCAAGAGAGATCACACAGGTCAAAGGACTACACTGAGGTAAGTAAACCCTGTTGTAATCCCTACTTCCCATCACAGGGAAGTGTATTGGAACAACTATACTAAACTCCCCAGTATTTATGGACTTTAGTAATATGGAGTGTTCATTAAAGACTGCCTGCTGTAGGACTTCTACCTTACACTGCATTCAAGCTCAGCATGGAGAACTGCCCTACTTTTCTTCTGTTGGGTTGTGCAAAAAAATCAACTTGCATTTTGCCTTGGGAAAAAGGCTCAATTTGTATTTGCTTAGCCCTGAGACTTGTGCAGAGAAAGCAAGTTTGTCATGTATCTGTCATGACATTATCTAGATGATTCCTTTTGATAAGCAGTATCATTTTTCTGGAGCAGTATTGAAGAGGACTTTACCCTGGAGTGAATTGAGAGCGGCCGATATGGTTGGATAAATACGTAAGTTCTCCCTGGTATCAGGTATGCGCCTTCCACATGAGAGACTGTCTGTGTTCTTCGATTGTAAAAAAATGTCTCAAGTTACCCAAGAAATGATTCTCCAGACCTGATATTTTAAAGTTGGCTCTTTCCCAAATCTGGCCATCGATACATTCAGAAATAAAAGAAGGTATTCCTGTCAGGACACAGTGTTGTACAGAGGGAGGTTTGAAAAAATGCTCATTTCTTTCATGACAGTTGCACCACCACTTCTGAGCTGTGTCCTTGGTTCAGTGTTTGGACCTCAGCATTGCAAGTGAAAGAGCTTTAGTGAAGTGCAAAGGCCAAATGGAGACCACACACTCCAGCAAGAAAAAAGCTGGTTGCAACCCACTGTTCCTTCCCTAATGAAATATTCCAGGATTGTCTAACAATGCATCCTACAAAAGGAATTTTTTTCTGAATGTTTTCATCATCATAAGTTTATTTTTTCTGTAATAATGCTCAGCAGCAACAACTGCAGAGGCTATCTAGAACACAGGGCACCTAATCCCAGGATCTGGCTGTACCAGGATTTGTATTACCATTGCAATTTGCCTGAGTTGATGGGAGATTAACTTCCAAAAATGCCAATATGTGCAAAGCAGTAAAAAGCACTTGTTAAATCTCCAAGTGCCTCCAGGAGCCCTGTGAAGGCTAAGGCAGGAGCCTTTTTACTCTTTCTGCTCTTGAGCCATTGCTGCCTGCCATAGCTTTTGCTCTTCCCTATATGCAGACTCACCACCTGACACACCTTCAGAAGGGGTGGCACATGAGGGTGGAGGAACGCACTGCTAATACCCTCAGAGAGTTGGGGGGGGGGGCTTGTGACTTACCAAGGCGATGGAACAACAGCAGCCCACACGCTAATCTGTTGCCTCTGACCCATGCACAAAGGCCACTGCTTTAAAAGCATTTGCCAAAAGAAAGTGAGCAAGCAGGGAAACAGTCTTCCCTCCTCCCAGAGTTTTATTCTGCACCTCGTATTTTTCTTAAACTGCAAGCCCTGGAGGCAGACTGCACACACAACCTGAACATTTCACGTGTCATTAAAAATAGGTGCGTGCACCCTCATGCACACATGCATTCTCAGTTTTGAAGCTACTGGAGCAAAAGTTGAGAATATGGCAAAAAAAAGAAAAACTCCAACTGAAAAAAACCTTGTGGGCAAAGGAAAAGAAAACAGTATTTTTTAATTATTTAAATGTTATGAGCCAGCTTCCTAATTTCTCAGCTTTTGGAGCTGGCGGTAATGCATTTTGCCAGGTACCTGCCTTGCCACAGGTGGGACTTGGCTGCTTGGGAATTTGAAGGCAATATCTTCTATGGTTACAATGCAGCCGGCCAAGTTGTGCTTTTATTCCTGCTCCCGTTTTTTTTCCAGCTCTCTGATTCTTTTTTCCCCTTGTCCTTTTTTTGCCTTCACGCTTCCCTCCAACCTCTCTCCCCCGCCAGTCACCCACCCTCCACCTCACACAGAAGAGGGAGGCTGGTGAATTTGTCATACTCGGTGTTGGAGCACAGGCAAACTCTGGAGGGATCAGACAAGCTCGAATTCATCTTTTACATGAAGCCTCTCCCTCATCCTCTCTCTCTCTCTCTCTCTCTCTCTCTCTCTCTCTCTCTCTCTCTCCCTCTCTCTCTCTCTCTCTTCCTGTTGCAGCCTGTGGTGACACTGACCTCTGGTGATCACATAGGTAACGCTCACACTGAAATGACAGAGCTGCAGTTTGGAAATAAAGTTTCATGGGTTTTTTAGTTGGTTGGTTGGTTTAGGGTTGGGTTTTTTTCTCCCCTTTAATGAAACTATATTTTCCAGCTTGTCTTGCACCGTATAGGATGGACATGGGTACATCTCCCAAGGCTTGCTCCTGCTCTCATTTTACATGCAGGAATTAGCACAGCCTTTCTGTTTAGTCTAATGAGTTTTGTACAACTTTTCCCAAAATACATATTGCGCACGATAGACAAGTTTGTCATCTGTCACGCTATTTCATGAAAACTGACTTACATGCTGTGTTTCATGGGGACCTCCATTACCAAAACCAATTCGGAAGAAGTCTTTGACCCACACAGAAGTGACACCACACAGCTTTTCCACAATGCTCAGCTGTCTCCAGGATTTCTGCTTGCTCTCACCAAACGCAGCATGAGCTCCACTGAAGTGAATAGAAATCAGATCCCTACCCAGTCTATTTTTTGTCCATCTAGCCAAGAAAAGCAAATGAATCCAGGGCTAAGGCTGCAAGTTTTCAATTGCTCATTTTAAGTGTGCTCTATTATGATATTGGAATGATCTCAGCACACCGATGTTACAGGATCAAGTATGTGCTGCAGACCTTGGCAGAAGTGAGCACTGAGTTAATGAAAAGAGTTTCAGCTTGACATTCACTCTATTTTTCAACCTTAATTCTACTTTAATTTATTCTTTGGGAATTTAAGAGCTCTGTCCCGTGCAGATGGAGTGAAGGAAAATGTTGCATCGCTTATTAATCATTAACAAATCTCTGAGATGCGGCAATAGGGTAATGGCACAGGTATCGGAAAGCATACTTTGCATGAACTTTAATTGAATATGTAAGGACTGATGATATCCTCATTATATAAGCAATGCTTTTTGAACATCTTCTGGTACTGATGTAGCCCAGTAGGTATGAACAATCCTTGATCTCCTTAGGATAGCTTAAAACGCAAGGAAAAGAGGGAAGTATTAATTAAAAGCAGGCTGTTTAAGTAAGTAAAAAATTTTTTTCCATAAAAAAACACAAGGCAAGGTGTCAGGTTAGATGAAAGATATAGACAGCTAGATAATAATCCCCTTGACTGTGTGTTTAACTTTTCTTCTATTGATGGGTTTGCCTGAGTTGTATTAAAACATTTCACGAATCTGTTTAAAACACTACCTTACTGTAGCAGAATGAAAATGAATGCTTAGTAGTCTGCCACATGCTTTTAACAAACAAATTTCATTTACTCCTTTGAGCCAAGCAAAATTAGAAGGACCTAAGGGTCTCTGATCATTTGCCCAAAATTAATGATCAGTTATTGAATAATTAACTGTCATTGATATCTCATTTCTAAACAAATCAATGGACCCATTTAAGTGTTTGTGTAATGACAGTAATATAATCCTTCCTCGTATGAACTGCGAATAGACCAAAGAGGAAAAGCACATTCTCCACCTGAAGTAATTATGAGACCTACTAAAAAATCATTTGCCTCAGCAGAAATCTAAAGTATTTTTCTGCATAATTTACCTGCAAAATGTGTCCATTTGGCTTCCACTTTAAAGAAGAAAACCTGTGTGAGTGGAGGTAGTGCTCCTATATCCCTGAAATGTGAGAGCAGGGGTGTGAGTGATGTTTATAAAAGCGTGGTGAGGCACCCACAGCTGCAGTATCCTGAGGTCCGGCAGAGGAGAACATCCACTGCCCCCTAGCTGGGCACTCGCCAGGGGCATCGTGCAACTCAGGCGAAGGGGCTTGCAAAAGATGGGACTAGGGAGGGAATGTCAAAGGCAGATCGCTGTGGTTCATTAAGATCTCCCTCCTGACTGTGTGTTGCTTTCCTGCCCACCACCCAATACTGTTCCTCAAGGCAGTCAAACTCAGTCAGGTCCTCTAGGACTTGGATCAAGAGGACTTTTATTTTTATGTATAATCACAGAATCACAGAGTTGTAGGGGTTGGAAGGGACCTCAAGAGATCATTGGGTCCAACCCCCCTGCCAAAGCAGGCTCCCTAGCTCATACTGCACAGATAGGCGTCCAGACGGGTCTTGAATATCTCCAGGGAAGGAGACAAATAATAATACTGTGATGCTTTCGGAGTGCAGGAGCAAGAGCACTGCCACCCACGAGGATAGCTTTGTAGATGACTCTGCTGCTGTATTTTTGAAAAATACTCTAGAGTGTCAAACGCAACACTCTAACATTGATTGTCCTAACAAACAGCAGTGGCACATGAGCGCTTCAGCTTGGGCATGGAGTCGAAAGGACTGCTGTTTGTTCCAAGGCTCAAGTACAAATGGAATTCTGTAAAACTGTTCAAACCAGGAATTAGTTTTAAAACATCATGTAGGTCACTCAGAACATCGTGAACTCACCCGTTGCTAACCCTTCAGCTGGTAGGACAATGAATGCTTGAAGCAGAATTATGTACTGGTATTAGAAAGAGACAGCATTGTGAGCATTTAGTAAGAGGTCTGTGAACATTAAAAAATGCCACAATTGGAAACAGAAATACTTGCCTTACTATTTCAATGAATGCTTAAACAATAGCAGCAACAAGAATAAAAAGCAGAAGAATCAAAAATATGAGGCTGAAAATTTTAGTGGTTAGCTATATTTAAAAAGTAATAAATTATGTGGGTAAACTAACCTCAGTATCTAGTTATTTTTGCTGTCGCTCATTCACTCCCTCCCTTTGGCAACAAACACATCAGATTTGCCTTCATGTTTCTATTAACTATTCCTTAAAGAGTTCCACTCCCACTCTTCTGGAACAGCGAGATCTGAATATTTCCCCAGAAAGCTGAGGTATGTTCTCTGCCCTAGCTGTCCAGTTTTAATAAGCCACCTGATTTTGCCCCCGTTTGGTATTTGTGGGTTTTCTAAGAGAACAGGATGAGTCAGTCAGGGATTAGGGAGAGGGCAGAGATTTCCTTCCTGTCCCAGCAAAATGTCTTCATTCCCCCTCAGTTTTGAAGAAGGTTTTTGTACTGGAATATGGCTGCCCCCTCCTGTCCTGCTGAATTTACCAGTTAGAGCAGCCAGAGTGTATTTTCAAATGTTTGGGAGCCTCTTTTTCAGTGAAAAATCTGTAGGTCTTTCCCAGACTTCCCAAATGTGGATATATCCCAAACATATGCTGGCACATTGGGATTCTTTTTCTTTTCCTGTCACAGAAATAAGACCAAATCAATGCAGTTATGTCTGATTCCACTTGTGAGTGAGGAGTCAGCTGTGGGGTGGACGGTGGTCCTTACGAAAAACTGGGGAAGGCTCCTGCAATTTTGTTTTTGCAGGTGACCTGCTGCTACAAAGACCCAGTTGTGATCATGCCGTATTAGGAAAATTCGTAATCAAAAGGCTTCATATTGGAATAATGAATTCATTACAACTGCCCTCCCCCCAATATTTCCTAGCAGAAGTAATCTCTAAACATATACAGTACAAACTTAGGGATATTTATGAAGAGTTTATAGGGTAAACATAAGATAAACATACACTGACCCAGAGGAGGAGAGGACCTAGCAGATTTGGTTTAGCCAATCAGGCTTAGCGTGGCTGCACGGGCATCGCAGCATATTGCAGCAAGCTCCCCTCCCAACCCTACAAATGCTCCCTTCTATCGAGCCACCGAGTGTGTTTCTACCCTACCTGTAGTGTTAGCAACTGAAAATGAGATGTGTGTTCAGCTGACATATTCACGATGTACAGAGCGTTGAAAGAAATTAAAGATGCAAAAGAAATGTTAAAACAGCCCCTTTTTTTTTCTCCCTTTCAGCTGTTTGAACAGCAAGCTGCTTATTTCTTCCTGATGAATCTACACTGATAATAAAAGGGAATTTTTAAGGAGAAGCAGTGAAGTTTCTTAGCCAAAAATGTTTATAAAATACCTACTTATCTTAAAATGATCATGATGAGAACAGCTAAGCAGCAATTACTATTTGCTTGAATATGCTGCCAGTGATCTTGTTCCATGAAATTATTTATTATTTTAGTTTCACAGAATTTGACAGAAATTGATTCATCTTTATTTGTATTATCTGTGCATCGAGCTTGTGGCTGGCAGTCGCAGGTACCTCCAAGTTCTGCTTGGAACTAAGCCAGGCAACATTTTCAACACCTATTGCAAGAAGAAATACTATTTAGAGCAGGTTGAATTGTAAAAATGCTGGGCTTATACCCTCACTACCTGATCACCTGATAAATGTATTTATTTGTCAGCCTGGTGTCTTAAATGAGTAAGGGTGGCATGCTCTCCTTTCACTTCAATAAACGCTGTATATTTGTGGCAAGTAGCAGCCTGATTAAACCATATGATGAACATTTGTTTTCAAAGCCATGATCTAGTTTTTTAATTTGACTATAAAGAAATCTGATTTAAAATTAAAGGGACACTCTGCACTGAGATTTGCCTCCCTGCTTTGTTTTTCATTTTAATTTTGTTCCTATTCTTTTGTTCTTGTCTTGTGTTGTTAGATTTTGTTGTTAGAATGAAGGCCAGCAAAAATGTTTCTCTGCCTCAGAGTCTTTAACTACATATATTTTATGTGCATGTTATATGTTACTGTAACTGAAACAGCTGGTTTTGAAGTAATTCCCCTTGGAATATTTACAGTTCAACAGTAGTATCAGAGAGACCACAAAAGGAAGCTTGCCATAAACAAAAGCAAAATAAACATAATTTCAAAGTTTAAGAAACTAGGGAAATGCAAACAAGCAAGACTAATGAAAAATAAACTAGGTTTCTGTCTAATTCTGGAAAGTGCTCTTAGTTACTTGCATAAAGAAAAGCCATAATTTCCAGTATGTTTTTAATATTTTCTTAAATTAAGCATTGTTTCTTTTCTTTTTTTTTTTCTTTTTTTTCCCCTTTCTTTTAGCAAAAGGTGTTATTCTATTGCTTCCTCTTAACAGTTCAGGTTTTCTTTAGTAAACCTGAAGTAGATACATTGCAATCTGTCTGGGTCTGGCTTTACAACATAAAGGTAACTTGGTTTTGACCATCATGTGATACTATCCCTTTTCGTAGGGTGGGTTAAGAGATGCTGAATTGAAGCACATTTATTCCAGCATTTGTTGTATTTAAACTCTGAGCATATGTTTACCTGATATGACAACTGAAAAAAATTTGGGGAGGGTTCTCTCAAGCTGAAGAACGGTGGATGCTCTCATACAGCTGACCAAGTTAACAACCAATTTCGATTTTAACTAAAAAAAAAAAGGGTAAAGGCTTTTTGTTTTGGTTTTTTTTTTCTTTTCTCTTTTGACTCTACTGTTGCCACTGCTGTATATTTATAGGAAATTCAACAGAGAATTAAATCAAAACACTGATTAAAAAATGCATAGCATTAATGTCACCACAGTGTTTTCACCATCTCGTGGTAAACTCAGAACACTTCCTTGGTTTACAAGGCTGATTGCAGCTAAAGGCAGCGCTAGACTTTTATACATTTAGGAAACACGTTATTATAGTTTTGAAAATCATTACTTTTTGCAAGCAAAATTTATTTTGTTTACTCAAATCAGATAAATGTTACGGGTATTTTATTCATCATTTTCCTACTTATGTATATTGACATTTTTCACCGGATTCTTCCAACGCTCCAAGTTGGGATGTCAAAAACTGTGCTTGCAGAAATGAAAGTATCCTCATTATGCAAATTTAGGTTCCACTGATAGGCATGTTCTGTTTTATAAATTACATCCTCTTGTCAGAAGTCAAATTGTATTTGAATAACTTCACGGAAATTGTCACCAAGATTTTAAATTGTGTGCCTTGTATGCCATTGCTGATTTAGTCAGTGAGTAAAAAATGGACATATGTTGATTTTTAAATATGTGCATGATTGTTTTGTCATAGATGTTATTTAAATGAAACCTAGATGCATATGTAATTTTTCATGTATATTTTTGTAAAGTTTTGCATTATATAAATAATCTTAATGTTTATATTTAATAAAATATGTTAAACAGTATTAGTTGCTGTATATTTTAGTCTCAACAAGTTTGTTTCCTATAAACATTCTTGAAAATTTTCCTGTAGGGTAAAATAAATATACATGTTTCGATAAAAATATTAAAGCATAAAAGTTAAAATGAAAAGTGAACTTGAATTATGAAAATCGTTTTTATCTGCTATAAAAAGGCTGCCTTTCATATTTACATTTTTAATGAAATTTACAAAAAACAAACACAAGTATGCTTCACTCATATTGTTGAGAGTATTTAGTAATACTCAAATATAAGTTGATTTCTTATTGTAAGCTAAGCAATTTAATTAAAAATACATTTAAACTCATTACAAAGAATAAACTGAGTTCAGAAAAGAATATATTTGAATAATTTATAGAGTACTGAGATGCTAATTTTAATTTAGAAAATAATGTATTGCTCTCTTATTAAAAAAAATATAAATTGATGAGAGATATGTAACCAGCAAAAAAAATATGTCCCTTACAGAAGCAGCTCATAGTTCGGTTGATCTTAGTTTTCAGAATGACCATTATTGCAGCTGGAGTAATCTTTGATGTTAAGAAAAGTGGAAAAATCAAAGTGAAGTGGTAAATCTGTTCATTTTTCAAACATATTAATCTTGTCAAGATAATACATAAAATCAATCTTTGCATTTTTTTTTCAGAGCCTTTTATTCCCTTTTATCCAAAATATGAAAGCACTTAGGAGGATAAAGAAATGTGGATGACTTTGGAAAAATGATCTGAAAATGTATTTTGTCTGCTGGTATTAAACAGTGACACAAGTAATGTGAAGTGCGCGTGGTCAAAACATGAATTACTTGTTCAACTCTTGGTATTCATCATATTTGTTCTGCTTATAATATGAATATACAGCAAATTTCTGGTACAGCTTTCTTAACAATTCAACTGAATTTCAAACCCTGACAGTAACAAATACAAATTGCACCAGCCCAAAAAAATTGTTGGGGCTAATTTTAATATTAATGAATTCTTTACAACCTCAGTTCAGCAGTTTCGATTAAGCTTTAATTAGTAGCCAGAGGGGAATCCAAAACAAAAATAAGGAGTTGAATTGCTAATTAAGTTAGTTTGATGAGGTAGAGTTTTAGTAAAAGACTGGTTGTTGTTGGCTGTGCAGGTTCTGACAGGCTAAAAATACTAAAGATTATCATTATTGTAACTAACATACTACATTACCACCAGATTTCTGCAAGGAGCAGACAGTTCATTAGAGTACAACACTTTTGTGTGTCAGTACGAGAATTAAAGTCTTGTTAATAAGATAGCGGTGCATGGGAACCATAGACCAAGACAAGCAAATGTGGTTTTAAATTTGACTGGTGATAAATTATCTAGCTATTTGATACCCCAGTATGCATCTGAATCTAACGTGCATTTATGTGCTGGGAACTGCTTGTCAGTCAATTTATTTTCCAAACGGAATTTAGTTTATTAGGCTACCAGGCTTAGTGATTTTTCTTTTGACATGTCCATCACAGTCACATTTTTCTTGATTTACATGCTTTAGATGATATAGTGTTCACCAAAACTTGTATTTGATAATGCACGTGTAGATGCAAGTAGGTGTGGTGTTAGATGCACTATCTCCAGGACCTACATCTCAAAGGAGGTAATTTAAGAAAAAACTATAGGCAGACATAGCTGAAGAAGCAGCACATACTACAAGTATATAACTATGTTTTTTCCAAATGATACTATTGATAAGAGGTGAAAACCTTGGCCAGCTTAAATCATTAGTAAATGAATTTTTACACTGCCAAATTAACTATTGCATTCAATTAAGTACTTTTGACATGATAAGTGTGGTACCGTAGCTCCCAAAAGATTACTAATTATAATCGCTGAAACTCTGCAGTGATAGCACTTTAACCAAACTGCACACAAGATATGTGTTAGATATCTCTGTAAGGATCATACGGAATGTCATTTGATTTCACTCTACTTTGATGTTTTCTATAATTTATATTTTTGTCCTTTTGCTTAAGGTTTCAAAGCCCACAAACCCAATAACGAAGGGATAAGGGAAGACAGAAAAATAAATGATATTGTTTCTGTGGCATTAAATATAAGCCCGCTATCAGAGCTACATAGCACCAGCGAATTGTAATCAGGTACTTTGACTTAACACTGTTTTGTTTTATAATAAGAGTGGTTGCCATATGTTGGAAGTCCTATCTGCCTGTGTCTTAGGGGTTTCATACCTCTGTAACAAATCCAAAAACTCATTTTATAATACCTTAAATCTACCCATTGTAATGTAGCTCCACTGGTGTAAATCCACATCAAACTTTCCTCATGAATGTTGCTAGAAGATTACTTATATTATCACTGAAAGCACGGGGAAGCATTGAATTAGGATGCAGAAGATAGAGGAAAAATAACTTTCACTAAATCTTTTTTTAATGCATAGTTTACAATTTTCTCTCACCCAGCGTGAAACTGATTAAAAGCACATGGATGCCCCTCATAAAGAATGCTTTGCACAAACAGATGCATTGTTTATTACATTTACATCCCTGAATACTTGGAGTTCAAACTGTAAGGCAGCGATGCAGCAGGTGTTGGAAAGGAGCGTACGGTATCTGCTATACATCTCTTTGAATATACAGCGCATTCCTCTGCTCTCTCCCTCTCTCCTAGTTGCACCCAGGGATTCCCACTAGAAGATCAGAGCCTGTTGCAGTCAACTGATTATCACTGCTGACAGGAGCTGTTGGGGGGCACCGGTTCTACCGGGCATTGCACCAGCAAGCGGATAGGGTCATACGCCCATGCCTAAGCAGAGGTCTATAGGCACATGCAGACTCTCCTCTTGCTACTCGATTTAAGTGAAAAATAAAGCACGATTTAAATCTTTTAAAGGAGCCATGATGGATCTGCTTTTTGTTGTTCGGCTTGCTTTCTTCAGTGCACATTTATCACAGGTCAAGGCCATTTTTTTTATTTCTTAGTTCATTATTTTTCAAATACCAGACTGACATTTCCCCGTATGGTTCACTTACTGTGTCAAAATTAAAAGAAAGATATAATTAACAGATGAAGTGCAGCTCCCCGAATCAAACTGACATTCAGCGAGCAGACCAAGCGAAGATTTCTAGATTAGGGAAATAAAGTGTGAGATCATTAAAAATATTCCAAATTCCCCAAAAAGCAGCTTGATAGTATAACCAAATGCTACATTTTAAAGTTTTATGTTCCTGATGTTCGTCTTCTTATGCCAGTTTTAATGCTTTGCTGACCTTAGCATAATTACTCCTGACTGGCGACTCTGGAAATGACAGAAGAATCAGACTTTTTATATGATGGAAAAAGTCTGTGAAAGTTGTATCACTGAAGGGCATTCAATTACTGCTTGTTAAGAAATAGTTTTCCCTTTCAGATTTTATTTTGATTTATTTCAGAATCAAATGCAGCCTATTCCAGTGTGCGATGCTTGCAGTATGAGCGTCTTCTTCATACACTGAAAAATCAAAATCTTTACAGTCACAGTATGTTAGCTAGATGTTCAGTTTTATTAGTGGTGTTAATGTAAAGCTAGTCATCTTTTCAGCCTTTAAATACTCAGGACAACAAAAATAAAAATGCTACTCAGAGAATAGATTATTTGTTTTGATATGGAATCTTAAAATAAAATTCATGGAATAGGTTAAGTCAAAATGAAATGAGTTTGTGCTTTAGGGGCTTCTTATAAGTATGTATGGTGTGTGCATGTGTGTATATATGTATGTCTGTGCATGGATAAATGAAAATGTAAGTATATATGTATTTATAATGCCACAGAAATAAGCTCCTGTTTCCCCACTTGCCAAAACTATAATTTGTTCAGCAGACTCCCAATCCCTGAGAGATAAGAGTCTGTGTGCCTGCATGTGTGTGTGAGTGTCTATTCCTTGTGAGGGCACAGAGATGTGGGAGTGAGCTGCCTTGCCATCATTTGGTTTAAAAACTTATTTTTTATAATTGGTTTGTACATATGGAATGGTTTTACAATGGTGAAATTAGGAATAATTGAATAACACCTAGCAGAAAGAAAATGAAGGCTGAATGTAAAGGATAGCAATCACAAAACTTGTCATTTTCTTTGGCTGTGGCATATTCTCTGGGAATATTTGAGACAGAATTAAAAACGAGGCTATGTGAGACTTCTCAAGAACACATGAGAATCTTGAAGTAGACAATATTAATATTTTTCTCTGATACACCAAGGAATGATCTCTTGTTTTGTGTAAATTGCCTACGACTACCTCACAAAACTGCATAAAATACACCCGAAACAATATTTTGGATAAAGAAGGTTTTGGAGGAAGGTATCTTCCAAAACTACTTTGATACTTCTCATAGAAAATAAGCACTGTTTGAGAGGGACAAAAGTGTTGATGAGAAGAAACAAACTGCCTTTATAACAAGTTAATATGACAACCCTGGAAAAAGAACATGCTTGAGATTATTTTGCATATGGAAACAAGTAACTCAGTTTCAGTATAATGGGATATTTGTTTTGAGTAATAACAGTAATCTTGATTACGTTCGTGCATATCCTGAGGTATTTTACTGTATGCAGCTAAGCATGACTTTTATGCCCCATGTTTCGTGGCGACTGAAAAACTAGAGTAAAAATACCCAGAGTATAAGCCAGTAAGGAGCTCCATTGCTTAGTGGATGATGCCTTGAGAAGTCAAGGCTTTGGAGACGGTACCAAACGTCTGCCAGCCCTCAGCTGATCCGAAATCTACAGTCTTTTCATGAACTAACTGCTCACTTATTTATTTGGTTTTTAGTATTAGGGAGTGAAAATCTGTTCTTGCAATGCACATCAAACACAGATCAGTTTTCTTTTAACCTGGTTTCATCAGGGTTTTCAGGCCTCTGCTTTGCAGTGCCCAGAACACTGGCTAAACTTGCCATGAGATCTTGCCAGACATGTACAAAAGAATCAAATTTCTGCTCAGATTTGTGTTCCCGGTGATTTGGTGGGAGTTTGGGAATGTGTTGTAACAGTGTCCACTACAAAATCAATGTCTCTTCCCATATCGTTAGGCAGATGGACAGGCTCGCGGAGAGGGCTAGCCTAGTTTGGGGGCAGGGACAAAAATAACACGATCATATTTCAACTCATTGTTCAAGTTTAATGAGTTCTGCCATAGCTCCCTCACTGGAAGGTTATTGTGAGGGAAAAACAAAGGGACCCTTCTTTTGTCTTTCTTCACAAACTATCAGGCCCTATTACTGAAAATTAAGGTTGAATAAAATTCGTATTCAGAGATAATTAGCGGACAGCTTTGTGGTGCGGTGGATAATATGACCAAAGTGCTGGTTCACAGCAGTGTGTGCTGAAGTGTGAAAGAGCCAGTTCTCCGTTGCTGATTCTGAGGTCATACCCCCTCATCCTGCATACAATGTGGCAGTCAAAATGCAGCATTCTTACCTGCTGTGATAAAAAATACACCAAAGCAAATAAATTATTTCAGTCCCCCTCCCCCTAGCAGCTTTTTTTTTTTTTAAACAAAGCTAGATCATTAGTAATAAACTATGACTTCATTAGAATGTTCCACATAACAGGATTACAGAGGAATGTGTCAATAATTGGCAAAGGTTTGTCTTTCATTAATTAACACCTTTGTATGAATACAAACTTGTTATCCTCACTTTTTATAGGTGAAATATTACCATTAAAATTAGACCTTCGGTTTAAAAAAAAAAAAATCTTGATGGTGTTAATTTGTACAACCAACCATTTTCCAAATATTGTTTAGACTGGAAAAGAAACCAGATTTGACAAAAGGCATCATTTCAGGAAGTTTGCTTTTCTCTGTGCTAAGGGAAAGGAAAGTTTCAGAGTTCTACTCTTTTATGTACATGCATGTGTTTGTGTATATATATATATACACACACACACTCATATATATATATATATAGGAGAATATTTAAGGCAGTGACTAATTAAAATATTTGGTCTGGTTTCTGGTTTTGTTATTTAACAAAAATGCACATTAACTACTTCAGCTTTTCTTTCCCCATCTGTCACTAAGGAAACAGTTCAAAAGCTTAGGGGCAGTCTATAATATTGTTTTATCCTGACATACAGCTGTCTATTGAACAAAGAGCAAAGATTTTTTATTTAAAAAAAGATAGAGTATTTTTTTGCATTAGAAACAGAGTCAGTTATATTTTTACTGGATTCAATTTATGGCTAGTAATTACTTTTAGCATTCATAAAGATGGTGAGAGACATCTTGGTATGTGTAGTGGGATCCTGGCTTGAGCTGAGTTCTTAGATACATGGTGTTGTTTCATTGCTGACATATTTATTTTGATCACTTAATGATTTACAAGGTGGATCCAATTAGCTGAAGACTCAAGTGCTTAAAATCCACC
The DNA here is from genome assembly GCA_022605575.1 of Laterallus jamaicensis coturniculus. Lineage (NCBI taxonomy): Eukaryota > Metazoa > Chordata > Aves > Gruiformes > Rallidae > Laterallus > Laterallus jamaicensis. Next base: position 6,107,854 of record JAKCOX010000023.1, on the reverse strand, counting down.
ATCTCTGTTGAATCCGGTGGTGTGATCAAAATGTCTGAACTAATTTTCTGGATTTTTGAGGGTCATGATATCTTCTGTTTTAGAAGCTTTGGACCAGAGTCCTATGTGCGCTGACATGCACTCTTCTCACGGAGTGAGCCCAAAAAGGTGTTAAATAATTATGTAAAACAAGACCTCAGTAAACCGGCATTTTCTTATTCCTTGCCCAGATGGACAGTATGATATCTAATGTGAGTTGTTCTCCAGAAGCAACTGTATATTCCCATGTAATGATGGGATATTTGTTTTCCTAAACCCCTTTTTATTACACAATTGACTGCACAAAAAGCATATTCTCAAAAAAACCCCAACAAAACCCTGTAATAAATAGGAAATGGGACCACATTTCCTTTCTGTCTAGCTCCGTAAAAGGGAGTATGTGTTGTTACTTTAAAAGGCAGTATGTAAATGTCCAAAACCAATGTTTGATTTGTTATCCATATCACAGAGCCTTTCCACAGGCTTAAATTTGAAAAAATGGCTTCAGGTATTAGTGAATTCAACTCATTAAAAACAGGTCAATTTTTTTCTTTCCCAAAAAAATCCTTTCTCTGATTGGTAGGGAAAAGTAGGTCTCTACTTCATCATTGTTTTCCAGGATGTGACTCTTTGAAATTGCATGGACTTCAAGATTTTTCAGACTCTTGGGATTTCTGTGAAAAATAACAGCTTGCTGCAGGAAATTCTCAGCACCCTGCAATACAAGGCTGAACTCTCACTGATTACTGTGGAACCAGGTTTATTAACATTACATATGGAAGCGCTTTCATCTGCATTTCAGTGTGTGGTGAACTTAGTACGTGATTAGAAAAGGAGGATTAAGGCTGTGTCTACATTAGCAAATAATTCAGTACGATAAGAGTAAATCAGTAGATCAAAGCAGTTGATGCTGAAGCCTTACATCTTGCTACGTGGTCGAAAGTTTACTTCAGACCAGGTTTGGCATGATCTCCTGATCTGAATGCCCATGTCAAACATATGCTTCAAAGGCACCGACTCAATGTCCAAATGCTTATAACTGCATTAGGGAACTTACCACACTTGGTGCCCTTCTGAAGGGGAGATCCTCGGTTAGTTTTCTCTGAAATCCAGTTTGCAGGCATTTAGTTTGCAGGCACCAAACCAGACTGTGCAACAACAAAAAAAACCCAAACATGGTGACATGAGGAAAACTGAGGGACTATAAACAAAAATGTTAGGTATGATGGAACCTAAAAATACTTCTTCACTAGATGAACACAGTTCTGCAGCTCTCCCAACTCCAGGCCAAGGAGTCAGTCTGAAAAACCTCCTGTAATGTGGTATGGACACTTCAGTAATTCCAGCATTTGCAGTTCTGTTCCTTCAGAAATCCTAGGGGACGTATACCATGGTATAGATTAAAGCCTATATTAATCTATATGTAATATAAATTAAGGCAAACAGGCTTTATGAGGGATTACACCTTGGATACGTGGAGGTAAATTAGAGAGTTTTACATTATTTTGCTACCTTACAGTGCTGTTTCAAGAAAGATTTCCAGCACAGTGAGGACCCTTCGTCAGTCCATGAGGCACGAAGCCATGCAGCCTCTGCACAGCACTGTTCTGGATGCAGTCTCGCTGAGTTATCACAGCCCAGTGAGGATCTGATAAGCCCTGTCAAGGAGTTCATAAATCAGCAGCGATTATTAGCTCAGGCCTGGTGCCTCTCAAATGTAGATATACTGCTTCTAGACCTGCGCCAGTTCATCAGACATCATCTCAGCTGTCTTTGCCTCCGTGGTGAAGAGGTATCCACAGCCTCCTGTCAGTGCTTGAACTGCACCTTCTCTGAATCCTTAGGTCAGTGGCCTTATCCCATTCTCTGCCATTTTTATTGGAGGTTTCCTGCAAATAATTCAAGCCAGAAAATTCAGTTGCTCTCTGTTAGAGCTCCTTCAGTTGCTCTAACAGAGAGAAGCAGTTTTGTACCTGCATGAGGACTGGCATTAGCTATGCTTTAATTACATTTCAGCTCCTACAGGATTTTTTTTTTGTCAATTTGTTTCCAACACAAGCCCCTATACTACTTAATAATGTCAATGTGGCGGCTTTTGAATTTTCCAAGAGCTGGTAGGATCTGACATATTTTGATGCTTCCATAATCCCAAGGTCTCACATCTGTCACTCAGTATTGGCAACTAGTTTGTGTGATGAAAACAATAGCAATAAAGCACGTATAAATCAGAGCTGCACTCCTCCTTGTGGTCTTCTGTTTGCTTTAACATTGATTACTTAAGAGTGAAATGTGAAAGTCAAGTCTCACTGTGATAGAAGTATTAACTAAATAAAACCATATTGTTCTTCATGTATTTTAAGTATGAAGTGAGATCGGCAGGTATTTTATCTATCTGCTGCACATAGTATACTGGTCCATCGTTTCTCAGTTGCTCATTCATTTGATGCCAGTCAATTTTCATAAGTGGAATAAAGAACGAAGAGAGCAAAATCAGGCTTCAAACCAAACTCCATATTAAATCAACTGCATTTTCAGTAAACTTGGATCAAGCCTGAATTTTAAAATTAAATTAATTGCATATAAAATGGATTCTTAAAAATACCTGGTATTATAAATTCATCTTTTAAAAAAGGATGAAGAGGATTTTATATTTTTTTTTTTTTTTTTTTTTTTAAGGCTAGTGCCCTGTATGCCTGAAATCTATCTGAAAGTTTGTCAATGGAGAAGGCTGATACAATCCACACAGAACCCCACAGGTCTCTTGCAGCTGTGCAAAGGAAAGCTTTTGCTATCACCTCTCTCACAGAGGCACTTTGGTTGTGGAAGCAGGGGTTGCTTATCGCAGTCCTGTATCAAAGTCATGCTTTGCCAGACCAGGTGCACTCTGGACCCGTTTCCCCCCTCCTCTGTTTCTTGCTTACTGCTGAAAGTTAACTTAAAGCATACACATGGGACTGGGGCCAAAGTAAAGTTAAGTCTCTTAGTGATAATCACAGCAGGGTATCAATATAATTTAGAGCTCAACATATTATGTCAAAAATGCCCCCCCAAATTTATTTACAGGGTGTATTTGGTCTTGCTGAAATGAAGTTAATTTTCCCTATAGCAGTTGTGTGCTTTGTATTGGAAGCTAAAAAAGTTTTTTTGGCTACTGCTAAGCAGTGCTTGCACAGCACCAAGGTTCTTCAACACTCTTCCCTCACCAGTAAAATGGGAGTGGGCAAGATCTTGGGAGGGGACACAGCTAGGACAGCTATCCCCAATTGACCGAAAGGGTATTCCATAGCATATTACGGCTCCTCAGCAATAAAAGCTGAGGAAAGAGGAGGAAGGGGCAGCATTTGTCATTGCTGTGTTTATCTTCCAGAGCAATCACTACACACATTGAAGCCCTGCTTCCTGCAAAGTGGCTGTAAATCGCCTTCTGTTGGGAAACAGAGGATAAACGTTTGTTTTCCTGTTTCTGCACATGATCTTTGCTTTAGCCTTATTAAAGTGCAATTATTTTGACCCATGAGGGTTTTTTTCATCTTACTTTCTTTCCCTCCCTGTCCTGCTGAGGAGGGCAGTGATAGAGTGCCTTGGTGGGCATCTGGCATCCACTGAAGGTCAACCCACCATACAGGGGAACACAGAGCAGATGAAAATAGAACTTCCTACATACTTACTGTGCCATAATATAATGAGGTTCTACTTCTTTAGCCACCGGAAACAGCTCTGAAGCAACTGTTCTACTAGAAGCCTTTACCTTAGGAAGCTCCATCCTTTATTTTCTGTCTTATGGCAAGAGTTTGGAGAAAAAACTGCAAATGAGTCAGTGGCTGGTTTGACACTTGAATAAACCAGGAAACACCATAGTGAGCCAGGGTGAGTCTCTGACTGTCTCAAGGAGTCCTCCTCCCTGCCATGGTGGTGTGGCCCTGGCACAGGGCAGGCTAATGGCACAGAAGCATCAATACTTCCCATAGACCACTCCTCAGAAAAGGAGGAACAACTCATCTGTCCCACTACGCTGAACATGTACACTGCACAGCTCCCTGTGTTTTGGGGGCTGGCAGAGAGGCAGTGCTAGACATTCAGTGCTCTCTTCCATGTTAGCCAAGGTGCTATGTTGTCCCACTACGTTACAGAGTAGGCCTCCACTAGAGAATCACCTGACATATGAAGGACACGCCTCCACCTGCCAACATGTGATGAATATCAATATGCACCCAAACTACCTCTGGAAAGCTGCTGAGTGAGAACCTGGATCCCAGACCTGTGAAAGGCTGTGCTATTGCTACAGATCAGGTTTTTTCTCCTGGTATGTGAAATAGCCTTCAAAAGGAAATAGCCTTTTTCTCTTAGCCTCCACTCATGGGTCTACAGAATGAAGTCTTTCCTGAAGCATCAAAGTTTTCCCAGCGCAGAAGAACATGTGGAGTTTCCCTCTTTTAGAAGCAGTCCCTGATACAATAATTAAACCATTGCAACTTCAAAGGGTACAGCTAAACTCTGATGTGAACAACACTTTTAGTAGTGCATAAAATCAATTCCTATCAATTAATATTAATTTAACAGTCCAGCAATCAGAAAAAGAAGAAAGCTGATGCCCTGTTTCTGAGTAAATTAGACACTGTAAATAGATTTTGAGAGATGCGAATATTGCCTGGCTTCACTTTTCTTTGATTAAATGCCAACTTTATGGTATTAAATATGTTGCATACAGTGGTAGGTAATGAAAGAGTAATGCCTATCCCCTGTAATGTCCACCCATCACCGTGGTGTGTAGAAGGCAAGTAGCCCTTGCTAGCATGGCCCTCACCATACTTATCTTGGGAGTTTGAAACTGCAGAGAGGGTAGGAGTCACAGCAGTCCTTGCAGAGCAGAGCTCTTCAGTAGCAGGTGGGGAAATTTGGTTACATGAAACTCTAACAAACTGACTCTGTGAAGCCCTGAGAAAAAACCTGAGGAAAAAAATAGCTAGGGAAATGCTTTGAGTTACTAAAAAATTTAATTTGCTATGCACTAATTATTGGTTAATTTAGTTCAGTAACTCTCTCAAAGTTTTATTGGCATTCAGATCTTTGGTAGGTTTGATTACTTTCATTCAGTGACATGATAGGGGTGTTTTGGAAGATAAAGGGCAACATCACTCCCTTTGTACCACAGACTCTTTGTATATATAGTATAAAAAACCTACTCCCACTGGAATTTTGGTTCATTTAGTGGAAACTTGAAGTCTGTGAAGAGATTTATTTTGTGATTAGCAATTAATTCTTTAAATATTTGATGAAATATTTGTAAATAGTTTATCTCTATTTCTATTTGCTTGGTTTTATATTTATATTTAGTGAGCACAAACAGCATGCCAAGGCCACAATCATGTTCACCTATTGCGGGAAAAACCTACTGACTTTCTGATTGCCTGATAGGATCCTAAGTAATAACCTTTTATCCTCAGAACCAGGGATGCTGGAAATGTAGATAAAATGTAGTGTTTACAGTTAGAAAATAAAATTAGCTGAAGGAAAGGAACAACAACTCACAGACCCGTGACTATGTCTCATCTTGTCTGAGATGGCAGACATTATGCAGGTCCTAAGGTGACATCAGGTCTCACATTCTGTATCCATTGATTTAATGAAGGCTGCCTTATCAATCCCATCCTCCCTTTCACCACCCAACATTAGTTTTCTTCAGAAAGAGGGCTGGGCCACTTTCTGTGCATGCTTCAGGTATTTTTCTGCAAGGGCATGAGGGTCTATAAGCACAATGTTTCAGTCAGGAAGCTGGGTAAGTTTTTTCTTCAGCACCTGCTTAGTCTCAGGATGCACCTCAGAGAGATGCCAAGATACGTGCATCAGATCTTCTGGGTCACCCCAAAACTTTGAATGGCAAGGGTTGGAAGGAACCATAAAGCTCAGCTAGTTCTAGCCATGGGCAAGGACACCCTCCACAAGATCAGGTTGCCCCATCCAACCTGTCTTGAACGCTTTGAAGGATGGAGCATCCACACTTTCTCTGGGCAACTGGCTTCAGTGTCTTACCACCCTCACAGTGATTCCCACCCCCCAATATCTAACCTAAATCTACTCTTTTTCAGTTTAAAACCATTACCTTTTGTCCTTTAATTGCAAGCCCTTGTAAAATGTCCCTTTCCAGCTTTCAGATGACTCAACGTATATAAGAGTAAGGAACAACTGGGGAATTTGGCTTCAGGCTTTGCAACATTTCTGCACTGCAGTATAGATCTAGCCTCTGTGACTGAACTTTTCTAGAACTGAAAGAAAACATACTTACACATGGGAAGGGAAATGTGTGGATCTCTGCAAAGAGAACTCCGGATTGTATTCACATATTTAACCTTGAAAAATAAACGTCAATGGAAAAACTGTTTTCAAAACAGTCATTGTAATTATGTAGATAATTCATAGTTAAGATTTACAGTTCCTATTTTAAATTTTTTTAATTATGCATGAAGCTGAAAATACCTACCACAGACTGAAGAATTATCTGGACAATACCAAAATGGAGATGACCTCCTATAATCCTACAATTTAAAAATTTTTTATATATATATATATTTACAAGCTTCAAAGGAAGTCTCAGTATTCTCTTTATGTATTAATTTAGAGAACAAGCAGGAAGCAAATAGAGGATGAAATTTTTCATTTTTAAAAATCTCTGCTTCAAGGAGATATGTAGAAAGACCCTCTGTAAACTATATCCAGGGAGTATGACATACAGAGAGTATAGGTGTCCTTGAAGTGAAAGCACAACTAATGTTCTGTGCTAAAAATCTAACTGTGATTATCTGGTAGGATTCCTTAGGGTTGTTTAGTAGGTTATCAACCATTAAGCAACCTAAAGCAATCTAACAAGTGTCTACTCTTGGTCACCTTAGTCCCAACAAGATTAGTCAAGATCAGAACACACACTAATTAAAAAAAAAAAATAATTACAAGTACTCTGCTGTGTTCTGAGTGCTTTTCTGTTGATACAAAACTAAAAATACCAGCACTCTGTCTTGCAAGGTTTGACCTACTCCGTCATCTGAGTCGCTGGTATAACTGCTAGTAAGCCTCAGCATGAGGATAATTCTCATTTACACAAACACTCTGAAAGCCAGGTATAGATGTTCAATGAGTATCCTGGTTTTACTACCATGTAAAAGCAGGAGAAGAAAACAGTTACTTAGCTGCATTCAATACTCCTGATGGTCTACACTTGTCAATAGAAAAAGCTGAAAAATACAGCAGTTGAGAAGTCATTGGTATAAGGTTAACTTACTACACCCATTTGAGGATAAAGGTGTCTAATTTAAAAAAATGTAATCAGAATCTTAAATTAGTGAAATAAAGCAATTAAGTAGCATGTGATGTGGTGTAGAATATCAGTTGAGTTCAGAATGTGCTTTTACTTGTGCAGCAGTTAAAGTAAAAATGAAAGTGCAAAGTTTCAATGTACTGAGCCCTATGCTGTTGTGTTTTTTGTTCTGTAACATTAGAGATGTGTTTGCAAAAATTCCTCCTCCTCTGAAGTTTTCAACTTGCGTGCACACATTTTAAGTTTACTGCTAGTCAATAGCTGGTCCAAATAACATCTCCTATGTGACATTCTACAGAACAGATTTGGGGAGCTGGGTTCCAGTGCATGTGCTTCTGCATGGGTCTGTAGCATTTTTAAGGCCTGGTTTTACATTTTTTAAAGGTCTATGAGAGTCCCTGAAGGGTAAGAATGAAAACCGAAACTCTGAGCAATATGGCTGTTCTTAGTTTGAAATTATGACATGCTGTAATATTAAAAAAGCTCCAGTCTTTTCAAACCTGTGAGCAGTTGTGCAAAAGCAGAGACAGCTGGTAAATAAGACAGGTGTAACTGCAGAAATATACAACAGGTAGCCTCTGAAACCTGAGCTCATGGACTTCAAGGTATGAGTAAAAAGTCCTATAGCAAAAACTCAGCTCTAATTTAGTGGCTACCAAACCCAAACAAACTTATCTGATGAAAATGTTTTGCTAAGAAGTTTCCCTGTGAGGTGTCAGGGTGTTATGGGCTTAGCATTTATTTTTAAGTCTTCTCTTCACTGGGCAAAGCACAGAATTTGCTGTTTCCACATAAAGGTCATTAGTAGCCTGAAGGTCTATGCAAATCCTTCACACCAAACACTAATAACATTAGAATGAAGTGAGTGATAAAAGAATTAAAGAAATGAAGATTAGAAACTACTCTAAGTAAAAAGGGGTGGGGGCTAACAACTTGTCCATACAATGTTTTCTCTGTGGATGATTGTAACTTCTGTGCTTTCATAGACAAGTCCACAGTTGTCCCTGAGACCTGCAAGATCCTTCAAGGTGATCATCAGAGAAGTTCAGTTTGGATTTTACAACATTCCTTTCCTGGTATGCTCCTGTGTCATTCTTTTTTGAAGACATTGACCATATGATGATATTCAAATGGCCAAGCGTTTACAATTTCCAGATCTGCCAAATAGCGAATCAACCTTTATAATTAAAGGTGACAAGCTGACAAGGAAAATGAATGTAAAATTGTATACGTATATGAATTTTTATGTCAGATTGCCGTCTGTGCACTTGTTTTCTCTTTGTCAATAGCCGAAGGCTCATTTCTCTGTACTAGAAGCGCATTTTATATCGAGGCCTTCAGACAGCTCCCCTTCGCCCTAGTGAATTTGCTGATTAATTTTGGATGCTCCTCTTAATTAACACCCCAAAGGAAGTCTAGATTTTCTAGCCTATATTCCATGTAAAACAAGTGAATCTGAAGAACAATGACCTAAGGAGACAGGCGCGCTCTGTCCGAATGACATTACAAGAACATTGAATATCTCACAAGTCAGGACCTGGTCAGGCAATGCCTAGGGAAAATGTAGGCCTTTAATCAGGGCAGAAATGAGATTCATATTAGTCCAATTTCATTTTCTTTATTGCTGACAAAGAGAGGCTGGGATGGATGCCACCTGACAGTTGAAACATGGTGCCCCTATGTAGGAGCGGGTGCCTCTGGCCTTGATTAATAATTGGAACCATTTTGACTTGCGGGCAGATAAGTTGATGACTGATGAGAGAAAAAGAGTGAAGTGATTTATTGTAAAATTAGGATAAAATAACGAATTGGCTAATTGCACACAAGCCTCATAAAATGTAGCTGTGGAGTCAGAAGTGCAATGCCAGGCAACAATAATTTCCACCTCAGAACTTAAAGCGCAGAAAGATAGAGACAACTCTTAGTTATGCAGCTGCTCAACACAGAAGAAGCTTTGCCCATTCTTCTACTTCAAGAAAATAAAATATTGAGACTAGTGTTTCAGTTCTTATTACTGTTGCACAAGAAAAGGAAACAATAGACCTAAACAGGCCACATTAAACCAACTGTTGCTTCTCTGTCAAAGATAATAAAACTTTATGATTCTTGCAATTCTTTGTATACTTTAGTAATGTAGAAGATCTGAAGTTATGAAACTGAGGTGCATATGCATCAAAATTCAACATAAAAATTGACTTGTAACCTCTGTTGGAACCTGTAAAAGTGCACTGCCCTCTTGGTAAGTATAACTTTTCTAGGTTCATTTTTTAATACTTTGAATTCCCAAATCTGTGCCCTGATACCTATTTTAGAAGCTGAGTCATCTGCTGCTTGCTATTCTATGCTGCATATGTTGAGCAGAGTACAATTGCAGATTTAAAAGGATAAGTTATAATATCCATTTTCTGCCTGGTAAACATTTATTTTCTTGTTATGGATTCATGTTTCACTGAGGTTTGTTTTTTGTTTCTTTACAAGAAAATGAATTGGTCACTTTCTCCTGGAAATTTTAAAACTCTAACCTGTTATAATTCTTTGAAATATTTTGCTATTAGCAATGCCAACCAACATGCAACTGTTTTGTTTTTATTTTTTTTCTGTAAGTTCAGCTATTAAACCATCTGAAATTACTGAATTAAATACAACTGTCAACAATATTTTCCAAATAAGATGACCTCAGTCCTGAAACGGAAAATGAAAGTAACAGGGGGAGCTAAAATTTCATTTTCATGTGGTTAATTTCTATTCTACTGCCAAAACAAAAATATGGCAATTTGTCCTTATAGTCTATAAATTTCCAAAAATTTAATTTTTCATGCAGATTAGGAAAGAGGATTTTCAAATTAGAATGTGCAAACACTTCATTATGATTCAAAAGCAACAGTGATTGCCTAAAAGCATTAAACTTTTAGTATATTCCTAAGGAGAAATAAAAATGGCATCTGGTGCTATAACCCATAGATAAATATTAGAACACTTCATATCTGATCCAGTCTTAAATGCATACCATGAGTAATTTATTTCTCTGGGGAGATTTGAGAAAAGCTAACCTGAATACACTTCTAAAGTGTGTTACTCATTCCACAGGAAGTTTTGTTTCAGAATATCAAGGTGTCTTTAACATGATTTAGCTTCATGGATTAAAGTGAATTAAGACTGTTTCTGAATAAGAGCATCCACAATTTACCGCAGCTTAACTTTAAATGTCACTGTTTCATCTGGACTAACTTCTTCAAGGGTCCCCTATTCAAAAACCTTTTCACATTCATTCATTTATTTATACTTTATTTGGAGGGAAAAAAAATCAGGCAAAAGATTATTTAAAAGAAAAACTACAGGTGGACTGTCCTTACTTGTCTCATTCTGAAGTTTTAAACTTTGTCATCATCTCTGTCAAAATCTGAAGGCTACATCATATCATGACAATGGGTGCTTGAGAAGAATACAATGCTATGAAATAGGAGATTCAAAGGTAATTGTGTCAGTGCTGTTCTTGCAAATTACAGGAATGTCATCTCACCTATGTTTTGTCAATATTTCAGAGGTTTTGGGTTTCAGGATAAAAGGACATAATTTTAATTAACCACAGTGCTTTTAAGACTAAGAGGTAAATACTGCTGAAAGGAACAACTCTGCATTCAAGGGAATCAGTATAGCTGGCAATGAAAAAGGCACTTTATCACCTGCACTGTAAGAGACATTCAGGCCATTTTGTCCCTCCTCTGTATGAGGCTGGTGGCAAGCATAATCTAACACCACTTCTTTGATACCTTCTCTCTGGTACCTTTGCTACTGCTGGGAACCATGGGCCTGAAAGATGATAGCATGGGGGTAGCATCACTAATGTCTAGGAGTCTTATGACTGGAAGAATAATGTACCATCAAAGTTTAGGATGGCTGAATGCTTTCTCCCACATTATTCTAAGTCCTCTGAGGGCAGCTTTAAGATAAGGAGGGAAATTGAAGTCTATCATTTTCTCAAGACTTTGCTTCAGCGTTCACAAGCTGAGGAATGTCTCTCACAAACTTAATGCCTGCCCACTAGTTTTGCGACAAGTAGCTGGAAAAACAAAAGGAGGTCAAATGTGTCTGCATTTGGAAGGACTTGGAAACAATCAAAGAAATGCAATTTTTATATACTACTACTTTCAAGATCTAGCTGGAAGGAATCTACAGTAGTGGCCCTCAAGCGTGATCTGGCCTTTGGGCAATCTGAGTGAAAAACTAGAAATTAAGTTGTGGGTTAAATCGATTTTATTAAAGCAGCTGTTGCATTTGCATTACCTCTGTATTTTTGTCTCTCCACAGGCCCCCCCAGCCTTCTCACATTAATTTACAGAAACCATTCCAAGGCTTTGGTGTCCTTTCTGAAGCCTCTCCATTCCCTTGATTCAAGGTATTCCTTTGAGAATAAGGCAGCCCTTTGAGAAAGCTAGTGAAAGGAGGATAAGCATTAGTGCCTACATATTTCATAGAATCACAGAATCATAGAACATGTTAGGTTGGAAGGGACCTTTAAAGGTCATCTAGTCAAACTCCCTCTAGTAAGCAGGGACATTTTCACTAGATCAGGTCTCTCAGAGCCCCATCAAGCCTGACCTTGATTATCTCCAGGTATGGGGCCTCTACTACCTATATAGACAACCTGTACCAATGATCTATCACCCTCATACTGAAGAATTTCTTCCTAATATCTAACCTAAATCTCCACTTTTCTAGTTTAAAAACATTACCCCTTGTTCTAATGCTGCATGTCCTTGTGAACTGTTCTTCCACACCTTTCCAATAGGCACCTTTCAGGTACTGGAAGGCTGTGATAAGGTCCCCCTGGAGCCTTCTCTTCTCCAAGCTGAACAAGCCCAACTCTCTCAGCCCTTTGATCATTTTTGTGGAGAACTCAGGTGCTCCAGCCCTTTGATCATTTTTGTGGCCCTCCTCTGGACGCGTTCCAACAGGTCTATGTCCTTCTTTTGTTGAGGGCTCCAAAGCTGGACAAGGTTTCCAAGTGAGGTCTCACCAGAGCAGAGTAGAGGGGCAGAATCAACTCTCCAGTCTTCTCACCACACTTCTTTTGATGCAGCCCAGGATGCTGGGCTTCTGGGCTGCAGATGGGCATGGGTGGCTCATGTCCAGCTTTTCATCCATGAGTACACCTCTGTTTTTTCCTCATCTGTTGTCACCAGTTCACCTTTGTCACTCATCACAGGGTTACACTTTCTTTAACCTTCCTTTTCTGGTTTATATACCTATAGAAGTCCTTCTTGTTTTTCTTGGCATTTCTTGCTGAGTTCGGCTCCAGCCATGCCTTGGCTTTCCTGACCTCCTCCCTACACAACCAGGCAACATCCCTGTACTTTTCCCAGAATACCTGTCCCACTTCCACTGCCTGTGTAGCTACATCTTGCCTTTTAGTTTGACCAGTAGGTTTTGACTCAACCATGGCAGTCTCTTGCCTTCCTTGCCTGACTTCTTACACTTGGAGATCAAGAGCTCTTCCATTCTGTTGAAAGCATCCTTAAAGATCTGCCAGCTCCATTCTGCCTCTTTGTCCTTGAGGGCCATTTTGCAGGGGGCCCTATTGACTAACTCTTTGAGGAGCTAGAAGTTGGCTTTCCTGAAATTCAGGGACCTGACTACAATTCTCATTTTTTTATATGCCCTAGGACAGTGAACCGCACCAATGCATGATCACTGCAGCCCAGACTGCCTCCAATCTTGACATCCCTGATAAGCTCACTCACATTGGTGACTCGCAGATCCAATATCACTTCCCCTCAAGTAGGGTTGTCTATTTCCTGTCTCAGGAAGTTGTCCTCCAGGCACTTCAGGAGCCTCTTGGATTGCCTATAGCTCACCATGCTACTTTTCCAACAGATGTCAGGGTAGTTGAAATCCCCTAGAAGGATGAGAACCTGGGACGTTGATGCTTCCTGGATCTGGAGCAAGAAGGCTTCATCAATAGGCTCCCCTTGATCAGGTGGCCTGTAGTAGACACCAACCACAAGGCTCCCCTTGTTTTCTGGGTCCCTAATTCTATCACCTCTCCTGATCTGCTGGCCACACCTTTTTTGATGTGGTTGGCCCTCTGGGCTGCAGATGCCCATCAGTGGCTCATGTCCAGCTTCTCATTCATGAGTACTCCCAAGTTTGTTTCCTCAGGGAAAGAAGGACCCTGCACTTGGCTTTGTTGAACCTCATGAGGTTCACCTGGGCCCACTTCTCCAGCCTGTCCATGTCCCTCTGGATGGCATCCTGTCCTTCTGGCACATTAACCTCACCACTCAGCTTGGTGTCATCAGCAAATTTGCTGAGGGTGCACTCAATCCCACTGTCAATACCATTAATATAGATATTAAGCAGCAGCAGACCGGGCACAGATCCCTGAGGAACACCACTTGTCACCGAACAAGGTTAAGTGGTGTATCATGAAGAAAAATCTGTACTATGACACACGCATCTACTTCATGAAAACACCTATCATGTACGTTTGAGCAGGTTTGAACAACTGCTGATGTTTTGTTCAAAATTGTAGCTAATCACAAACTGGGGGGGGATAACCAATAGAAATGTGTGGTTTAGCCTATTTTGTAAGGCATAGTGGATTGGAAAACAGTTAAATTCCTTATGGCTTCTAGTATGAGACTAGTTTTCCTGCCTAGCTAGGCTTCATATTGCCTCATAATTTCAATGAAAATTTTTCTTGAGGAATCCCATCTTTCTCCACTTTCTCACAGCTTTCCACTTTCTGTTATATGTCTTTGTACCCTGCATTTCCCCCTTTATCTCTTTCTCCAGCCACCTTCTTGCTCATCAGTCTTGTTCCTCTTTTTCATCAGTACTTGCCCTGCCTTAAGATCCCAGGTTTCTCAGTTGCTGTCCTATATTCCATGTCAACCCTCTTCCATGAGACTTTTTCTCATCTTGACACTCTTAGCACTGACAATAGATTTGATTTCTGAAACCTGTCTACACAGTTCTCCATATTCAGTAAAGGTAGGGATTAACATAAGATTACTGTTCAGAAGGAGCCTTATTTCATCCACTCTGTCTTCCTGAAGGCCCAAAAGGACAAAGTTTTGGAATGTGCTTTGTGAAACATGTGTTTTGGGGTCTTCAGAAAGCTAGAAAAAAGGTGGGAGCAGAACAGTCTTTATAACATTATCTGTCTCTTCTGGTGACGGGAACAATTGGGTGAAGCCACAGAAGCAGTCAAAATATGGACAACAGATGAAAGAAAGGTACTGTTTTTGAAATCTACTTTTGCAGTTATTTTGTATGACAGAATATGGGCTTGGGTTTTGTTACCTTGCACTTCAGCACTGGTTTCTCTTTGGGCTCTTTGTATTTAAGAGGCACGCACAATAGTAGCTAGAAACACATCTGAATATTTGTACTACTCTTTCTGTGTGGAGAATTGGTCTCCCTCTTTTTACGACACATATTTTTTACATGGGACTTCATATAGGACTGAGTAATTCCAATGAGAAGAAATTAAATCCAATTAATGTTACCCATTCCTAAATAATTGGATTTGTCCCCCTGAGAAGGCTCCCAGCTGTTCGCCTTCATGATGATCCTGTTCCCATCATGACACTGCAGCAGTTCTGGGATCTGAGTGTCATGCTGTCAGCATACTAGGCCTTTAGATCAATCTAAGATTAATCTTACCACAGGAATCTTTCCCTTGGTCAGGCCTGACGCTGTGTCTGACTGTCACTCTGAGAAGACTATAACTTACTCTCTTAGCAGTTGCATTTGAACTGTGTTTTGTGTCAATGTGGGATAAAGAAACAAGAGGCCTGCATGTAATTTGGATTTTTCTAAGTATCTCATTTCAATCTAATGTACTGTTGTGTAATTAAGCCAGTAAATCTATATGACCAGCCCATTTCAGGACTAGGTCTGCTATCTTTAGTCAGTGACAAATTCTGGTTTCCATTGCTTGTTCAGAGATGATAACAGTGTGATTTACAGGTATAAGTAACAAATTAGATCAATTAAAAAGACTAAGAGTGGCACCTGTCTAAGTGTAGGGTTGCACTAAATGATTCCCACATCTTTGTTTCCTGTATGACCCTGCATTTGCAGCCTCCCCTCAGGAAGCTTAACAATAGGAGAGTTGTTTCTTAATGCTCGTGAACCAAGAAAGCAGGCCTTATCCTGCGGCCCAGGGATATGATTATTATCTCAGAGTGAAAACAACAGCCGTATTTTTTAGCTCCATGTGTACAAATGATCCCTGTGTGTCATATAGTTCTTGACTACCGCATCTTGGATTGCCCAATTTGTTATAAGTCTGTACTGTGAGCTGCCTTTGTGTAGTTCAGCTGAACTCACAGTCAGGTACATGTCCCTCTTTGTGTACAATTCTCAGCATTTTGTATTCTGAAAGATATTTCTAAAATATTTAAAAGTTATTGAGGTCTTCAGAATTTTTCAAATAATCAATTTTTTAATTTTTAATAGTGGCAGGGAAAGTACACAATTTTAAAATTAACAGAACCATTTTTGTGGAATTTCCATTCCTTCTATATTATTGTCTTAACGATCATTTTATGACAGAGATATTAATACAGAAACTCCTTAAAGACTGTGCTTAACATGAATGATGAAATCTCTATTTTTATTATTCCCGTTAAAAGCTCAAGGGTATATCTGCAGTTTAGTAGACTGTATACTTCTTTGGACACTGGAACCTTAATCCAGCTAGACCAGTAAATATTTGTTATTCAACACCCTGCCAAGGGAAAATAATGGTTGGAAGTCAAGAAAACAGTTTTTTTATGACAGCTCCAAGAAAAGATACCAGGGCTTCCAAGAGGTCCAAGAGGTGAAAGAAATGTGGGCTACTCAGTTTACTTGCTCCCTAACACTATTTTAGTAACAGCTTCCGTGGTGTTGCATAGTGGCAGCAGTCCCCTTGGAGTTGGAGTTCAAGGGAAAGGATAATAATATTTCTCCTCTTAGTATGTATATTCAGGTTTTGTGAGGCTAATGCTTCTTTGTACATTCTTTCTCCCAAGTCAGAAGTATTCAGTTCAAACTTTTTCTCCTCTACCTTCCAGATACATCTGGTTCCTCTGAGACCTGGTCAGAAGCTTATACTTGTGCTCTCCCACATTAATACTGCATCATCTCATTAAGATGGAAAGTCCAAGTGAGGAACCCAATACCTGATCTCAGAAACCAATCCCTACAATATCTGGAAAGTAGCATTAAGGCTTTGCGCTGTTGGCTTACTATTTAGATTTAAAGTGGTAAGTATCATCTGTGGCCCTACAGCTTTTCAGTCTAGGTCATCAGTTAACTTTAGGCTGGATAGGCAAGAACTACAAAATATTTAAGCTAGCACTGTTTAGATTACTATCTCAGAGGATAGTCAACACCCTGAGTTAGTACTGGAGGATTAATATTCCTGTCATTTTCCTCCTGAGAAACATCCACCCAAAAAACCCACTTGTCACCCTCTCTGAACAGGTTGAATTAAATCCAAGAACTAAGTGATGTGAATTACCTTTATATTCCTAGAGCTATTCCCCGTAAATGATGGTGATCACATACATTGGCAAAGCAGCCCAGGGGAAATGGCTGTACCGATGCCCATCACGTTCCTGCACAGGGAATAGAGAAGCTTTTTAGTAAAGATCTGTCAGGCTTTTCATGCTGATAAGTTTTCATAGTCATTTACTCACTCCGTTTTACACTGGTCTGTGCATGCAATTTGTACTGCAGTTGTAATCCCGTGCTTATTTGCACTCTACAGACTCATGTGCAAACCCATGTGCCATATTACTATGACACCGTCCCAATCTATGAAAAACATTACAAATATGTGCTGAGAAGCAAAATTGGAAAAAGCAATTTGGTGTAATGTGGTCAAATATTTGTGCCTTCTGTTCTTCAAAGGGTTCTATATATAGTCTCTGTTACTCTGGGAGTGATGGAAATATCTTCTCCTGGATGATCAAATTCTGGAGAGGAATGAAAAGCTCTATCCATTGCCATAGAGTCTTCCAAATTTCCAGAATGATACCTAACATGTGTCTGAGTTTTTAATGACATGGACACCTCCTGGGAAGCAGGTCTGAAGGTTAATAGCTCATTTGCCAACCCATGATGACAAGGCATTTTTTAATCACACAGTTGGGACTGGATTTTACCCAGAAAATTCAATACGCAAGTCCCTAAACCCTATTAGCAATACTTTGTGGTGCCCCAGTACCCAAGTTACAAAAATTCTCTAAGTGCCACCAATTTAAAATGGTTTTTATGCTCAGTTCTATGGAATTCCTACTTTTATATATCTCGTGATTTTTTTTTTATTTAATAAGCTGACAGCAGATATTCCCTGTGCTAAAGAGTTACAGACATTTTCATAAAAGTGTTCAATTAAGATTTTCAAAAAAATTTTGAATTGCTGAGTATGGCCATGATTGATGATTACACATAGATGGCCACACACAGAATTGCCGTAAGTTACTCTGTAAAGTATTCTTTAGCTATCATTCAGTGAATGTTATTATTATCATTTGCTGAATTATTTAAAACTATCTTCAGGCAGACTTAAATTACTGTATTTATTTTTCAAATAAAAGCCACTTATTATACTTTGCTCCTTCTGTAGCTTACCTGCCTGGTTTTCCATGTTGCATCCACATCCTTCCAAGAGACTTTTATTCTCCTCACCCCATCACAGCAGCTTTTCTGAAGCAAATCTCCAATTATAGAGGAGATTTCTTGGCAGTACATGCTATAAATGCATGAACCTTTGAAACAGGTTGAGCAGTGTAATAAACTCAGTTATGACAAGTTTCAAAAGGGAGCTGGTATTATAAAAAAATGCCAAAACCAAAAAAACCCCACAAACAAACAAAAAAAAAAGGGCTGTTGCTAATGTAATGGGGCTGGCTGGGTGAGGGTTTATTTGGAAAGGAGGATTTATTGTGGGAGAAGGACCTCAGCAGGGAGAAGGTTGGTCTCACCCTGGATTAACGCTGCATGCTGGTCCAGGGGCGAAGCCCCACTGCCGGCCAGGGCTTGCCCCACCAACCTCTCTTGTGGCTTCACCTGGCCCCAGGGGGGCTGAGCAAACACAAAACAGAGACCAGCTCTGCCCCAGGGAGGGCACCAGCTTAAGTGCAGCAAAATTGCTCTACCTTGAAGCATGAAAAAGCAGCCCTTTTCCGAGAGGAAACCTCAAGTGTTCATTTTCTTGTTTTCCACGGGGCTCACAATTAAGATTTCATACAAGTTAATGCTGATTACGAAGGGACGGAGAACACCTCCGTGGCAAACAGAGCACTGAACTTCAGCCACTTACTGTGTGAGTTAAAGCAACGGGGGCTGGCCCACCACTTCCCTTTGTGGCCCTGTTTGAATTCAGTTGATTAATGTTGTATGTGCACATCTATTGAGGCACCGCGTTTAAAAGGATTGTTTACCATAGCCTTGTAATCAACCTGCCTTAGCAGCACCCTATTACCCGTGATAACAGGGCTGCTGCAATTTGGGTCTGAAAGAAAACCGCCTCAGATGGGCTCTCGGATGCTTTAGTGCTAGTATGCTGCCCTGTTATCTTCATTTGTAATTTGTTTTCAAGAACAGTGATTTACATTTCAGTTGGATTACACCTTTTAATGTATCACAAACGTAAAGTGGCTGCAGTGAAAACTCACATCTCCACTAGATTTCAAACGATGCATTTGAGGCTTCAGTGGAGAGGATTACAATTACAATTAAAATCAAAAGCTTGCTCATTCTTTTAATGATGCACGCTAACCCTTTGTATACTAAGAAGCCTATCGTGGTGCTATACAATCATGATTTTTTTTTTTTTAGGAATACAAAATAACTGCATGCCTTCTGCCTTATCATCTACTACAAGCAAATGCTGTTCTGAAAAGGAACACATCCTGCACAGTGAGTGCAGAGGACAGCTTACCTTGATAAAAAATACAGATGAACACATGAAAAAGGAAAGGGAAGGAAAAAATTATGTCTGTTTTGGGTGCTGTGGTTGGTTTTAGTTTTTTTTTATACGTGGAACATATTTTAGTAGCAGACTTCATTTCCCTAAAGTACTTCTTGCCAAGGTATGTAGTTACAAAGACTCCGATTGAAAGCATAATGGTACTGGATGAAGTGCAAAATGTAAATCAGTAGGGTATTTTTCTTCCAATGAACATTACATGAGCAAAATAAGGTTTATTGGGTTGCTTTTTTTTTTCCTTTGGTTTTGTTTTTTTTTTAATCCTGTAGCTTTGTCATGGGAGTAAATTTTCACAAAACTAGATTTATTTTCTTCAGCATTTCAGAATTATTTCCATCTAAGGCTTTTTCTGTCACTTTAGAAGGATTCGCAAATAACAGACATTTACATTGTTACTTGGGTTTTACTGTGTTATTCTTGGTCTAGAAAATTATTGAAAATTCTTATGGGTCAGATTATAGCAAGACTAAAGCTTACTCAGATCACACATGGCAGAAATATCTGAAGAAGAACCTTCACTGCAATATTCAAGACCTTCTGCTCCAAGCCAGAAGACTGAACACTGTCTATTACAATTGCCACTTACCCTCCAGAGAGGAGCTACCAAGTACCAGCCATCATGGGGTGCCATGTTCAGGGCCCAAGGTACTGTCTCCAGTAAAAGATGAGGAATTGGGGAAGTATCACTCTTAAACTGTGTGATTTCAGTAATCCAAATGAAAAAAGCTTTTACTTTCCATTTTTTTTTAAGATAACAGCAATCCCTGGAAAACACCATTTAGTAACCTATGTAAGAATGCCTTTCCCAGGCTCTAATATGTGACTTTCCTGTCCCCTACAACTCAGTAAAGGCATGGCAATACATATCGTCACTCAGCTAGCTATCTGAATGCATGATTTCTCAGTTACTTCTAGCAATCTGAAGGAAGAAGTTGAAAAGATTCAGGCTATTTCATATAAAATTCCCTTACTTTATGAAAAGGTTTATTTTGCCAAAGCTAGGTAGCTAAATCCATGAATAATATTTACGATTACATCAAATGTCTCAGTCAAGTCAAAGTGGGTTTAATTTCAATCTTTCACAAAAAAGATTGATTGAACCACCTTTCTAAAATGAAATATTCTTTATATCTTGAAAATCAAAATTTCTAGTTTAACATCTGCAGAATAGGTGATATTCCCTTCACTGAACTGAAACATTCTGAAGGCAAATGTGTAATGAAAGTAAGTCTTTGAAGTTTTCTCTGTAGTCACGGAGAAGAGTGGGAAAGTCATGCCAACATGAGGATTTCTCATACTTAAGCTGACCAACATTTGGTGAAGGAAGAGTTCCTGCTTTAATGGAAGCATAAAATGGAGTCTGCAAACCCAGCTCACACACAGCAGTCACACACAGAAATGATCAAAGGGCTGGAGCACCTCTCCTATGAAGACAGGCTGCGAGAGTTGGGGTTGTTCAGCTTGGAGAAGAGAAGGCTCCAGGGGGACCTCATAGCAGCCTTCCAATATCTGAAAGGTGCTTGTAAGAAAGCTGGAGAAGAACTGTTCATGAGTGTGGGTAGCAGTAGGTAATGTTTTAAACTAGAAAAGGGAAGATTTAGGTTGGATATTAGGAAAACATTCTGCAGTTTGAGAATGGTAGATCACTGGAACAGTTTGCCCGGAGATATTCAAGGTCAGACTTGATGGGGCTCTGAGCGACCTGATGTAGTGAAGATGTCCCTGCTTACTGCAGGGGTTTTGGACTAGATGACCTTTAAAGGTCCCTTCCAACCTAACACATTCTATGATTCTACGATTCTATGATTTTGGCAAAACATATTATCTTGACATCTCTCTCTCCACCTACTCGCATCACTTTAGTCTTCTTCTGACTAAATTAAGTCTTACTTTCCTCCAGGCAAGCTTCTCTTTTGATATAAACTGAGGTATTCAACAGCACATGAAGGGCAGGCTAAAAACGGATATAAAACTTCATCACACAGATTACCTAAAGATCATATTACATGAATGAAGACATTTGATTTTCTTTTCCGTTTTTCATGTAGATACTTTTAATTCTCATCACAAAGAGCATAAAGAAACCTTAAATCTTGTGATCAAAACCCAGAGAGTGATTTAGAAATGTCATTGAGGTGTTTCAGGGAAAGTGCAGTTTAAATGCCTCATGCCTCCATTCTTTGTGAGATGTTTTTCTGGTTGTTCTGCAGTGAAGCATCAGAACAAATCACCAACATTCATCATGGAACAGGTAGCTGAGTCTGACCCCTTGGCAGCAGTTCAGAGTGTGAGACAACGAAAACAGTTTCAAAATCTACCAAAACTATTTTCAAAATGTCAGAGCTTTTTCTTTTTCCTTTTTTAACAACACTTTTCTCTTTTTTCACATTTTTATATCTTTGCACGTCAATAAAAATAGTTTTTGCACTGATAGCTTCCATGATTCATACAAATTATACACATACAAAGAAGTGTATCCATTCATTAATGGTCTCAAAAAATGAGTTTGACAGTCCATAGTAATCTGCACTTGATGACCTAACCTTTCTCAAGAATTTAGTGAAAGAAATCAAGGAAGCAATCTCAGACAATTCATTGGGAAAATATGACTTGGGTTTCCCCAAATGTTATCTTCACATACTATTTTCCTATCTTTTGTCCCATCTTGTCCAAGTTAAAAGCAAAGAGCTTCTGGAGAAGTAGGCCCTGAAAATACCATTGCAGGGCTTTCCTCCCCATCACTCATTCTTCTTCAGGCAGTGAACATTATTCCTATCTTCCTGCAATCTTGAAAAGGTCTTTCACAGATTTACTCATAAGGGATGATCACCTGCGTACTGCACCTGCAATTCTCCTACTCAGTCATCACCCATGTCCTGGACAGCCTGACTCGTCTTCGGCCACATTTGATTTTCCCTATCAACAATCTTTCTATCAGGGTAGTGATGTTCTTGGAGGACCTAGCATGATAACAGAAAATGCAGTTATAGCCTTCATGTATTAATTTCTAAGTTTTATTCCGTTCTTGACACTGAAACCCAAGGAAATGAGAGGTGCTCAGTACAATTATCTGAATAGTGAATGTTTTGGCTGATGGGTGGTCCTGGAAAAGCATTAAAAAGGTAGGAAAAAAAAATCATGTCTTGGGTAATCTCAACGGAGCTTTTTTATTAGAAATCAAATAAAAATTGCACTGAATACCACACTTTAGGTGAAATAATGGTATTTTACTTCATTTTTCAATATCTTTTAGATAGATTTCAGAAAGCAATAACTTTCAATTAAAAACATTAATATTATAATAATTGCTTTTTTTGAGGATGTAATCATTATTTTAGCAATGATGAAGGTGAAATGAAGACATTAGGTACATTTCACCCTGACTCAAATATTTCATCAGTAGACAAAGGTTTCACACAAGACTTTTCCCACAAAATTTTAATCCACTACATATAACTAGTGAACACCTGACAGACTATTTCTAAAATTGTCATCAGTCATTGTCCCTATGATTCAGAAGCCACTCTGTTTAGATTGCCCCATTTCAGGCAAGAAATAGCACCCATGTTGCTCCAAATGAGGAAAGGTCATATTCCTAACGGAACTGAATATAAATCCAATATGATTTTCATGTTATACATTACATCATTAGCTACAGATTTATAGGGAGAGTGCTAATATATTGAAGATTGTGACATACCTCTCTTTCTCAAATGCACCTAATTTTTGAAGTTAGGCAGCACTGAATTTCTTCTTATAAGAATATCTATTTTCCTTTTATTGGCTCCTTCCTTTAAGTGAAGACTGCAGAGCTGATGAATATTTCATGGGTAGAAAAACACCTATGATACAGTGTTTTACGTACAAAATCTTTGGGGAAAGGGACAAAATGGCAGGAGGGCGCTGTAAGGACAGTTCTTTTAAGAAGTCTTTGGAAAAGGGTCTCCATTTCATTTTCCACATCAATAACACCTCCTGCACCCCTTAATACTTTCTTCCTTTCATTTTATTCCATAATAGTGTTCAGTCATTTTTGTAGTTTTCTTTGTATTAAAGAGTGTCTCCTGAGCCGGTTAAACCATTTTAAAGCTAGAAATTTAAATAGAAAATTCTGAACTAGGAATAAAAAAGGGAAAAAAAAGAACATCTAAATATAGCAGCTGTAAATTTGTACAAATCTATCAGGCAGGAATAAGAACTGGGAAAATAATAGAATATACATTTAAAAATTTCTTTCTTTCTTGTTGTAGTGTTCAATCCTAATGGACCTCACTCTTGGATTTTAGGAACACATTTACAAGGAGAAACAGCAAGGGTGACAGAAATACTTTATTTCAATAAAACACTGTCCCTTCCAGATGGACTCTCATGACCAAAACATGTAGAAATCTTTCTGACTGATAACCACTAACAGGCAAAAAAGACAAAAAAAAGACAGAAAACATAACCAATAAAACCAGTTCTAAGGAAAAGTAAAACTATAAATCCTTCTGTAAAGTCCACTGACAGCTCTTGTTGCTATATAGAAGTTTCTTACATAGAATTATGATGAGAAAAAGCATAAAACCAGAAAAATTGAGAAAGAGTAGAAAAAGCTCCTTCAATCTAATCCCACTGTCTACAAGTGGTTTAATCTAGTCTTCCTATTAAACCATTCTTTGTCATTCTGATCTCTGGCTCAAACAGCCCACAGTGGAAAGTAGCTGACTGGTTTGTTAAGACACTGAGAATGGAAGTCAAATATTCAAATTACAAATTTATACTTACAACGAAAAAAATGTGCATGACAAAACTACTAAGCTTTTTACTGGGTGGAACAAAAAAGCCTAGAAAAAAATCTATAAGGTTTAAATTAATGTCTCTCCCCTAATCTAAGCCTGTACATTAGATGTTTAAACACCTATATATTGGAAAGCTAGGCTAAGCCTCCTTTCTTCTGGACTTCTTAAGGCAACCTTTGTATATTAGATTATCTAGACTGTCAGTCATTGTTGCTGCTTTCTTTACCTTTTCTCCTCTTTCTTAAGTGGAAACAACTTACTAGAGTCAGTATTTCTGATATTTAATATACAGTTGGGAAAAACTGCGCTAGGGTCCTCTGCTTTCACTTCTCAGGACTGTATTAGCCATGTAAACTTTGCTATTTAGCTGGTTCTCTACCTTGCCAACTACGTCCATCCTCTTTCGAAGCACTGCTTTTTGATGGTGTTTTGGTTTGGGGCTTTTCTTCCTTGTTTCATCCTGAAAACATGACCTACCTTTTTGTTTTCTCAAATGTTCGACCTTTCATTTTAAAGCACTAATGGTCTGTAAGTGAGCCCATCTGATTGTACAATACAGATCACTTGCTAGAATTTCTCTTTGTTATTTAACATGCCACAGCTGCTCAGATTATCTCCAGACTTCACCAGCAGGAGCTTTTTATTTATTTTCAGATAACTAGTAAAGATACTGAATAGGCCTGGGTCAAGAATAGCCCTGTTGAAGCTCCTTTCAGGATTTAAATTACCAGATGATTTATTCTCCATCTACAATTACTTTTTCTGATCTCTCACCTGGTAAGTGTTTAATGAATTTATAGTGCAGAAAGGCAAATATTTTAGGGAGGTCTATTTTGCAGATGGAATAATGTTGGTCAAACAAGATTGAGTTCTCATCAAACAGTTGTATCAAATTGGTGCAACATGACCTTTTTTATATAAAACCACATTGTCTTTCGTTATTTAGGCTACTACCTTTTGCCCCTTTCCTAATTGCATTTCTCTCTATCCCATTCATGACTTGGTTTGTGATCACTCAACCTAAATGTCGTTTGTAGTGATTTCAAATGTTGTGCGCAATTTTTTAAGGTGCTGACAGAACACTCCCACTCTACCACATCCCTTTGTATTTTCTCCATCATTCTAAATTGTTTTCAATACCAATATTTCAGAAAATATCGACTGGTGTTTTAGTATTCTCAATATAACTTACATGGTTGTGTAAATTTAGGTATGCATTTTTCACTTCATAGTGATTTTGTTTCTGAAAACTGTTTTCTGGTAAAAAAACATTTTTTACCACAATTTCAAAAACTGTGTACTTACAGGAGGGAATGTGTCATCTATACCTGGAGCAGAAATGTTTGAAACTCTTTAGAAATGACTTTCTCTTGTACTTTCTTTTCACTTTTTTTTTTTTAAAACGGATATTAAGGACAAAAACTTACATAAACCACACATTAAGTTTAACCTTTTAAGCTTTTAAAACCCAGGATATGGAAAAGGTTACCATCTTAGTGCAGTCTTTTATATTTCTGCTTTTCTTTCTAAGTATATATCTTACCCTTAAGTGTGGTAAAATATAAGGTATGTCATAAAATATACAGTAAGTCTGAGATAATGTTACTACAGGAAATGTTATTTCCTGACTCTCAAGTGCTTGAAATTGTCACCTTCTCAACACTTTTTTTTTTTTTTGTTAATGTATTCAATTGCACTCTCGTTTGTTCATTTTTGTATCTGTGATCACCCAGTAATATTTGGTTGGACATACACAGCAGGGGGTACCCACTTAACTGAAGAGTCAGGAAGTTTCTTTGACTTCTGGAAGTACTGATTCTATTACAGGGTTTATTTGCATGTTCTGCCATCTAAGGAATGTCCTCTCTTCAGGGGCTCATGGTTTCATGCTACATAAAGAAGATCCAGACTTTTTTTTGTGTTACCATGTGTCTACTGAATGCCGCTCAGATTATGATGTAAAAATATGATCGCATTTTCAATTCCAGTTGTTCTTCTGTGAGGTTTCAACCTTGCATGGTCTTTTGTTGCAAGGAACTAGGTAGATACAAATGACTGTATTGAATGATATTTTGAAACTGTTAAAAAACACCCAAAACAAACAAAAACTTGGAAAAAACAGAGTAAGTTAATTGATGGGGCTGAAGCAATTGTGCCATGGGAAATTATAGAACAGCCCAAACTGGAAGTGACTTCAAATGATCATCTGGCCCAACCATTTGTGGGAAAAAGGAGAGACTGCGGGTGCTGGGCTTGGTTGGCCTGGAGAAGAGACAGCTTTAGGGCTACTTCCTTACTGTCTTCAGCAATCAAAATCATAGAATCATAAAATGGTTTGGGATTGTAAGGGATCTTAAAGATCATTAATTTCCACCCCCCCTGGAATCCAGATTCTTCTTGTAGCTGCACAGCTAAAGGAAGAGAGTCATAGGACACATGCTGAAGGAACGGAGTTTCCCAATGGCTATTAGAAAAAACCTTTTCCAAGAAGTGTGGTGGAAAAGACAAATCTTTAAAGACACTCACAACTCAACTGAACAAGGCTAGGTAAACCTGCTCTACCTTTGAAATCAGCACTGTTTTGAGTAGGGTGCTTGACCAGATGATCCACCAGTATCCCTTTTAATCTGTGTTATTCTTTGTTTCCAAGGCTGTTCATAAACCAGTGGAGACCTGAATGGTTTGAAAGATCAGTCTACTCTTCTTAAAGGAACATGCCTTTGGAAACCTCCCCACAAGCCATAAATTATCAGGGTTTGAGTTCAGGGTAAGTAATGAGAAATCTTGATTCTGGTTCCTGTGCAAAAGCAGGAGGCTTGTTCTTTCTGAATGGCACTCCTGTGTGTTATTTTCGGTCTCTTCCTCCTGTTAATGACCATCAACTTGCATTTTTTATTATATTATACTACTGTTCTGCACATACTTTTCTTTTGATTCCTTCTGTAGGTGAATCACTCTTCAATGTCTCTAGGACTACTCACATGAGTAAAATTTTAGGGCATGATTGAGGTTTTTTTCAGGATTCCTGCTGGCCTAAATCCATAGAATCTTTAAATCAGCAATTACATTTTCACTTGTATCTGTACCTTGCCAAGTAAATGGAAGCCTCATCCTGACTGTGATATTTCACTGCATATGCAAAATAAATGATAGACATTAATACTAATGATCCTTTTGTCTCATACACTTAGATTTTACATCCACTACACAGCCACCTCACTTAATTTTCAAGATGACAACAATGTTGGCACTTGATTTACTTTTAGCAGAATTTGATAATGCTCAATTAGCCTTCTGCTCTAATTAATTTTTGGTGCTCATCAGTATTGCCCTCTAATTTACCATGAGTGCTTAAAAGAAAGTAGTAAGGAGTAGCCTATCATCAGCTTTTTTTCATTCTGCAGCCCCTAGATCACTTGAATCTAAAGGAGAAGGCATCTGTGGATCTTACTCCCTCCATGCACATTTCAGAGGTATTACAAATTCTCCCGACATCCAAATTAAATGCACATATATTAATAATCAACCAAGGTGGAAATCATAACAAACATTAGGCCACACTGCTTCTGGTGTTGCGTCATCACCAAAGCTACTAATTTTCTGACCACTGCAAATGCCATCTTAGTAGTTTTTTATAAAGGAAGAACAGCAGTCTCTTGCTCGGAATTATGTTTCCCTGCACATGTTCTGCTACCATATAAACTACTGTTCTCATTTCATTTTCCCTCTAAAATAAGTGATAAGGTCCATCTTCCTATTTCTAAATCAAGTTCAAAGTGTGGAAGTCTTTTCTTTAGCTTGTTTATAAACTGTGATATAAGAAACTGAACAGCTTAAAAGTCAGATTTAAGACAGCCTTGTAGAAGTTAGAAATCTCTCTTGATCAGTAAACTCACTAAATTTGGTTTGGTATATCTCAGACATTATTAATATAAAGTAATTATTAGTGTCACTTCTGCAACAATTAAAAACAATAGCATGTGTAAGCCCTAGAAAAAGAAAAGAACAGATTTTACTAAGTTTATTATACATTTTAATCTATTTTCTTTGCTCTAATTAAAATAAGGTATCAAGATGTTGCTTTAATTTACCCATTTTAGTAGTTTTAATGTCAGTTCTCTTCCCTTATACCATTAGTACACTTTTGAAATTTGTACTTAATAGAAACATAAACATTTTTATTTTTAACACTAGCTTTTGAAATATTCATGATTGACCTGCTGGCTAATTCTCGTTCTTTTTTATATTGATATAATCGGAAAAGTTTTGTTCTTTATAATTAATGTATCTATTTATTATTAATAATTAAGACTCAATTAGCCTGAGACTTTTCTTCTTAATGAAGAAAAATTAGTTTTGTTTATTATTTTTTTAAAAAAAGGTCTTTTACCTAATATCTATTTTAATTTAATAAACATTTTCAAACATGAAAGGAACTGAGACAGCTACTGATACCGCCTAGTCTATTAGAGTAAACAGTTTGTGACTATTGAAGCGCCAAAATTGATAACTTCATATCTACAGGAAAAATCATGATTGTCTATACTATCAGAAATTACTGCCTGCTGTTGCTTAACCAGGTTTCACTCCCCCCGCATGATTGTGGCTGCCAGGTAATCTGTCTCCTGAAAGACACCTACTAAAACCATACTTTGTCTTGTGTTCTTAAGCATTAAGATAAATGCTTGGACATCTCTTTCCATCTGTCTGGGATAAATCTCTGAATTTCTTGAAGAATTATCATCAAAAAGAAAGAGAAGCTCTAGAAACGCGAAGTTTCATTCCTCTTAATTCAAGTGGATAAGAAGGGAAATGTCTTTAACTTTGAGACTACTTAGTCACAGGGACAAGTTACAAAGGATGTGATGGATTTTGCTGTACTTAACAGGTTTCAGTTAAGTCTGATTGTTTCCAAAAGTATATGACTTACTTCAAGAAGATCATAGAATCACAGAATGGTGTGTGTTGGATGGGACCTTAAAGACCATCCCTCCCATGTCCCACAGGGACACCCTTCACTAAACCCCGAAGCCCCATCCAACCTGGCCTTGAACACTTCCAGAGAGGGGACATATACAGCCTTCTCTGAGCAATCTGATCCCATGACTCATCACCCTCATAAAAAATATCTTCCTTACATCTAATCTAAATCTTCCAGTTTAAAAACATTACTTTTCATCCTATCACAAGTCCTGGCAAAAAGTTTCTTTCCATCTTTCTTATAAGACTCATGTGAGTATTGAAAGTTTCTGTAACTTCTACCCAGAGGCTGCTCTCCTCCAGGATGAATGACCCCAACTCGGGTGATTGGTCCTATAGAGGTGCAGGACACTGCATTGCACCTGGTTGAACTTCATGAGGTTCACATTGGCTCAGTCCTCAAACCTACCTACGGAATGACATCCCTTCCCGCAAGCGTATCAACTGCACTACTCAGTTTAGTGTCATCTGCAAACTTGCTGAGTGAACTCAATCCCACTGTCAATGTTATTAATAATGATACTGAGCAATAGTAACCCCAGTACAGACCCCTGAGGGATAACCGTTTGATACTGATTTCCCTTTAGATATAGAGCTGTTGATCTTGTCTTTGAATGCAGCCACTCAGCCTATTCCTTACCCATCAAACAGTCCATCCATCAAGCCCATATCCCTCCAGTTTAGTGACAAAGATGTTGCGTGGGACCATGTCAAAGGCCTTACAGAATTCGAGAGATGACATCAGTTGCTCTTCTCTTGTTCACCAGTCAAGTCACTCCATCACAGAAGACCATCATATTACTTAACTTTGTTGGCTATCTTTAATGACCTCCTTGTCATCCATATGCCTTGATAAAGCTTTCAGGAGGATCTGTTACATGCACTGACCAGGCACAGAGGTGAGACTGACTTGTGGATAGTTCCCAGGGTCCTCCTGTGATGTTTCCCTTTGTCCAGCCACTGGGTACTTCAACTAACTGCCATAGCTTATAAATATTATGGAAAGCAGCTTATTGACTACACCTGCCAATTCCTTCAGTATGGATCTAATTGAGTAGTGTGAACTTGTGCGTGTTCAGGTGTCTAAGAAGGTCACAAACCTGATCTTTTTCTGCAATGGGTGAGACTCCATTCCCTTAGTCCCTGACTTGAGATTCAGGGATTCAAGGTATGTGGGAGGAGAAATTGTCAGTGAAAGCTGAGGCAAAAAAAGTGGTTGAGCACCTCAGCCTTTTTCCATGTCACATCTCACTAGATCCCCTATCTCATTTACCAGGGGAGTACACTATCTTTTTTTATCCTTTTCTGACTAACATAATTATAGACGTCCTTTATATTATTCTTCGTATCCCTTGCCAAATTTAGATCCAACTGTGCATCCCTATAGTCCTGGGTAGTAACCCTATATTATTCCCAAGATGTGTGTCCCTGTTTCCACTGTGTATGTATTTCCTTCTTGTGTTTCAGTTTGACCTGGAGGCTAAGGCATGCTGGCATTCTGCCTCCCTTGCCTGATTTCTGGCAAAACAGAACTGAGAGTTCTGGTGATCTAAGAAAAATATCTTTAAAAAGCTGCCAGCTTGCTTCTACTTCTTTATTTCTGTGGGTATTTTCCTGGGGGTCCCAGTCACTAGTCCCTTAAACAAATTAAAGTTTGCTTTCATAAGGTTTGAAGTCTTGACTATACTTTTTGCCTGGACTATTAAGCTGAGAGAGTTGGAGTTGTTCAGCCTGGAGAAGAGAAGGCTCCAGGGAGACCAGTACCTAAAGGAGACCTACAGGAAAGCTGGGGAGGGGCTATTTGTAAAGACATGTAACAATAGAATGAAGAACAGTGTCTTTAAACTAGAGGAGAGTAGATTTAGATTAGACATTAGGAAGAAGTTCTTCACTATGAAGTTGGTGAGACACTGGCACAGGTTGCCCAGTGAGGTGGTGGAGGCCCCATCCCTGGAAAAAGCCCTGAGCAACCTGACCAACTTAAAGGTTTTCCTGTTTACTGCAGGGAGGGTTGGACTAGATGACCTTTAAAAGTCCCTTACAACCTAACACATTCTATGATTCTATGAAGATTTTGAATTCCATCAGGCATGATCACCGCAGCCCAGGCTTCCACCAGCCTTGACCTCTCCTTTAAATTCCTCTGAGCTGGTGAGCAAAATATCCAATAACACATCTCCTCTGGTTGGGCTTTCTGTCACACAGGTTAGGAAGATATTCTCAAGGCACCGAAAGAATCTCCTAGTCTGCCTTCAGCTTTCTGTGGCACTTTTGCAGCAGACGTCAGATATTGCACCCAGTGCAAAATCATGGTGTTAAATTCTGTAGCATATCACTTAAGAGTTAAAGATTTTTTTCACACTGTTCTCGCCTCAACCTGAAAATATGAACACCTCTTAACCATATATTCTCAGTTGTTCCAGTTCAGTACCTGATATTCAAATTGTAGTTACACTAATTGTATTTAAACAAGATGGCAGAGATCAGGAGCAATACATTCAAAAGGTGTTCATCTGCCTTTGTAAAAACAATAAAAAATAATTACTTGTATAGTCAACAATCCTTCCAGAACTGAGGAAATATATCATCATTCAGTGACCTTGGCAATATTCACCATGAGTCCAGAAAGTCTTAATATGTCTGTGACAACATCAGCTCCAGTGTGAATTAGGTTATTAGCCTCCTTAATTTGTATCATTACCAACTGTTTACAAAGCCTGTGTCTTTTAAGACGGTTGATTAAAAATATTTTAAACAAACATTTTTCAGTTGAATCACAACAAACCCAACTGCTGTTGCCTTATCTTACATTTTGTTACAGGAATTCATCACTTTGATGAATTACATCGGAATTGCAGTACTGAATTACTCTGCCTGAATTACGCTTCACCTTCAGCATACTTTTCTACATGTCCATCAGCATCACTTTGTTGGAAAGTATACATACAACACATTTATGTCCGTGTGCACACCATGACTGCAGAAACATGAACATCAGCTCTTTACAACTGGCCTGTCCATGGGTCTTTCCTTTGGATTCAGAATAATGCAAAACAAGAGGCACTGAGTGCTGAGAAGTTTGACTCACTGAAATATAAATATCTTTGCTGGAAACAAGCTAACAGTAAAATAACATAATCATTAGCTTATTAAAGGTTATCCAAAATGTTGTCAAGGAATGCTCTTGTTCCTAAAGGAAATGCAGGGTTTGCATGAATATCCCTTGTCAGAAAAGTATAGTCTCTTGAGAGAGAGAAACTGCATGAGTAATAATGACTCAAAAATATTTTTTTTCTGGGCCTTTAAGCATTTAGGTTAGTAACTATCAGTATCCAGTGTAAAATTTACCACTTTGGAAATCAGCTTAAGAAGAAGCTTCTGATGTGGCCATGTAATTTTGGGGTTTGGGTTTTTTTCCTCTTAAATTCTTCCTCCTTCTCCTCGATTATGAAGGAAACACATTGCCTTCTAATAAGTGCTGCAGAGGTTAATAATATATTCAGCTTGAATAAAACAAAAAGCGTGGTAATATTTGGCACATACAAGGATATAAGAGCACATTAAATGAATGCAAAGAACTGCCAGCTGAAAGGCAACAGTTGCATAATATTACCAGAGTAATGAGAAGTGTGCTACATATTAATAAATATGTGACCTTTTTATCTTGATTATTTTAAAATCGTGTTATTTTTAAAATGAATAAACAAATGCCTTGTTTATCCTTATATAAAACTATAGTTTTACTTGACGGACCATGTGGAATGATTCTCCATTGGTAAAGTGGAGTGCCACTGTACAAGTCATTGTAGCATTTACCACACCAATTGGTTCTCTCATTATTTTAGGAAACCACACAACAGGACAATAATCTTTTAAGATAAATCCTAAGCTGGAACAAGGTTATGCAAGTGTATTCTTTTATACATAATGAAATTTTAAATTCCTAAAAGACAAATATAATTAAAATTAAAGAAGAAATGGAAGAGAAAAGAAAATCCGTACAAGTAAGATTGCATTTAAGATTGTTATATACTTTAATGAGACCCAGTTTCTTATTTAAAGTTGTAAAGAGTTGATTAATGTTTTATTATCCCTATCATTAATAACCATAACTGCAACTTCAGAGGAGTCATATTAAAAAAAACAGGCAGCATTTGAAATTGCAATATTAAAAAAAGTGGTCTACAACCTCCCCATTTAATTTCTCTTCTAATATTAATAATTTATTGGATGCTAAACCCTCTGGGACAATTCAATGCAAGTAATTTATATTATAAAATAAGTGCTGACGGTCAGTTAACCTAATATGGCCTAAATGACTCAGCTTATTACAAGATAATTTATCAGCTTTCCAGCAAGATCTGAATTGTCCCAGGAACTCACAGCTCAAACGCTTGAGTCCTGCTGTGTCTTGCAGAGATGAGACCCTTAGCTGCCTGGGAGTCCTCTGCAGAAAATGTGGCTGTTGTGAGCCAGCTGTGCTGGGCAGGGCGCAGAGGATGCTGTTGAGGGACTTGGGACTCATACCCCCGAAGGCATAGGGCAGGCAGCGTTGCTGCAGGCAGGGAGAGCTGACTGCCAAGGGCATTGGGCACAGCAGCCGGACGAGTCACATGGAGAGCTTTCCTGCTAAATCTGGCAAATTCTGGTTATCGAGGACACTGTAAAAACCCTTAGCTGAATTCTAGCCAAAAGCAGATCTGTGGAAAAAAGACCTGGTGGACAACAGGTTAGTCATGACCAACAATGTGCCCTCATGGCTAAGAAAGACAATGGCATCTTGGGGTATATCAAGAAAAGTGTGGTTAGCAGGTCAAGGGAGGTTCTCCTACCCCTCTACACTGGTGTGGCCACATCTGGAATATTGTGTGCAGTTCAGGGATCCCCAGCTCAAAAAGGACAGGGAGCTACTGGGGGGGGGAGAGTGGGGTGAATACAAAAAAGGGCTACAAAGATGATGAAGAGACTGGAACATCTCTCTTAGGAAGAGAGGCTGAGGCATTTGGGACTTTTCAGCCTAGAGAAAACTGAGGGGGGATCTTATCAATGCTTATAAATACTTAATGGGTGGGTGTCAGGAGGGAGTCAGTCTTTCTTCAGTGGTGCTTAGTGACAGGACAAGGGGCAATGAGTATAAACTTGAATATAGGAAGTTTCACCTGAACATGAGGAAAAACTGTGAGGGTGGCAGAGCCCTGGCACAGGCTGCCCAGAGAGGTTGTGGAATTTTCATCTCTGGAGACATTCAAAACCCACCTGGATGCTGTCCTGTGCAGCCTGCTCTAGGTTATCCTGCTCTGGCAGGGGGATTGGACTAGATGATCTCCAGAGGTCACTTCCAGCCCCTATCATATCATCCTGTGATTCACCAATAATGTGTC
This sequence comes from Laterallus jamaicensis coturniculus, assembly GCA_022605575.1. Lineage (NCBI taxonomy): Eukaryota > Metazoa > Chordata > Aves > Gruiformes > Rallidae > Laterallus > Laterallus jamaicensis. Next base: position 6,073,396 of record JAKCOX010000023.1, on the reverse strand, counting down.
TTAGGTTTCCTCATCCCCAGCCTCTCATTTGCCAAACTGAGAGACAAAACCATCTCCCTCCCACCGCACATTTCTCCTGCAATAACTTTCTTGTAAAGGGTCAGAGTTGCCAGGTTTTGTAAAGGTTAGAGTTTATACAGCTGCAATGGCCAATACAACAGGCAGAAGTACATTGTATCATTAGTCTTTCCAGAGCCTTAAAAAGCTATTACAGTGAGCCTAAACAAAGTAATCTCTTTCCCCCACAGATGTATAAGCTTGGTTACTTCAATGAGAGAGGGGGGAAATGGCCTCCCTTTCTTTATACCAATCATTTAGCAAGATGAGGGTTTATTTCCTGCATGCCAGCAATCAGATACCTCAACTCAAAGTAAAACCATGATTGAAGAATGCAGATCTCAGGAAACATCATGCTGTGATAAAGCAAAAGGCATGTGACATGAGCAACAGGGAGGGATAAACAGCCCATGTGTAAATCGTACTGATAATAGTCTTCCTTTCCCTACTATTTCTTGTTATTTCTATTGCTACAGCTACATCTATTTGTATTCTAGTAGCTCCTACTGGCTCCAGCTACAGTTGAGCCTCCATTGTAATGCTGCAGACCCAGCTTCTGTCCTGTAACATTTCTATATAGAGAAGATAAACAAAACATGTGCTAAATTTCCTATTCTTGTTCCTGGCCCATAAATGGGTAGGCAAGGCTCTGAAAAATCAAGTGACTTGCTGAAGTGCAGAAAGGAAGTCTGTGGCAGAGACAGCAAGTCACCGCAGCTGTCTCATGTCGCAGTTCTGTGGTCTGAAATCTGGGATTGCTCTTGCCTGGTTTTGGCACCTTTACAATCCAGTCTTGAGGACAAAGCTTGCTTATAGGAGACCTAAGTATCCTGCAGAGAATTGATATAGTGTAAAGCCTGAGTATGATGCAAAAAATTGCACATTTCTTTTAAAAAATCCAATAAAGAGCCATCAGGGTTTAGAATCGAGTTATGTTCCTGGTAGCTTAGTAGGCACCACAGATTCTTGAAATTAGTGAAGGACTAGAAAAGAAAATATTAAAAATCTGCAACAGTCTGAGGTAGGTATTTTAAATAATTCAGAACAGTTTGTAGATTACTGAGCTGATTTATTCTCTACCGGTAGTGACATAAGCATCAAACCTCCTTATTTCACTGCTAACAAAACTAGCAAAACTTACATACAAGATGTGTGTTGCACAAGGACAGACTTGACTGAGCTATTATCAGAAAGGACACCTTTCCTGACTGAAACAATCTCCTAGTTAATCTACCATCATAAATCAAAGCATATTACTATTTCTTGGTCTTCACAAGAGGTCATCTTCAAGTAACTGTGGCACTACATCATATGGTGGACTCTTTGGTTTTCTTTTGAACAAGCAGACACATGTTAACATTTATCTTTTGTTTATATCTTGAGCTTAGTTTCTGTATTTGAGTTCATTCTCCTCGGGATGTATTCAAATGATAGACAATGCATCATTCTTACACTGATCCATTCAGTACTATTGTATTAAGAAAGCATTGTGTACTCTGAATAGGTTAATTGGTTGGTAGCTTAATCTAAGTGGGAAACTGTTGAAGACAATAAGTATTTTTTTTTTAACCAGTGGCATTATACACTGAACTATTTCATTCATTTGTGTATGCAGTTCTCTTTCTCTTTTTCATTTCAGAATGCTATTGTATTTTGCTTTTATTTGCATGGGCTTCTGTAAGAATGTTGCTATTAACTTATTAGGCTGGAAATAGGTCGGACTGCTTGCTAAATGCTGCCTGTTTTCTTTCCACTGAATTCTCTGCATGCAATTTAGAATTCTGTTTCTAATAAGATTATCAAGGAAATAATGAAAACCGGTAGGATTGTTCTGCTAGCAAGTTTCCTTGGTGATTAATGAACTAAATAATAATGTTTCTCTCTATGGTCAAATTCTGCCTCCAGCTGCACCAGTGAGAAGCCAGAAGTAACTCCCTTGATACAAATTGAGCTACTCTGGATTCACTACGGTAGATTTCGTTACTGTGGTATAAATGATGAGAGAATTTGACTTCACATGCGTCAATAGTTTGAGGCTTGTTCGTACTTTGGGGTTCCTTCTTTGAAAAAATGGTATACTGTACAGCCTTAAAAATTACACAGCCGAGAACCTCCCTAACAGGAGCAAGGAAATCTCACTTTAACCATAAAGCACAAAAAAAGAAAAGAGCATGCCAAGAGGGACTGCCTGTGAGGCAGGCTTACACATGTGAGGAATGATGAGTGAAAAGAGTTTCAATTTACCCTCCTCACCCTGGATGCAGGGTTTCTTTGAGACCAACGCATCCATGGACTGAGTAATGTTTTCAAACTGAAACCTTACAGCTTATACAGGGGCTGGATGGAGTATTTACTGGGCAAGGTTGGGGAAAAAAATTGAGCCTGTATACCATTTCACTGTAGGATTCAGTAAAACAGAGTATTTATTTTTTTGTTGCTGGTTACAAAAAGCAGATCAAGTTCTGTGTAGCACATATTTCATTATCGTAACTTTTCTCTACATAGATCTGACTACTAAATTTAGATAATCGCATGTAATCTGCCTAAAGCTCCATTTTCAGATTATAGATTGGTTAACCCTGCTTAAGATCCCCCTTGTTCTCCCAAAAAAAAAACTTAATGAGGAATCAGGCATGGTCCATTTTCCCATTCCTTAGGGCTTGTCAGCTTGGATAGTGGGTTCATGCTAAGGGGGTGGGTAAAAAAGCAGGTATCTTCTGGTACCTCAGAAACAAGAGTGAAATCAAGTAAACAGATGGAAGTGCTATAGAAAGAATGGTCCTCAAAGACCCCAAACCCCCCCTGTGCTATTTTTCAGCCTTTTTCCATATTGAAGACAACCATTTCAAAGATATTTCCACATATTTTTTTAAGAGGTAGATAGAAGCAAATAAAAAGCATCAGTCAAACTCAACAGTGTCTTTAACCTTCTTCATTCTTTCCATTGCAATTTTGATTTAGAAATCCAGAAGGTTTGTGGGGTTTTTTTGTTTCTTTCTTTCCTAAAGACAAAGAGGATAGAAACTATGTCTTCTCTCTATCTCTAGCATAGTTTTGGACAACAATCATGGAAGATCAAATTGTAAAACTCTTTCTACAAGGTGATGGATTTTTTTTTTTCCTACACCTTTCTTTTGTTACCATGTGTGGAGACAGGATAGACGGTGTGCTTTTCTTTCTCTTATGCATACACTCTCAGTCAAGGACTTGATTAGCACATTTTTGCCAATAAAATGGGCTGTAATTAGCTTTTAATAATCCGTGTGTTTTTGCTATATCAGCATGCGATTTAGACACTTGAGGTATTTTATAGCTATATTCAGGAGCTCAGTACCACCTATTACATTTGGGGCAAATAAAGCTTTTAGAATAATGTTTGGAAAAGCAGCACCCTGTAAATATAAGGTGGTGTTGCACCATATGGAGACTGGCTCTATGACATATGGTTTGAATTAACAAGTTTAAAACTGTTAGGATCAGTTTTTCTTTCACTGAAGGCAAAAAAGAAAAAAAACCCACAAGATACGTACAGTTAAATAAGCTTCAGTAGCGGATACAGACCCAGCTTGTGCCAACATGTGCTAATTCAGTTAAAATACTACTTAGATTATACTAGTTGATTTGGGGTTTTTTGGTGGATTTTTTTATTTTAAGCAAATGGTATTGCCAGCTGCAAATGTGTTTTATTAGTGTTAGTACAACGACCATCATCACCACCAACAACGTTATGATTGTTGTCCTCATTAAAATAAATGATTGGTCCTAGTTTTGTATTAAAGCTATTTGAAAAGACAAGGCTGAATGACAGATGAAAACAAAGGATGGAAGCGGGTCTTCTGATCTCACCTAATTGAATCTTTGTTGGCTGAATTGATCTGAAAAAAAGTTCAAAGATCTGGGATCCATATTACACAAACATTGTTTCATTTAATCAAAACACACTTTGAAGTGCCATGCTTGCAGACCACCTGTAGCTTTGAAATCTGAAGTCATAGAAATTTGAAGTCATAGAAAAGCTTCCCTGATGGCCCACAGTTATGATATGACAGAGAAAAATAAAAGCAGTAAAGGGGGAGGTCCATGAAAATCTATTTTGTACCAGGATCTCTCTTAAGCACCTTTTTACCCATGTCTGTGCTAAGTCACCTTGAGCAGGAGGCAAAGCACTCAGCATATGGGAGTGCAGTTTTTTCATGCGATTTCTATCTTTTTTTTCCACAACTTTAATTGTTTTTGCAAAGACAGCTTCAAAGACAAAAGAGCCGTGAGGTTATCCTTGGTCTGAAATAAATGCACCAATATTGTGAGAACTTCCTTTCGCAGGACTCATCTTGCATCTGAGAAAGTTCAGGTCTGCACTGAAACAAGAAACATTGGTGGCATATATTAAAATAATGGCAACAGAAGAAAGAAAAGAAAAAGAATTGAAATTAAATATTCAGGGCCAGAATTGCCTCTGGGCATCCAGGTTACTGGCACAAAAGAGCTACAACCTAACATTGCTGTATGCTGTCTCATTAGCTTCAAAAAGGTAGAGTTTCAGACCTCCATGCCCAATGTGTCAATCTGGATGAGCATTCTCCTACCCTGTTTTCCTAGGAGTTTCTATTTGGAAAATGTAGTTGGGACATGACTGGCATTCTTTGCTTTTCAGCAGTCAGCAGGTATTGTGTCTTCCCTTTGGACTCATAACCATCCAGTTCAATTTAAAGAAGCTCGGAAGTTGCTAAGGACTGGTGAAAAACAGCACAAGATCACTGAATTACAAGTGGTGCATTTATAGCCTGCTATCTATAACTCAACCTGCGTTGGAAAAAGCTGAGAACCTGGGCCAATTTTTCTTCTCAATGATTCAGATCTCAGAGAGGAAAAAAAGTGAACACATTAAAAATGGTGTTAGAAGAGATTAATTTTTTTTTCAACTACAGTTTACACCTAATTTTATGGTATTGGAACTATGGGAATAAAAACTGATAACCCTACCTGGAGATTGATAATCTATTACCATATTTATCAGATAATGCCCAATATCATCCAAAGTTTCTCAATTTCACATATCCATTTTCAAATATCATGTTCCAGTTAGGAAAAAAGGAGGGGGGGTGGGGAACTTTGAAATCTGGTTAAGTTCTTTAGCTATGTGCTGCCATCAAAATTAATCCCCTTCTGGTTCAGAATATCCTACCCTATCCTACCCCTAAGCTGCACCCTAACATTGTACTGATGTTCTCACCTCCTTAGTAAAAAAGGGGACAAACCCCAAGCGTATTGATCTACCTGGGGGATTCACAGCACATGAATTACTGGGGTGCTCAGAGCAAAGATATGTGTTCTTCCTTACCATGTGATCTGTATATTTATGGCAACATAAATGGTCAGGGATTTTTTTCGGGGAGGAGGTGCAACCTGTGCCTCTCTACACATGTAACTTCTCAAAACAGGGTGCCAAAGGCAGAGGTCTTGTTTTTGAGTGAAATGATCAAGTAATAATAATCTATTAATAGAAGAGGATACAAACATGCTTTGGGTAGCACTTTAGTGATAATGCATGAAACAAATCTGCACAAATGCAAACTGTTGAGAAACACCAGGGACCAATCCGTACCTGTGACAACCATAATGTGAACGGCACATGGTCTACTGATTGTCTATTGCAACATAGTTAGCAACTTTCAAATGAACTATTGATACTTTATTTAATTCTACAAAACACAGTATTCTAGCAAAAAAAAAGAGACCAAGGTCTATGAACTAGAATATGTGCATGTGCTGTCAGGTAATTACACACAAATTGTATAAAGGCAATGTAAAACAATAGAAATGAAAATTATTATTTCTGTGGTGAGTTGACCTTGACTCAAGGCCAGGTGCCCACCAAAGCTGCTCCCCCTCCTCAGCTGGACAGGGGAGAGAAAACATAATGAAAGGCTTCTGGATCAAGATAAGGACAGGGATATATCACTCATCAATTACCGTTATGGGGAAAATGAATATAATTTATCATAAACCAAATCAGTGTAGTATTATAAGAAATCAAACCAAATCTTAAAAACATATCCCAGGCACAATTTTACTCCCAATTTCTTGCCCTCCTCCCCTCTCAATAACACAGGGGGACAGGGAATGGGAGTTGGGTTCATTTCATCACACATCATCTCTGCTACTCCTTCCTCCTCAAGATGGGGATGCTTCTCACACTCTTCCTCTGCTGCAGCATGGGATTCCTCTCACAAGAGACAGTCCTACACCACCTTCTCTAACATGAGTCCTTCCCATGGGCTGAAGATCCTTTTGAACTGCCCCAGCCTGGGTCCTTTGCGTGGGGTGTAGATCTTCAGGAACACACTGCTTCAGCCTGGTCCCCCACAAGTCCTGCCAGCAAACGTGCTCTGGCATGGGCTCCTGTCTCCACGGGCTTCTGGTCCTGACAGGAGCTTGCTCCAGCATGGGCTTCCCATCAATTCCCATCCTTCAAGTGTGTCCACCCACTCCAGTGTGTGGTCTTCCAAGGGACGCAGGTGGAATCTCTGCTCCACATCATCTCCCATGGGCTGCAAGGGGACAACCTGCTTTACCATGGTCTTCTCCACAGGCTACAGGGCAATCTCTCCTCTGGCACCTAGAGCATCTCCTCTCTCCTTCTTCACTGACCTGGGTGCCTGCAGTGTTTTTTCTCTCACATCTTCATATTTCTTTTTTCTTTCTGCAATTGCTTTTGGTGTTACACAGGGGGTATTCCCCCTTTCAAAATATGTTATTGCCAAGGTGCAATCACCATTGCTCATGGGGTCAGACTTGGTCAGTGTGGGTCTGTCTTGTAGCCAGGTGGCATTGGCTCTGTGGGACATAGAGGAAACTTCTGGCAATTTCTTACAGCAGCCAATGCTGAAGCCTTCCCCTCAACCCCCTCTCCTCACCCCCCCCAAATCTGGCATGCAAACCAAATAAAATTTCTTAACATCTTTGAGGTTTTTGCATTTCATAGTCTTCTAATTCCACTTAGCACTAAGCCTAGTGCTTAAAATAAAGCAAGCCTAACAGTTTTACATGAAAACACATATTGGAATCCTACAATATGGTGACTCATGCATACAAGCGTTTGCCCTGTGCATCTACCTAAGTGTCATGTGTGAAAATTGCTGGGTTTGCCATTTCAGAAGAACTGCGTCCTTTAATCTATTGTCCTTGGATGTACACAAGATATGTCTGCAAGGGGCTGTTATATATTCGTGTCCTGCATGTCACAGTCAACATGTATTTTGGAGCTGTCGTGAAATGCTAAAATGTTCATGTACAACAGATTTATTAAATATAATAGCTACCTCTATGTAAGTCCCTCTGTATAAAGGTCTAGATAGACAGATAGATGGATAATTTGGGCAAATTAAATCCTCTTTACTTGCTGATAACACATCTGCCAGCACGTGTGCTGTGTGACAGACATTTGCCCTTCTCTGCATCAATACCTGATAGTTAGGCAGAAAAGAGGCAACATCATATTAGCATATCTATTTCCCTCTCTTTCCTCTACAGGTGCTAAATAATTAGTACTGGTTGAATTATTCATTGCAAATAATATTCATTGTGAATTTAGCCGGTGTTGGGTTTTTTCTTTTAATTTTGCTTACAAATCATTCAAGAGGCAATCCTGAATTCTGCAAATATATTCACTACTCATAAGTATTCAGCAAATACTTGGACAAAGCTCTTTTGACCTTGCTCTGGTTTTGGCTGGGATAGAGTTAATTTTATTTCTAGTAGCCAATACAGCATTGTGTTTAGGATTTAGGATGAGAACACTGTTGATAACACACTGATGGGTATTTGTTGTTTCTATATGAAGTCAAGAATTTTCCAGCTTCCCACACGGGGCCAGCTGCACAAGGAGCTGGGAAAGTGCAGCCAGGACAGCTGGGCCAGGCTGTCCAGAGGGATATTTCCTAATACAGCATCATGCTCCAGATATAACTGGGGAAGATGCTGGGAAGTGGGTTCACTCCTCAGAAACAGACTGGGCATCGAGTTGCTTTTTTCTCCTCCATGGGTGGTGATCAATGACATTTGTGTATCACTTGTTTTGTATTTATAACTATTATTGTTGATATCATCACCAACATGATCATCATCCTCTTCCTTTGATATCCTATTAAACTGCCTTTATCTGACCCATGAGGGTTTTTTCCATTCTCCTCCTGATCCCCTTGGGGGAAGAGAGGTGAGTGAGTGTCTGTGTGGTGCTTAGCTGCTAACTGGGGTTAAGCCACAACAGACCTGGAAAAACACTGGTCCATAAATCAGTTTCCTCAGACAATTATAACATATGGCTGTCCATCAAAAGCAGATGCCATGCATTTTTCTGGGTTTTTTTTTTGGTAGACATTAAATTAAAAAAAACAAATCAAAACAACAAAAACCCAGTGAAAAGTGCTAGCTAGCAAATAATCCACACCTGGAGTAAATTTTCTGGCTCATAACCGTTTATGAGGCTTTTGAGCTTAGTGAATAGAAATTGCAATGAAACAAGAAACTTGTGAATATGCTGGTGAATTTATTCTTCATTTTGCTCCACCATTATGTAATAGTTTAAGTCTACCCAAGAATTATTTGGAGAACAGGAGTTATGGTATGGTGGTCTCTCTATCCGTAGTTAATGTGTTCCATTCTAGAATTCAGCTGTATTAGAATCTGTAAATACAATGATAACCTAACAGAATAGCATAGAGAAAGCTTCATGGTGGACCTGAACACAGCTAACTGTGATGAGCACAGCTCCTTACAAACGTCCATTCTTTCCAGCATTCCTGACCAGAGTTTCCTATTTGACTTCAAAGTTAGAATTGAAGGTTTCTTCATTAGCAGTGTTAAGTTTGCCAGCAGTATATGCATATACAGATATCTGTGACACCTATGTTTTAAGCTAGACAAGAAATCTGAGAAAACTCGAGCTGAGAGAAACTTTAGGAAAATAAAATGTGATTATAAGAAAACTTTAGAATAGAGGTTACTAAAAGCCTTCTTACAAGTGAGGCATTCCTAAAACCTGTCTTATAAAAGAAGCTGTTCTCCAATCCAGAGTTCCTAAGCAGATAGAGGTCAAGAGCTGTATACCAAGGAAAACCATGCCCAATTTCTCCTAATCACAAAAAATAGACGAAGTGGATCTTAAAATATCTGCCAGTCACTCAGCACTATATTCATTCAGCACAGGAGGACAAATTATAACGAAGCTTATTGCACTCCAGCTCCTTCTGTCCTTATGCAATTTTTTTAAGGCTTCATACTCTCCCTTACATATGAAAAGAGGAAAATTCTGCTGATTTTTTATCAGTATGGATGAGGAGAAATTCTGCTCAGTTATGGACATCCTGCAGGTTAACCCCCGCCGAGTCTATTTGCTGAGTCTTGAGAAGGTTACTGGAGCAGAAATATCACCTACCCTTCCATACAGAGTGACTACATGGCTTGAAAAAGTTAACATTTCAAGATTACACAATATTGAGTTCTGTGTGCAGCCTTCCAACTATGTAAATTCCTTGCATTTTATAAAACGGAATATAATCAGGTGGTCTAATGTCAGCCAGCATCCAAAGGTAATTGCTTTTCTGGAAGGAAAAAATAATAATTTTGCAATATTCAGCACAACGTCCTTTATCATTTTCAGCTAGACCAGTTTTATTTTGAGGTCCTGTGTATTTTAATCTGTATTAGAAACACTGTTAAATCATTTTTTCTTGGAGGTAATGTTAGCTTTTAGTGAGGGCTTTTGGTCTTTCTGCTGATGAAGAATCGTAGGGCAATAGACAGACCACGGATCCTTTGAGCCCACAGATATTACTGTTTTATTGAGATACATGCTATTATCCTGAAACAAACACACAGAATTAGCCCCACAACTCTTCCAAGATGCAGGGAACACTGATATAAAGATCCCCATGGGTAATTGAGTGGGTTCCAATAAACAAAAGTGTCCAAATTTCAAAATACAAATGTGACACTTCAGTCAACTCCTTCAAGACAAAGCCAAGTTCAGTATGACAAGACCTGCTGATTCATATAATTTCACTAACTAAGACACCACAGCGAATACAACTGGTCTGAAGAAAGAGCCTGTAAATTCTCCCTGTGACACTACTTTAGACGGGGGGGTGGGTGGTGGTGGTGGGGGGGGTGTGGAACAATGTAATTTATACATATCCAGAATTTTCTTCTTGCCACCCATTTGTCCCAGATAGCACAAATCCTTCATTGCCACTTGAGCTTCCAGCTACTTGTTGGTATTGTCCTGAAGATGGCATGATGCTTTATGCAAGTACAAATGAGCTTTCGTTAATGCTCATTTTTTTAGGGAGGTATGGGAATAGTCAGGCTGCAGCACTGCACGGTATTTAATGTGATCTGACTGTCTATTGCCAGAATGGTCTGTCCTATTCTTCTAATCAACTTCTCTTTGGGCCAGGCATTTCCTCTATTTTCTGTATGGCGATGGTGAAAATGGGCTGGATCAGACAGCTTTATTTTGGAGTTAGTTTTCTACAGATTCAATAAATAAGAATCTAACCAAGAAGCACTGTGAAGACTGGGGCTGCCACTTTTAGCAGCATCCACACTACCTAAGAAAGAATGTGAAACTGCACCATTGGGTTTTGGGTGCTTACTGATGTTGGGGTAGGCTGCAAGACACATCAAGAGAAATACCTTTATTCGCTTCAGAAACTCATTTCCAAGGGCTCAGATTTCATAACTTCCAGCTCCCTCCTAATGTAGGGACATAATTGTGCTTAGCATGACTGTTTGGAACAGAAATTAAGGAACTAGGCATAGGTAACTGCAGGCCTGTTGAAGCCTTCAGACAAGAGTTGGTGAAAGCAGGTTTAGACCAGAAGCACTCACTGGCAACTGCATGACATTGTTTTATCAAGTTCTCACTTTGTGACACTTTACATCAGATGACATACTGTGTGCTGTCAGGCCTAAAGAGCTGAAACCAAAATCCTGTGCCTCTATTTCAAGCTATCTTAATGGTGTTTCTCCTAAAATAAGGAGCAGCAACGCTGCCTCCAGCCGTGCTTAAGCTGTGTTAAGCTTAAGTTTGACTGCCCAGCTCATAATTGGAGCTCATTCCTATTTATTCAGCATAGCTCTTTCTTTACAGTTCTTTGACCTCACTAGGTCCCATCAAATGTTCAACCTCAGATGGCACATTTTGCCACGACTCTCAGAAACATGGAATAACTTCTTTAAAAAAAAAAAACCAAACAAAAACCCAACAAAACCCCCAAAACTCAAAAAAAAACCCCAACATACAAAAATTTCTGCCTTAAATTATTGTTTCACTTTTGAGTAATTAATTACTGGGAAGCTGGAGACAAGACTTATGTTTGACTTGACAAAGTCACTGAGACAATTTCTATTGAGCTGAAGTCAGAATAGTTTTCTTATGCTTCCCTTGTGATTGTTTTACACTATGAAGCTGTGTGTAGTCTTGTTCCTATTTGCACAGGCTCAGCAATATTATATCTTCTGGACCAGGTAATATACTGTCTCACTCAGTGCTGTCCTCTACAAGATGTCTTGAAGGCTGATACTCCTCCAGTGGTAACATTTATACTCGCCAGAGCTCTGAATTTAACTTTTCCCAAACCATGCCATCTGCAATGTAGAGACGAAATTCTATGGCACAACAAAGCAATTTACCCTCCCTATACATTTTGTGTATTTCTAATCTTACATATGTATTTTAAGTGCTTTTCCTTTCCCTTCTGAAAATGACAATAGTAAAATATACTCTTCATGTGAGGGATTCCATATTGTGTATTTCTCTGTGTCCCTGGGCACTTCATCAAGTTATTTTCTTTTTCCATATTGTCCTAATGAGCGAACCCTTGTCCTTTATAAGCAAAATAAAAGGAAAAAAATATGTTTGCTTCCACCATTAGCTTGTGAATATTTCACCACATGAAATAACAATTGTATACCAAGCCTGGTAGCTGAGGCTTGATCTAAAGTACTTTGTTGTTGCTATCCTGAAATGCAGGCATCCTAACAACTCTTAGGCTTGCTGTATTTGCTTCAGCATTATCACTTGCAAATACATATACACGTTGCTTGCACTATATTAACAAGTAGCCAGTTGAACTGTAATGGGAGATTATCTAAATGCATGAAGTTCTACAGAGGAGTTAGAATGAGGTGCCTTGCTTTTGTCCATGTCAACTTCAGATCTTTTGACAAAAGCAAGTAAGACCCAGATGGGAATTTCTGGGATCATGACCAGAGTGTGGGAGATTAGTATTGATCTATTTTTTTTTTCCTATAGGTGATTTCATTACAGATGATTTCTCCCCCTGTTGACAAATCCAGACTGATTTGTAACCTAGTTGAGCATGCAACTTCCATAATTTCTTGACTATGAAGAAAACCAATGGACAAAGTTCCTCCCGTGTACCAGTCCTGAGTTAATAGCCAGTTATTTACATGGAAGAGCTTTTAGTTGCTCCAAGTGTGAAAGAGAATGTGACTATAATTTACCTTTTGCTTTAATAATATGTTTATATAACATAGTTAGTTAATTACTTCATGGCTGAATTACTGCTCAGTTGTCTACTATGTTTTTCATTAATTTTTTACTATCCCTTACACTATTTCTACCTAAATGAAAAATTGCAAGGAAATATTCACCTAGCTCTTCTACAAAACAGCCAGATCCAGGCCAAAATCTTTATATCACTACCAAAAACCTGCCAAAAATAGATCCAGCTATTCAGAGATCTTAAAAGGCAACTTATCCTATTTGGACTCAGCTCACTGAAATAATGAAATTCATATGTAAATTGTGAGACTGGCACATCTTTTAAAACTTCCCAAAAGTCTAAAGTACTCTATCACTGCATATCTGAGAAACAGCTAAAAACAATACTTAATTGAAGTGAGAACTAATGGATATTTTATTTTGGGAGGGACAGATATCATAGGCCTTCTATGACAGGAAATAACTGTTTACAAATGTTTACAAAAATTTTTACAAAAGTGATCTCAGCTTGAATTACTGTTATGCTCACCTGCATCATGTAAATCATCTCCAGGATCTTGGCTGCTGCTCATGAAATACAATCATAGTAGATTTTAAATATACAATGTGGTCTACTTAACAGATTTTTATTTGTGATTTAAAGTCCTTTAAAATAAATATGGGAATTATTTTTTTCAGCAGAAAGCAATGACTGAGTATTCTATATTTCACACAGAACTACTAGAGACTACATACACAGACTGAAGCAGCACACAGTTATACAATGAGTTTACCAGACTCTTACATGTATGGTACATGTGCTTTATTACACAATGAAAATATAGATGTGAAAACCATGCAGCAGTTCTTCAGGTACTATTTCATGGTATGTATGATCATATGAACAGGAAAATTTAATAAATATCACAGACACATAAAACCACAAATGCTAGAAAAAACAGCTGCAAATGCCCAGATTCTTAAAATGTCAATAACACACCGACTACAAAAATGGTTAAATATCTGATTATATGAAAAGGAGAAAATGAAGTAAAATTATAAAGTTAAAAAAAACCCCAACAAACCCACCTGATTGATTTACAGAGAAGCTGGAAAACATCTCTTACAATAAGAAGTCTAGCAGCTTGACCTACTCAATTTATTAAAAAGGCAGATAAGAAAGGATTTGAACACTGCGTATAGAAAAGCAGAAACAATATTGGGATAGGCTTTTCTATCTAACTAATAGAGATATTAAAAGATATGTTAGTAGGAAGATTATATTAGCTTCAGTCTTGAATTCAGACGCAGTATCGTAGTGGAGAAGGTAATTCAACACTGGAATGGCTTGGTAGGTGTAAGCAGAGTTACCATTGCCTGGAATCTCAAATGAGATCCTTCAAAACCCTGGTGTTGAATAATGTTTCCACAAGAAAAGCTGCCTCGTTTTTTTGATGACATGGCTGTGCTTTTACGTACTCACCTTTGGTGCCTGACAACAGATAGCTGTGAAACTCTTTCTTCATTCTCTTCCTTACAGAAGATCTGGAAGCTTTGAACTGCCATCAGGATATTTTCAAATTTACATTAAGACATAAACTACAATGAAATCTCATGCTGGCAGGCACAAACCATCATTTCCAAAAACATGGAACAACTAAACAACTGATCAGATATATACCCATGCTTAGATGATTGCTAGACTTTGTGTGAGGAAAAACTTTCTCTACAAATGTGCATTAGCTGAGTTTTTAGGGTGGTTTTTTAGGGAGGAGATGACTGTCTTCAGAGTGTTATGATTTTAAATGTTTGTGCCTATGTGTAAGCTAGTAGTTTCCACTACACTCTAATAGGGAAGCAAGTCAGACAGTTCAGGAAGTCCAGGATGTAGGTGTGTTGGTCCAATGTGGGCAGATCCCTCCTTCAGGGTTAACCAAATAGCTCCCTAGACACCTTCAACTCCTATGGACTAAACCCCCAATGCTATGGAAACTTTTGTACTTAGCTCACATGGTGAAAACAGTATTCAGTTTTCTAGAGACTGGATGTTGTTTATCCTCCCCTTTGGCAGAAATGCACAAGCATAACTTTAATCACCTGCCATGGCAGGGCTCTGGGCATTGGGAACAGCCTGGTATCACCTGTTCTCTTCTGGAGCCACAAAATGCTTCAGGATTTCAGTGAAATCCGAGCTGTTGGACTCAGTGAAGGGACAGCTACAACTCTGTGAAATGTAATGGTGTGTAATACATAAGAGATAAGGCTAAATGATCTCTTCAAGCTTAAGTGTCATTATGGTTGTTCAGCCCTGAAATTCGGGTTGGTGACACCTTCCTTTTGTCAGAGGGCATTGCTGTCTTGAAAAGAAAGTAGTATCAAAATTCAAAAGTGTTTCTTTTTCCATTTGGTTATTTAGAGATGCTGGCATTATGGTCCTGCCCAAGATGTGACTAGACATGTTTCTCCTAGAAACAAAAAGCTCTTCTTTAGTGTAAGGATTTACACTACAGGATTTATTGTCTCTGAAGCTTAGAATCAGTTTATTCTTTAAACATAAAGAATATATGCACCTAACATATGCTCCTTGAAAATGTGAAATTAATTGTTAAAGAAAACCCTAGGGAGAACAAATGCTTCCAGAAGTACTTAATGATACTTACTATCTATATAAATTTTTACATGTTCAGAGACACAGCCCAAACACTCACAGTTAACATTAATTATATTAGCACTTGTCAAGTGGCACCATTTCAGGGTGCAAAAGCTCATACAACCCATTTTCCATGGAACTCTGAAGCATGAGATTTGCAAAGCTGTAACAGAAGTGGGTTTTTTTGTTCCCCAGATAACAAAGCCATGATCTCGAAATCAGTACATGAGTCAGCCCTCAACTCAAGTGTTTCTGTAGAGGCTGTTAGCTTGGTTGGAAATGCATCATCTTACACACATGGAGAGTCTGACCAAAGGCTTCTGAACGCTCACACATGCGCTCTTGTCTTGCCAGAATTGCAACCAGACACTTGGGAGTTTCCCACTAAATACTGTGCTCTTTTCACCTGACCTACCTACTGGCTAAATATATAAATAGTTCAAAGACATGTATTTCATCAGTGCTGAATAACATGAAAAACATGACATAATGACAGAATGTCTTTAAAAAGAAGGAAAATAGTAATGAAGTAGAAAAGAGAAAGAAAAAACCCTAGATGACTAATGAGATGAGAGAAAGGAATGACAATAATGGAAGAAAAAGAAAGGGAGACCATAGCATTGTGTCTCTGGATGGCTAATGAAATTAAATTTTATTTGATATAAAATCAGTTCTTCTTCAGGCACAGGGTATGTAACAGAATGCCAGGCATGGACTGCTGACGGTCTTGGCCAGTAATTTCAATTATGTGTAAAATTTATTTTACCTGTGCACATTGTAATATTTATTTATTTATTTTCCCCTAAAGATATTTGCTTTGCTAAATATCCTTAGGTACAGGAGAAGAGGGGTAGCAAATTAAACATTGAGGTCAAATGACATTTTAGTACTGCAAACTGAATGAAGTCCAAAGGAGTGAGAGGTTTGCTGTGGCTTCAATCCCGAACATTCAGATGTTAGTCGAGACCTCTTGATCTCAATGAACTGAGAAGGGAATTTAAATATGAAATTTTTATTACAGAGTTCTTAAAATGCTATCTCTGTCCTGGCTGAGACAAAGCTTACAAAAGAAGATTCAGTGGAACAATGTTTTAAAAAATTAATCTGACAGATCCTTTCAGGTTTGCATTTGGTTTTGAGTAAAAGTTTGTGTGAATAATAATAGAAAATCATTTCAGGTAGCTCTGTGCCTTCCCTGCTGTCTTTCTGTCAGTGTGCTCCTGAATTGTTGATTGTTTTAAAGAAGTTTGGCCTTGGTGGTTGTTGAGCGAAAGACATAGAATAACAAGGAAAATGGTGACACCGCCTATGCAGAAAGAGCTATCAAACAAACAGGTTTAGCAAACAGGAAAATCGCCTGCGTCATTTGCACTCATTGTAGGACTACTTGTCACAAAAGCAAGGTAGAGCAGTTTCAAACTGAAGTGCAGTTTCAGAGTTACCACTGGCCCTTTTATTTCTGTAGGGGGTTCATTCAAAAAGACACACTCGGCAGGACCAAGTAGAAAAAGCTTCGATTAGGGCTGTACAGTATGTGACTAAAGGATTTGTTAACCTTAGCGCTTCAAAGCACACTTGAAAATAAGATTCAAATGGGCTCTTTCTTTTGTGGTTCTGTAGTGATAAACGAGTTCTCCATGCACCAATGCTCATGATTACTACTTTTCCAACGTTGTGACTCTGGATGAACGCTAGATCAGTCTAAGTAATGTCCAGCACATTTCATCCATACTAAATAATGTATGTCATGGCAGGCCTCTCCGTTTTGCTTAGGAAAGAGCTACAAGTCTCCTCATAACTTTTCTGGGGTTATATCATCAATTTACAAGAGCTCCACAGGATTTACAAGCTTTTTCCAGTAAAGAAAGGAAGAGAAGGGGAAGCCAAATGAGTAATTAGGATATTTTTGGTGGTTTGTTGTTTTGTTTTTTTTCCCAAAAATATCCTTGTAGATTTAAAATTAAAGAATAGTTTGGTCTAAGGTTCACTCGTAAGTTGTGTTTTCAATAACGCTTGAATCTCTGCAGGAAGTTTACTTCCTAATGATCAGTTTATTAATTAGTGGAATAATTAATGACATGCCCTCAGGATCAATACCTTTAAATGTACTGGTAGGTAACATCACTCCCATGATTCATCCTGGTATAGCAAGTGGAACTATTCAAATACTTAAAGTTATTCACAGGTGCAACTGCTTAACAGACCCTTTGCTGTTCATATGAAAGTGAAATACCCATTTTGCCACTGGAGCCCACTGACTATATTTAGGGCTCTTGTGATTCTGACAACACTGCATTTCAGCAGTGTTAGTTATAGTTATTCCTCTCCTTCTCTCAGTGTAAGACAGACCTCAAAAGTTTCAGTCTTCTTCAAGAGTGAACACATTCCACAAAGGGTACTGGAACATATCGCTCCTTCAAGGTTTGCATCACTTTCACATCTTATCTGTAACTGATAGCTGTTGGTCCTGGTGATTTAATACATGATTCAGGACTTTGTACCCCAATGGTTTATTTTTCATTTTCCAAGAGGTGTTTTATCCTCCAATTTAAGTCTAATTTAGAGCCTGAGAACTTAAAGCCTTGCCACTGCCGCCTGTTAATGTTGCTCTTTTATCTATATGCCTTGTATAGCAAAGTTTAATTGGTCTGTCTGTCTATCTGTCTGTCTACCTTTCCTATTCTATTTTCTTTTCTACAGACAAAGCTTTGTTCATGGCTTTTCATCCCTGGCATAGCTCTATCAGTAGTCTGCCCAGGGAAAGAAACTTTAACTTTGTAGTAAATACATTGGCATCATCTAGGAAACATTTGCATTATTTTTCATTACATATATCTTGCATGCATCTGAATAATACAAATTTACTTCAGTTTATATAAATGACATCAGACTTCCTACATTTGCAGTAATATTCAAAGGAACCTGTAAAATAGAAAATGAAAAGTAATGATGGAGTTAAGATAATAATGGTTAGGCAATGAACAAGGCTGTGTCTAGACTAGAATAGTTTATTTAGTTTTCCAAAAGCTACAACCTATAAGAAGGGGATTAGTATTACTAGGGAAGTAATTCAGGTGAATTAGGCTCAAGCACATTGGATTTTTACCTAGTCTTAGTCAACAGACATGAGAAAAAGAGAACAGATACAGCCAGAGAAGAAGATAGATGTGATCAGAACATGTTTCTTCTCCTTGTCGGGAGAGAAAAATTGGGAAGAGTGTTTGAAAACTTTTGTAGACATATCTACTAAGGCCCATAGTTCTAGACTGTTTGTGATTTTTACCCTTATCAGCTTGCAAACAAATGCATTGTGTTGGGTTATGCATGCATGTGTGTGTATGCACCTTTTAAGATACTATTTCAGCACTGTTACAGGTACCAAAACTAAGGGTGTCTCAATGTAACTGATTTACTGGTAAACAGGAGCCTGGAAAGAAAAATAGACACTCTGAGAAAATGACTGGTTTTTTCCAGGTTACAGTATAAGTCACATCTCACTTGGAGTTAGAGCCTTCTTGTAACTGTCTCAGACATTAAATGATTCTGTTCAGCAAACTAGAGAACTTGGTACTCCCCATTTCCCTCAGACCTTCACTTTGGTTCTCCGGGATAGCATTGTATGGCAATATATATAAACTTTCTCAGCTTCTAAAAGTGCAATAGTTTGTCCCCCCATGCTAAATTGGTTATGCCAGCTGAAGTACAGCAAACACGCTCAGCAACTCCTCAGCAGGCAGAAAAATCCATGTTTTGATTCCGTTTTGGTTTCAGTGATCTTTTCTCCCACCTGGTGTCTCTAATTGACAGCTTCTTTGGAGAAGATGAAGACAGCAATACGATTCTAGGCTTTAGCTTTAAATTATATTTTTAAAACTTCATAAACTTACAGAGAAGTGATTTACTCTGAAGGGATCTCTGATGAGCCCTCTCAGCAGAAATGAGGATAAGCATCGTAATAGGAATAGCACCAGTTATAACAGTGAAGCAAACAGAAGGATCTCACACAGGGGACTGGCATGCAGCCACTGCTGGGGAAGAGCACAGCAGGCTTGCTCCATGCTCTGCACTGCACCACCTGTATTTAAAACATAGGGAAGTGGAAAATTGTGTTTTCAACTGGAAGTGTGAGGGCATCATGCCATCAGAAGGTGCAGTGTAACCTTGCAGTCTGGGTTTCAACACAGGTATTTGTGTTGGCAGGACAAGGCTTAGTTAGGTCTCTAGTACTTTCTCCATTTTGTCCCTCAGAAATCCCTGTCAGGAAAACTTCGCTATCAGAGCTGTAAAACTCTGGACCTCAGCATTGGGAGCGGGCCTAGGTCAGTCTAGACGAATCCTATGTATAGATCAGAACCATCTTCTCTTTTTTCTGGTGTACAGCTGGCTGAAGGAAGCCATAAGGTGCTACACTGATCTTCATTTCCTTTGAGACTCTGAAGGCTTTGTTTCTTAGGAAGATCTTATCTTGCTACCTGTTTGTATATTGGTTCTTATGTAAGTTCTGACTTAGGTGAGATTTTGCCTAGATAAAGATGAAATAGCATTGGCAATATTGCCTGAAAGGAAAACTCTGTGTGTACATAGGAGTGGGGGGATCGTAGGTTACTTACAGGGCTAGAACATGGGGCAGGCATCCTGGGTCTCTCACATGATAGATAAACAGCAGAACAGCACAGCGATATCATGGGGTTCTTGTGGGGAATTGGAGGAATGATGTGAAAGGTACAGACTAGTGTCTTTTTTATTTGTTACATACAGTCACTTCATCCTCTAAGGGTTCAGCAAAAAGCTGGAGGCAAAGCCTTAAAAGAGCCTAAGCTAAGCATGTGTCTGTTCTCCAGTGCGTCATCCAAAGTTGAAAACATCCTATTACATGTTTGTCTTCTCTCTTTGATACAACATTACAGAGCAAGAGATAAGAATGTCGCTGTTTGTATCAGGACAGCCTGGGTAAAAATTATCTCAGAAGCGTCTGTTTCAAACTTGAATAGGTATTCCTTTAAAACCACAAGATCCCAGTCTCAAAGCAGCAATTTCGAAGGAGGGTCCTCCTTTCCTAATAAATACATTGATTTAGTTTGCTCTCTTCCATTGGACTCTTTTGGAACAGATCATTAAAGAAGAGAGGCCCCATCTCATCTGTATAAACATGAAAGACCACATATACTTTCCATTACATAAGGATTGCGAGGTTTTAAAAAAGTTTTACCTCCTTTCCTGCGGTGTGTGGATCTGCTGCACTCTATTTATGGGTTTTATGAAAAGTTTTGGGATACTTCAGAATTTAATTCTCTATAAAAATGTAAATTATGCCCTGGTTTCAGCCAGGAAAGAGTTAATTTTCTTCCTAATAACTGGGTAGTGCTGTGTTTTGGATTTAGAATGAAAATAATGTTGATACCACACTGATGTTTTAGTTGTCACAGAGCAATGTTTACAATTAAGTCAATGATTTTTCAGCTTCTCAGGCCCTGCCAGTGAAGTGTGAGCCTTCTGCAGGAGGTGGACAAGAAGCTGGGAAGGGACACAGCCAAGACAGCTGACCCCAACTGACCAAATGGGTGTTCCATACAACATGATGTCATGCTTGGTGTATAAGCTGAGAGAAATTGGCTAGGGTGGGCTTCAGCTTTGGAACCAGCTAAGCATCAGTCAGCAGATGGTGAGACGTTTTCCTGTGCATCACTTATTTTGTATATTCAATTCTTATTGTTGTTATATCCTTTTATGCTATGTTAAACTGGTTTTGTCTCAAACCATGAGTTTTACTGTTTTTTTGATTCTTCCCCACCCCACTGGGGCTGTGTGGTTGGTTTAGCTGCCTGCTGGGTTAAATCACAACATTGTAAAAACATGTTGGCCCACTGTGCCATGTAACATTCTCAGGAGCAGCATTCCTTCGCACTGAGATTTGAAAAGCAGCACAGAACTTAGCTTGAATCAAATGGCATTACGTATTTAGTCATTTATCAAAGCCACTTGGTAGATGTTGGGGAAAACATTAGTAAACCTTATTCACGTGGGGGTTCCTGCTTATGCAGCAAAAAGTTTCTATTTTCTTAGTTCCCCTTTCCTCTTGAAGGCCTGCAATGCTTCAGCCTCCTACTGAGCTTCAAGCAAGCCCATTTTTTGCTGCTCCATGTGAACCAGGCAACAGAGGCTGCCTAAAGTTAGTGTAGGATATTCCAGGCACTGCGAGGAGCACCCAGGAAAAGTGCCTAGTGTCCACAGCACAAGACATCTGCCTCACTAGGTCTGAATTTAGCTCCCCTCTGAAACAATGAATTAGCAATATTTTGGCTCATTAATTCAGCTGTGAAATTATTTTGATAATTTCAAAATACGCTTTGGAAAAGCATTTTTACCCTTAAAAGAAACACCAACAAATTTTAGGGTGAGAACATAGTTTGGGTCAAAATTTCAGGTATTTGTGGTGCACTCTAAAGGTACCAATTTGCCACCTTGCAAAAGAGAAAGTGTCTCTTGATTTGCCAAATGGTAGTGTAGGCTGTTCACTATTAGGACAACCTCAGATACAGAACAGCTGCCTAGTGCAGATCCCACAGGATCCATGGGACTTCTTTTTACTTTTGAATAGGAGACATGTAAGTCCAATGGCATATCCTTGCAAAAAGTCTCTGTCATTGTTTTATAGTGAGGTACCCTTCCAACAACATCCATACTACTCTATTTTCCTTCACCAGAGTCTGTATGAGACAGGTATTTTGTCTATTCAGAGAACCCCACTCCAAGTAGCTATATTTTACAACATATTTTTCTGTGGCAACTTTGCATTTGCCCATCTTCAACACTACCAAAGTAGGTGGAAATTCCTCACACTTGCAGACCAGAAAATAGATTCATAGTATTTTTTATTTGACTAGACACATGACACCCCATGCAGGGATTTATCACAGTGATGACATATCTTATTAGAGAGGTTGACCCATGAACCAGCTCCATGTCCATTTGTGATCACATAGCATCCCACTGACAACTGTGGCGATTGCTATATTAGGCAAGTAGAGATCTTAAAGATGTTTTTAGTGACCCTTGCAATCTGGAACAAGGTCAGGAGACAACATTATGCAACCCATTGGCCCATAATCATAACTGAAAAGTGATTTGTAGACTACAAGTGGTCAACATGCCACAGTTTTAGAGTTCTGATTTAAAAGAACACGCAAAATAACAGACAATCATGAAAATATTTTACTCCAAAACTGAAGACTGAAGAATAAAAAAACCCAATACCCTCTCTTAAGGTACTAAAAACATCCTGATGGGATAGTTGACATGGTACAAAAAGGCACTGCACTCTTCTGTAGTGGCAACCAGAAGCCAAGTAAGCTATTTGGCCTCTAAAATGACTCTAGCAACCAACCCCTAGCAATTACCTTGTATAAACAGTTTTTCTGCTGCTTATCCCCATATGACACAAAGCTGGTTTTACCCTTTTCCACAATCACATTCCTCGGTAGAAAGAAAAGAGTCTGGTACCTGTGGATGTCATTACTTTAAGATTATTAGTTAGGAGAGTTAGGAGATAGTTTTACAGTGAAGATTGCCTGCTAAGAGAGAACATTGGGTACCTGCTGTTTCATGTGTTCACGGGCTTTGAGGGATGGAGTTAGATACAAAAACTATCAAGTGAAACATTCTTCTTTCTCTGTCTCCTTACCCCAGAGGACCCAGCAATGGCTTATAAACTTGATGTAAGGAGTGTAAGAACATCCATACAGGGTCAGGGCCAAGGACTAGTAAGTCCTATACCCTGTCTCTAGAAGCAGGCAGTATTCTCCTGGTGGACAAATTTGTATTTCAGTTCCTGAGGTGTCAATGTGGACTTAAAGCTGGAGCACAGGCTCATTGCAACCAGGTAAGTGTGCAGTTCACTGGGATGAATGCACAGAAGTTCCTGCAAAGAATAAGGCTGCGAGTGTTTTTGGAATTGGAAAGAGAAGACAGTCAATGTTCTGGGCAACTAGAGCAGAAATGCATCACCATGTGTATGGATCAGTATCTGGATACCTGGAGCATGCCTTCAGAGGCCTACTTGCTCCAGGGAAGCCCAACATGAGACCAAATCCCAGCATCTTCTAGAACTGCTGATTTTTTCCCTGAGCAGCTGACTCTGGGACTAATAAGAAAGGATTTCCTTGGATGGAAAGAGGTTATCTGTTTGAGGAGCTGGGAGTGAAATTCAACTCAGAAAATTTACATGATGTTTGCAGCCTTCAATGTGGGAAAACCATACACTCTTGCTCAACCCTTAAAGAACTGGGCATTCATTTCAGAACTCAACAGGTGGCATTTTTTTCTTTTTAGATGGATAATAAAGCCACTGAACAAAAATCCTAATATTTCAAAGCTTATGTTGATAGTGGTGAAACCAGGAATGCTTGCAGGATCTATCTAACTCAATGCAAGAGCTGAACAGTTGCCATCACTGCTTCATGCTTTCCTGGTTTTCATACAAAGTAAGTCCAGACATGTAGCACAGGAAGCAGTTGCTAGTTCAGAAACCTGGACTACTGGAGGCGGAGGCTGAGGAGTCTTTAGTGATTTTCAGTATAGGCAGAGCTACAGGGACCACAAGAAGTCGCTAATTCTCAGCAGGAAAAAACTTGTGACCAGAAAGTAGGAAAGCAGGGGAAACATTAAAATTGTTTACAAAGATCTGATTTTGAAAATTTTAAAGAAAATACTTCCTTTGAAAAGTGATAAAATAGTTCAGAATGAAAATGTTAACCTTTTCAATTTAAAATACTAATTTTCTTTTCCATTCTTCCAAGAAAAATAACACAAATTTGAAAAAAAAATCCAAATCCCACAAATAAAACCAGCCCAACTTGAAGTAAATAGCAAAATTTTTCATTTTGTTTGGATCTTGTTTTAACTATGAAACAGTTTTTTTAAAAACTGTTTGAGATTGTTCCCTATGCTTGGGCTTGATCGCTGAATCAGAAAAAACCAACCTTATTGTTTGTCTAGCTATGTTAATGAGTCCCAGCCCAATGACCTAACCTTTAAATCACAGAACCTTTTCATTAGCCTCGCAAAACACTGCAAAACCTTTTATTCTTTTGCCTCTGAAAGATTCTCTAGGCAGAACTTGAAAGCAGGACTTTTTATATCAGATAAGATCAAAATTTCAATTATTTTCTCAAGTACTTGTCTGTGTCATACACGTAACGGGAAATATCAGCAGGAAATTGATGTGACAGACACTAATGTTGCATGTTCACCAGTTCACCAAATTACACCAGCCATGTTATCACAACGGGCATGAATGGTTCTGGCCCTACAGTAAACCGAGGACACCTAATGGGGTCTAATTAGGACAGCAGTAATTACAGAGAAGTAATACAGTCTTAAATGAGGGTTAGGGTGCATTCAGCGAGTCAGTTAACAACTTCGCTTTGTGGATGGATTTTCACACACTTTTCTATGTAGTTATGTATTCTAATGTTTTGAAGAACTAAGGCCTAAATATATCCAGTTATCTAAAAATTGTTATGGATAAAAAAATCCAGTTGTTGTTCTGTGGTTTTGTCTCTTTTTCCCTACCTGCTTGCAGGTGGCACTTTTAAGCACTACATCTAAATCTCATGTTTCACTTATGCCAAAAAAAAGAAAGGCTTCTCAATACCGTTCGCTTTTTGTTGTGCAAGGTGAAGCAAAAAAAGTAAAAGTTTTTGTTTTCTCTCTACCACATCCTTGAAATGTTCTTCCTGAGGTAAGCTATAAAAATTCCATCAATGAGGACCACAGTGCACAGTGGTTGGTATTGGTGATAAAGATTACATCTTTAAAAAAAAGAAGATATAAGATATATCATTACTGCAGGAACTTTAAGAGCAAGGAAGCAGAAATGAGCTTTCAGAATAGAAGGTGTTTGGTTGTTGTGGTTTTTTCTTTATATTCCTGCTGAACAGTAATTGTGCATTTCCCTTTTCTTCCTTTCGCTCTCCCTATTTCGTTTTTTTCTTTTTTTATACTGTTTTATAGACAGGACTTGAGAAAGTTTTCTCAACTTATGATTACTTTAGTCTAAAGTGCAGATGACTGGCATCCCAGGCATTTCTGCAGTTCTGAAGCTCTTTCAAAATTCCATCCACACACAACTTCACAATGATAAAACAGAAACTCTATAAAAGTATGAAGAAAGGGACAAAACTAAACCTTTAGCTTCATATGGGGTATTATTTATTGTTGTTTTTGCTACAAAGCTGTAATTGGCCTAGTGAGATCTGATAAATGTCTTATTATAAACACGAACATCAACTGATGGTGAAAAAAAAATATGATGGAACTTGTGACTGAGAGAAAAGTAAAAGGGTATAAATGACTGGCAGTTCCCATTTCTTTACAAGTGTTACATTTCAGTCCCCTGCCACTACCACATGTTTCCTGTTCACAGATAATTTGTACAACATATTTTATCATTCAGTTTTAGACACAGTTGAAAGGCTTTTGCCTAAGGCTTGGAACACTTTGAAAATTGTATACCATTTGCAAGGCTTTCTTCTGCTTCACTGTGCAATTAGGTGACTGCCTTTCTGCAGACACTGGATTTATCATATGTGGAATTGGGGTTTTTTTCACCAAGGTGAACTGGGAACAAAAATGCGAGTAGTTTTTCAGTAACCCACAGACAAGGGATTAGTGTGCCGGCACAAAGCTTGTAGGCTGCCTGTCAGTCCCAAACTGGACGCGGCTCCCTCACAGAAGGAGTATTGTAAGCCAGGGAATTTCATAGCAAAATGCTCTCAGTCTCCCTGCCCTGACGTGCCACGGCTACATGCGATTCCAACTTCTGAGGTGCAACAAAGGCATCTGATCAGAACACGCTTTCTCTACCCCTTAATTTTCTAATGGGACTGTTTATGACATTGTTGGTTTGTTTCCCGCCCTCCCTTCGCCAGTCTACCCACGCCACCCCCTGCTCCGTCTTGACTAAACTTTTCTCCCTTCTAAAGAAGTGTGAAGACACTGGTGTGCTAAGAGCTTCCCCTGCTGGAAGTTCCTAGCAAAAGGTGCTGTAGCCAAGTAGGGATGGATCTGGGACTAGCTCCCAGTTCAGCTAATTTATGTGCTCAGTTCCTGTCGAACAGAGAGTACATAATGTGACTTGAGATGCTGATTAAATTTCATGTGTATTTCTATGTTCTAAATAAACCAAATTTTAAAGTCAGATTTGAGCGGTGGTAGTTTATAACCCTCATTACGGCAGTTTGTATTTTTCCACCAAATTATGTGAAGAAAAGGGAGACAAATTCAGCCCTTTGTATAATGTATCTACGTGCTTTTACAAGGTCATCTTCCCTTCCTGTGAAGGCTATGGAAGGTTTCTTAACTAGTATATTTTATCTGTTAGAATCAAACCATTGTTTAACAAGAATGGAATTGTGAATTCTTTGTCTGCTTTTGGTTGCAGACACCTTACTTGTGGGAAGAGCGAGTGTGTAAATGCGTAAGCGAGCAGCAAGGACCACCGGTACCTTATAGCATAATCCCATCAGAGGAAAGGCACACTTCTTCAGACTACACCTCTCTCAAGCAATAATTGCCAAACTATATCAATTACCTCTTTCGATAACTTTGAAAAAGCTGCACTTTTGAAATAAAAACTAACAGAATTTTAATCTAATTGTTTAGCTATTCATATCAGAATTGTCTGTCTGCAAATTCCTCAGCTTCTTGAAGGGTAGGCAAAACACTGTCACGTAAATAGCGTAAACACAATAATACACTTCTGATAGACTCTGTTGGAAAAGGTGGCTGCGGTCTGTTTCCATAGTGTGACACAGTGAGCAGGATTATCTTGGCCACTCTGTGAGGACTCTGCCTTTGCACAGAAGCAATGTGACTTTGGAGTAAAATGCTTCCGTGGTCACTCCCGTCTCAGTTGATTTTGCATGGTTAGATTATATGGGTGTTTTTGGGCACAGGCTGACTCTCTCTGTATTCTTTGTAAACCTCCCCAGAGCCCTGCAGCAGGTGACTGGATTAACATGGAACTGCCCCTGCATTGGTAGACCCCACCCTACAAGGGTTTGCAATAAGGTTGTGGCCGTCTGAGAGGTGATTTAGATGTCTTCCCACTACCAAAGCACTTCTTCCTGCCCTTGAATCACTGGGGTCACCTCAGTACGTATTTTTCATCCAACTGAAATGTGGGCAGCATAAGAGAAACCTTGCCCTCTCCAGCTGTAGCCCAAGGAGGGCCGAGTCACAGTAGTGCTGCCATGGTGTGTATGTGAATCAGCGAATATTTGGAGAGCTCCAGAGCTCCCACCATCTGTACACATACAGATACACAAGTAGATGGAAAGCTTCCAAAGGAAGTTCCCTTTCAATCCCCATAAAATTCCCTAGACCCAGCCAGCAACTTGAGCTTGCTGCCAGAGGAACAGAGGATTTCCTTCAAATTCTCTACCTGCCATAATTTAATTTGCTGTCTGGTAGATGACCCAAAGAGGCTGCAAAAAATGCACCAGGTCATGGGATTTCCCAGTCTAAATGTAATGGTAAACCCAGACTGATTCCCTTCTTTCTATGGTATCCATTGTGCTTTGTCCCAAATGGGAAATATGGTTTGCCAACGCAAAGGCATCATATACTGTAAACAATGACAGGAATAAAGCTAAATATTATGCATATTCATTGCATGCAATCCTAAACACAAACATCCCTACTGAGTAAAATAGAAGATTTTTTTTTTTTTTCAGTGGAGGAGCTGCTGGGTTTTTTTAACCTCTTCCTTTCTCAGTTGTGCGATTTGCAATAACATACAATGGTATTTCACTCCATATATTATAAGCAAGTATTCCTTAAGTACAACCTTTGGTACAACTTAGCTGCATGATAATTTCATTAACTAGTTTATCAACAATGATCAGTAATGACTCATTTCAAGTTTCCAGAAGGCAGTAGTACAATTGCTCAGTATATGCACTTTAGCTTTCCTGTAATTTTTAACTTTTCTAATCAATTCATCTAACATGGGTTTAATTTCCTTCTATCAAACTGACAGGGTAAGTATAAATCTATGTTCTACTTCAGACTGGCAAGAATTCTGGTTTTTTAATGTAAACCTGCAACAAACAGTGTAGCAATGGTCTCCATGCAGGGCACCTCTTACTTTATCAAAATTCATAATGGTGTAACATAGAATTCATTTATAAATAATTATGTCCCACTTGCATGCTTATTGGTCTAACATTATTAAGATGGGAATGCTTATTTTTATAAAAATCAGATCTCCATCCTGAAGAGTAAACCAAGAAAATCTATTGAGATCCTGACCCACTAGGGCTCATTTCCAGAAGTGTAGTAAAACCCTAACCATAACCCTACTGAAGTGAGTTCGACCTGGCCCACAAATTTCCTGAAACAGTTGCTCCCAAATGGGTGTGTACCAAGGTAAGGCCGGATACTTCATTCCACGCCCAAAAAAACATTCCACTTATTTCTTCAGGCAACAACATGGGTGGTAATCCCATGATGAAGTGAACTCTGGGTTAGATTTGTTGATAAGAAAAATTCTGCAGCATATTTTTTTTTATGCCCTGTTTTCCTCTCATTTGAAAAAGTGAAATATAATAGTTTTCATTTTTATAGAAGTATTGTTCTTGATTATTTTCTTGGTATAAAGCCTCTGCATTCAACACAGTGTGAAATACAGTACTAATGCTCAGCAGCTGGTGTCTGTTGTTACTGGATTTTTTTTTTCTGGATCCTAAGCTGCATTCTGCATATTATAAAATGGTCAGCAACTTATTTGTTAAAATGAATGGGCATACATACTCAGAATTCTGGTTATTTAAAATATTAAAACTC
This sequence comes from Laterallus jamaicensis coturniculus, assembly GCA_022605575.1. Classification (NCBI taxonomy): domain Eukaryota; kingdom Metazoa; phylum Chordata; class Aves; order Gruiformes; family Rallidae; genus Laterallus; species Laterallus jamaicensis. The sequence continues at coordinate 6,044,336 of JAKCOX010000023.1, read as the reverse complement.
TGAATAAAAAAAGTTGTAAAGACTTTGAACAAAACCGGTTGTGTCTAAATTCTGCATGGACCCACAGAGAACTCGTGTTTTGCCACCATGTACTTGTATAATTATTTGCATTTGCGCAAAAGATTCACATATTAATTCTGAAATTAATTTCTACCTTGTGGATTCAGGAATATTTAAAGATAAAACCTATAATTTCTGCTATTGCTTTAGTAGTAATAGTGGTTTTAGCAGTAGTAGTACATATCCATTAATAATGCTTTTTGGTCACAAAAGGTGTAGGAACTGACACAACAACAGGTTGTAAAATAAGTAATAGGAGCCAGGGAAAACCCCAAGTAGTTAATTTAGAGCTGTAGTATATATACCCTGACAGATACACCATATCTTGATAGTGCATGAGTATCTCCTAAGTCTGGGGCCTGTCAGCTAGGTAGAGAATGGGTCGGAACATGTAAAATAAAAATGACAGCCAAACCAGAAATTATTTAAATAAGTGCTTTAAGAGAAACACACAATGCTGTTTGAACACATGTTTTATCTGACCACAAATAATTAGTGTCTGCAAACAGGGCATCTCACAATCGATGAGTAACAGGCCTCACAGGCATGTCTCAGAGCCATGAGCTTCACTGTGATGGGTCTACTGCACCTCTAAAAAGCTAAAATGTTCTGAGTTTGTATTTTACAGAGGTATTGTAGAAGCGTATGTAAAACCAGCAAAATGTAATCCATCATTAACTGGGATGTTTTCTTTTGTGTGCCTGTGGTACCATGACTCTTTTGGGTCGTGGCCTGTACTGGTCACACTAAGAGGCATTTAGGGATTTACATGTTACTTAACTTCCTGTTTTTATTTACATAAACAGAGCTGGTGTGGAAATACTCCCACATTCAGAAGGCAGCATTAGTTCAATCCCTACAAGTAGAAGCTCTGAAGCAGCAAAACGCTGTGTGCCCATGAGGACTGCAGAGATGAAGGCAAGTTCCTTCTATCTGGACCTGCTCCTCTGCAGCATCCCCAGCTCAGAGCTGTAGCTGCTCTCCCCTGACTTGTCTGGAATGGGGTGTACTCTAATGAAAAATATCTAATGAAAAAACAACTAAATATTTTTACAGGGGTTTTTTTAGGCTAAATTGCTGCTTTCCAGTCAACCCCACTGGAGTATGATGAAATGTGTATGCCTGGGCTGAAATCTGCATTGCTGAGATCAAAATCAGTTTTATGCTATTTTCCCATTCATCTTAAATGAGCAAGTTTTAATTCACAATAACACATTAGCTAATAGACATTAGATAATTATTCTAGGAGAAATTCCAGTTTAAAGCAGCCAGAACCAGTGCCCACAGTGTCTCTCACTGACGTAACGAAATGCGCATGTGAGGTAAGAAGTGAGTGAGGCTGTAGCCACTGGGATAAGCCTCAGCTGCTCCTGGGATAGCAGAGCTCAGGAAATTCAGAGTAATCCCCATCACTCAGAAAATGACTGGAGCCTCCTTTTTTTGCAGGTTTGATTGAGTCAGGTAAGGCATTTTAAACATTTCTTTAGCATAAGTGTTTTGTGCCATCTTTGAACATGAGGAAATCCAGTTTTCCCTTGTATAAATCATTTTTTTTGGTCTTCAAAATAATCCTATCCCTTCGATGTTTCAGGCTTGACATTGAAATTTGGCATGAAAATAGTCTCTCTTTTTTTGAGAAGCAGGACATAATCTTATTCTGGATAAATTGATTTTGTATGAGCAAGTTGAACACCGAGAACATGCAGTAGATTTTTTTTTCCCCCCACTAAGCTGATGCATACGGTGGTGAAACAATGTGCAGGCATACTGTTGATCGGAGTAAAAGAAAACAAGGTTCTTAAGTGTTGCATCCTCTAAGTGTATCGTTTGCTATTTTGGATGTGCCAGGAGTAGTCTATGAAAATCATTTCTATACAAACTGAGTAATGCTTTGTATTTAGAGTACATGTCTTTGTATAGCTTAAATATGCGCTCTGTGTCTAAAAATTAACTTTACTATTGTATACAGGACTTTTCAGCGTAGTTGAAGCTAAAACAACACTTACTTGCATTGGAGGCATGCTTAGCAAGTGTGCACAACAAGGCAGTTCTTCAAAGCTGGTGGGAGGAAAGATGCTTCTTAAACTGTTGAAATATACATCCGTGTATGAAGCCACTTAGGCCACTCAATTGACATAATAAAATTAAATAATGCACCAGAAACTGGTAAGTCCAGCATAGCCAGGTTCTCCCCTTTTATCTCTAGAGCTTAGACTAGATGCTGTCTAAGGCCAGACTAATGAAATAACTTTTCCTACAGTTTTGTGTCTTTTTTTTCTTTAAGGCTCTGCCCAAAATAACCCAGTTTTCCCTCGCAGTCTCTACACCACCATCCCAGACAAGATGCAGTAAAGCTGCTAGACAATATATCATTGCTGATCAATTGCAAGCTGCTGCCAAATGGGATACGTGAACTGCACTTTACCTGTCTCATTCTTACAGGAGGTTATAGGTGCTCTTTACTCAGCTGCCAATATTTATGAAAATATTAAGTATTTCACTGGCTTGGAGACATCACCTTCTTTTGAATCTGTTTGATTCAACTCAACGGGTTCAAAAATCATGAGGGGGAAGCGGGTGGCAGATAAAAGAGATAGTACAGCTGCATAAAATGTGGGGGGGAAATGGGAAATATTTATGGATATCCACTCACAAAAAAAATCAACAGCCCAGAATGTGCTAGCTAGCCTATGTCTCCAACTGCCTACTTGCCTCATCCTGAGTGGAGTCTGAATTATTGCTTAAATATCTGTAATTGTTTTTGAATCCAAGTTACAGAGAGACCACTTTTTTCTATGTGTATTTGATGTTGCAACAAGCATTGATGATCAGGTCCATATACTGGGTCTTCTGGTTCCTAAAAGAAGGAAGTGGAAGTCACTTTGGTTCCACTTCCCTTGGCTGGAAATGGTCCATACCTAAAGAAGGCCAACACATGGGACAAAAGCAATCTATTTTCAAATTCTGAGATAGAGACCAGGGTTATGGATGACACTGCAGACTGTATTCAGTCTTTGTTTTCATTTGCTGTCATAATCCTGTTTGGTTTTTTTTCTACTGAGCCCTGGAAATGTGCAAAATACATGGAAGACAGGTCACAGCTTTGTGACCCCCGCATGGCTCACGACAGCTGCCTCTCCGCTAATGAGTTAATCAGTGGTTGGGACCAGGCCTATGATCAACCATGCTGCTTAATTGCTAATACGGTCCTCAGCATATTTTGGACACATGCCCACTAGTATTCTCCCAGGCACTGTTCAAGGAATAGGTTGGAGCAAAGACGGTCCCCAGGTGGCAGTAGGGACAAGGCAGGGAGAAGAGAAGTTAGCCATATGAGTGTGACATCTACTTGTCTCAGAAAACAGCCCCGGGTAATTTTATTTTTTAGCATAGACTTCAATCCTTGAGCTATGCCAGGTACTAGCTCAAGTACTAAAAACACACTAACCACGTTAGGGTGATGCTTATACCTCACCCAGTTGTCTGAGGTTTTAGGAAAGTCTCTATCTGATAGTATCTGGGAAAAAAAAGTTTGAAAAAAAAAGATGTTACTCCATTTTTGTTTATTCTGGAAAAAATAGGTCAGGGCCATGGCTATATGATGGGAATAACTTTCCATGGTCCTGCCCACAGCCAGGTATCATAGGATCATAAGATGAACACCTCCACCCCAAAAGACAGCCATTGTTGTATGAGTTGACCCGCCTGCTGCCATCAGCTGAAGCGGAGTCCTGATGCTGTTCGTTTGTGCAGCCACATTGTCCGTGCTATCAACCAGAAAGAGAAGTGGGGTAGGAGCAGCTGTGATCAGTGACTCTGTTTCCCTCAAGGCAAAGAAAACGTTCATCTGCCCGGATCTACCACAGTTACTGAGGCTTTGTTCCAAAGAATGGGTACAAAGGCCAAAGAGTGTACATGAATTTAAGTCTATCCTGTTGGGTAAATCCATAACAGAATTAAATTAAGACTGTGTGTACCATCTTAGCTTCAGCATTCAGATGGTTCCACAGCTCTTAGCTACAAAGCTTGCCGTCTCATATAAGTGGATTTTTAATACTATGTCTCTGTATACATATATGTATATTTACGCTTGGGCTGCTGAAAAATTTTTCTTTTAAGATATTTTTAACAAGATACAGATTTCCCACCAAATGCACTGGTTATTGATGAGAAAACCAGAAACAGATAACAGGGGGGAAAAAAAAAGAGAAAAAAAAGGGAAGAAAAAGAGAAATTGTGTAGTTTTCAATTAAAATGCTTGGATTTACTTCATTCTTTTGCTAGTTGTGGTGTGGGATTTATTCTTTTTTCCCATAAGAAGAGGCACTCACTCCCATCTATGCTTTTTTATTATTCTTGTTTGTGTCATTGAAATATATGGCTTTGCTTTCTTTTATTCAAGAAAAAAACAGAACAGCATGGGGAACATCGGAGGGGGAAAAACAATAAAAATTTGACATTTCCCATGAAAACTAAATTACTTCTTCAACCAGCCAAAATAGGCACCCAGGAACATGCTGATGCTTTTCAAATTGTAGTCGATAGAGGTACTTAATCACCAGTTTAAGTAGAAAATGGGCACCAAGGGAATTTTTCATGGGGTGATTTAGCTATAAGCAAATCTGTTGTGTACCGTAGCACTGAGGCACCCAGGAGTTGAACACAGTACAACTTGTCAAGGGATTAGGTAACAATGAAGATTTAAGAGCCAGGACAAAGCTAGATGTAGGTGGGGAATAATATCCCGGTCAATATATCCTCCGGTGTAGACAGATAGATAAACATGTAGATAAAACTTACTACAGCAATGTTCAAACAAAATGCACCACAGGCAAGGAATTGAAGAGAGACTCCCACAAGACACTGACAGCTTTTTCCCTTTTTCTTCCATTTTACTGAATATTTATTGTATTAGAAGCATCATGGCAAAACCTCAGGACTGAGCCCATTGTGAACCCAAACCTTCAGGGATGCAATTTGTAATATTTCTCATCAGTAACGTGAAACCCACTGAGCTTGTGTGTGCATGCTAGTTAGTAGATAATTTATATGTGTGGACTAAAAGCGGTACTGCTGCAAAGTATATGCATCAGGCCTTTTTTATAAACAAACCAAAGGTGTAAATAAATTGCAGTTTCATGTATTCATAGAGTTAGTACTATGCATCATAAACAGGTCTACATTAAGATATAGTCTGCCATCCTCCAAGTATATGCATCAATTTCTATCATGCTCATAATGGCTCAGTTACTACCTGTAAAGTAGCTATAGTAAAACCACGCAGAGTTTCCAGGGTGTGAGGAAACAATTTATGTTCTTATCCTTGGACTCCCCTGCCTGGGGATGGGTGACTGTTGGTCCAGGAAGGTTCCCCTGAACCAGCTTAGATAGATGAGGGTGGTACAGGGAGGGGGCAGCCAGCACGGAAAACAAAAGAGAACGAAAGTGCGTTACACAAGCACGGCATTGCGAACATTTTGATCGGGGGAGGAAAGCTGTGAGATGCTTTGGACAACACACCAAAGCTTTGGGTATTTGAACCCATGCATTAGGCAACTTTGAGCATGAGTGCTGGACCTAGGAACATTTTCTATGGAGAGAGTGTTGTCAGAGTTATTTAAGAGGTTCTCCCAGAAGGAAGTCAGGAGCCCCAGAGGGGAAATCAGGCAACATTATATAGCAGGCAAGAATGTTTTGCTCAAGAGGATGTCATGACAAAAATTTCATAATAAAAGGCTATTAGGATCTCTATTGAGGTGTTGGGTTTTTTTAATCTGAAATTAAGGAAAAAATAGAAAGCCATATTGGTTAGAGCACTCCATCAGGTATAATTGACAGGTCCCTGTCATGTTTCAGATTTTCCAGGTCTTCTATGTCCTGCCCTTCACAATATCTCTATGCCAAAGGTCCCTCAACATCTGCACAAACCAGAGTAGCCCTAGTAGAGGTGATTAGAAGAGAATCACTGCAAAGCAAATGCTAAATCCTCCAGACTTATCTGTAGACATCTAAAATACATCAGGCTATGACAACCTATTGCAGAAGGTGATTACATGCTTCCCTTAGGATGGGGTAAACTGATCTCTCTGCACTGAGGAAGTTTTCCTGGCTAGGAAAGAGACTTGAATCCCATCTATACGTGCTAGTCCCTTCAGGACTTAGGAGTCCATTTAGGCCTGATTTGGCAGAAATCCCCACTTCTTACATGCCAGACAAATGACAGGGCAATGATTCCGGGCCTTTCTCGTCCTAATTTTTGTAGGAAAATTTCAACTGGTCTCAGGGTCACCTCTGTGCAAAGGCGAAACACTAAGACCTTTATATAGGACAGGGATATCATTCTCCAGTTATCTGTATTGATCAGAAATGTTGATCTTGAAGCACACATGAAAACAAATCAAAGTGGTGATCTTCCTTGGGTTTGGTACCACAAGTTGAGCTCTGTGTGTATCACTGGATGTGAAAACTGAGTCCCCAAGTCAGTGACTCAAAAGCCAAGTATTTCAGTCCTCTGCTTCAGTTTGTCATCTTAAAATCAGTGAGATCATATTTTTTTTCTCTGATTTATCCTTCACATGCATTCTCTGTGGATTGTAAGTCTCAAGGAATAACTTTGTTATATTGCAAAGGCACTCCTAATTAGATGTCTATGTAATACACAGTAATAATGACAACATCAATATCGCAGTTCATTAGATTTACTGAATTTTGGCCCATTGTTGATATGAAAGGGTTTCTTTAAAAATGCAGAGTCAAAGTTACATTTTACTGTGGTTTTTCGCTTGTTTCATTTGAGGTGTTTCTTTAGTGTAAACTGAGAGAAGACTTGCATTTGCCTGGCTCGTGCTCTGAGCTGAAAGTCCCATGACACTGATGGGACAGATTTTGGGCAAAGGTATAAACAGCACTGAGAATTAGGAGACCTTGATACAGACTCAGTGCAATATTTTTATGAGCATGTGGCTTTTGGAGTAGGAATGCCCAGTTTTCTGCCAGATCTGAGGCCTGGAAATGAGGCATATTTTTTTCCCAAAAGTTAATGTTGTAGATTTAAGTAGGTCTTGAAATATTTAGAGCATGAGTTGGCTGGAACAAAATATGCCTCCACTAAATGAACCCTAAGACCCTTAGTGATGACAGAACTTCTAATGTAGGTGGTCAAATAGAGTAAGGCAGTTTGTCCTAAAGCAAGTGCTGTTGAGGGAGAGTAGACTTCCGGGATAGGAGCGTAAGAGGCACAGTGAGGTCAGTGCCATGAAAAGCAGGAATGTAAAAAAAGCAGTAGAGCACATTTTGCAAAGAGCAGCAAACCAAATGGTATTCTTGATGAAGGATACGTCATACGTGTGATATGGTGATGCCTCTCAGCTGAGTGTTACATCTCATCGGCATAAAGATCAGGCTTGACCGGCACTCCAGGGATGCAGATCAGCTATGGAGGATTCTTCATGAGTGGAGGGCACATGATTACTTTTTATGTGCAAGATACTCTAATTATCCTGTAGGGATTCATTTCAGGTTACAGAATTTTTATTGAAAACCATTTAATTTTCAGTGGCTATCACTTGAAGTGGACAAAGTGGAGGAGCACAGGAAAATTACTTACCACAGATCCAGACCCTTCATCATTTGCATACACTCATATATTTTTTCTTTGGTTCATACAGAATGGCTGTGAAACTGCCAATATGTATAGAATACAGTGTGTTGCTAGTGTCACACCATTAATAATAGTATGAACAAATATATAATTATACATTATACCTGTACTCATTTTCTGGGTAAAATAAATATCAATTATTTACATACAAATGTGTGACACAATGTTGTACTACTGCATATACTGAAATTTATGGGCAATAACCAAAGTATCTACAGTCACCATAGGAAACAGCAGAAAAATAAAACAAACAAACAAACAAACAATCAAAAAAGGTTCCAAGTTTTTGGGGAAAGGATATAAATGCATATGCTTTGGAGCATAAAACAGACTATGGATTAGGGGTAATGAGCCCCATCAAAATGAGAGAACATTTCAGACAAATCATAGAATCAATAGAATTTTCTCAGTTGGAAGGGACCCTTTAGACCATCAAGTCCGACCATCAAGTCCAACCATCACTCTAACCTGCCATCCACTACTAAACCATGTCCCTCAGCACCACATCTAGCTGTCTTTTAAATACCCCCAGGGATAGAGAGTCCACCATTTCCCTGGGCAGATGGTTCCAATGCCCAACAACCCTCTCTGGGAAGTTGAGCAGAAGCTACAAGTCCACTGCCTGAGGAGAGGGAAAGTTGCATTTTTTCTGCTGCCTATGTGGGCTTTTTAGGTATGGGAGCTGTGCATTATAGTATCCAGCAGTGCTACATGTAGATGCAGTGCACTTAGGCTGTCACATATACTTCAGGCTTCTTCACCCCTGTTAGAATGGAAACCCAGGCCGGGAACTCAAAGGGAAGCCATACCCATCTTAAGGGTGCAAATTATAAAGTAGGAGTGTCCAGCCTTCCTTTCAAAGAATCTCCACTGGGACTGTGGTCCTCAGAAGTGGTGGGGGAGCAGAAGGGCTGGAGAACCAGTACTATTACAGGTATTTAACTCTGTATTTATTGCTTTGATTTTGGGCATCTCTGTGTGAAGTCTGTGAAAACTGCAGGAATTCAGCATGTTGGAAAATCAGACCCAGCTTATATTAAATTGACTATCCAGAGGAAAAAAAAAAACCTCTCTGGAAGAAATTTAACTCTGGTTCTGTATATACCTTTGATATATGTCAAGATATATTTATCTTGACAACTTTTTTTATTTAAAAGTATAACAGCGCTTTTCTATCACAACCATTTTGGTAGACCTATTGTTTTCTGCAAATATGGAGTATTATTTTTTTGTATTGCTGGTTAGTAACTTCTTCTAGAACACATATTTTCTGAGCTTATTTTCATGGAGGTAGTATAAGACACCTATCCTGGGATTTTCCCACACCACAGCTGGTAAGGCTATGGTGAGGGTGAGACTTGTCAATGAGAGAGTACAAGTATGGTTCCATGTCACCTGGTCCTAAACGCAAAGGATCCTTGGTTATAGCCCATCCTTGTCCCCCCCCACGACATCCAGCAAACTAGAAGTACCTCTGGCTACTTCCACAGAAGGACTGATTTTCAGAGCACTGTTCACTGATTTTCAGTGCTTTTAGTTCAAATAAATTTGGAAACTGCTGGATTATAGGATTATAGGACAACTCACAGTTTAGCAAGCTGTTGCCTGAGGATTTTTCAGAAAAATAGAAGAAAAAGGGAGAGCAAAATAAAAGCATATGAGTTTTTGCTAATATGGTCCTCTGACTTAGGGCATTTCAATTTTAACTTGGAGACAAGATTGTGGGAACTCAGAATTTGTACAAATCAAACACGAAACCAAGTGCCTTAAATTGACCACCCAAAGTCAGAAGCCTCTTCTGACACTTTTTTGCTTTTATTTTGTGTATGAGTTATTAAACTGCTATGAATTACCCATTCATCTGGTTCTAAACTGAGTCTGAAAGACTGTACATTCTGTATAATACAGAAAATGGAGATTATGCAGATGGAAAACGCTTCTCTGCTGCAGTTTTCTCCTGAGATGTCTTAGAAATACTGAGCATCCAGCCCTTGCACAGATGCAGCTGGGTGTTATTCAAGTAGTTCTTGAGGAATGGTACAGGGAGATGTTATATGCATGGAGATAGGAATATCTGAGGTTTTCACCACAAGACAGTAATTCCAGGAGGCAACGCTCACAAGAAGGTGTGGTGCTCCTTTCACTGGGGACAATAATGTTTGCCAGTTTGTTTGAATGCCACTGCCTAAGTCTTTAATGATTCCTTTCCCCTTCCCCCAGAACTTCTGTGAAGACTTGTAAACATTTATATTAGGACTACTAATACATAGGTTAACAACCCACCAGCATGGTCTTCAGGAGCCTGCCTTCCTTCAAAATGCAGGCAGCTATTCTGGTGATGACCAAAGTTTGCTGAATCCATTACTAAGTAATATCCACTAATTCAATAATCCACCAGAAATTAAGACTCTAAGCCGCTTTCTGTATTAGCTCTTACAGATTTCTCTGAAACTTTATCGCATGACAGTTCTCAATCTCCACAAGCTACTCCAGGTCAGCAAGTAAAAGGCAGTAACAAAGCAAAGCAAAACATGTAGCAAATTCAATGAGCATCTATTATCAGCCTGATTACACACTGCACCACACAGAGTCCTAATGATTTCAGTGAGGCTCCACACAGCATAAGGAGTCTCCCATGCAGATTAGTTTACAAGATCAGGGTCTCCATATGGAACATCTCCTCCCTCCACCCCTTCCTGTTCTGTATAGAGCAGTGCAAAACAAAGGCCTGCCTTTTTGCCTATTTGCAAGCTTTTAGTTGTTGGTAGCCTTGCACGAGGATTTATGTAGTAATAGCTAAGAAAATACTTCTCAGTGCTATTTCAGGCCTGTCTTGGCTTTTCTTACTTTGGTCACTTGCTGCAACCCCGTGACAAGTCACCTTTCTAATAATCATTCTGATGCATTCCCACTGCCACAGCTTTATGTATAGATGCCTACATTCATACCGTTCAGTTCCCAGGCATAGTTCCATTGAGTGGAAGGCATGGGTGTGTAATGTTAGCTGAAAAAAAGCAAATGTCAGAAACTTCATATTGATACTTTGATCAGATGCAACACGAGACTGAAAGTTTTTGAACAACAAACCATTTGAGAGTGTGTAACATGCTTGTGAAAATATTCATAGCATAATTAGATAAATAACAGATCCAGTGTCTATTTTTACTTTCCCTTGATGAGAAGCTTTGCAGGAGAGACTGCTGGTAGTTAATTCTCCCTAACAACAATCTGTGTAATCACAAACCCCAATTAGCTGTGCCTGTTCTATGCTATACAAACTATTTCCTTAGCGCTTCACATCACTACTTTGTAATTAGCTTTCATCTACACGAGCTTTGACTAAAAAAATATAAAAGAGTGTAAGTGATTGTACTGCCACTCAGTATTCTGCGAAATAATCGCTAGCGATTTCAATCAGATTAATTTTATCACCCGTATTAAGGAAAATTACCTCCCTCTTCACTCTCTACAGCTGAGGGCTATTTCATTTCCTGAGATGTTCATAAAAGCATAATATAAAGCAATCTGTAATTGTAAATATCCTTCCCTAATAACTTTGAGATATTTCCTTAATACATCTTTACATTTGGAGTTTCCGTTCCATAAAATACAGTAACAAGTGCTCTATTATGTTTTAAGTGTGTGCTGTTAAGCTGGACAACTTAGCGCTGTCCTTCCTGTTTTTACATAGGGTTATATTTAACTTGCAGATAATGGGAACAAGGTTTAAAAGTGATGGAGCGGAATAATGGCGTTACAGCAATAATATATCTTGCCTTTGTGAGGAATAGAACTTTACGGCCTATTTCAGGTCAGCCAACACCAATTCCATTTTTCACAGCCTGACAACTTTCACCTTCACCCATACTCCAGATGGGTATTAAAAACTACTTTCCAAACAAGACTGAGGTTCAGCTAAACCCATGCTCAACACCTAGGGAGAGCCCTTCTGATACTTAAAATCCAGATAAAATAGTATTAAAAAAAATACAAACAGGCAGCCTGCAGTATCCACATGCCACTGGTTTGCGTGGTAAACCTCTCAGGTATTCGCAGAGCAAAACAAGCTGCTCAGGTCCTACAGGAAGGGTCATTGTGGGGCAATTTCCACAACTGCAGTGTTTGCGTGTTCAGCTTCTGCAGGGAGGACATGGCATTAGCACAGATTTAGCACCTGTTTTATGGGAAATGTGAGGTGTGTGCTAGGAGGATCACAGCAGCTCAATATATCACCACCACCAAGATTCATTAAGGTGTTCAGGCCACCGGCATTTTTTGCTGAACACAGATTTAGGACATGTGCATGTGGGATAGATAGCTTGTGTAGGAAGCTCCCACCTAGGACAGATGGGAACACAGCAGACTGTTCCCTGAGTTGGTCAGACTCCCATTTTTATCTGCCAGCATTGGTCCTGAATATACCTGTGTATTCCAAAGTAATAAAACATTTTAAAAAGACAAAACAATAACAAAAAAAACCAAGCACAAAAAGCACTGTTTCACTAGCCTATAAGTATAAGATATATAAGTATCAGAACAATACTTATAAATATCTAAATGGTAGGTGTAAGGAGTATGAGGCCAGACCCATTTCAATGGTGCCCAGTGATGGGACAAGGGGCAATGGGCACGAACTGGAACACGGGAAGTTCCATCTGAGATTGAGGAAAAACTTCTTCACTCTGAGGGTGACAGAACAGTGGCACAGGCTGCCCAGAGAAGTTGTGGAGTGTCCTTTCCTGGAGATATTCAAAACCCACCTACAGAGCAAGGGGATGCAATCCTGTGCCACCTGCACTAGGTGAACCTGCTCTGGCCAGGAGGTTGGTCTAGATGACCTCCAGAGGTCCCATTCTACCCCTACTGTTCTGTCATTCTGTGTTATCTGGATTGAAGGGCTTTCCACCAGCATCCTCAGCTTCACCACAGAGGTACAAAGTGAGTTATACAGAAAGCACCCTGCTCAGATCAGGACCAATGCAGCCCAAGGTGATGTGAAGCTGCTCCTGTTCTCTTCAGAGAGCAGTCTTCCCAAATTTGAAAGGTAAAGGAATCTCCTTGGCTGAGTGGTCCCATTTATGCATGCTCAGCATTTTCCTTTAGCTGGTTAATCCCTTGGACTGTCTCACTTGCCCATAATTACTGCAACCTGAGAGCTGCCTGTCCATACGAAGTCTACCTGTCATGCTGGAGGCATGACTAAAATGCAACAAAGACTGAGATGGGCAAAGGAGCACCCCACTTGGGGAGAAGTCTCCCTGTTTGCTGCAGTGGACTTTGAGTTGGTCTCAAATAGCAACAATGTCCCAGGGGGAAAATTAGGTGTTTGGATCCCCAGCAGTAAATCACAGGGGCTTCTCCAGCATGCTGTGAAACGCTCTGCATTGCTGTACGTCCCTTGGCACTTTGAGACTCTCTACTCTGTGTGAGATGAAGAATGACATGGTATATCTCGAAATCTTATGAACAGGGTGCGGGGTGTTAGAGAAGTGATACTGCTTTTCAGTGTCACGATGTCAGGATACAGAGGATGTTACGGATAACAGCTCACTGTACTCATCCTTCTTTCTACAGGAGCAAGACAAAGTTCCCTACCTTTCAAGCAGGTATGTTCTCATCTAGACTGTGTGCAAACATGCCTTGTTGTATACATGGATGTGACAGAGCAGGTTGGCTGCAATGGGTTTATATCCTTTGCTGTTCACATAAGATATTTAACCTCCACATGTTTCTACAATGGTAGAAGACACTGAAGACTGGATTATACGCTACACTTGAGCATGACAAAGATCCTAAAGACATGTCAGAAAGTGATTTTCAATTGCCTGAGTCTCTGCAGGAATTCCTGTGCCTGAACCTTTCCCAAGGATATTGTCAAGAAAAGGGCCTGGAGCTGGTATATCCCCACACAGGGCAGGTATTCCCAGCAGAAGTGTCATCTCCACTTCCTGTTTTTCTGCTTAAGAAGCACCCAGGGACTGGGACACATCAAGCAGAAACATTGAATCCCCAGGGGAAAATAAGACAAAATCACTGCAACAAGAAAGGCTCAAGTTTATACATCTCCAGAAAAACTCAAATATATGCTGAATTTTCATTTTCTCATGCTAATATTTCCACTTCTAAGAAGGCTGGCTAATAAAGAGTCATCAACTACAGCTACATGAATGTTACATCCCCACTGTTTTACATTGTCAGAAAATCAAGTGAAACAAGTCAAAATTCAGTATCCCTGGAAAATGTCAGAAACTCTTTTTATGTGGAACAAGGATACAGCTAGGGTGGAAAGAACATGTGTTTTCAGTCCCACTGAAAATTTCACTGTCTTCGTTTTTGCTTTTATCCCAACTTGGAACAGAAAGTCAAACACTGACTACTGAAACTTCTGAAAATCACAAAGTTCAGAAATGTCAAAACATGCCACTTTAGTATTTCTGATCTAAAAGAAATGCTGAATATTACAAAACTGCAACACTGAATAACATTTTTTGAATGAAACCAAAGCATTTCATTTTATCTCAGTTCAATACCAATGTAAGTCCCCTGGAAATGATCTTGATACCTCAAAAAAGCTGGAGTTTAGATGCCTTGCATTATTAATCTTTCACTATGGACAGATTTTCTGAGTGTGCCACAAGATATCTCACCAATTTCACCCCACATAAGACATACAGATGCACCTTGTGATATGCAATCCAGATAAGGAGACATTTCTGTATAGATCTTGGCCACCGTGATGTTGGGAACAATGATACCACAGGCCAACACAGATTAATTTTGAACAGAACCGAAACAAAATATTTAATTTAGGTCAAGAAGCTAAAGGTTTCTGAACTGTGTTGATCCGATCCCAAGCAAGACAATCTTTCTAAAGGCTGCTGACATTGTACTGAATGACACGTTTCCGTACAGTGTTCATTCTTAAAGATACTCTGGACTTCATTGGTGTAAAATAATATGCGTTACTGAGTAGTTCTACCCATGACCTGTGCCACTTTATCATTACAATTTAGAATACTCAGAGTTATTTTACTGAGATAAAGTTAGCTAAGATAATGACAAGTTTTCTGACCACTATAAATACATATTGCTGTCACATTTAAACTAGTAGATAATTAATGCAGAGCCAGCTGCTACTAATATACTGTACTAAGACTTGTTAATACAAGGCTATAATAAAGCTGTTAATACTGATAAAACCATACAGCATTTAAAACTGTTGCAAAATTTTCCTTAAAGTTGTCTCCTCCTTAGTATGGAGAGGTTTGTTACGTTTTGGGTTTCTTTTTATAATTAACCTCCAACAGCATCCATCATATTATCTGTCATAAATAAAGTCAGCCCTTGCCTCAAGGGTCCCACAGTTTAAAAGGTAAGAAAAAGAAAGTCAGGATGTGTTTGAAATCTAAACCGAGTAGTATTCATTATTTGCTTTATAACAGAAGCTGGAGACCCAGTCAAGCACAGGACTTCATTGTTCGTATGCATCTTGTAGACTGATAAGAAAAGATAGTCTTCATCGTGAAGAGCTTGAATTAAAATAATATCAATCTAGAGGAAAGTGTAGCTTAACGAAATTGCTATTTGCTTGTAAAAGTCCCTTCTTTCTGCTTTTCACTCAAACCCAAGAAAACCTGCAGTAGGGATGGGCATTTATACGCGCAATCAAAACGTCTCAAAATCTGTGGAAGTTTTGGAGTGTGCTCTTAAAAATTGAAATCCTGTTACCCAAATGTCTGAGGAATATCCCAGTGTAAGCGAAAGGAAGGCATTCTCTGCTAATTCACCCGCTCTTACAATAAAGCTAACTGAAAATGAGAACAGTTCTGATCACCAGAGTCAGAAATTGGTATTCCAACAGTTTCATAACAGAAATTGGTTTGCCTCCATTTTACTAAATTATACTGTTCAGTAGTTAGAAACTCATTTTATAAGCAAATACGTACTTACCTATTTTTTAAGGCTCTGACCCACTGCTCATCTTAATGGCTTATAACTAAGAGTGTTCCAACTGGTTGATACCATCTGTCTGAATCTGCTAGACAAAAGGGTAGCGGACTAGATCTGTGGCTCTAGCTCATTTAGTTTATATTCAAGAAACTGTGACATTAGACTTCAGTATGGAACACTGTTGAAATATTATGAAAGCCAAATGATTGTTTTTCTTCAACAGGAAAAAGAAAAAAAAAACCCAACCAGTGAGTAATTAAACAGGAATAAAAAGGAATGACATGGCAGCTGTGGACCGTGTTATTCTCTAGTCCCTAGACAGGGACGGGCATTGAAATAGCCTGTCTACTGGGAATTAAAAAAGAGGCACAGAAGGGGAAAAGTGGTTTCTGAATGCCCAAAGTTGACACCGTCTCACTAAAATAAAGGCAAAAGGGAAATGGAGTAGATGGCTGCTCTGAATTGTGTCTGGGGACCGGATCTGTGGGTGTGCCTATTGGAGCTGTGGACCATCCTATGGTTGGTTCCCATGTGGATTCAAGGAATACGATCACCTCCAATAAGCGGAAAATGCTGTCAGTGATGGACGGAAAATTCCTCTCTGCCCCAGGAGGTGTCAGAAGCCCATTCAGCGTGTGGATGCTGACTGCCTCCAGGCATAAGCAAAAGGCAAGTTTGTGTCAGTGACCAGCACAGTTTCTGACATGCAATGCCCATGACACTGAATATTAAGGGTAAGAGAGATCAATGCCTTGTTTTATAGAATTCAAGGTTTATACTCTAAAAGCCTGTTTAGAACATGGTTTTCACCCAAAGAGTTAAAAACTGGCTGAACCCTTTTTAACATAAAGGGTGCAATTTGCTAATGATTTGTGTCCATGCACAAATCAACTTAATAGCACTATTTCTGGAAATATTACAAGCAGAGAGAAGAGTTTCACATTCATCAAAGCTGTTTAAACCCATTTGGAGCCTTTTTTTTTTCTTTTTTTTTTTTTTTTGAGAAGCATTAAAAAGATTTAGCAGTTTAAGGAGAGATCAAGGCTATTTTCACACAATTATTTGAAATTATTAAAAACTGCCTTTGCTTTCTCTGAAATGCACACTGGGATGCCATTAGGGCAAGCTCTGACAGGAGTGCGGACAATGGATTTTTCGCCCCCCCCCTTTTTTTTTTGGACATTGTTTGGAAGTGTCTTTAAGGCTCTGGCTATTTAGATCCACAGCTGTGGTGTTCCCTTGAGAAACCTGTATTATTAGCACTCTGTTATAAAGAATCAGAAAATTATTTGTCTTTTAACACTGATGACTATACTTACATGCCAAACTCTTACCAACCAAAAAGCTGTCCTTAAAATGACTTGATGTTAGCAAGATTTTTCTCTCCTCAGCAGGAAGGATAATAGTAAAAACTAACAACTTCTATTTTTATTTCTTTTCCCAATTTAATTAATCATACACTCAGTTTGCCGCATAATACAGTTTGTCTATGTTTTATAGGGTTTATCATGCACTGTGGCACTTCTGAGCTCCTTCACTGAAAGAATCCTATATATTAAGTTTGCCCAAAAAATCTCTTGTGTCCTGAACAAGGCAACATAGTTAAACACGCAAAGTTGCTGTAATACCTCTGTGATTCAGCTCTGCAATGGCCATCGAAATTAAAATTTCCTTTTACTCCAATCTAATTGCAGTTAATTAGGAACATGCTTTAAGCATGCTTCCCATACTGTCAATGTAATCAGTCTTATTCTAGATACAGCCATACCTGCTTGCTAAGCACACACACATTTTGGATATTTGAATATTAATAAATTACCCTTGAGGCAGATGCAAACAGTTTTCTGAGTCAATACGTTGGGTTTTGGTGAAAAATGCTTTAAGAAGTTAAACAGTAACCATGTTGCCCAGCCAGGCCATGAAATGAAGCTGAAATGATCTTTCAGGGGACTCCCTGTCCAGTGTCTTAGGAGGTATATGATCAGTGTGATTTAAGAAAGTGAGTCTTTCTGTAGGAAAAGGGACTGGGAAGGCAGACATAGGAATGAAGAATGCACACTGGAAACGTTTAGCTTGCACAGATAAACAACCAACACCTAATGGCATCATAAATCATGAGACAAACCTCCTTTCTTCATCCAGCACAAGGTCTGCCAGATACTACTACAGGATGCCAATTGTATATAGTATATGTTTGCTTATTGAATGAAATGAGAGGGTTCAAAATAATAAGCAGATGAGTATTTATGAAGTATTCAAAAAGACAAGGAGTTTCCTGCTTTTCCTGCACCTCCAGTCCTTTCCCTGCTTGTTCATATTCTCCTCCTTTGGGTTGACAAACACAGCTTTGTATGTGAGATACAGACACATGTGTGCACACACAAACACACACGTGCATACACACACGCATGCATCTATCAACTTGAAATTTGTTTTAAAGGCTGCTCTTCAACGTCTGGTGGACTCATGACATGCATCAACAGGATACAGACACATTCACTGTTTTCTTGCAATCAGCATTAAACAAGTAGAATCAGTCCACCAGTGCCCTCCATTTCCACTCTGACTTTCATCAAGAGATCTCAGAGGATGCTACTATGATATATAATCCCCAGAATGCCAGCCTGAGTGTTGGCAGCTCTTTTTTGCAAGCAAAATCATAACTGTTTTGTGGCAGCAGGACCAATATAATCAATACTGTTGCTTTCCCCTTCTCCCTTTCCAAGGTCCTAACCAATTGTTTGCTCCCACCTCTACATCTTTCACTGGTCCAGGACAAATGTTGGTGACCCATGTGGTAGACAGCATCAGAGAACTAAATATGGTGAAAAAATAGCTTTCTTTGAGGGTGGAGAAGTCTATGTTTGCACCAAGTCAGGCCCCAGTCAGGACTCACCAGATCTGTGTTTGTGCTGGTACATCCAGCACCAGGGTAAAACAAGTGGTCAGTACCATGCCTGCTGAAGCTATCACTGCCATTGAATATCTTACCTGTAATCTAAACCAAGATTTACATCTGGGGTTCTGCCTCTTCTCAGATCACAATTAATAGTCTAATCTTTAGTTATCCCCTCCAGATCACAGAGAAAGACAGCAGAGACAGGATGCAGTCCCAGCAGTCTGCTTACTGGGTCTGCATTGCCGTGATAGAGAAACCCTGTTTAAAATGGCTCTTAAAAAGTTTTCAGCAACTTGCTTCTCAGGATATATAATTGCACATTACTTGTGGCATTTTAATCACTTCTGAAAATACTGTCTGGAATTGTAAAGTTATTTGAAGACAAAGCAATCTCCAGCATGCATATTTTAAACCGGGCTAACGGTAGAAGTCTGCATCGGGCACATTAACTAGGCGTTTTCCCCCTTCCTCCCCTGAACTGCATGCCAAAAGATGTATGATCCACTTCCTGAGCTGGGTCACCTTTAAGAGCACAGTGACACGCCACAGAATTATTCGCCGGTCCTCACCAGAGATGTCTGCAAGTGCAAAGCCTGTGACAAAGGACTGAAATGACAGCACTTTGACTCACTTCTACATTGTGTTTGTTTAGGAAGGTCCTAGAAATTGTATTTCACCAACCACATTCGCTATCAACACACAATTATCTGGCTTAATCATGTGGAACAGTGGCAAATTCACCTGGGGCTTAAGAACTAATGACATTCTCGTCTGAGCTGCTTTAGTGAAATGGCCTAGCACCTGAAGCAGGAACAGCAAGATTGCTCAAGAAAATTTGGTTTTCTTTTTTCATTTCACAGCATAGGGGCTCTGCTCAAATCAACAAACGCTCCTGATTAAATAGCTGTGGTAGTTGACTTATTTGCACTTGTGTGTATGGCTCTGAATGTACATTGAGAATCCCTAACCTTTACAGGAAAAGAATTGTCTGTGACTTGTTTTTAATACCTTGTCCTTTTGACATAGAAAACAGTCAAATAATTTGGTATTTGGTAATTTTGTTATCATGAGATCTGTAAGTGTGGGTAACCCCCAAGATTCCAAAACTAGCATGGGGGCAACAGAATAAAAAATGAACCAACAAACATCTTTTCTCATGCTGAATATATTTGTATCTATTTTTGTCTGAAGCCTGGGCAGGGCCATTTAAATTCTGCTTGCTCAACAGAAACTCAGGCCCTCATGTTGGCCTCCTCCCCTACTATACAGGAGATGAGTTGTGTGGCTGCTAACTATGCCACTCAATCTCAAAAGTTTACAGGCTAGAAAAGATGAGAAACTGAGTTTTCAGTCTTTCAAATGCTTCTGAAAAGGGCTAAGAAGTGTTGGGGGATCACCCACTACTCCTATTTTGACTGTGGGAAAAATACTACCCCAATTTCCATGAATAAAGCCTCGAAAAAATTTCAGAAAGATATATTAGGTGAGGTATAGTATAATAGTATAGTCTGTCCTTCATGCTCAAGGACTCTGCATCTGAGCAAAACATTCACAGACTTGCAGAGACAACCACAAAGCAAGGCAGCCCTGAACCGGGTTTGGTGTGACATCTTCCCTGCAGTGAAAATTAATTAACATTAACTACAATATGGATATTGGCTCAAATTGATCTACAGATGAAATGTAGTTCATAGAGATAAACTGCACGGCCACCCTCTCAGAACTCATTCTGCATTCAACTAATAATATTGTACCCTACTAATGCAGCAGCATCATGCAGGTGTATTTGTAGGGGAAGCCTCCCGCACAGCCTCTATACCCTGATTACTCCCACATGAGCACGAGAAGCACTCATGTGAAGTAGTGTGGAAAGCAGTTTTTTGCTAGATCACATGTAGCCCACATTTCAGAAGCCTGGTGCCCCATCACTGGTTCCCTGGTCCATTGTAACATAGCTCTGGTTGCAAAATCTCTGGTTGAAGGAGTCAGTGATTCAGGAATCTCTTAGGGAGTAGCACTATTGCAGACAGTCCTGCTACGTTATGTGCAAAAGGTATTTCCCTTTTTGGGTTAGTTCCTTGGCATAGTCAGGCATAAATCTGGCCCAAAGATTTTTACTGAAAGAACAAAGGCAAGTCCAGTTTTGTAAATATAGGGCATGAAAACAGCCATAGCAAGGAAGCTGTGCAAAATGGTCACAAGTGAAGTGAGTTTGGTTTGAGGTTGGTCCCTAGAGGAACTGGTTTGATGGCTCATCATGCCATTTAAATGGAAAGAGATGCAAGTCTGCAGCAGATGGACTGAGATAGAAAAGAGTAGAGGGGCAGTGTTATTCAGATCAGCTTTAATGCAATGTTCAAGCATCTCAGGAGGAGGCTAGAGTATTATCTTGTGGTACTATAGGAACTACCTGAACAGGTAAACAAGAATAATTTGTGAGGGAAATAAGTTTTTCACAGCAAGCCCTCTGTTCTGTAAAATGCTGAAGCTTACCTGGAGAGCCCACTACAGGACAAGCTGTCACCACCACCACAACCACCATTGAAGCCCTCAGCCTATTGCATTGCCCCTGGAATTTCTCAGGTATCTAAAGACTCAGCTTCTAACATGCACCTCAACATCACTACTATTGACCTCATGTGGAGCTTGGGGTTTTTAGGAGCCCCAAAGAGAGTCCACCTATTTACTTAACAAGCACTGGGCTCGGCACTGTCTCAGCAAGTGCATGACAGACTGCCCTTGGTCTCTGCACTGGGCTTTGCACGGCTGCCAGGATTATTTCCCCCTTGATGTCTCACTCTGTCATAATTGTAGTTCCGTCAGCTTTTTAAATCTTAACTCACCCTTGGTATAAATCAGTATAGCTAGACTGAAGTCAGCAGTTACAGCAAATAATATTGACAGAGTATCCAGTCAGTAAATCCAACTCACTGACATGTAGAAAGTTCTTCTTCAATATATCTGTGTCACTGCTTCTGTAAGACTCCTGTGTGCTCTAAGACAAGGCCACGCTTTAATACCGGCATATATAACAGTCAGGGAAAAGACCATCGTCACCAAACCAGTTGTGTTTTGGTGACAGATAGGGGGATAAATGCAGTCAGCATGGATTTGTGTGGCTGCTGTGACATCAGTGCATTGCCATCGAGAGCACCTCAGTGAGTTCAACAATTTGAGGACACAATAATTTCACTGTACACCAGCGAAAAAGAGGCACTGGGATAACAGGGGGAGGTGCTTCCAAATGGTCTTACTCTATGGTCATTTTGGACGTTTTGCTGTTAAGGTTGTAGTACTGGTTAAATGACAAAGAAGAAAATATGGGGCTGGATGCATTAATGCAGGTATGTATGTGGATCCTATCATTAAAGCGTTCCGTGACAGGCCCTACGCAGGAGTTACAGTATGTACAGTCACTTATCACTAATAGTAGGTTTCATTGAGCATATCTGAATCAGGAAATACGGTAATTTTCTCAGTCACCAAGTGGAAAATATTTATGGTGCAACAGTTTAATATATCTGTACTTAATATTTCTAAGATTGTACCTGATGACATAATAAGAGTTTGAGTTTAAATAACAGTTGGATGATTTGGGGAAGAAAAAAACCCCAAAACTGTACTGTTAGAAATCTTACTCCTTTATACAAAACTTTTTCCATGTTCATCAGGATTGCCAGCCTGGGGCAAGCTTAATTAAAGTCAATGGAGAAAATAATTGAATACTTAAAAGTGCTATTTGGGGCTCACAGAGCTTGAATGACTCAAAATATGAAATATTCAATTACTAATAATTGTGAGGTTTTGTTTGGTGAGCATTTTGTCATTCATTCCACACTTCATGTCCTTCCCTTTTCTTTCTCTGATAGACAAGGGTTAAAGGAGAAGAAAATTAGAAGCTCGGCAACTGGGGTGAAGAGGTACCCATGTTTCCCGAACCATTCACTGCTCATCATCCTGGTCTCTCCTTTTTGATTCAATCCTTATGCTTGCTGTTTACTTGCTTTTTCTTTTCCTTTCTTATGGAAACACACACTTTCTTCTCTCAGTCTCTCTTTTTGGCTTGTTCAGAGTGTGATCATGATTTGTGAGGCGATGATCTGGCTTTGAACATGACCTGACATTTAGCAACTTTGTTGGTTTAGGTGCCTGGGAGAGTTTGAGTTTCCTACTGACTTGGGTACACCGATTAACAAACCCAAATGCTTTGAATGGTGATTTGGAACAAATGATGCCAGGGCTTACCTGTTCCACACAAGCTTAACAGGCCTGGCAAAGCGAAAGTCTTTTAGTCAAGGACAATGAAACTTAAAATGGTTTTATTTACTGGATCTCAGTATTAGAGGAAGTAAGCTCAAATCTAAATATATACCCTGCCCAAAGATGACTGAGATTCCAAACACTGAGTTTTCTATCATGGGCGGCAGAGCTCATTTAGGATTGATGCTTCAATAAATGAAGACGAGGTCTGCTACAAGTCAAGCAATTTCCTCAACTTTAGAATTAAAAACAAATTAAACCAATGTTTAGATCAATGTATGAAAGAGGGACATGAAAGAAATCACCCTGCCAGGCCAACATTTAATGTTGCCTACTTTCCAAATATACCCCAAGTGCTATGAATAAAGGACAGATTGATCTTCGTTTTGGGCGGTTCAACAGTTCCAGAATGACTGGAAGAAACGAGGGTAAGGTTCATTAAGTGACTGATGGGGACAGGCTATTTGACTGAACAATTTTTAGCATATTTTGCTAAAGAAAAAGAAATGATAAAAGAAAATCCTAACCTGGGGAAATGGCAAATTAATTAACATATTCTCCAGTACTTAACAACACCTCAGTAGAAGACAACTCTTAAAATGTGAAACCCTTGACATTGCCAGCATAGAAAAATAAAGTACATGTCTCTCAGTGGGTACCAGGGACCTATATTATGTCCTACTGTTGGTTACAGAATTTTCAATATTTTCTTATCCTTTTTCACTCATATGAACTGCAGCTTATAGCAGTGGTAATCATTTCCTGTGTTTGAAAAAGAGATGAAAGCATTCATGGATGAAAGCAAGTTGGATTTAATCTCCTTCTCTCTCATCCAGTGCACTGTACTGATCATTTTCCAAAAAAACAAGACTTAAGCTCATTTTTGTCATGACAAAACTAGTTTCATAATAATCAGATGGCAATTCCTAGTGTACACAATTCTAATATAATTACCAGGAGGAAATGTAGAGGGAGTTGCAGGTTTGAGATAAAGAAAAGCCTGTGAATTTTGTATTAATGTCTCAGACTCTCTTATTTGTGCAAGTAATCAATCTTTCGGGGAGTAGAATAGTAATTCTTTGTGAAAAAATGACAAGAGTCTGAGGAAGAAAGAAGATAATCTGAGTTTCATTCTGTACACAGCAGGTCAGCTGTGATTGACAAAGCTCATCACAAAACTATAGCTCCCGGAATAATCCCAATAGCAGAGTTTCATTTGCAGCCGAAGCAGTGTTAATGACATGTTTAACAGCTGCTTGTTGAAGTTTGGAATCTGCATTAACCTGCAGAGCAGTGAACAGAGAAATGAGGGGAAGTATTGAAATCAAGCCTTCATTATGCCGACAGCCCAGGGTAAGGGGTAGCAAGGGGTTCGTGGAGGAGGAGGGCAGAGAGGGGTAGGTTTGGAGGGTTCAGTTGCAGATAAGGATAGTCAAGGAGATGACAGCATCCGATCAATGAACACAAAAGGCTGCAAAAGGGAGCTGACATGCTTGACTCAAGGTGCCAAGGAAGGGAAAAATTAGACACCTGGAATGAACAAAAAGGAAGAGGTGGAAAATGAAGGGCTGACAGCATGTTTTGTGGGGAGGAGAACCAACAGCATCAAGTCTTGCAGGATATCAACACTCTTCAGCCAACCTGGTCTACAGCCTTTGCCTGCCCTGTAAAAGGGACCAATTTCACATCTTACAGTCTCCTGCTGATGTCTGTTTCAAGATAAAAGGCTATTCCCTAATAAAGAAACAATGACGGGACACTGAATGCCACACTAGTATCTAGAAATGACAAATTTAGAAATCCTGGTCTGACTCCAATCTTTCTGTACCAATGCAGGTGTTAAGAGCAAAAGCGTGTGCTTGAATTTCCCATATACGGTGTTGTTCTATGTCAACTCCTTCTCTCTGAGTGCTACTACTAACATCAGTGACACACAAGCAAAGGGCAAAGGCCTGGAAGTCTCTGAGCTCGATTTGCATGTTTCAAAATGCTAGCATTGCCAGCAGTCATTTTTTGATGGAAATGGAAATGAATGTAGACATACACATACAGTACCTTCATAGGTTAAACAAAATGTTCCATGCTGTGTTTTGTTACTCCGAGTACTGGGATCAGGTATGGTTTCCATTAAAAGGCATTGGAAAGCCATGCTTCAAAAAAAATATGTTGACTTTTCCTGTCTGAGGAGCTGTTTAGTCAGCATTTCTCAATGGACTGGGTTGTTCCCTGTGGCTTCATGATACAAATGGGACACACTTAATCCTTTAGAAAACCATATAATTTAGACCATAAATTGTAGGTGGAAGGCACTTAACTTCCAACTGATTCCCAGACTGGCTTAGGATTCCAGACAGGTAAATCCAAGCACGTTACAGCTTGAACTAAAGGACTCCCCAGCTGCCTGAGAAAATTTCTTTACAAAGTGAGGCACTTGAAAACAAAGTTACATTTGCAGTTAAGTTAGGTGTAGCTAGGTTAGGCTCAGTAGGCTCGTCACACTGTCTCCAATCTATTACTAAAGGTACCTTTACAATTAACGTAAGTTACCGTACCTGGGAAGCTGGAAAAATTTCTGTCTTACTAGAATAGTATTTGATATTTAGAACCAAGACATCCCAGGGGCAAGTGCAGGCCATGAAAAGCAAATAGAAGTTTGGAGTTGGGCAAGTCTGACCCAAGTTTAGAGGTCACACTAATGATAAGGTCTACCATTTGAACTGCCTATGGTTTCTTTCACATGCCTACAGCTTCAGTGTTTTATTTGTTACCTCTTTTTTATTTTTAATTCATATGTCTTTGTCCCTAGTGAGGGTCAAAATCTCTGCTCTGGAACAACACTGTCTGGGAAGCAAGCCAAAACACAGTTGATGCTCTCTGAAAACAACAGGAGAAAGCAGAGTAACATTGACTTGGCATGGTCCGGAGGCTAGAGCAGGAGTCAGAGACCTGTGTTATATAAATACCTCCAGAGTCACTTATCATAGGACCAAGGGCGATATTTCCTGACGTTCTTAGTCAGAAGGGGTTTTGTTTACAGAAAAATCAAAATTAGGCTAAATATTGAATGTTCCTGTGGTCATTTTCTCTCACTTGCTTGACTCCATGTGGTGAACATGTTTGAAAGCATTCTGGTGAGGAGTCTTTTCACAAGCATTTTAGCAGACAACCTTCTGACATCTTAAGGCACCTATCAAACCAAACATTGCACTAGGGCAAAAGTAGAGATAGAAACGCAAGTAAGATAGAAGTTACATGCATCATCTCTCTGAGTTAAAATCATCAACTAGCACAGAAAATATATGTATTCTGTTAGTCTAGCCTCTTGTCCAGAAAAGCCTTCTCATCCTGTGAAAACTTTTACTTACTCTGGCAACTGTCCTGGGGACTTAGGTGTTTGAAATCAGCCAAACTGTGGGATAATTTTCTTATGTTTAAACAGCCATTTGCTGACAGTGAATAATGTCAGATACTGCTTTTAGTCTTCTTTATGCATACCTGCTAGCTATTGCATTATCAAAAGACTTAGATAGTATTGTTAATTTGTCCCCTAAAACATGTGCAATGGATTTACACAGCCCCTGATGGTTTTGACAGTAAAATCTACTCCTGGGATAGTCTCCTTAATCCGTGTTCCCAAACAAACCTGAGGGTAAAGACTGAATGATAGTAAGCTGTTGAATTTGAAAATAAATAACAAACAAAAGGAAATGAGATATATCTATGGAACAATTCCGCAGTGTGTTTAAATGCTTTTTGTTTTGATTTTCACAGCTTCTTTTTAAATTAAATTACTATGTTAGACAGAGAGTTTTCTCAGCAAGAACTTACAAAGCATGTTATTTTCAGCTCAGCCTTTAATTTTGCAGTGGCCGAGAAGTTTATTATAGAGGATACAAAGACAGAAAGCAGGGTTAGTCTTTGGATCTAAATACACAAAGACTCAGTCACTAGAATACCAGTTCAGTTGCCATTCCATTCCACTTCACAATATCAGAGTATCACAACTGCTATTGAATCTTAGCATAATTTATTAATTTGGATATGTTCTATGTTATAGTAATAGACATCGAGGGATTTGGTGTCATGATGTACTTACTATCTGTGCTCTCCATATCTGACTTTGTCAAGGTCTCTTTCTTCTCCCATTTGGCTTCCCCAGAATAAAGTTAGGTAGTACCTGCTAGCATTAAGTAAAACTCAATTTAATTTGGCTGTGCAGAGGTTGGAAGACAGGGCTTGCAGAAGCTGTGAGAAAGAGTAGGCAGAAACTACAATCTATGGAGTTTTTCTTGGAGATAAATATTTCCTGATGTAATCAAGCAGCACTTAAATCAAAATAGAAGTCAGTATCACTCTGTTGGAAAATACCCCTTGGGAAACAATACTATTGTGTTAAAGTGTGCTGTTGCCATCTCCAATGACCATGACTTTACATCAGGTCTGCTTAATGTTCTCCATTAATAGTAGCCAGCTTTGCAAGAGCTTTAGTGAGGCAGACAGTATCACAGTACCTGAAGCACAGAGCACTGGAGTTACTTGACACCCCTCATTGGATCAGAGGTACACTCCACCATCCATTTAGCCACACAGCTTCCTCATGCAAAGTATTCACCAATCTGACAGTTGAAGCAGCAAGGCTTGTCCAAGTAAATTGTCAGCAGTATTCCAGGAAACTGGGATATTCATGCATAGAAATGATGATGAAGCAACTGAAATGTCCTGAAAGCTAGCAATATGAGTCAGTTATAGAGAATAAATTGGAAAAGCATAGATTTGATGGACGGACCACTTGATAGATAAGGAATTGTCTGTATGGTCCCACTCAAAGAGCTGTGGTCAGTGTTTCCGTGTCCAAGTGAATATCCATAACAAGTAGCATTCCTTAGTAGTCAGCACTGGGACTGGCACTGACATTTTTGTCAGTGACATGGACAGCATGTTCAAGTGCACCCTCAGCAAGTTTGTGTAGTGCAGTCATCACACTGGAGAGAAGGGATACCATCCAGAGGGACCGTGACTGGCTTGAGAGGTGGATCCATGCAAACCACATGAAGATCAA
The DNA here is from genome assembly GCA_022605575.1 of Laterallus jamaicensis coturniculus. NCBI lineage: Eukaryota > Metazoa > Chordata > Aves > Gruiformes > Rallidae > Laterallus > Laterallus jamaicensis. The sequence goes on along the minus strand of JAKCOX010000023.1, from coordinate 6,016,448 downwards.
TGAAGCCCAAGTCCTGCACGTGCCTCGGAGCGATCTCAAGCACACCTTCAGCTTGAACAGAGAATGGATTGAGAGGAGAGGGACATGGGAGTGTTGGACAAGTGCAACATGCACTGGAAATGTGTCCTTGCAGCCCAGAAAGGCATCTTTATCCTGGGCTGCATCAAAAGAACTGTGACAAGCATGTTGAAGGAGGTGATTCTCCCCTGGTACTCTGCTCTTGTGAGACCTCCACTGGAGTGCTGCATTCAGCTCAGTAGCTCCCAACATAAGAGGTATGTGGACCTGTTGGAGCGATTCCAGAGGAAGGCCACAAAAATTATGATAGGGCTGGACCACCTCTCCTAGGAAGACAGACTAATAAAATTGGCCTTGTTCAGCCTGGAGAAGACTCTAGGGAGACCTCATTGCAGCCTCCCACTACCTGAAGGGGGTCTACAAGAAAGCTGTAGAAGGGCTGTTTACAAGGTCATGTAGTGATAAGACAAGGGGTAATGGCTTAAACTAAAAGAAGGTAGATTTAGATTAGACATAAGGAAAAAATTCTACCCTGTGAGGGCAGTGAGGCCCTGGCCCAGGCTGCCCAGAGAAGCTGTGGCTGTCCCCTCCCTGGCAGTGTTCAAAGCCAGGTTGGATGGGGCTTTGGGCAAGATAGTCTGGTGGAAGAAGTCCCCGCCCATTGCAGAGCATTAGAACTAAGTGGCCTTTGAGGTCCCTTCTGACCCGAAATATTCTATATTTCTATGATAATTACATATATTTGCATGTTTTATTAACCACTGAGCACACTTACTGAACACACACTCACACACACACCCTGCCTTTGAAGCTAAGGATATTAATCTGAACTGGTATTTATGCTTCATCACGAAGAAGTCTCTCCACAAACAGTGGGATCAACCTTTTACACAATACAGAACTGTCAAAACAGAGATTCCCAAGCAGAAAAAGGAGAGCATGGACAAGTTAAAGAATACATAGATCTTCATCCTTTTTTGATGAAAAAATGTCACAATCCTCCTGTAGATTTTTTACAGTTGTTCAATTTCAGACCAAGAAAAGGAATTAAAAAAAAAACCTCTCAACTTTTGACAAAAGATACATCACTTACAAACACTATAGCCTAATATGGTGTAAGGAAGCAAGAAGATTTTGACACCTTTTAGTGGAAGCATGTGCTACATTTACAGTTAGGATTTCAGGGCCTTTTTCATAGCTAGATAACAATGAGGTGGCAAGAACATAAATGAGAATCAAACTCCATACCTGTCTGAACAAATTTCTTTCACTAATGGGTTGAATTGCAGGAGATGATCTTGTTGCCATATGTGCATTTTGCTCCTCTTAACCATATGGCTTTATTGCTAAGCAAAATATTTCTAGATTTCTATTTTTTTCATCTCAAGCTGGGACAAATGTCAGCATTTTGAAATTTTTCCCACATTAAGAATCAGGGGGAAAAAAATGTATCAAAGCAGTTAAAATATTTCCTTTACATCTCAGACTTTTACAAAAGTTTATAGTATAATTAGTCTAGCCTGCAAAGCAACCCGTTATTTTGAGCTGAAAATGGGGATTTTTATACAGAGAAGGTCAGAAAAGGAATGGCAATTTATCACAGTTTGGAAAAGTTTGAGTTTGAATGAATCAGCATATTTAGCAAACAATATTATTGAAGACAAGCATTTTTCCCAGTTGTCTCCAAATAAATATCATGCGTGCTTTGTGATTTGAAAGGAAGCCAATGAACTTTATTTTAGAGCAGGAAGTGGCTTAGGGAAATGTGGAAGTGAAAGAGGGAAGGGAGACAGACAAAAATTTTGTAGAGGATCAGAGGTTTCAAATCAGAGATGGAATGGAGCACATGAAGACGCAAAGAAAATGAGCAAGTAAATGGGGAATGGCAAAGCACAGAGCACGAAGATAAGGAGGAAGTAATCAGCAGAGCTTTGGTAAGTACTGTGATTTCACCCGTGGCAAAGACAGAAAATGTGAGGTCTGACATTTTGTCATTAACCTTCTTTTGCACCTGAGTCAAGAAGGGCTGACAGTCATGAGAAAACATTAAAACTGGCCTGTGTTGTAAACACCCATTACCACACACAGCATAGGAGGTGCATTTCTGGAGTGCATCTTGTGGTTTAGTTTCAACCAAAAGGTTCAGCTTCGCACACCCTGAGAATACCCCATAATGTGAACCAAACTGATAAGAAGAGCCAAAGGTAGATTAGCTTCAGTAGCACACTCCTGAGATTGAAAAAAAAAAAAAGCTAATGTACCAAATCCTTGGCTAGCTTTGTACAGATGTGTGGCAAGCTGTCTTCCCCAACACAGAAGGACGAAGCCAGTCAGAGCACCCTCCCTTTGAAACTGTTTCCTAGCTGGAGGGAGAAACAGTGGAGAGCTGCATGAAAGAGTGACAGCCACTTTTTAGGGTTTTCCCACCAATGTCCAACTCACATTACAATTAGAAACTATAAATGAGCCTTCGTCTTTCCTTTGCTCACAAGCATGAAAGATCAAGACCACTGATAATCTGGAGAGTGAGGACAGGAAAAAAAGATGTGAAATAATCTCCACCTCATTTCAAGGCAGAGATGCTGGTTTTCTGGTACATTTTGGGGCAGAATGCAGCAAGCAGTCCTGTCCTCCAGTGCCCATGGCTGAGAAGCATGTTCCTCAGCTATGTGATCCAACAATGTGAACAATATCCATAGTCACATATTCCAAAACAAGGTTATTCCATACTGAGAACGAAGACACGGGGAACCTTCACCTTGCCACAGCTGAAGGGGATTTAGCCGAAGTCATCCATTCCTGAAGCATTCTTAGATAGCTCAGAAAAAGGGACCTCATCTTGTTAAAACCAACAACATTAATCTATAAGCAGATGCATTCTTTGCTATTTTATATGAGAGCAAATATATGGACAAATTATTACATATTTCATAATAATTTGAGGTTTTAAGAATGCAGTTATGCATGTTTTCCCTGGTATTTTTAAAGGTCATCCATCCTTTTCTTTCAAAGATCAGAAGTATGAACTAACTCCAAAGTAAATGCCCAAGCATGCAAAGCGTCCCTCCTCTGCGACATGACCTAGGTGTTTGTCCCTTTCCTTGCTTTGATCTTTTTCCAGTAGCATGCAGACTCTATATCTTTTAAGTCTGAATTGAACTTGCTAGCCCCTAATGACCGAGGAAGTTCAAAACTGAACCATTCATTGCTAGTAGGAATATAGAAGTCTTCCACACCTTAGGCTGTCAACATGGAAGAAGATGTACATGATTATTTCTCTTTTAAATTAGAGTTATTCTATAGCTGCTGCTAAAACTAAATTTTAGCCAGTGTTGCCATGCAGCTTGTTATCACAGAAAGCTGCTGTGTTCAGGACCAACAGTCCTTGTCACTGTCTGTGTAGAGAAATATTAGATCAATCCTTCAGTGGCAAGCAGGAATTGACTCCCCTTTTCTGTCCAGAATAGTAGGAAATGTAATCAGGAAGCATGTTTAAAGAAAAAGGATCGTTGTTCTGCAAAACCATAAGCAGAGAATTTTTGGGTGAAATTAAAATACACTTCTGGGAGGTAGGAGCTGATGCAATTTGGCCATTACTGCCTCTGCTGGATTTTGGAGCATCATTATTTCTAGTGATACTGTTGTGTCAGAGTCAGCTGCCACTTGCAGTGGCGGTGTTCACTAAATGGACCTCTGGTTTCCTTTTAGACCAGTCTCACGTTGGCCTTTGCTCACTGCAGACCTACAGCATGGGTCATTAAATCCAGAGGGTCTCACAGTGCAATACTTCAGCTCCACGAAAGGTGTGAAGATGATGAGGCAAGGAGAAGGGGAATTAGCCAAGGGATCCTTAGAAGACCATTCAGGTATTCAGCTCCCAGGGATATGGGAGTTTATGAGGCACTGCACTGACATTTCCAAACCAAAATTCACAGTAACTAGACAAAAAATCCTTAATATTAGATGTTTTCTGTAGACAATTGCATTTTCCTGCAGGGGTGGAATAAGACATTTTTCATCTTTGTGTGGGATCAAAAGTTATTGAATGGTGACAACTTGTATGTCAACATGGTCAAGTCTTACTTTCAGTATGTGCTAAAGAATGTTGCAGGGTATACATAGGTACCAGCACTTTCTCCTTGAACTTAGAAATAGGACTTCACTCTACAGTTCTGTGCAAAGACAGCGACTCATTACCTAAGCTTTTGTTTATTATGTGGGTAGATGGCTAGGAAGTACATATCATACTACTTTATTATAATGTGTACAGATTTAGTTATTTAAGAGCAAAATAATGAGCCATTAAAAAGCAGCTGGCTGGGAGACTAGAGTGAGCAATAAATCTATCTGATAAATTTAGCTTTCTTTTTCACAATTCCACCCATTATTAAAATCTCTTTTAAAGCCTGTGAATTGATTTGAAGCAGAGCTCTGTGGATATCTGATACACTCTCTCCGGGGGAATTTGGAGATCGCAGCATGTTGTGAAAGAGCAATGAACTTACTGTCCCTTTTGCAAGTCATCAATGGGAACTGCTGTCCTAGAGAGATAGCAGCTGGATCCCAGTGAGAATAAAGGTTGAGAGCTGCTGTTATGTTCTGGGATGGTTAACTTGAGTTTCTTACTCCGTTGTCTTTTTGGTAGGGATGTACTCTGCCTCTAGCCAAATTTTGCAGGCAAACTGGAAAACCAATACTTTATTTTCTGCATGTATGTTTGTGTATTTCAAATACTCTTTGCATTGAATGTCTACATGTAATGTCAGACAAAAAGGACACTCCAGACTGCAAGAAATGGATTTCTTGAAATGCGATCATATCAGTATGCAGAAAGTGTTTTTGGCATACTTCTGCTTTTTTGCTTTGTTTCAATCTGTTATATTTTGGGTTTGTGCAATTCATACATCTCTGATTTAAGAAGTAATTCTGTTTTAAAAAGGCTACCCAGCAGAAGGCACTGGCACGTGCAGAATTTGCCCAGAAACAATCCTACCAGAAGTGACTGATAACCCCAAATTGTTTTTCTGACTCTGCAATATCATGAAATTAATAGCAGTCCTCTTCTTGCTCAGGCAGCCAACATGCTGCAGGAAAGCTAAAATCTTACTTGAGGTTTGCTTATCAGAAAAGAGAAAACTTTGATTCTCTAAGTCAGGAGTAGATGAGTGCACATCATAGCAATGTTATGACCATTTAATCGTTTTTCCATAAGAAAAGATTAAAATGCCTTAGTTATGCTAGATTAAATGCTCATTCGATAATTGCAATGGACAGTATGCTTTCAGAGTAGGAGAATTAAATTAAAAGAAAGACAACTACAGAAAATGTACTAGTGGTAGAATTAGACAATGTTTCATCAGTCCCTGATGTCTCTACAGTAATGAACCTGTCAAAAGATAATAATATTTTAGTGAAAGGTGTGATTGGATAAGTCACGTTATTTATTAACTGTTACCCTAAAATATCACTTTTGTCTTATTATTAAAGAATGGTTAGAGGGCAGCAGGGATGCCTGACATAAAGCATTAAAATATGGATTATGGCTATAACAGGCCGCGGAGTGTATATGCTGTGCTGTAAACTCTGTAGCATAACTTGCTAATACCCAATGACTAGGAGCATTCAGGAAACCATAAACCAGCAGACTTTATGTAAGTTCTTTGGATTGATTTGGTAATTCAGTACTGTATTTAGCTAGCTCCCTAGGGCTATGTTTGTCAAAACACCTTAACTATCCAGTCTCTACATCTTTAGCTTCTAAACTTGATTTTCAAATCATTGCAATTATTTTTCTTTTTTTTTTTTTTTTTAATGATGGTGATGATGGTAATAGGCAGGAGGTGTGTTATGGAAAATGGAACTACACAGCAGCAAAACCACCAGCAAAACTTTGGTCAAAGATCACAGCAAGCTCTCTGGCATTCCCATAGCACATGTTTTTTATTGCAAGACCAGACTAGGTCATCTAGCTGCATGGTAAAGAAGGGATCTTTATAAGTCCACCACACAAGATAATGAAGGAGGAAATACGCAGGGGCGCTACGGATAAGAGCAAAAGAGCTATTATGAGAAGGGAAGGATGTGGCTACTATAATGAGATCATATCAAAACCACAGATAGTATGTACACAGAAAGGACCACTCAAAACATTACTTCTTTTGTTTTTGTAAAAGCAGCAGAAGTGAAAATTCAGGTACCCAGGTTTCCCAAGCAATGCCTGACATTTCTAACAACAACAAAAAAAGCAAGGCACTAATAATTTTATATTTAGTTTATATTTTCGACCCATATTTCTTCTGCTCAAGATCAGCAATTACAAGTAGGATTCTGTCAAATCACAGTGCCCTGTAGCAGTTGCTGATTATTCAGGGTATTCTGTTATTCCTGTGTCTGTTAGACCACATCAGACTGATAAAATGCTAGATATGGAGCTGTATACAGTAGAAGCTTTTAACAGCAAACTGTACTACCTTTAACCAACAATAAGAGATCACCTAAAATTATGTCTCAACTTCATTCTCAAGGAAAATGTATCTTGCATTTCCAGAAATTGTTTTGATTAAGAGAAAACGAAAAGTTACCAGTTATACCAAGAAAATAACCTTGTGGAAGGAGAAAAAACTATTTAAAGTGGACCCATTGATAAAAATGCAATTACTTCTGTTAGATGTAACTTGATCCAAAGTGCTAACTGTGGGTTTACAAAACCCCATGTTTCTTGAAACACAAAATCTGCAATAAGTCAAGGGCACCAGAAAAACTGCTGACTTTTTCCATCATTGCAAGGAGAACCTCTGTTAAATGCATTAATTCGGGAAGTAACAGTGGACAACACAGAACTGGCAAAGCCCCACAAGCACATTTAAACTTTCAAGCCTTCTATGAAAGGCTGCTCATAGATAAATCAAGATTTTATAGTAGAAAATACAAAGGATGCATGACACACCGGGAGAGATACCAGGAGCGTCCAGATCAACTCAGCTTCATCAGCAGCATTACTTCATTGGCCCATGGCCTTGCCAGCCTGCTGTTGAGGCATCCAGGGCTGTTTATGGGGACACAATACACATGTGTGCACATACACACCCATGTGAAAAGACAAAACCTCATAGGCTACATAGGCACATGCATAATTTTTACACTTTGCTCTTAATATTGAGTAAATTCTATGCATGTTATTCCACCATATTTTTAAAAATTAACGTTCTCAGAACCAAACTAGGTTACTCAGAAAACCCAAATCCTGGAGCTGAAGCTACACTGCTGTTTGGTTAAGTATACATATAGTATGTTTTCCTTTCTGGGAAAATCCTGAAAGGCTTCCTGACCTGGTTCACATTTGTGAAATTGTGGCTGAATCAGTATTCTGGTATCAGATCTCTGCCATACTCAGAATGATCACGAAGACCTTTTTTCACGGCAAACCAAGGCCCATTGCTGCTGGAAAAATGATGTCAAATATTTTTACTGTTTTACTCTCCTAAGGATGATAAGTGCAAATCGAATATGCAAGTGGGACTATCAGAAATAGGCAGATTATGCCAATGTAAGCCCTAGCACAGGATTATATGAGTGCATGTACTATCGCAGCGTTTGCCATTAACACAGCGCTATTGAGATACCGTGGCTGTAGGAACCAAGGACACCTCACCTACTATGATACCCAGTTATAAAGGAGGGGAGGAGAATGGACATAAATAAAGAAAATTTTTGACTTACTGTAAAGCTGAACAAGCTGCTGCCTAGAATAAGCACATGCAAAAAATGTGAAGACAGTCAACATACTCTCCTAATTTAGAGACCTCCCCAAATACAGTGCAGACCACTCAGGACAGGAGCTGAATAGGAGGTTTCTGAGGCGGTTTGTGGAAAGGCAGTTAAACAGCTTATTTGCACCTTTATGGCTGACAAATAGATAAATAGATAATAGGTAATAGATAAATACATATCTAATACTCAAACGCATACCTCTACACACTCTTGCCCCAAGGAAGTTTGGAGCACATGGCACTCTTTGGAAGCAGTTGCTGTAATGGGACAGAAGATAACCCACAGCTCAGATTTCTAGAAAAGCATGAAAAAAAAACAAAAAGAAAAGAAAAAGAAAAAGAAAAAAAAGGGGAAAAAAAGGAAGAGGGAAGATTTGCTTTCAGTTCACAATAGACGGATACTATTTGTAACGTGGCAAATCAAGAGTTAATCTAATTCCCTAAAGCTCCTTATAAAATGACAGTTCTTAAAAGGCCTGTACCTAGACTTACAGCTAAAGATGCAAGATGCAAGGAAGTGGAGAATCAGGCCCACTTGACTCTAATCCTACTGAGTAAAATATATATTTGTACATTAATCAGAGTGTGCACAGAAATACCTATATAACAATGCGTAAGGAAATGAACGGATTAAAGCACAGAAAACTCCAGATGCAGGAAAAGATTTTGCATCCTTATTTTTAGCAGTCAGCATCAGCAAGATTGTCTTTCAAAGGAAGGAGAAAAACTGACTTCACAAAGACACTTGCGTTTCAGGTCAGCGGTACTTAGGGAGTATTTCTGTTCCCAGATGGCTTCCTGAGTATATTTATAAGATGCAAAAAAGGACCTGTGAGTATTTCCGCACTCACTGCATTTTAATCTGGACAAGGGATTAAAGGGAGGTGCTCCCCATTGCTTGCATAACAGTTGCTAACCCGCTCCACATACCAATGCCTGTCTGAACAATTTCCATGCCAGAAGGACAGAAGATGCTTGGCCCCTGTAGCCCTACTAGAAGAGCCAAAGAAAACCAAAGCAAGCAGAGGTACATCAGCACCAAAGATCAGACACAAGTTATTGCCAGCCTCTGTTATTTACTCCTGAAATTCTTTGCACAAGCACAACAATGTACAATGATCAGATAAACAGTACCGCTTTCTTTCTCTTTTTTTTTTCTTTCAAGGTCAGTTCCAAGAAACCCTTGCTAGAATCAGCTAATTAATTTTTGGCCTCTTTAACTACAGGGTATTTGAAGCCACATGTTATGAATCATTTTCAGTTGAGATATTAAAATCAGATTACAAGAGAAAAGCCTTGTAAATATTTGCCTTTAAATGAGGCTAAGAATAAATATATATTCAGTAATTCATCCATATTTAGCAGATATTAAAGAGACAAAGCATAGCTTTAAATTCACTTATCATTTTATACAAAGAGAGGAAATATGAAACTTGGCTTGATTAGCTTGTTTCTTCCTATGCTTTGTAATACCTTATTAAAATTTGAACTTTGAAATTGATATTATCAGTCAAATAATGTCAGCAGAAATATTTAATCTGTGGTTAGAGCTTTATTAATAGAACTTTTATTTGAAGTGTTTTATGTCCAAAGGAAAAAAAAAATAATAAAAAAGAAAGCCTGAAATGGACTCGGAAGGTTGATTCAACTTCACTGATTCCATTTTGAAACTCTCCATAACTTGCTGCTAAGGAAACCTCCCTCAATCTAGGTTCCTACAGGCACGCACTTCAAACTCACAAGACTACTGTGCTCTCACTGGGGAAGCTGCTCCTCTTTGACTGGGAGGCATTCAGGTCTTCCTGCGATGTAAGGGTCAGCTGGCCTACCGCACAAGGCAGACAAAGACTGTTGTGTTCACTGGGAAAGGCTCATAAAAGACGTTTTCTCTTTTCCTCCCTTACTGATGGGATTTCAACCACTAAAGAATGTTCATGCAGTATAGAAGTGAACTGGAGAAATCATTGCTTCTTGCCTGGTTTTGACAAATGAGTAGTGTTAACCGAAGAAGCAGATTTGTAGACCTCTGATAGACCAAACCCCCAAATTAAATGTAATTATTCTGACGAGGATGAGGATGACATTGCAGAGCCTCCAAGGGTGACATTAGAAATAAAAATCTCTTCAGAATTTTGCTTATGGAGGAGCCACATTCATGGAAATCTGAGTGACTGTCATTCATAGTATTCCGTTTTGTGCTACAGTAATGTCATTGGAAATAGATTTCAGTTTCCCTGTAAAGTATCTTTTCATCTCCACTGACACATGCACCAAATACTGCAGAATGCACCCTATAAAGAAATGCATATGAGAGAATCATGAAGTCTTTCTGTGCATTCTTGTTTTTCCAGTAAACACTCCAGTTGTCAGCCCTGTCAGTTATGAATTTGCAAAGACGGGATTTATCTTGAAAATTGCTGGACAGAGAGGAGAGGGAGAAGAAGAGGGAAAGGAAAAAAGAGAGGTAAAGGGAAAGGGAGAAGGAAAGGGAGACGGAAAAGGAGACGGAGAGGAAGAGGGAGAGGAAAGGGGAAGGGGAAATGGGAAGGGGAAGGGGAGACAGAGGACAGAAGGGGGAAAGAAGGAAGGAAGGAAGGAAGGAAGGAAGGAAGGAAGGAAGGAAGGAAGGAAGGAAGGAAGGAAGGAAGGAAGGAAGGAAGGAAGGAAGGAAGGAAGGAAGGAAGGAAGGAAGGAAGGAAGGAAGGAAGGAAGGAAGGAAGGAAGGAAGGAAGGAAGGAAGGAAGGAAGGAAGGAAGGAAGGAAGGAAGGAAGGAAGGAAGGAAGGAAGGAAGGAAGGAAGGAAGGAAGGAAGGAAGGAAGGAAGGAAGGAAGGAAGGAAGGAAGGAAGGAAAAGATAAATGAAGGAATGATGAACGTGTCTTACTGGGAAATGTCTCCTACTGGGCAAATTTTAATGAGAGACCCAGTTTCTCAGTGTGAATATGTGAAGGAATAAAAATACAAATGTTGATTTCACAAGGAATCTGATTTCAAAACTGTTCCATAATCTTAAAGTCTTTTTTAAAATTCAGTGCCTCTACTCATTACTTTGTTGCCACCAAAGTATTCCCTGCGTGAGGACAAATTAGAATAATTCTGGATGCAGTTTAAACCCCCCAAAAACATTAATGTACCCAACTCTCTTTTTTGCACACATAGATAGGTCTGTATATTTGATACATACAAAAATTGCAAGTCACAGCTCTTGGGAACAAAGAAGGGGAAGATAATTCTTGCCATTTCAGCATGATTTTAGTCAAGCCAAAACCAGTACAGAGCCTAAAACCAAAGAATACCTGCAAAGACCCGACCATCCTTATTTAAAACTATAAACAAAACAGAAAGCCTTTTGGGTCTCTACCTCCCTGCTGATTTGTGAACAGCTGTCTTTGATATTACTCCATGTTACCAGCAGAGGTTATGACATCATCCACTGTGAGCAGTTCATGAAGAAAGGCACTGAAAGGAGAACTTTGAATTCTCTACTTGACACTTTCTTTCAGAATGAAATTTATGAAAGGTGTTAGAAATCACTTTATCATAGCAGGGTGAAGGACACTGAAAACTTGACTAAAACCACACAGCCACAACTGATGCTCCTGGATATAGCAAGGGCCATCCTGAGTAAATTGCTTTCCCGAGACTCTGAAAGTGAGTATGAGAAGGAGGATGAGAGGAGCTTATTGCAAGCATGAAGTATTAAAAGATATGTGATAAAAATTCCTGAAGTTTGTAACAGGGGAGATTCTGTTCTGTTGTTGGTGCTGCTTTACAACCAGTTTGCAGGAAAGAAAATGTTCTGTGTCTAATGCTTTTCCTGGCACTGCTCCTTGCATCCCCCAGGCCCATCCACAGGTGCCTGCTGGGTGCAGTCCAAGGCGGGAGGACCACATACCATCTGCAGCATCCCTCAGGAGACCCCAGAAGATCATTGTAGAAATTCATTTAGAATTTTATTTCAAGCAGCATTAACTCTCATTCCCCTTTCCAACCTCCCCACTCAGTGACAAAGTCTTTATTCAGGTATGGAAAAAAAACCCAAACAACCAAAACAAAGGAGAATATAGTTCCTGACAATGAAACGCTGATCAGGGGCAGAAGCTTTGCATCCAACTGTCCTTCGATTTACAGAGATGGTTTTTCATGCCAAACAGGAAAAAAATAAAAAATGCAAAGTGAAGGTTTCTGCTTTGTGCTCCTCCAGCCTCAATCTTGTTTCCTTTTGGTTTAGGAATATTTTGTTGCAGCAATAGGCATTGCTTGGTGCATATAGATGCCATTCATAGCACTCAGCCTGGAGGATAGTAGAGTTTACTTTGTTGTGACAATGTTCTCTCTCACACTTTCTTAGTGTGAATTTAAAGTAAGCTTTTAAATTCCAGTACTTTTATAAATAAAAAAGGCTACCAGATTTGAGATTGGTCACAACAATGAAGAAAAGGGTTGATAGTTGTGACATGAGATCAACTTTTTAAAAAATCATCCATTATTAATGAATGTAGTTTGCATATTTAGATATTATTTGGTTTAATTATTTTCCAAATGCCAAACAGCTACTAAACAAATTATTCTGGTTTCCCTTAATAGTCACAATTTTTGTCTTCATTTTGGGAGAATTTACAAACAACAGTGACATTAAATAGGAGATTGTCAGAAGAAACCAAGGGATCAGGATCCCAAGGGTCACTGCTCTGCCAGGGAAGTTCTTCCCCACAGGGTAGCAGGAGCTTTTCAGAGTCCTGCCCCAAATTATCAATAATCTTAAAGGCAAGTGTTACGTGATTGGACCAGCACCTCTCATATTTTCTCTCTGGCACCCCAGTTTGCTGTATTAATTCAATTCTTCTGTTGGGATGGAGGCATAAAATAGCATTAAAATATGCAAAATATCATGCTACTGTTTTTAGCAAGGAGGCTTATTTACAATGTCTTCTATATCACTGCAATCTCCTTAAGAACCAGGGGGCACAGTTAGTTTAACCAGGTTTGTACGTGACAATGGCTGCAGTGCACAACCATTGGGCAAGTCCACGGGACATAGCAACCAGTTGGGATTATCAAACTGAAGTGTGCATAGGCATTTCCCCTGAAAATTAGCTGTGGTCAGAACACCCAGGTTTGTCAGGCACACGGGGCTGGCTGAAAATCTTTTCCCACAGGCAGAAGAGCAGCAGCTCGTTCAGTGGTCCTGTCCTGAGAGTGTCCTCCCTTGTCCTTCACTTCACGGCAGGAGCCGAAGCCAGCACGCAGAGGACATGGTGGGAGCTGGAGTTTCAAAAAGGTGTGAGAAACAGCAGGGAAAACTGAATTTAAGAAGAGAGAGGTGGCTGCTCAGGAAGGCGGTGGATGGCTCACCGTGCTGAGCCTTCTGTGCTGTTGAGGAGGAGCAGGGGAGGCTGCGTGTGTACTCTTCCAGTAGGTATGCCAAGCGTATGATTGCTGCCGATGGGGAAAGAGTTTCCACGAACAAGCGCGTCCTTTGTAATGCAAAGGAGATGTTTCATTAGGAACCGGTTCAGGAGTGTTACTCCAGCTCCGTGGATGCATGAAACAGAGAGGCAGCATCCTGACCCATATGGCGTGACCCAGCTGTCGAGGCACAACGGCTGCACGGGCCAGAAAGCTGGTTTTCCAAAAACATCTCAGAGAGTCAGCTTCTAGGCTTTTATGTTTAAACCCTTGAATTTAAGTGCATGGCAACTCCCAGGAGGGGTATATCCTATAGTTGCTCAGTGTGCAAGCACGGCTACAACCTCAGCACTTAAAACAATAACTGAAATACATAAGCAAGAAAGTCATGAAGCCATTATTGTAAGGCTTAGACAAAAGTACAGACTAGCTGGCAGCTTTTTGGCTTGTAACACCACCTACACGGCCACAGTGTGAATCTTGCCCTGGTGAAACTCTGCAGTGCTTGGATTGCAAATGTTGATGAGAAATCTTTAACCCCCCTGAGGGGACTTTTTTTATTCCTAAAACCCACTTACAAACATTTCTATCCAGCACCAGTTCTGCAGTTTTCCCCTCTAATGAGTGAAACCAAAGAGTGGGGGCCAACATTTCTGCCACTCTCCTACCACACGAAAACAAGGCTGGCGTGTGCTTCGCACTGCCTTCCCCCGTCACCCAGTGGGTGAATTTCGTAACCTGCCTTGTTAGTGGCACAGCAGGCCGCCAAAAGGAAACCGAGTTGTTTGTATGAGATGAGATGTTGGGCTGCCAACTGTTATAAATCTTGTGCTACTTACAGCTCTGGCTTTTCTCAAAGCCTACTCCACCCCCTGCTGTGGTTTCGACTGTTGAAGCAACATTAGGAGGCACAACGGAAAGCAGTAATATTGGCATTTGTGGGGAGAATAAGAGAAGATGTGAGGAAGGGGCTGGATACAAATGTTTGATTGCAGGAACTGTATCTCTAAGACCTGTAGCCGCAGAGATTTGGTCCCTGTGATGGTGGAAAGGGGATTTGCCCCTGCAATATTTACCTGTAGCTGTATCCATTGCCACCAGCTGGTTTTGTAAGTGTAACTGCTTGTAACCTCACACGTGCTTTCCCACTGTCATATCATATTAAATGAGCTATAATTGTAGTCTATTAGAGTGCAATAACCTAAAAGTGATAGTGCATGACAGCACCTGTCAACACGTCACGGAGGATTGTATGGAATGCTGAATTATACCCGTTTTATACCACATTAATGAGGCAGCTCATTCTTATCCAGTCATAAATAAACAGGTTTCAATTTCTTTATACATCATGAGAAGCTTTTTTTTTTATTATTTATTTTGCAAAGAGGCCCACGGAAGTCATGATAAGGTGATCTATCACCTGAAAAAAAAGAGTATCAGAGTATGGTAGTTAATGACAGTGATTATTTTTATCATTCTGAATGGGCCTGACTGTTTCTTTCCATTTTTTTGGAGAAGAAAATAGAGAAACACATAAAGAAAACCAAGCCTGGTCGTCCCTAATAAAGTTTTAATACGAAATAAATGAATTGCCTGATTGCTTCAGCAGCACCCAAAGGATGGACTGATACGGGCAGAAACCTGCTCGCCTTAAGATCAGTGGCTGTGCTGGGGCCTGGTTCTCCTTCATAAACTCCTTAAGTCAGGTTTTAAATGGGGATGGAATGAGAAAAAAGAGAAATGAGAGTAGGGAGAGGAAAGACAGAGAGCAAGAGGCTTTCAGCCAAATCAAAAGAAAAGCAAACGTATCAAAGTACATGCATGGGGCCCATTATTTTCTATAACCTAACTGGATCAAGGTGTCTTCATTTCGAATAGCTGCTTAGGCTTCAAAGCTATAAATAACTGCCTGTACTCTTCGGCTGAGCCCATGTGAGATTTCAACATAGTCCACTCCAAGCAAAGATCTCTCCTCCCCAAAACAGGTAGAGGACCCATGCACTAAATACACCAGCTTGGCAATGTTGAGAGATGGATGAGGGAAAGGTAGTTGTGTTCGACCACTTCTTTCCTTTTCTTGCTCAAAGTTACTCTAATGCAAACAGAAGTAGCCCATTCTGTAATTTTAAAGTGCATGTAAAATAGGATGTGCAAAAATAAAGCACTTTTCTTAAGACAAGGACTGAAAAGAGAAGGTGATGTTTATAAGACCAAAAAAATATATCAATAAGGAAAATGTATGGTTGGGAGAAAGGAACCTGCTACTAACCAAAACAGTTGCTAAATCCTCTTACTTTTCCAGGCACCTCCCACAGGCCATTGCAGAGGGTGCCTTTCAGGACCCTGACAAATAGTCTGCTTCTTTGACCCTTCAACTGTTGCAAGAAGAGCGACTTCAAAAGCACAGCCCACAGGAGGCACACCAGCTTTTCCCTAGTGAGTGAAAATGGGAAATTCAAACCTGGGAGCCGACACCCAGGCAGCCAAGATGACCAGACATCAATCTCCCCTTTTTTGGCTCCATAAAGGACCCCCAATGTCCCTCTGCACCCATAGTCACCACCAGTTTGCTGCAGAGATGATGACTTTGCAACTCCAGTGCAAATCCGTGACACTTACACAAATACTCTGACACTGTGCAGTTCTTTCTGCTGGTTTATTTCTCAGGGCTGGTAGTTAATAATTTTACCAGTAGTGGTTTCTATGGACTGCTTAAAAATAACTACTTCCCTCATTTGTCAAGCCTTATTTACTTATTTACATATTGCCTTAAAAAAACCCCATACAGAATCACAGAATCACAGAACATTAGGAACTGGAAGGGACCTCGAAAGATCATCTAGTCCAATCCCCCTGCCAGAGCAGGATCACCCAGACTAAATCACACAGGACAGCATCCGGGTGGAGTCTGAATGTCTCCAGAGAAGGAGACTCCACAACCTCCCTGGGCAGCCTGTCCTAGTGCTCCATCACCCTCACATCACTTCACCTGAGTATTTTCTCTGTAATCTTAGCTTTGTAACAGAAGAATGGGTATAGAATTTTGTCCTTCATCTCCAACAGAAGTGAGCTAAGAATCCTCATGTAAAAATCAAATCAGCATTTCTCTCAGAAGTTGTTTGCAAACTTTGTTCCAACAAGATGGAAGGACAGGGGGAACCAGTCTTGTTAGGTACTAGGCAAAAAGAGCAGGTCAAAATTTTTCCTGTCTTTGGCTTGATTTGGCTAATAGCTTTACTGAAAGTAGGGCTATTTGAAAAAAATTAATTATTTCCATATTTTCAGAATATTTCAACCTTTTTTTAAAAAAAGTTATTATTTCTAAACTCTAAATGAAAAATGCACTTAATGAGCATTTCAATTCGCTCAACTAGATGAACCATTAACTTTGACTTCAACCCCAAATCGCTTTTTTTTAATTTTTTTTTTTTTCATTTTGCCATGAAAGCCAATAAAATTTTATGTTTCAGGTCAATCCAAAATGAATGGTTTTTTTCTTCAGTTTGACCACTGAACTGAAAAATCAATTATTCACACAACTCCACTTGAAAATGGCTTGGAACTGTCTAATCGTGCATGTAGGCAGTTACTTACTGTGTGATCTTATTACTACTCTCCTAATTCTTGCTCTTTCCCTGCCTAATTGATGTGGTTTTTTTCTCTAAGTCAAACCACACACTGTTTTAGGCAGACACTTTGCCCTCTGGTACGTCTGAAATGTGTCTGTAGGACATCCCTATGCCAGTGGTAGAGAACTGGCACATCATCATTGTGACCCTTACGTGTCCATCAGCCCTCCCTAACAGCTAGGTGCCATCCTTGTCACTGCGAGCGATATTCCCAGTGTGCAGGATTCATGACCTTCTGTTTTCTTCTCAAAGTTAATAACTCAGTTTTACAGACTAATCATTTAACCTTTTCTACTGGGCCCGTCCACTGCTGTGTGAACCGGAAGCCAACTCAAGGAAGGAAACACAACAGAAACCTTATGAGTCTCCCTAGCAGAGGGAGCGCTAAGCATTTGGTTTTGAAACTGGAAAACAGATGAAAGAAGCAGCAAATGACAGAGAAGGTTGGAAGAGTCTCGTTTCTGCCTGCTCGCAAATGCTGGCAAAGGAAGAATAGTTAAACGAATGAATGGCTTTTGGTGTACATATAATTACCAGATCATTCAAATACATCTTTATCTTTCACTGTCTCTTCCAGCTTTTTTGTTGTTTGGTTTGTTTGTTGGATTTTTTTTCTTTTTATTCTTTTTTTTTCAAAAGAAACATGTGGTACTGTTTTCTGGTTTCGGCTTAGACTGGTCTGAGTCTATTTCAGTGGACTTACACCTCATTTACATTGTGGTAGCAAAGCTTTCTTTGCATCCCAAGAATAACACTTTAAATAAGATGAGATGTGCTGTAAAAATGTTTGATTTATCCTCAAAACCAAGCAGATATTTCACCTTGAGTCAGACAAATGGCAGATTCTGCCAAAATCTCACTGTAGCAAGCAAGGACAGAGGAGAAAGCAACGTTTCAGTCATACAATAGCCTCCAGATTACTCTCATTCATAAATAACTCCGGTGTTGGTTTTGGTTTGTTTTGTTTTTCTTTTGTGACTTTTAGTGTTCTTATAAAGTTTCACTGCATCCCTCTTCACCCCATGACTAACAACACTTGTCGTAAATCTGCCTTCAAAGCAACATGATACGCAGCCTGAAAACCATGTTTCTATCTGAAAGGGGACTCACTGGCAGCTTATAAAACAAGCCCACTTCTATCCGCAAAGCATTTCCCATACATCAACTGTATGGATAAACTCACAGCTTTCTGCCTCTGTGCAGGACTAAAGCTGGCACAGAATCCCTGCATTCAACTACTGTGAGGTGTTTTGATGCCCTGAATGAGCACTGGTGAGGAAGACTATGAGCAATTGGCATGGAGTTTCCACAGAAATCCTGATGCTAGCCTAGAAAAGTCACCTTTCTCATCCTGTTCACTGCCCTCCACACCGTATGGTTGTACATCTTCTTTGGGATCCTAGTTTAGGGGACGAGCAATGGCAAAGGTAGGCGAAGAGAGACCATCACAAGTCCAGACTTGCGAGAAGACGTAACATTGTTGGAGCCAGTCATGACCTCCACAGCCCCAGGTGCCAGACATGGTCCACACAGAGCATGTGAGAAGGAGTCAGCACCTGAGACCAGGAGCACAAGAGACAACTCTGGGAGCAATGTCCCAAATTGTTAGCAGAAAACTACACACCATTTTGTATTTAAGGAACATACTATGGAATAGTATCTACTTAATTAACTGTACTTCGCAGTTCTATAAGATTAGCTATTGAGGGTAACTGGCACCTTGGCACCGCAAGCAGCGTGGATTACATACGCAGCCTGAACCTGCTAATTGAGAATGAGCAAGTGCGTGCCACTCAGTTGGCTGCTGGCCCAGACCCTCCCACACCGCTAGCAAGGTGTCTCCGGGTCTTCTGCTGGACACCCAGTGCAACTATGTAAGTTAAAGTAGCATCACCTTTGCAACCTATGCGTGGGGAGCAGCTTGCAGAGCAAGTGCTCGCTGCATACCAAATTGGAGCCCTGATTTGCAAGGGCTGTGCTGGGTATGGAAGGAGACTTTCTTCTCCTCGGCTGCACGAATTTTTATCTGACACCCAAGTACCACCCACATTTGCCAGCTGACGCCTTGCGTCAGGCTCCTCTCCTGGTTTTGTAAATTCCATGGAGACCCCGGGGACAGCCGGAGTGCAACAATAAATAGATCTGGGGGCTTGGTTTAGATTTTCAGGGTTGGGTTTTTTGCTGCTCCTTCTCTGTGCCAGCAGAGTTTAGAAAGATCGGTGCAAATGATACAGACTTGTGTAACGCTTGACATCGATTTCAGCAACATCTGAGCTCTCTACAAAAGAAGTTTGCAGTTTAATTAGAATGGCTTATATCCAGCAACTGTGCTCAGAATAAACAAAAATTAGAGCATAGGGATGATTTTTTTTTTCCCTAACAGTACCTCAAATAGTGAGAGCCTTTCCCAGCACCCCATAAAACACAGCTTTGCGCACCAGGGCACGAACAACACCAATAAAAGGGGTGCACTTCAGGGCAAGATTTTATGGATCCATCTGCCAAGCATTTCTTCACAAGAGGAGAAACACATCATGAGTCTAAGCAGATGCCAGGTCTCACCAAACTGTTCGTTGCCAGCAAAACATCAAGCTATCCCCGTGATTGCCTGACCTGGTTTCTACACTTTGGAGCTGAATCTGAAGAAATCACTGAGGCCCTGAAGGAGGACTTCAGGTAACAGAGTATGGCAAGAGATGATGCTGAAGTCCTTTCCCTGTTCATCCTTGACCAGTCATGGTTCTCACCTGCAGAGTTACCAGAGTTCCTCCCAGGATGGAGGAAAGGAAAAGCTGTACACCAGATTTATAATCAGTCAAGGAGTCACATTCAGCCTTTCTGAATGCTGAGAATGGCAAAGCAGAAGAACAGGCATTGCCACTGCATAGAACTGGTAAATGGCACAGAGAAAACATAAGGTCTCTGCTCAAGGATGTAGCTAAGTAAATATGACCCTGCATTCATTCAATTACTGAGTTGATTTATTTGGAAGGGACACTGGGGATCATCTGGTCTGACCACCTTCTCAAGGCCAGGCTAGCTTTGACATTCATAAATCTGACCTACCACAGTGAAGGGATTTAATTAGTCACGAAGGAGAACATACTTTTTAGACCCTCGGCAACACCCAGGGGTGCTGACACCCTCAGTCCCCTGGAACAGATCGAAGTTGCCCAAGTCTCTGATGAGGAACTGGGAAGGAGCAAGAGGCCCATGCTGTGCTCAAGATGCTATGTAGCACTCATCAAGCCTTACTATTTGCCTGGAACAAAACTCTAAGTACTGAGCCCACCCCAGTTTTCCCAGAAAGCAAGGCAATCCAAGCCAAGCCCGATGTTTGTGCCACCACTATGTTCAGAGCATGCTTAAGAGAAGCTTTCTGTGAAATGCTGAATTCCCCTCTGCTGCTTCACATAGGCTGTGCACAGAAGACATACTGCCCAGGAGTACTCTGAGGTGAAAACACACAGGAAATGTCTCCAGATGACTGTCCTTCCCACTGTCTCCCATACCTAGGTTTCCTCTCCTCCCTCTTCCTTTGCTGCTCTTGCTGATGTGAAGACCCTGGTACTGCTTGGGAGAGGTGCTCATTTAACCTCTGACTCTCCAGGCTTCCAAACACCTTCCCAGCTGTAAACACGAGGGCAGAGCATGGGCAAGTACTCACCAGAAGGCCCCACACCCTGGGAGAGATGCACTATTTGCACAGACAAAAGCTTCTCCTGCACACCTAGGTGCCAGCAAAACCTGACCACCCAAATGTTTGTGCAAAGGGAATAAAAGGAGCAGGAACGTGATCAGATGGAATCGCTAGCCAGCTTTAGCAAACACAGGCTCTAATTAATTTTTTCCTCCCATTGTTTACCCAGCTTTGTATGTAACTGAGAGCTGAACGGGGCTTATCAGTAATTACCAACAGTTCTGGAAACTTTACACGTTGTTGTGCTGTGTTACCACACAGGGTAGTGATCCATGAAGACAGGTGCCTCTTCATTCATTGCTAAGCAATGTTTAAAAAAATCGGGAAAATCTCCTCCGACCCTCTGTTAGAGCCACTGCGATGCGAGGGAGGGGAAGAAGGAGGATGAGAGGGGGGAAGATGGGGGGGAAACATTTGTTTCAGATGTAACTGTGGAAGTTTCCCGGACGTGGTTGCACCCCACCTCGTCGGCAGTGTCAGAGGATGCTCTGCCTGCAGCCGGGCTCCTTTCCCGGCCCTGGAATTGCATTTTCCCATTCCATAGTGACACCTGCTGGGAGCAACTGAGCGGAGACTCCCCCGCTGCTCTGCTTGGCAAGGGGCTGCGGAGTGCAAAATGAAGGGTCTACGGCAATCAGGCAGATTGATTCCCCTCCTCTCCTTGCAGATTGAACCAGGCTCTTATCAGATGGAAAACGGGTCTCTGCGGTGTGATTAATGCTCGGAAACACACCGCATGAGCAGCCCCAGAGAAGCAGCGCTGGACCATCAGCTGGAAGAGGCCTGTGGGAGAAAGGAGCAAAGGAGATCGGAGCGTTGTTTGGATGCAGAGGGTCAGTTTTAGCCTATACAGCAAGGAGGTGAAAGCAGGGGTGAATTTGTCCCCTTTGCAGAAGCTAAAAGGTCACTCGAGAGGAAAGGTCATGTTATACTTGCTGTTTGCTGACAGTCTTTCAGCAAATACTGGCCACTGTGGGAAGGCAGGATTCTGGGCCAGTATCTTTGGTCTGATTCGATATGGCCATTCTTACAGTGGCCTGAACTGTGGCTTCTCTGTGTTTTCTACTCTCCTCCTGAGGATTTCAGTGCTCCTGCTCAGCATTTAGATCCCATCACGCCTGGCATGTGGGCTGCAATGCATGCACGCAATAAGCAGGGAAATTGAAAAATCTTGCCCTAACCCTGCACTCTCCCTTCCCCCACTTGAAGCTGAAGGGAAAAGACAACCCGGCAGGAAAAGTGCCAAAATGTTTTAGAAATAAACGACAGACACCAGAATCATCACACATTTTCCTAGGCAGGATAGTAATTTCTGTAAAGTATTTTTAACAGTGAGGAGAGATGGGAGGGAAGTCACTTAAATCTAATGCAAACGGAGGATTTGTCAGTTACGCAGTTTGTATAATGTCATACCTAGAAAATGTTAGAAAAGTGGAGGGATTATGGAGAGGAGAGATACTTCTAAAATTGGAGGCCTCCTTTTAGGGCTTTAGCCCCCTCACTCTTCCAGATCACTCGGAACATTTTTCTCTGAGGAAGGGCAGGAGCCTATCTCAAAACTGTGACAGCTCTGAGATACATGTTACTTAAGAAACTTTCCTCCCCTTCTCACTGCTACCTCTTCCAGTTTTTGCAAAGTGCTGTTTCTCCTCATTTCAGCTCTTCAGTTATCCCCAACCATTTTAACCATGGCGGAGCAGTTTCAAAATGCTTCCAGGCTGTTTACTTCCTCCCTTCAAGACAGCAGCAGCTTCTGTGACCAAAAACCTTATCTAACATGGAGGCTTCCCACCGTTTCACTTTTGGTTCCAGCCTTGGCTTAAAGGTGTTTGAAAAGGGGCCACTTTCCCATTCTGATGCACAGGGACAGCATCAGTTATGAGCACGTCTGGACATTCTTCACAGCAGTGAGTTCAACAGGGGTAATTGCGCTGACCTCATTTAAAAAGCACTTTGAGATCTTATGAATGAATATAAGCGTTTAAAAAAACCCCGTGCGTTATAGTTATTAAAGTGCATTACTCTCACAGCTAATTATTTAAGCACAAAACTATCGAAGCACCCGTTTATAGCAAAAAGTAGAGCAGCACTGCAGGAAGGGAAGCCTGGCAGGGTCTGAAATGCTTGTGACACAACATTTGGGGTGGCTGTCCTGCTCTGAAATGGCCTTTTTGCTGTTATTAAGGTAACACGGGACTCCTGTGAAGGGCAAAACCTGCTGAAGTGTATTAGCTTCAGCTCCGACGGCCGGCAGAACTGAAACTCCCGAATTAAGTAGGGAGGCCGAGATAAATGGCTAAAACCTGAGCTAACAGCAAACGCTTCGCGGCTGGAGGAGAAAAGCCGGGCTCTCGTTAGCGCTAACAAGCCGCTTTCTGTGGAAGCAGTTCCCGGCAGAGCTCTTTTCGAGGTGAAATGAAGCCCCCCGGTGGCCGCCGGCCGCTTTGCAGCCCCCAGTCGCCAGGCCGTACCGCTCTCGGGCCGGGCCTCTCCCGGGTCTGCCTCGGGTCTCCCCCGCTTCGGCCCTGCTGGAAAGTCGGCGGTTCTGCCGCAGCCGGGCCTGCCCGTTAGCGCAGGGCAGACCTCACCGCAGCAACGCACCCCTGGCCCACGCATCCCCCCTCCAAAACTGTTTTGTCGTCCTCTTCCTCCAGCCCGCTTTTATGGGTCGCTGAGTGAGAGTGAGCAGGCCGGCAGACACAGGCATCAGCTGCCGGATTTCCACCCTGCATGCAGGATATGGCTGGCACAGGGGTGAAGTGACTATTACCTGTGTTCCCTCTGTAAACTTGGCAGCAAATACAGGTCTCAGTAAACGTGGTGCAGGCAGCAGTTCTTTCACAAAGAAGCTGGCCGGCATCCCTGCAAGGTGAGAGTTTGCGCAAGCCACTTGTCTGGAGGAACTGGTAGTTAGGAAGCTCACACAGTGTCCTTTTCCCACTTACAGCCACACCTTTGGCAGTCTTCACAAACAGAGCCCATGGGCAGGGAAAAGCTGGCACGGGCCAAATGCTTTTTGTTAAATCCCTCTCTCAGAGCCCCATCTTTTTAGTTTTTAGACACTCTTGCATCTGAAGGTATCCCTATGTCGAGACATATGACTGGTAACTGAACAGGCACTGTGTATGGGCTGGAATAAGGATCTGACCAAGTAACCCAAGCATAGCACTGATCAAAGAGTTTCAGATACCAAGACATAGGGCATTAGCTTCTAACTGGGGTTTCTACTTTGGTCTCTAGTTCATGAATCTCCTCCCTCCCTCAGTGCAGAGGCTCCTTATTAAATTAAAGAGCCCAGAGCTGATTCATGCAGAGTCTTAAGGGATGTGTTCATTTCACTGGAGCAGTGGAGATACGGGCACAGATTACCAAGGGCAATCTGAAGGGTATCTCACTGTCATTGAAATAGGCATAGAATTTGTTGGAGTTCTTTTCTGCAGAGAAAAAAAAGAAGTCAGACATGCCTTTTTATAGCAATTAATAATTGGAATAGAATTACTTAATATTCCCATACAACTGAAGTACAAAGTAATGCTTCCTACTGCAGAAAGGTTATCCAAATATTTTCCTACTGAGTGAATCACAGGTTAGACTTATAAGAGTGTCTCATGTATTAGAACCAGCTGTCACCATCCTGTCTTTGAGTGTATGTCATTTCCTTGGGACAGATTTCTATGGGACTGTTCGTACAATAAGGTACTACTAGGTTTTCACTTGGGCTAGAAAAATTAAGCTGATAGGAGTTGTGGTGTGGGGTTTTTTATCAGCCTAGAGCTTTTTTTTTTTTCTGAAAGAAACTAGAATTGCACTCTCTGTGAATACAGAGGGTTAGTAGTCTATCAGATGTGTCTTCCAAGGAAATGTGAGGATCTGCACCCCTTCTATATGGTGCTGTATCAATGCAGCTGAAGAACAGCCACCTACTCATACCATGTTCTGTTCTGAATCCCACCAGGCTCGCTTCCGCAGAGACAGATAACATTTGGGAAACCCACCAATGAATGGTGCATTGTGCACCCTCAAGAATAAAGCAAGCCTTTGGAGCTACAGTGATGGGACCACAGTACTGGCATACTGGGCCTTGTTTCTGTGGGTAATAATGCAGCGAGCATAGTCCAAGTTATGGTTCCTCCTCTGTCTTTGACCAACCCTGTCTCGCACACGACAGAAGTGAGGCAGAGTCCCTTACTCAAGCTAACCCGTTAGAGCTAGTTACTACTGTCCACACTGCATTGCTACATAAACACCTCTGAAAATTGCATGTTAAGCTGTATCCTCCCACATCCGCACACCGATGTGGGTCCTAGAGCAGCTTATGTAGCTGCGCAGGCTCATCTCAGCACCAGCATGTCCGCGATTGTTGTGTGCAGGGCAGCGGCACCTAGAAGCATGCAACGCTCAGAGGGAGCCTTGGCACTTCCCTCCCTAAAGCCACTTCCCTCCCTAAAGCCTGCTCCTGGAGGAAGGCAGAAAGCAGCCCTCTCCACCGGATTATGCGATGTACATGCCAAAGAAGTTACATTATAACCTTAGCACTAGTCCTGGAACATAGAGGAATATGCTGTTCGTATGCTTTGACTAGCAAGCTGCTATTTAAAGTTCAGGGCAAAGCTTTAAACCCTGAGAAGGTTTTGATGTAATTGCTGGGGGAGGGGCGGATGATGACGAACGACAGGGACTTTATAAAAGAAAAAAGGAGTGAAAGAAGGATTACATTCAAAACTTCGGTCTCCTAATCAATACCCACCTGAGCTTCTGGATTAGTGCTAGCCCATATTTCCTGAGAGAGGTTAAATGCAAGCTGATCACCCCAGCTCCTCAATTTAATACGTGTGTCAGGGTTAACAATGACCTGGGCATAAGATCAGTCACATTCTTTCCTACAGAAAATTCTCCTCCCCTAATAAAATAATTAAATTCCCTGCAGTGTAAAGAATTTATTGGTTAATTCTTCTCGGGAGTCGCTTGTCTTGACTTTGTTCAATGTTTTGTAAAATTCGAGATTAGGCTCATTATATTAAGAGCAGGATTCAAATCTGTTTCAAATCTCATAATGGCATCCTCTCTTGCTACAAAATCTTGTCCTGGACTGAATATGGGAAGACAAAATTAGTCCTTTTCAAGGAGCAATCATCAAAGATCAGTGACCATCAAAGTGCTTTACTTGGGGGAAAAAGAAAGAGGCCAAATATCAAGATAGCGCAGTGAGACTGGTGAGCTTGAAGCTGCTGGAATTTTTTTAAGTCATTCACAAATACTGTATATACCCTTGACAGGTCATTTCATTCTATTTAGCACTTTTTATTCTCTGTGGTTTATAAGCTCTTAAGCAAATGTAAGAGGGAGGAAAAGCTAACGCATCTGATAATACACTATATCAGGCTGACAACCTAACTGAATTTCCCCTGTGGTGCTAGCAAAACGCTACTCCAAATAGTAATAATGCATACCAAAAAAAAAAAAGAAAGAAAAAAAGAGGGGGGGGGGAAAGGATCATAAAGATCATGCCGTCACATTTAATTTCAGAGAACAAAACCTGAAGCTGATTTCTCTTTAGATCAGTTGTATACCAGTTGGAACACGGGTGCCTAGCACTGCGACAGAGTAATATGATCTGAGCTTTAAATAGCTGCCAAATAACCATGTGGTGGCTGGCAGCATTAAACGTGTTGCAACGAGAGTGATCTGTTTCAAAGTAAAGCCACATAACAGAGGATAAGTCAATCTGATGTGGTATAGCAAAAGGGGGGGAGGCGGGAACGTTTTTCATTATCTTTCTGGGTTTCTTTCTGCTTTAAATGTGTTCCCATCTTAAAGAAGCATTAGATTAAGGTCTTTCTCTAAAACTGTTTAAAACCTGAATCACGTGCAGGTCATTTCAGAGAACATCTCCTTGGGCAGCCAGGCACAAAGTTGGGGTGGGGGGAGAAGGCGCCGCATGTGAAGCACCACTGCTGAGACCATCCCCTTGCTGCAACCCAGATCAGAATGGATGCCTCCCAGGGTGAATGGCACCTTCTGTGTGTAGGGGCTGCCCTGCCCTTAGCTTTTACCAAATGCATCTGCGGCAGTTTTTAGGAACAGATAAGGAACAGATTTACACCAAATAACCTGGGGTGACTTCTGCTCCAGGCCCTCCCCTTCTCCTCACAGCAAAATGTAGCACCTTGCAGCACCCGATGATGCCCCTCTGGGCTCTTTGGGATGTAGGGAAAAACCTGGTGCATGGTTTGGAGGTGCCTTACTAGAAGATTCTGCCAGCCCAACATTCCTTCTAACTGTCATGTCACCTCCTGATCCCTATTGTCAACATGTCTCGTCTTCATGAGCCACATTATGGCCTGGAAAGACAGACCAGTTTAAACTGGTAATGTAAGAGACATGGAGGGAAAAGTGGCTCTGAAAATATTTGTGATTCCTCATCCCTGCTGTCACTTTTGATTATAGATGACCAACTTCTGTTTTCAATTTCAGCATCTCCACCAACTTCAGCAGCATAAATCCAGATCACAGCAGAATTTCATGTGAACATACTTCATCTAGTCTTCACTGCCTGGAAATCACACTGCCAAAAGTACAGATAAGAGAGTGAGAGGAAAACCCAGATGCTGCATCAGAAGGTAAATAGCTCATTTAAGAGGATCAGTATGACTTCTTAAAAGATAATGAGCAAAACATACTTCACAGACAGTTAGGATTTTGCAAGAATGGGGACACAGCATTACCAACGCTACTTACAATTGTCTTACTAGCAGATTACTACAACATTATAGAGTACAGCCTCAGTTGCAGCAGCTGGGCATCCTGCAGAGAAATAGAGCATTTCCTCAAAGGAGAATATTGCTTTACCTCAGTAACATAAATGTCAATAAACAGCCACATATTTCATGAAGGTCAGTTCCAATGAAACTTCCAGCAGCCACCCCAATGAGTAACAAGGATAAACCCAGGGCAAATCCTTTGCTGACTGTTTTGTCCACAGCTGCCCTTGCCATGTTGTGTCAGAACGTCCCTCAGGAATCCATAACAGCTGCCCAGTGGGCTGGCACAGGGCATCACAGAGGGACGCTCGTCGTCCTTTCTCGCCCTCCTTTCTTACCTCCATCCCCTTGTTTTCTCACTGCCTCCTTCACAGGCAGTCACGGCACTCACCATGTTTGCACTGGACAAGCAGATGATGGTTATATTGAAAAGTAACCAGAAAATGCTTCTTCTCTACCTGTTCCTTTTACCATCACTTTTCCAAAAACATTACTTGAAAATAAATAATTAAAGAAATCTCTTTTCTTCCAATATGGCCACAGGCTATTAAGCCAGCCAGGTCACCATGTTTGCACTGGACAAGCAGATGATGGTTATATTGAAAAGTAACCAGAAAATGCTTCTTCTCTACCTGTTCCTTTTACCATCACTTTTCCAAAAACATTACTTGAAAATAAATAATTAAAGAAATCTCTCTTCTTCCAATATGACCACAGGCTATTAAGCCAGCCAGGCAATTAAAAATAAAACCCTCAAAACCCTATAGGTTTGTAAGGAACGCAGTTCTTTGACCAATTTCACAGAATATTTTGATTACAGTATTTAATCCCCTTTGCAATCTTTTACTTAGCTCTAATCATGAAAATCCCTGCATCGCCGCCAAGGATTTTCTAGACAAAAGCGAATCTGGAAGAATGCCACGGAGCAAGTCTGCTTAGCTGGCCTGTCTTCCCCGAGTTCTTACAAACCCATTCCCCTGCACATAGTTCTGTAATGAAATCAGAAGAACAAGAGATAGACTGTACTCTTAGGTAATACCCATAGACAAATGCCTCCCCACCACCCATAACACGGTTCCCTGGTCGCAGCAGCTACTTATTACGTATCATTTGCTCGGCTACATACAAGTTTTGGAGGGAGCAAGCAACCTGTCGCCATCGTTTCAGAAGGAACCCAACTCTTATTTCTGCTGTATCCAAGTAAAGCAAATAGATAGAGCTACAGACTATTGCCAAAAGTGTGAGCTTGAGTGAAGAATTTATGAGCACTCAAGCAATTTCTACTGACGCCAGAAAGGCTTCCTCAAGTTCCTAAGGAAACCCTCAGAAACACCTTGAATCTTCAGTGGCCATTACACCCACAGTCTGACCCAAAGGGCTGCCTCCAAGAGAGGCCGCCTCGCACAGAAGATTGTAGCTAATTTAGGTGCAATATTGAGGGGGTTCTGAAGATGCACATGGGCTGAATTAAGGGCTCCACGGGAGCCTTTGGCTCGTTCCTTGCAGAGTTTATTAGTTGCTGCTGCACACATGGTTAGGTTTGCTGGAAGAAGTCCAGCACTGAGGCACCTCTCAATTCCTCCAGCTTCTAAAAGTTGCAAAAAAGTGGTTCAAGCGTGTTGCCCCCTAAAAGCTCTTGTAGAGAAGGCCTGTCCCCTGCAGAGAAGCAGACAGGGTTTGCGAGGGGTACCTAGTCAAATAACTCTTGATTATTGAATTTACCTCCACAATTACCAGTGAGTATCCTAGACTGTAAAGGGGGTAAATACCAACGGACTGTATTATTTGAGAAACAGTACGTGATTGTGTAATTAAGGGCAGGAATATAATACCGTATGCACAAGGGGCAGGGTTGATTTCAGCATTTCCTGCCTAACCAAGGGCATTATGGTGTAACCCTAATGTTCTCCGGATGGCTGTACATTTATATGGAGTTCATATATATGCTTATGAATATTTGGTTAAAATTCACCCATCATACTCTCTGACATAGTAATTAAAAACACCATGTAAGCTGCCAATAAAAATATTTTTGTGATTTGGTAATTATTCCAGACCTCATAGTCCCAGTTCTTCCCCCTCCCCCCCCGCCTTGTTGTCTTCCTGTTCTATAATGTATAAAGCTAATCTTGATGATGGAAAAATAAATAAGTAGCAGGGAAGGCTGGAAAGCTTCCAATCACAAAAGCTCCTAAAATGGAAGCAACATCCAATCTGGCCCACCGCATCTTCTAGGTGGGTACTCCTTTCCTGCCTTTTAGTGATGCTTTCAGTATTCATAACAGCTGTGGAATTAAGCATTATGAACAAGAAGAAACCAACATGCAGTCTTTATTTTTCCCCATCAGTCCCAAACCATTCTGCATTGCGTTACAAAGTGAAAACCAACACGCCCTCAGATGGATTTAATTTCAGTTTGGGCCTGATGCCAGACAAAGTTTCCCCATTGTTAAAACTCCGCCCCATCTTTTCCATACCATGCATACAGTCCCATCCTTACCCATCCTCCAATCATGTGTGTGCACACATATACACAGAGAACCAGACACTCCTACAATCCCAAATCCATCTCCCCTGATGTCTTAGCTAGGTTCATTGCTTTCCCTGGGATGACTAGTAGGCAAGTTGGATTTGGTCTATAATGCAGATTTTTAATATTTATGAAAATGAAGGCTACATGAAACATACATTTTCATGTCCTAAATATTGTCTTCAGAGTAAATCTTATTTAATAAAAAAGTCATTTGACACAACCAGGAAAACGTTTGTTGAAGAAGCCAATTATTCCATTCAAAAATACAAGGGTTAAAGTGTGATTAAAATATCAATGCTGTCACTCCAAAGTACAATTCTCAGGCATACTGCAGCTAGCCATTTAACTAGGGCATACTGGCTTACAGAATCATGCAACAAACACAGATTTCAGAATACAGAGGTATGGTATAGAGCTTTCAAATGTATACAGAAAAGAGAAACATGTAACAGGAGCAGCCAAGCTTTTACATGTACAGACTAGCACCAGGTCGCTGTTCATGGCAATTGTCTTCTCTCTCATCCTCTTCCCATGGATGTTGTAAGAACAACTGCAGTCTATTTTTATAAAGTGCAGACGTGTTTGCTTGCATTAAAGCTACGGCAAGTAGTGGAAAACAGGAGAGGAGGTAGATTGAATTACTGTGTTTGAATGTTTGTTTTCCCCTCCACCTTGTAATTTTCTCCACAAGCCCAAGAACGAGATAAATCTTAAAAGACAAATGTTGATTTGGCCCACTTTGCATTGGGCTTTTTGGTAGCATAAACTTTTTTGCGTTCCTCTGTTTGCAAAACGGCTGCTAATGGTACAACATGGGGAACCAGGAGTGCGCTTTCTAAAGAGCTAAAAGCAATTAGCGGGGACTCAAGGCGGTTTCTTCCTGTACTGAGTTTTGTGTCCTTTACCCTTAAAGAAGTAACAGAAGAACTTCCAGAAGTCTGCCTGCACACTTAGGATTGCCATAATGGTAAGGATGTATAAAATTGTGTTCCAGTTTACAGTTGTCATAAAGTTTCACCAGGGATTCCTGTTTTCCCTTCAACAGTGTATGCCTAGTCTGAGTGTAAATAAATGGCACGCCCCACCAACAAGAACAGCATTCCTGCTAATAAAGCAAAAAATACTCCTATAGGAGCCAGCATAAAAGACCAGCCATAACGTACGTAAACAGCAAAGTCTGGGCAATCCATTTTCTTCATGTTTGTGTAGTTTTCCAGGTCAGCCATTGCCTGGACCCAGATGACATACATCACAACGACCAGCGAAAACAAGGCGCCTGGAAGACAAACACCAAGAGAATATGAGACATACGCTGGGCGTGTTTACGGTGATACCTAGAAACCCATCAATGTTTGAGGCCCCAACTGGAAGGCACAGTCAGACACCACTGCATAATTTTTGCTCTTGGCTTCCTCTAGCAATCACTGTCTCCATCTTGCTTCTGATTTGCACTGAAAGGAATCCTCCCATGACAAAGAATATATCTGGTTTCGGTTGGCAGACTGAAACACTGGTGTTTAGGGACAAAATTCAGGCAGGCATTTACTGTTTTGGATTCAGGAGGTGGGATGGGATGACTGGGAAAAAATATCTACTTGTGCTCCCCAATCTCTGACACTGTTTCTGTGTCAGTCCTTTGGATTAGATACGAAAAGGGGAAAGGGATGAGAAATCTGTCATCTTCACCTCTCTTCATTTCCTTCTTTTTTTTTTTGTGAAAAGGACTTTGTTTGGAACTTACTACTCTTAGAATATTATGCTCAAATATTTTGCAGACGAATTTAGATGTATTTAATTTTAAATCCTCCATATTAGAAAAGAAGTACCTGCTATAGGAACAAAACTCAACAATAATTAAATAATAGTTGTGAAGCAGGCTATTAGTATTAACCTCAGAGTGGATATAACAGTTTCCTGGAATTAATCCACCACATAATTCACAGCCTTTTCCCAGCCACTCCTCTGAAAGGCCTTCGGATTGCTTACACATGATAGTAATAGGAGCACATGCCCTTACAAACATTGTTAATCTCTTTGTTACTATGCACCAGAAGGAGATATAAGAAGAAAGTGCTTTCCAAAATATCCATTGCATGCCTAACATTTCATTTCACTTTAGAGGAATGTGGACACTTGAGAAATGCAAGCCTGCAGCACAGATGCACTAGCAGATCTGCTGGAAAACTGAGGGCACAAGTCTGAATTTTTTGCGTGCTCCAGCCTGTACCCACTTGCTCTTTGAGCTCCAGCTGTCATAGCACAGTTACAGCAGCAGGACTATCCCAACACTAAAATGTTTGGGGGACACCACCCCATCATGTTTTTTATCCCAGGATGTTTAGTTGTCTCATTAAAACAACAAGGCAGTGCATACTCCCAGGAACGTTTCTTACCAAATTTGAGTCTAAAGGCTGTAGAGCTGCACCATGTAAGTCAAAGGTACTCATGGTCTCTTCCTCATCCTCCTAAATACTTGCAAAGTAAATGTGAACAAATGTGTAAGAACCCATGGACAGGTATTGGCTTACAGAGCCACCTGTCTGGGCAACCTGCATGGCTACCTTTCCCCATACCCACCCTGCGATGCTGCCTCACAACCTCCTTTCCCTGCCCTTCCCATCCACTTATTGACAAGGGAGAAACTCTTATTACTCCCTCATTTGCTTCAGGCTAAATCAGACAGGTTAGCTGGAGCAGTTTAAATTGGTGATCTGGTGATATTCTTGTTGGTGCTTTATTGTCAAAATGTAATAGCTTTACATTCTGGACATCCTGAACATCTGACAGGTGAGAGCTCCCAGCTTGATGGTTGTGAACACCACCTTTTGAAGCCCACCAACAAAATGAGCTGAAGTAGTTCACCTGAGGCATAATCAAAATGTGACTGAAAATCCCAAAGGGATCCTGAATTTTTTATGAGGCTGAAAGAAAGGAGAAAAAACAAATAAAGAAGGACACAGACACATTTCCTATCTATGAAATATATTTCCAGGATTATGTATTTTTCTAGGGCTCAAATTCCTAACAAAGCTTAAAAGCCCCTTAACACTCAACTCTAAAAGGTATGAATTCAATTTTGAAAGTATTTTACCTAAGTAAAACTCAATTTTAATGGAATTTAGTGCTGCAAGTATATTAAATATACAACTGGTGAAACAATCAGAAGGATCACCTTAGGGCCAGACAGAAAGAACAAGAAATTAAACTGAAGACTCTCCAGATATAAGTCAAATTGAGCAGAAGATTTCTATAAAAGAACATCTACCGATAACATAGGGAACACAGGAAAATGAGAACCAAATAGAGGTAGTAACTTTTGATGTAAAAAGTAAGAAGATTCAGGGCCAAATTCATAGATGCAGTATAGAGACATGGAGTTTACTGAAGGTTTCAAAACTTCAACTAAAAAAAAATAAATAGTTATAGCCCAAAGATTTGGAAAGATATATCGATTATGTGGCAAATTCCATATGAACATTGGAATTTACCTCTTCAGGTGGCTGTGCCTGTGCATTTTCAAATGTCTGTAGTCTTCCATTTATTCTCTATATTGGGGCAAACCTGGTCCAAAATAATCATCATGACAAAAAGTAGCGATGTACATTCCCTCACTGCAGCAGCAGGTAAGCGCAACCAGTCTGCAGTGCTTTTTGACCTCCGGCAGCCTGGGCAGACAGGAGAAGTCAGAAGCATCTGCCATTAAATCAAGACTCTGTCAGAGGTGTTTTAACCTGGAAATGGGCACCCCTTGGTCTTTTGGCAGTTCGAAGCAACACCTTCTAGGTGGTTAAACTAGAGCCAACTCCATATAGATGAGAAATAGCAAGCCAGTGCTGCCAGTGGTAAAACAACTTCAGGGAAGCTAAAACCCATCGGGTGATTTCACAGCAGGCTGTTAATACCTGTGTGTGGCAAATTGTTGGGTATGGAAATTTGCTGAAGAAATGTATGTCAAGCAGAGATAAATGTCCTCATTTAAAAAAGAAGAAAGAGAAAGGGAGAATATGTAAACCCTCTAAGTTAATTAAGGCACTAAAGGAGTATTTAAGGGTTCTCACTATCTGCTAATGGAAGCTAATTAGTAGGCATATTGCTTAGTGTGTTCAAAAAATGTCTTGAACAGGAGAATCAGGCTAAGTAAAAAATGACCATGTCCTGTCGCCTCCAACAGCATTTCATTCATTAGTGCTCCTTTTGTCTTATTTTCACAGAGTTATGATTTCACGGGAGCTAAGCACTTTCACAGGAGTTTACTGAGGCTTCGGTATGTTATGAAAAAGGAAAACAAGCATTTCGTAACAGGTAGACCCTCTGTTTTGCCCATTTGGTCTTGTTTCCTAAGATGTGAGAGTACATCAGAAGCAGCGGTGAAAGCAAGGAAGCGGATCTTGTACTTCTATTATCACTAATGCATCTATTCAAAATGTTTGATGTTTCAGGCCAGAGGCATTAGTTCCTTCCTATCCATTAAGCACTTCAGGTTGTGCTTAAATTTAAGCACATGTGCAAGTCTCTTTGACCTAAAGGGTTTTTCCTCCGGGCATCCAAACTAATTGCATCAAAATACCTGATTCAAAGGCAAGTAGTGAGCTTAATGAATGGTTACTAAAGCTTAACTATTTATCCCATTGTTAGATTCCAAAAGAATACTATCTTTCAGATGACATGATTCCATGTCTGTTTGCACTGGTTTATTTTAACCAAACGGAGAGATGATAATGGTTCGAGAAAGGATTGAAGAAAAAGTAGTACCAAGAACAGAGGACAATTTGTTCAGTGGACTGAGTAGCAGTAGCTCTTGACTGCTCCTAAAAGCTCAGGCAGAATTGCTTAACACATAACACACACCATACCAGAGTTGCTAATAAATACAAGTCGTCTGCCTCTCCGTTCTGCCGTATGTACTTTGTGTGTCCATCTGCACTATTTCTGCCACATTCTGCTATTTATACCAGTTGGTGAAGTACCATTCACTAGGCTGTACTTAAAAGGGAAGGCACTGGACCGAAGGCAGTACTAAATCTCACTGAGCAAAAGTCTATCTAGGTCTGTTCAAGCATTTCAAACAAGTTCCCATTGGTGCAAAATCTCTGCCTCAATTTCTTTGTAGGGAATATGTTTGGGTTTTTTGAAAAAAAAACCAAAACAACAAACCAACCACCAAAAAAACTTACATAATAAAAAAAAATTAAAATTAGCCTATTTCTTTATATCAGCCCCAAACACAGGATTTGAACTTGATTCTGAAGAGTCAAGAGAATACTCCTAACTGGAATACTCCTAACTCAGAACTCGGGCACTCATAAACTTAGAACCACCGGCAGAGCCCGTGCAAAACCAGAGAGGTCAGAATTAGATTCTAACTGATGGAGAGTATTTCCTCAGATAAATTTCATGCTGCTCATGGAAGACAATGGTGAGAATTCCTGTATTTAAGTAACTGCACTACTGCTATTCCATTCAATTCGTGTACCCACAAGTTTGCCTCACAAGTTTGTCCCTCCTCCTGAATATCAGTCATGCCAGCAGGAGTTGAGAAAGCATCCATTACAAGTGTAATAGGAATGCCTGTTCATTATAGAGGAAAATACACTAAAATGAATATATATTTATTCTGGGAAATCTGTTCCTGCAGTCTTGCAGTGACTATCTATTGTAAATGTCATGAACTCTCATAGCCAAACTCCAAGGCAAAATTACTGAGACTGAAAAAACCCTCCACAATTTCATGAAGCAAATATTTTTAGGAACAATGTATGCTATGATGTATTTCTACATTTTCAGCATTTAGACCTTTTGCATAGTGTGTGGCTGTCCATTTGCCCTTGCCTTTTAGTGAATATAAAATAAAACAGCGGTTGCATGAATCAGGAATGATGGGGGAAATTATTCCTAGAACATGAAATATGTCTGAGAGAGATTAAGACAAATAAATACTTCCCTCCTCCTCTTTCTTCTTTCTTTTTTTCCATTTTGCATTTTTTTAAGGACACACATGTTTGATACACAGCTCTGTGCAGTGTGATAAGACATGGACTTCTCTGAGGTCACTCTTTTCTGTCTTTTGCATTTATTCTTTTGAATTTCTTTCAAACAAATACTTGTGCATATTGCAGAGGAGAAAGAATACAGAACCTTTAGAAATGTCTATGAATTCAAGAAGCAGTTTGCTGGCCTTTACTACTTATTCTTCCCACGTAGAAATGCCTTTCACTTGTCAATGGTGAATGGCTGTTTATGGCATCAATCTTTTACTAGGCAGACACGAAGACAACAGGTGCTGGAAAGAATGATGTGAGCTTTTTACTTGTGCCTAGAAGTTCAGAACTTTATCTCATTTGAGGAAAACTTGTATATGTCTGTATGGGCTTTTTTCTTTTTTCAATTGCATTTTTCTGTCCTTGTCCTTATTACAGATTCTACCACCTACCTTGGCCTCTTGTGACCTTTTTTTAAAAAGTATGGTTGGCATTTCACTCTGAAGTACGTGGAGAGGATCCCACTTAAGAGTTATGGAAGTTGGCACATAGCTCTGAAGACAGATTTTTGTCCTCATCTAGGAGCGAGAATTAAAATATCAGCTTTTTTCACTCTTTTGGCAAGAAGCAGAAGTCATACTTGTACTTCAAACCTTGGTTCTTCACAAGGGTGTGATTCTGTAATGCTCTGTGCACAGCCTGGGGGCTTGCTGCTTTGACATCAGTACCAGAGGACAGTTTTCACCACCACCCAGGCAGGAACAGGCCCAAGGTAATTAAGGGCTTTATTGAAGGCTACTCTAAGTGATCATTTCCTGGCAGCTTTCCCGTCTTTTCCTATGACCTCTGAAGCAATGATGAGGCTTCTGACAGTTTGCACTTCCATAGCTGCTCTCAATCCATCCTCTGATATAGTAGAAATGGAGATGAGGCTGCAAAGACAGCACTCAAGTCACTGAATGGTATTGCTGAAGCAATATGCACTTTTCCACCAGAGGTGTAAGATCTGTCATTTCACCTGCACCCTCAGGTAGCTACAATGGTTAATGATGTTAATAGGAAAGGCTGCAGCCGATGAACTGCCACCACTACTGACAGTGGTGTGTGCCTCTCCATCTGTCGAAGTTCAGCTGCGCCACACAAGAGAATGGGCAGTCTTTCTTAACAGTCAAGATGAAGAAAAGGCAGGTGTGTGACTCTGCCACAGATCAGACACCAGAATTGGTCTCTAGGTAGGTTTGCTGCTGTGCTGGGCCTAAGAGCCTGAGAGGCTCCTTTGGCCCTTGGAGACACACTGCAGCTCATCCACATGGGCAGCAGTGATGCTGCCAGAGTCCTTGAGTGGGTAATTACAGGGGTCTGAGGGTGAGAGGTAAGGGGACAGAGGCCCAGGTGATAATGGTCTCAAACCTGCTGCCCAAAGGATTAAAACTGTACAAAAGTTGTCATACACTATGTGTCAGCTTCTAGCTTTGTGGCTCTCAGTGTGCAAGAATTCAAGCAGGCCTGGCAGAAATGAAAGTTAACCTCATGCAGAGCAGCATCAGCAAGGACACAGTCAGCAGTCTGGAAAATAATATTGTTCCTATTAATCAGGACTTGTGACATCATATCTGGAATACTGTGTCCAGTTTGAGGCCTCCTGGTGTCCAGTTTGAGGCCTCCTGGTGAAAGAGATACAGATCCACTGAGGTGATGACCACCAAGATGGTTAGGGGGATGGAGGACAAGAAGCCGAAAAATCTGGGAAGTTTTAGTCTGGAGAAGAAAACAGTCTTCATTTTTCTAAATAAACTGTTCAGAGACATACATACTGGAAGACTGAGACACAGTGGTCACAAGCTGCAGCAAGGGCAGTTTCAGGTGATATGATTTTTTAAAAACAATTCACAATAAACTTGGTCAACTGGAACAAGTGCCCAAATATGCTGTGGAATATCAGTTACTGGAGATTTTTAAAACTTGGCTAGATAAAGCTCTGAGCTGCCTTTGAAGCCAGCCCTGCTTTGAAAGGGAGGACAGACTTGATTGCCACAAGAGGTCCTTTCCAACCTAAACTTAATTCTATGTCACTCAGGATCCCTGTTTTGGCTCTTTCCACAGGTCCCTCCAGAAGGCAATTCTATCTGCCTTAGCACAGATAAGGTGAATTGTCCCTCTGAGAGTGTGTTTCTTGCTACTGACAATAAAGTTTAAGCAGTTGGTTCATAGAAAACACAGCTTTTGGGTGGTTAAACAGTCGGCATGAATCTCATTCCAAATAATTTCTTCATCTCCTTTCTGAACCCTAAGATGGCACAGCAGACCATTCCACAAGCTGTTCTCTGCTGTGTAATTTGTCAGTTAAGATTGCAAAAGGATACAGACTTTTCAGTCCAGTAACAGGTATTGAAATCACTTCATCTAATATTTTTCTTTAAAGATATATGTAAGTAAGAAAATGAATGATCTTCCTATCTTCTAAACATCCACAGAACAACCACCTTGCCTAACTTCTTTCTCAGAAGCTTGCCCTTCTCTCCAGTATAATAGCTACTTGAACTTTGTGTTAAGACACTATCCAGGCCTTTTCAAAATGACCTGTATCATTCCTTTTTTCTTTTTTTTTTCCCTCAAATCAGTATGCTGGTTTCGGACTTAGAAGAACACTAACTTCACCTATGATCTAGGTTGTATTCTATCTTTTCATTTTCCCATTAGGTCTGTGTTTAATAGATTCACACCCTGGCTTGCATCCTGATCACATGTTGGCATAAGTGGTAAACACGTACCACTTCTCATCACTCTCCCCTCCTAAGACCTGATTTCCTTTGGGAAGCAGGAAAAGAACAGCATGTCTAGTCCTGAAGGAGATGGCTAGAGGAACGGTTCAGGGCAGTGGGGAACACATCAGAGCACAGCACCCTGCCTTATAGAGGCAGGCTAAACCACTCCTCTTCTACATCAGGTTTTACCTTACCGTGCTCTGCCCCCAAGTTATCCCATATTTAAGATATTAACTATTTTGAGGACCTCCTATTTGCAGAGAAAGAGAAATGGCAATTTCATGCTGTCACAGAATTGCAGAATCACTAGGATGGAAAAGGCCTTTGAGATCACTGAGTCCAACTGTACCTGTCTTTTACTAAACCATATCCCTGAGCACCTCATCTGCCTGTCTTTTAAATACATCCAGGGTTGGTGACTCAACCCCCTCCCTGGGCAGCCTGTCCCAATGCCAGATAACCTTTTGGTGAAGAACTTTTTCCTGACGTCTAATCTGAACCTGCCCTGACGCAGCTTGAGTCCATTCCCCCTCGTCCTATTGTACCTTTGGGTCTCAGAACACCTTCTACTCTTTAATTTAACACGATTGGCCATTGATCAGTAACACCAGAGGAGACTGAGTTGTTGTCCAAGACACCCCACAGGCCATAGCTTTAACTACTGACAATCCAAAGCATTTATAAGCTCTCCTTACCTCAGTATGGTTAGTCCCACCAGCATGATTTTAATTAAACTCTCACCTTGGCTGCAGGACCACTTGTGAGAGAGCAGAGAGCAAAAAGCAAAAAGCTTTTTTTGAGGTATTTTTGTGGGCGATCTGAAGCGTTGGGTAGGATAATGATTTTTACAGTAAGTACCTTTCCCAAGCAGCCATGCCTTACTGGTGGGACTGGGAGCAGGGGAGCTTCATTAGGAATCATGTCCCTCTATTCAAGCCGCAACGTCTTAGGCAAGCTAAATGGTTCCAGGGCTGCCACCACTACCTTCAGCAAATCATAGCAGGATTTTGCTAAATATCTTTGCTTTTTTAACTTCAACAATGGCAATAGTAAAAATAACACAGCTCTTCTCTGAAGCCCTGATTGAGAATGGTGCTGAAGTTGAAAGGTACTATGTATACAGAAAGTTAAAAGCCAGGATTTCCCTTGAAGAACATCTGTTCTATAGGGACAAAGGGTGAGAGGGGCAAAGAGACAGGTCCAGTGACATACACTGGGATAAAAAAGCTCACTTTACTTCACATACCTAAAAAAAAATAGTCTCTCTAGATTCCCTCAGTAAAGAAAGGGGTAGGGTTCCAATTAGGCCCTTCTTTCAGGATGAAATGATCCCCCAGCTGGGGGAACTTCTTAGGTACCTGCTGTTTTGACTGAGAAAGAATGTGACTGCCTCCTGCAGACCTCCGAGGGAAGTCCAGGGAGAGTAGCGCAGCCTTGGGGTCCAAGTTTTCCCTGCCTAAATGAGGGCAGATGAACCGACATGGAGATCTGACAGTGGAGAACACAGGTTGCTTTGCACCTCTGCCCATGAGTTCCTGGTGTCTTTCAAGTGTCCCTTTCCTGTCTAACAGCCGTTGCTACTTTCTAGCGACCGCTGAGGTTTTCTACAGATTACAAAAAGCAGAAAAGGAGCAGGACCCACATGGGCTCTTACCCTGCAAATTAGTGATAAAAAGCATTGAAATATCTTAGGATTTCCCTCGGACTATGAATATGCCCTGGGTTTGGCTGTTCTTTGTATGTCTCTTAAAAGTGTGGAGGAGTTATTCTCAAGAGATCAAATGCAAGTATGCAGGAATTTTTTCAGCAGACATATGAAACACTTCCTCAGCTTCACTGAGTCCTTTGAAAGGGAATAAGGATCACTAGCTGAGTATGAAATGCTGTGAGATGAAGTGGGTAAGTGAGGTCAGCAGGAGCAGAAAGAAAGCCAAGGCCTTTTGGTCCTGACATGGATGGATCTACCCAGTATCACAACACTGGTCACACAGAGATGCTTCTCACCAGGCTTCATACAAAGTAGACCAGTGAATGAGCACATACCATTATTTACTGCCTACACAACAGTATCGTCCACAGCAGTGTGACATCTTCCCAGACTTTTAAAGGTTAACAGAACAGCATTTCAGAGAGCTGCCCATATCAGCTGGGGAAGGTTCATCCTCCATAGTATGTGTGGGTTAGAAAGAAGGAGGGAATTCAGTTATTTGTTATCTGTTATTCACAGATGTTTAGAGCTCCCACTTACTCATATGTGACAACTATGTTGTGCACTCCGATCACATCCAAAATTTTTCCTATATTGGTGATGTGAATGTGCTCTGTCTTCCAACTTCTTTAGAGCCCACTGTGCTTACCTTTTATGTCACTGATTTAAAAAAAAAACCACCTCTCCTTAGGTAAAGTCCTTCAGAATCCTATAAAACAGCATCCTTAAATATGCACCTTTTTTCCTGCTAAAATAGTAGATTGAAATTGCAGTGTAATTTCATTATTTGTCCTGGATTTTTTTTTTAACCTCAATCCAAAAGTATCTTTTAGAATAGCTTCATGACTAAATAACTGCAGAAGGAATTGCCTCCAAAGCAGGCACTCCACAAGCCAAAGGATAGAAGGATATGCTTCTTCTTTCTCTTAACCTTGATTAATATAATTTTTGACCAAGGAAAATGGAAGAAATACCTCATCCTTTCTATTCTTTAATTGACTAAGCAAACAGTATACCCACCAGCAATGATGAAAAAGCCTCCTCCTGCTTTGTACAGAATGTGGCTGGCAAAAGGAGCTGCACAGATGATGAAGAAACTAGCCATTACAATTGTGAGCACTCCCAGGAGCATAAGAACTGTCCAGAAACCTCGGTAAACTGTAGAAAAGGAAGAAGGGAAAAAAAAAAAAAAGAACACAATACTTTTTAGAACTTAAACAAATTATATATTTGGCTTACAAAGATTTTTCTTTCCCCCTTCTCTTTTCATTTGCCTTTATAACAAATGAAACATTCATTCTATGTGCATATACGTTATATATCATGTGGACCAAATTAGGCTCAAATGCTAGTCCTTATCTGATGATCATGGAAAATAGGTTTTACGTTACTAAGAATGAAATCCATCTGCTTAATATTTAGCAGTGACTTGTAAGATGGCAACTTGACCAAATTTATGCACTTTAGAAAATGGTATACCGAAGCTGTAGCCATGATTCACTGGGAGAAATGACTGGACTGACAGGATACAATTGTTTTACCAAAATTGTCTGAGAGAAGCAGAGAGCTTCAGGATCTTAACATTCTTAGTGCTCAGACCATATCACCAATCTCTAAGTTCTCTATAATTTACAGCTGGATAATTTTCCTTAAATATAGTCATGCTTGATAGATGGAAATCTAAATCAGGAGGAGGGAGAAACTCAAAAAACTGGGTTTCTGAAAAAGTTAAATGTTTTAAACCAGCCTATTCCTGCTCTAAAGCTCTTTGTATTTTATTAAATTTAAAATGTGATGTTTCAGAAACCCCTGTTAGAGAGTGCCAAGCAGTGCTGAATTAATGGATGCAGCTGGTGATAAATGAGCCGAGAGTTTTGTGACATACTCTGGCCAAAAGAGTCTTTCTAACAATTATTTTTTAGCTGGTTAATTGCACAGCCATTTAACAAAGTCATCATTTTACAAATGCTACAAGAGTGACATAAATTTCTCCCATGAATTTAAAAATTGGTACATTAACACAACCCATTAGTAAAATTATGAGTTGCAAAGATTTCCATCATCAGATCTGAAAATCTTGAAGCACTGACAATTCAGTCAGTGAAAAACATTTCCACCCAACTGAGGGAAAGCATATAAGCCAGCTGGCAAGTCAGGAAAAGTGAGTCACAAAAGAAACTGCCACTTATCATTTGACAGCACCTACTTACTGTTATGGCAAAACACAACTAAGCAACTATTATACTGGTTCATATCCTGAAAGTTTAAAATTCACAGAGCTTGTTAGAGCCAGCTATTCTGGAACAATTTGGGTTTGCTCTCATCTGAAATCTGAAGGTGCACTACACAGCTTGCACTTCTCACTAATGGTTTCCCAAAAACCACAGTTTTTAACTTGACCAGCTTAACTCACATTAAAGCACACACCGTCTTGCTTCTGTCAGCCTTGTAAATATATTAGCTAGATCATCTTTACCACAACACAGTAGCCACACGTTTTAAATAACATCCTTTTCAATCCAAGCAAACATTCAGGGACATAATTTTCTGCCACACTGATCAGCAGATTTGGGCACAGGAAAGACGAACGTGCCTGAAAGTAGCTAACAGAAGGGTTAAAATTGTGTTTTGGTTCATAACCCATATAAGTCTTCTGGCCACATAGACAAAAAAACATGGAAACAGCAGGTAAGAAATAAAGCTGTGGTTCAGCAAAGCAGTTAAGTGTGTGTTCTGCTTTAAGTACTCTACCTCTTACGGGATTTAGGCACCTGTTTAAAGTTAAACACATAGTTAAATGATTCACTTAATGCAAATGGGCAGTGAATGGAGACCTAGAAAGGTAAATCTCTCAAGTCCTTCAGTCTTGGGTCTCTGAAGCAATTTCATATTATTTCACTCATGGGGCTATTTTGCTAAGCTTCATGGCAGTCTCCAAGTCCATGGGACATTACTTCCTCATTTAACACCTAATACCGCTAAATCAGTCTATAACCACCCAACTCTTTTACACGGACGGCCCAAGGTACTTCAAAGTCATGCTACATAATAGGACACACTGGCCAAAATGGACCTCGAGAAAGCTTTCTTCAGTATCATTATGGTCAGTCACCTAAGTCATACAGCATTGTTTCTGTTTTCTGAATGGATGAGGGCTGAAGCTTCTCCAGCATTACAAAACTAGTATACAGTTTCACTACCTACTCTTCATACAGGAAGCTTTGAAGTCTGCTTTTAGGGAAATTTTACCAGAAAAGCTTGAATTGTTCAAATTTTCCTGGAAACTGAACACAAAAGGAGTGGAAACCTAAGTGATGAAAATTTGTTTAAACCTCTCTGTAACCAGAGAAAAGCTGTTTCTCTGCTCTAGCAGCATAACTATTTTATGTTTTATATGAAGTACTGGTTTGACTTATCACCTTTAGTAAGCCTCCATTCTGTTTCTATAGAAATAATTATTTAATCGAATCACAGTTAAATTCTGATGATCCAAGTACTAACTTAGCCAGCTAACTCTGTCATCAAACATCAATTTGAAAATAAAGTTGACAGGTAAAAGGTCTGCAATGATCCCAGATCTGCTCCTTTTCAAGCAAAAGACAACCTTCTCTAATCTGCAAAATGGTAAGTCATTAGGGTCATTTGTGGCACAGATCTGAGGAAACAGCCTGAGAGCATTTAGACCTTTTCTTTAGTAAGGGAATTAAAGAGCAACCATTTTTTCTGCAAAGATTTCACTTATTTCATATTCAGACCTTTTTAGCTCAGACCACATTTCCCATCTTCTCTGCCTTGATGGGCAAGATGAGCTCCTGCACAGCTAATCATCCAAGATTACAATGCATCCCTACTGCTGTCATTTAGCTTAAGCTGGCATCTAAAGATGAACACAAAAGATCTGGTTGAAATTAAAACTACCAAAGAATGAACTTACTCTTCAAGTCAAAGACTTTGCTGCCCTGAGACTGAGGTGAACTGTGACAGAAAAAAACACAACAAAAGATAGTGCTTTGAATTATGCTTCTTTCTATCATATGAAAAGAGATAACACTGTGATCCAAGGAGCCTGTTTCAAGAAATAATGGTTCAGTATACCTACACAAGGTGTTAAGAGAAGTTTGCACAATTCCATGTCTCACTGAGGAAGTTCCTAAGGTAGCCTGTGTTCTGGTCCAGGTGACAAGAAGTAGATGTGGTTGAGTCACCTTCCCTAGATGTGTTTAAAAAAAGTGTAGATGAGGTACTTAGGGATATGGTTTAGCTTAAGATGGGATTGGTTGGACTTGATGATCTTCCAAGGTCTTTTCCAACCTTGTGATTCTGTGACTCTGTCAAGTACCCTTGCCTATTGAATGTACTTTGCAGATATGTTTGAATTAGCTACCTCAAGCACATGCATTATTCCAAGTATTTCCTACATCAGAAGAGATAATGTATAAGTGCTAACGTAGAGTCCGAGGTAAACTTATCTGCAGTGTTAATCT
Organism: Laterallus jamaicensis coturniculus; assembly: GCA_022605575.1. NCBI lineage: Eukaryota > Metazoa > Chordata > Aves > Gruiformes > Rallidae > Laterallus > Laterallus jamaicensis. The sequence continues at coordinate 5,971,694 of JAKCOX010000023.1, read as the reverse complement.
TAGATACCATTGCTCTGTGTTGCAAGAGTGCTAAACAGAAGGTTTTGTAACTTGCCTTGGTAAGCTGCCCCTTCATCGGGTACAACATTTGCCTTGGCAGTGACAGGCGAGCCTAAAAATAGAATAGTACATAGAGGAAAACAGGAGTACACATGGTACGCCTGTCTTTGAGCTTTGTACCGCTCAGCCTGTGTACTGTGGGAACGTTATAGGTGCAGCATAATCCTCCAAAATGGCATGCCCTGTAATTTTACTTTGCTGCTTGCTTTTCTTCAAAATATCCTAGTTTAGATTCCCCTGGAATCTTCTGCATCATTTGAACATTAGGAGAAGTATCCGGTTTTGAGTAAGGGACCGAATATTGGAGAAATGGCTCCAAATGATCAAAAGCTCCCTTTTCTAGTATAGTATATCCCAGCACTGAATATAACCTGCAGTCACATAGTTTAAGATGTTACAGTTGCATGAGAGGAAAGAGAAGCATTAGTGTATTTGACCAAGTTACACAGCTGTGTCACCTGCAATGCATGCTTGCGTAGTAGCCGTGCACACCTCAGAAGCTCCATAATGGGTGATTCAGGAACAGGTTAGCTAATGATACAATGCTACACACCCATCTACAACTGCAGGTGTTAACATCAACCTCACAAAACTATTATATGTATTTGATTGCCCTTGCTGACTTCAAGTGTTTTAAAATCTCAGCTGTCAGGCCAGACATTTTCTATGGCCTATTAAAAAAACCCCCAGACAACCCAGCCACTTGATATTGAATTCAACACTAATCACAAATTATTAAGCACTTCAAAGCTGGAAAACTTTCTGAAGCATATGTGAGCACAATGCTGTATAAATATTACTAAGGATAAGCAAAATGACTTGGAAAAGTCTCCTTGAATTTTCACCCACAAGCTCCCATCCTAAAGTGAACCCTTCCTATCATTTGACAGCGGGCTGTATTTTACAATATGTCTTTTTTTTTAACCTCTCTGTTTAATGTAAGAGATAAGAAAATGCTTTTGACAAGAGGTATCAAAATGCCACCCACAGTATAAAATACAATGAAAGGTGAAGTGCCTTAACTGCTCTAAATCTGGTGTATCTTCTCTGCACACAAACAACTGTAAATGAGAGCACAGATCCAATCAACAGCTCAGCAGTCACACTTGGCAACACAGTAAACCTTGAAAAACTTTTCTCAGTTTCACTCAGTACCCTTTACTATCCCTTAGTAGCAATAACTTTTTTTTTTAATAGCCTTAACAGTAAACCAAATAAAATATTCCCAGTATGAATACATTGCTTTTTTAAATACGTCTTGCTTTATCACTGCTTGGTGGCTTGGGAGTTCTCCCTTAGTAAATGTATTGTATTACACTCTCTCATGAGCAATTATGTGACTGCATTACATAACAGCATTTTTTTGCCCTAGAAATAGGCTACTGCTAACATTTCACTGCACTATTTTTCTTTTCAGATTTCATGGCTGATATTTTCTAGATTCCTTTAAGTTAATTTCAAACCAGTAACAAACCTGCCTATAAATCTGATCACACCATTTTAGATGTAATAGTTGATGAACAAGAATTTCACTTCAGTCCTATAAACATCCTGTGTTCTACATTATATTAGGCACTACTTCAAATGCTGGCAATGTGCCCAGTACTGGACAAAATAAGATACTAATGGTCAGGAAAAAAATTTCTAGTGGCTACAAATCAGAGAACTAAACTAATGTGTTGGTGCAGTCCCATTAAATGGCTTCCAATTTAGCTTCAGATGGGGCAATTTAAAACAGTTGAGAAACTATTATTTACCTACAAATCAAGTTTTTAAAAAAAACCCAACCAAACCTCAAAAATAAAATTAATGACTTGACTAAGTGCTAGACCTTGCACTTCTTAGGAATAACCTTGCTGTAGCCAACAGGACTACTTGTATGAGTAAGGACTTTTTCCTTTTTTCAAAAACAGGCCTAGTATTATTGTCCTGTAGTAAAAGAGAGTTTTATAAAAGTGTGATAGTTGAATGTCAGCATTAAGTAATCAAATTACATGTTACCACACATTATTCTAGCTAGCAATGAATTATTATCTAAGCAGTATACTATTATGTTTTCAAAATAGCCTGATGAGATAATCAACCTGATTATGATTATAAAAATGTATGGGGGTTTTTTAGCATGTAGAGGTCACCTCCCTGGCACTTGTATTTCAGGGGTCAATTTCAATTTTTTAATCCCTAGCTTGTAGTTTGTTTCACATATGTATGTGAATGATCATGTAAGTGAATGTGATGGCAACACATTGAGGTGTTATCTAAGTCTACTTAATAGCTGCAAGTCATAGTAACTGTCACTATAAACTACCACAGGAAATCACTAGAGTCAGGCTTCCCCAGAGTCCATTCAGGTCCCTGTTTCAGGTTAAGGTAAGTGGCATGGCCTGCACATTTCCTGTAGCGCGGTAACTACGAGTGAGCACAGCTGTGGGCCACACCTTACACTGCAGGTAGGTGAAGTCCTCCCCACTCTGCCAAGGTACTTAACAAAAACAGTGAATGAGCAAAACCTTAACTGTGATTAAGATACAAAAAGCTGCAATTTCAAAGCAGTGCTACCTAACCCTTCAAAGTCGATCCTGCATCTGACAGTGATGACAAAAAGAAACCTGAAACATTAAAACATGCATTCAAATCCCCAACACAAGCAACGCTGCAGCTCTTCTGTCTTTACATTTCCATCTTGACACCAAGAGCTCAGAGTCTAGGTTTCTCCAGCAGGATGAACCAAGACTCTGGTCTAAAGCTTTTTAAAGTGTACTAAAACACTAAACTTGAAGGTCTGTGGTGTTTGAGTCTTTTCACACGAACACTGTAAAACCAATACACAAAAAAGAGGTAAATAAGTTAAGAGGGGGGAAGTTTTTTACGGAAAGAGTGGTGAGGTCCTGGAATAGGCTGCCCAGAGAGGTGGTGGATGCCCCATCCCTGGAAGTGTTCAAGGCCAGGTTGGATGGGGCCCTGGGCAACCTTATGTAGATCCAGGCCTGAGGGTGGTGGCCCTGCCTGTGGCAGGGGGGGTGGAGCTTTATGATCCTTGGGGTCCCTTCCAACCCTTGCCATTCTATGATTCTATGATTCTAGGGGATAGGTTGACCCTCTTTTGAATTCTGTCCCAGAAAAGCTCTAAGCCAAGTTTCTACTGATACTAAAGCCATGTCAACAGAGAACTTGGTCCAGTCACAGCACTCAAAAATCATCAGAGATTTTATGTTCCTCAGGAAACTTATCTTTGCCTGAGCCCTTCTAAAACGATGGTAACATGTCACTCCAACAAACCCCACTTGTGCTTCCACTAGGGGCTGCACTTAAATCCAAATTCCTGTGATAAAGTCCTAAAGCCTCTTAAGGCAAACTGTCTATAAAAGTCACGTGCCTTTGCTTGCTCAGAAACTAACATTTCTGTTAACAGAAAGTCAGAGATTTTTAGAAAAATGTGTTTTACATACACATTTGAATTTTCTAAGGAAATTCAAAGCTTTTTGTTCAGCTGAATAATTTTTTGATGAAAGACCAAACAAAGTACTTTTCACATGACAGAATATTTCTTACTATGGACTCCTAATTAAAAAAGGACTTGAGGGAGTCAATAAACACACAGTTATCAACCTGTGTGGGAGTTTTCTTTTTTTATCCCCAAAACTGAATATGCTGAGAAAGCTACGAGTCATAGCTCACTGGCTATATTGTATCAAGAAACCATAGCAGAACCAAAAGAAAAAAGAGACAGTAAGATCAATGTTTTGGCACTGTCCTTTTGCTCTGTGTTTAGTTGATGTAAAGTATTAGATGAAGCCAACTGGATGTAGAAATTGTTGATTAAATCATCTTCATGATTTCAAACTGAGGGCTTTTGCCACTGGCTTTTACAGAGAAGCATCTCTTCCACTGTGAATCAAGAAGAGGAAAACCTAGTATTTCTTAATTCAGCAATTGCAGTTTCAGCTAGATTTTAAAAATTCAGCTATCACTGTCAACTAGACTAAAGGAGAAACAAGTTTTGAACTAACAGAAGAGACGATGTCATAACCTTCTTCATAAAATTTTTGAAAGATTCTTGAACAAGCATACCTGCTCCAGTAAGTAACTCCGCTTGGATACTGAAAATGAACTTGAGGCATAAAAAAACCTAAAAAACCTTTCAGTTTTTAATGAGCTTGAAAGTAATCCAACTGTATCTATTTATATAGTAGGAATGGCTCTGAATATACTCTACCTGGGCCAGCTTCTGTAGTACAGTTCTGTCTATTTTTAATCTCCTAATATGAAATATAGATAGGAAAATTATATTTGAGCAGTGGTTCTTCTGGCAAACATTAACTAAAATTAATTAAACTTTTGATGATATTCCTTCTCCTTTCTATATTCTTTGTTTGTCCACTTCTGTGTAATCATGCAATACAATTTGAAGATCCTTTGTGAATATATGAGTGAATGGTGGAATACAAACTCTGTCTAGATTATTAGGAACTGATGAGTCTGTCCCTTTCAAATGGAAAGATAAATTGTTCTAGATATGCTGTGAAATTACAGATTAAAACTCTGAATGCTGAGGTTCATAATTTCTAAAGATTAACAGAACCATTAGCAGTACAACTTATTTTCTTTTCATGCCTGCAGCTTAAAAAATGGATTCTGAGGAAACCTCAAAATTAGCAAAGGCATAATTACAGCTTCAGGACAGGAAGGCATCACTTAAATCACAGAGTCAGAGGCCTCAGAGACATACAGTATACACATATTGTGGGTTATTTAGAGAGTCATCTGAAATTGGTATCAGAAGTAATTTACTTTGAATATGTTTGCATAAAGCCATTGATATGATGAAATGTGACCATTATTTTTAAGTGGAGTTGTAAAAACAGCTTTACAGGCATTATTCATACGTAAGTTTTTCAGTTACTGTGTATCTTCCACATACATATGTACCAGCTACTGCACTAGAGATTCTTGGTGTTAATATCTCAGTCTGATATTGTAAGTATTTTAAAGTATTATAGAAAATAAATATGTGTTTTAAAGGAGCTTACTTCACAAATCAGAACTGGCAATTGCTACAATCTTAGGCTACATTATTCATGTATGGCACACACCGTTCAGAGTAATTTCAGTGCCTCAGCTTCCCATAGTATTGATATCTGAGTTTAGCTGAATAAACTTAGACAGTATTAAGGTCCCTATACTCCTTCCTCATAAAGTAAAAATGCAATATATTCTACATGTTGTTATTTATTTAACAAAAAACCCCAGTTTTATTGGAATACATGAGAAGAACTTGCTTAATGCATTCAGCCCAAAGAAGATAATTTTTATGTCAGATAAAAAAGCACTATAAAAGGAGATGTCTCTTTTTTTTAGAAATTAATCCCATTCTGCCATCATGCTTAAAGCTAAGCATTCCTTTAAGGGCTCTGCTAAGTAGTGGCTTAAATACGCATGTTGTAAAATTATGAGAAGTATGAAAACCAAAACTCTATTAATTAAACTGTGTGTAGCTGTAAGGCTTTTTTCTATTGAAGTATCCAAATTGTTTTCTTGAAAGTATAGGCATTGCAGCCAGAAAAATACTTACTGATTGCAGAGTCATAGGAAGTTGAATTGTGTTCATCTCGGATAAGAGGAAATGGTGACAGGTAAGCATGTGTACAGTTCTTAGAAGGTGACTGGTTAGCTAAAAGTGAAAGAAAGCTAAAGATTAATGTTTTACTGCCTTAGGCATAAAATATTTTATTTTAAAAATAAAATATTTATTGTATAAATAAATTGTTCTTCAAATGGGCAAACAGAGTTTCACAAGTCAAGATTTCAGGGTTTTTTCCTGGGCAATAGTTTACAAAGGATTTGGTTGTGTAAGAGATACCAGCCTTGTTCTACAGCCATGAATATTCCTGAAAGAGCAACACAGATTTGTACCATGGGAATAGTAAAGCAGCCTTGGTGAAAGCACACTGCAATTTATATGCAATACATACGTATGCTTTTATATGCATATGTACCTTTCTCTTCTGAGGGTTAATTATGTCAGTCTCATTATTGCATGTCCCACAAAAAAAAATAAACCCAAAAAGACTCAACCAAACCACAACAGAAAAACCCAGGAAATTACTTTTCTCTTGTAAAAGCACAATGAAAAATATCAAGCATCTTCAGAAAATTTGGAGACTCAACAAATATGAGTTTAGTCTACGGAATCAATATCCCCAGAGAAGGGTTATTTCATCTTTCATATTAAATGCTTATAAAAACATCAGATTCTTCCTTGCAAAAGATAAAGACTGACTACAGATTAGACCACATTAAAATTTCAGATTCCTTACCACAGAATTCTCCAGATAAATAATAAGGGGAAATTAGCTACAGTGAATATTACATTAGCCATCTAAGACCAAGTAATATATTTAGCAAAATGCAGGTTATGTCAAATTTGTATGACAGCACCTGCTTTTCATGAGGACTGTGGAAATCTTGCAATAAGGAGAGGGAGCTCTGTACCTTAGAGGTAAGGTCAAAGACAGGACATCTTCATGGGATATTTTAGTTGTAAAATACTATCTGAACTTCCAGAATCCTGGCACATAGTGAAAGAAAGCAATGGTCATCTGTGAATTTAGTGGAGGAATTCTCCTGGAGATGATGTGTCCTACACCATTTTCACAGTGGAATTGCCTGCGCCCTCCTTAACACACTTGTACTACTAGTTGGAAAAACTCTCCAAGCAAAAATTCATGGACCATCCTAACCACTAAGCTGTTTTTCCCTATGCTACAGAAATAAACAGTCTGCTTAGCTAAAGTGTCAAGAGATTGTCCTGGTGAGAATGAACACGGGTTATTAAGACAGATCTAACAGTCATAGTGTAAGTTGATAGTTAAACACGTAGGATTTTATCCCAGGATTTCCTTTAGTACAGATTACAAAACTGTTTGTCAAGAATTTATTTCAGGGTTTCTGAAGAATCCGATCAGCAAAGAAGCCATAGGAAATCCCACGATTCATAGGAAAGAAAAAAAAATTAAATAACAATTTTGAGAGCAAACTACTGTAGATAATGTAAAAGGAAAGTTACTTACTATACCAGAAATTCCACATGCTGGCATTATTCTCTCCTACATTTCCACTAAACCAGCACCTCCAGAAGAAACCTTCATGATGGAAAGTGGCCTTCTCTCCCTATGAGAGTAAAAAAAAAGAAGGCATTATCATACAATTTTTAAATGCCTGAACCAAGGCCAACTGAAATTCAATGTTGAAATAAGAAACACCACCATCATAATGAAACACAGCCTGTCTGAATATAGGTTTGCTATATGTTATCTAAACAGTTATATGTCCTTTCAAAGAATGTCATATTACAAAAGTAGTATCACAAAAGATAAATTCATTTTAGAATTGATACACCTGGTTACAAGAGGTTTCAAAGCAAGCTTGTAAGCCTCTGGAAACTCTAAATTAGCATATTCAGAAGTTCATAGAGAAGTAAATGAACACATCAAAGAAACCTACATATATAATTCTTATAATAAATAAAAATGTCCATACTAACCCCAGCATCTTCAGGTGCTTTTGAACACCTTCCTATTTCTGTAGCCAGAAGCCAATAATCAGTTCCAAATGACACCAAAAAAAGCAAAACCCCCAGGGCTGCGAAGAAGCCTCCAAAAAATATCCCTACACTCAGTTTCATTATCAAAGATATCTTAAAAAAAAAGAAAAAAAAAGAAAAGGAACTACTTTTGTAATTAATTAAGGTGGTAAAATAATTTTGGGGGAAAGTAACTAAAAAACTGTTTAGAGAATACAGCTCATATCTGAAGAACTTTCTCTTCGTTTGACTTTCTGCCGGTGTTTCCCAATGCCCTGTAAGTTGATTTGTGTCTCCTAATTTGTGTTCCATGTGGCTGACTCAAGCCTGACAGATGAAAAGGACCTTCTATTTTAGGACACTGATGGCAGAGCTTCATTCTGTTTCTCTGTCTGGGTGTGGCCAGTCAGAAATAGCTGACCTTCCACTAACTAATCAGGGATTGACTTGAAATATTATTGCAGCTGGTGCATCAACATCAGTGGAGATGGTGATGGACTCGCTCGCAATGGCTCTGTCTGTCCACATGAACTGCAGTACAGGGCACATAGTAGCAACAAGGACTTCCAAGTTTAGGTTTGGGGCTGAATGGTTCCTTGGTTCCAACACTTTGGAACCTTAGTGTAGTTCATGTTAGTAAATGAAGGCTGAGACTTTTTTACTGGAACTTTTAAAACATGGTAGACAAAATGTAGTGATGCCTTTGAAGAATCCTGACTTTTACGACAAATTCCATCAGCTTTGTAAGTCTACATCTTACCCTTAAACTAATAGGTTTAATGACACTTAAACTCCAAATATTCCCTGCACAAGAAAAAGGCTTCTCCACAACTTCTTTTCATGCCAAGCAGGTTTTACCAAGCATCTCTAGTGGATTACAGAGAATGTTCCTGCTCCTTTTCCAGAGAAGGGCGACAAAGTTGATTAGGGGTCTGGAACATCTCCCCTATGAGGATAGGCTGAGTGAGCTGGGTCTGTTCAGCCTGGAAATAAGAAGATTTAGGAGGGACCTAATTAGTGTTTATAAATATCTTAGACATGGGTGGCAGGGGGAATTGGCCAGCCCCTTCTCAGTGGTCTGTGGGGACAGGACTAGGGGCAATGGCTGTAAGCTGGAGCACAGGAAGTTCCGCACCAACATGCGGAAGAACTTTTTCACAGTGAGGGTGACGGAGCCCTGGAATAGGCTGCCCAGGGAGGTGGGGGAGTCTCCTTCTCTGGAGATATTCAAGTCTCGTCTGGACGCCTATCTATGTAATATGAGATAGGGAGCTGCTTTGGCAGGGGGGTTGGACCCGATGATCTCTTGAGGTCCCTTCCAACCCCTAAGATTCTGTGATTCTGTGATTCTGTGATTCCTGTGGAGATTTGCTGCATTTATACTATGCACCAGATCCTGTAGTCCTTTATTTCATTCATAGAATCATAGATTCATAGGGGTTGGATGGGACCTCGAGAGATCATCAGGTCCAACCACCCTGCCAAAGCAGGTTCCTTAGGACAGGTCGCACAGGTCAGCATCCAGCTCCTTGTCCTGTGCCCACAGACCACTGAAAAGGGGCTGGCCATTTCCCTCTGCATCCCATGCTTAAGATATTTATAAACATTAATAAGGTCCCCCCTCAGTCTTCTTTTCTCAAGGCTGAACAGTCCCAGCTCACCCAGCCTTTCCTTGTAGGGGACATGCTCCAGGCCCTTAATCATCTTCGTAGCCCTTCCCTGCACTCTCTTCAGGAGATCCCTGTCTCTTTTACACCAGGGAGCCCAGAACTGGACACAATACTCCAGGTGGGGCCTAACCAGGGCAGAGTAGAGGGGGAGGATCACCTCCTTCGACCTGCTGGACACACTCCTCCTGATGCACCCCAGGATCCCATTGGCCCTCTTAGCCACCAGGGCACACTGCTGGCTCATGGCCAACCTGTCATCAACCAGGACCCCCAGGTCCTTCTCTGCAGAGCTCCTCTCCAACAGGCCATGCCCCAGCCTGTACTGATACAGGCGGTTAGTCTCTCTCCGGTGCAAGAATCTACACTTGCTTTTGCTGAACCTATTTATTATTTATTCCATTCATTATGTTATGGCATCATCTATCACCGGAATAGAAAACTTTCCACTGACATCACAAGCTGAGAAATGCTGGGATCAAGAGAAGGATGAAGTCCATTTACTCCAGAAAACATTTGTCACAAAATTTTATTGCAACAGCCTTAGGTCTCCAGAGAGATCCTACTTCCAGTTATCTCAGTATCTGTTTGGACAGTGTAGCAGTGTGCTGAAGGAGAGAGTCAGAAAAAGATTGTTTTAACATCCTCTCATTTCCAGACAGATGAACCAGACATGTGTCCTGAGTGTTTTTCTAATACTACATTATCTGCCTAATGCCACATTCACATTTGTTACGAAGTTGTATTTAATTCAAGCCTGATACTATGCTAACTTTGTAAACAACCACATCTGATTCCTCTGTGGCCTTTCTGCACCCCACATCTTCAGTTTATGTGGAACAGTAAACGAATTTTCAGTCAGACAGACGTTCTTTGTCATATTTGCTATCTCTGACAGCCACTGATGCTGTTCACTTTGCTAAAGCAGGAAGTGTCGCTTGGAAACATCACTTTGGGAAATGATGTCTTATTGTTCTTTAAAAAAAAAAAATCTTTAAGAAAAAGAACACATAGAATGTGCTATAAAAGAAAACATCACATATTTTAGAAAATTAGTACTTGCGGGGTAGAATAATAATGCTTTAAGATCTGGTCAGCCCTGAAGTGGCCAGGCAGGTGGATCAGATGATAACTGTAGCTCCCTACCTAACAAAATATTCTAGGCTAGTCTAGTCTAGCCTAGCGTAGGCTAGTCTATCCCAACCCACCCTGTCCAAAATAGGGAGAAAAAAAAGGAGGGTGGGGGGAAAATGGTAGGATTCAGTTCAGGACTAACACGTCTGAGTCTAGAGAATTTCACAAGCTAGGTATCTTTCCATTATAATCAATAGTGACCTAGTGAATGCTGTCAGTGGAGCCTGAAAAGTGGTGCAGCACAAGCCAGATTGCACTCACAGAGCTCAGACCAGTCACTCAGGCAGACCCACAGCTCTAGCTAGTTCCCACAATAACCCTGCTGGTTCTCAGCTGCCATTCCAGAAGGGCATATTTCTCTCCCACTTTTATCCATATCTGCCAGTTCTCATAAGGGTCTCAGGTACCCTCTTTCACCTTAAATGGCACTAGGAGCCTGATGGTGACTGAGTCAAGCCTGAACAGAGGGATACAGCTGTCCTACTATCAACTCCCACCATTGGAGTGGGACATCTCCAGGTCATCTAAAGCATCTACATTTGACAAAGTAATTAGAGGAAACCCACACCTTTCTTGAATGACAGATACAGGCCAGGTTGACACCACTTAAATGTGATGCTAGATACCTCTGTTTAGATGGCTGAAACCAGTCTGCATTAGCTGGTCAGGTCGTTCTGGAGGCACTAGTGAGTGTTTTAACCACAACTCCTTCAACTCTAATGGCAGCAAAAGATCCCTGTTTCACATAGAGGTGTCTGAATGCAAAGGTCTGAACCTGAAACTGAATCCCACTCAGTGGGCTGGAATTCCCAAACATTTTGGTGTTGTATGGGTGGCCTGAGAAAGCACTGGCCCAAAGCTCAAGAAATTTTGTTCAGTGAAATCCAGACATGTAGATAGTCATGACATAAACCAAATCAATTATACAAGGTTCTTCATGATAGCCATTTTTAAAAGAAGAAACAGATAAAATTGAATGAATTCTGATGTGCTGTTTAACATGATGCCATCTAGCTCATCTTAAATGTTTATTTTCCAGTGTTACAGGATATGTGCTTATGACCTCCAAAATACCAGTTGGACAAAGCATGTGTGAGTACTGTAAAAGAAGACAAACCTGAAGTTGATGAACTCTTGACAGGGAAAATAATACAAATACTTTTCATTTCCACGTTTTACTCTACAATTCTCAAACCTCTTTTCAAAGATGGTTATGCACTGCTATTCATACCTGTAATGAAGGAAACCATGGCTCACAATCGTGAAATGACTTTTTCAACATTCATCAGAAGTTAAAAAAAAGACCTCTAGTCTCGCCCACTGAACCACAATAATAACAAGGAATAAAGTGGCTGGTTTCAGTCCCAGCACCCACCTGGCTTCAGGTCAGAAATATGTCAGTGACCCCACAAACCCATTTCTGCAAGAGAGTAACTTAACTCTCAGCCAGTAGCTTCACTGAAATCAGTTTGTATAAAAGGTTTCACTGAATTCAAATGAATCACTGCCTGTGCAGTACAAGTATTTATTTTTAATATACTGTCCATGCACTCTGGTCTCAGTTTAGCATGTTCATCCTGAGAGGATCTAATTTAATTATTCTCTTTCATATTTATGGCACATTCTCCAGCAATGCCATCTTCCAAACACTCCAGCATCTCTAATATTATGCCTGGCTATGTCAGAAATGAATCAGAAGCCATGCTAAAACTTGTTATGTCAGCTTAAAAATTCATGTTATCCGCTACTTGAATACCTACTCACAGAAAGTCTCAAGGCAGTTTTTCTTCAATTTAATTCAATTCTGTTGGTTCCTCAATAGAAGAGAGAAAGTTTCAAGGCAGTGAAATAGGACCAGCCTTATCAAGCCAAAACAAACATTATTCTGAATCTTTAACAAGGTCATTCCCCAAATCCTTCCAAAGCTCCTAGATTTCTTCAGAAAGACTGGCATTTTAAAATCAAAGTGACTTGGCCAAATTTATCTCTACTATAATGACAATGATGTAGTTAAATCAGTTTTAACATCCAATCAATTTGGCCAATTAAGCCCAACATTCATTGATTTTTTTTGATTGACAGCGTGAAGACTGGAGGCCCCCACATAATCTCATTTAACAAAGCTGGCAGTTTTATGATTTTTATTTCTGTTTATTTTCCAGATAAATAGGGCTAAACTAACTCTTAAATCTGCATATTTTATTTATGTATCTAAATAGCTCCAGCTTCAATATAGTATCGAAGCCCCTCCTCGTATTTAAAAATGGAAAAAAACCAAAAAACCCCAACCAAACAAACATAAAACCCCCACCAAAACAATAGCAGGCTGTCTCTTTCTTCCTTTTCCATCTGAAGGAGAAGAAGCTTGATTAGTTTATGGGAGGGGGAGGTTGTTTATTTGCTTGTTTATGTTTGTGTGTGATTGAGTAAATGTCGTGTGTGTATGTTTGGAATTGGCAGACAGCTCCTTATCTGCGCTGGCAGATATGTTCATGATCTAAAAACAGCCTTTTAGAACTGGCTGCATGTCTCACTATACACCAAGAAAAAATTTCAGTAGCTGCCAAAGAGATGAGTCCTTCTGAGACCTCAATGCCCATTTACTGAAGAAAAACATTCTGAACAGCAATGGAGTATCACACTCCCTGATTCAGATCCTCATCCTGTCCATCCTCCCCAGCTGGGCAATGTTACCCATTGCACCTACACATCAGTTGTTGGCAGTGTGCTGGGCAGACATACAGAGTATAGCGCACCTTGTCCATTAAATCTTTGTCTAGGATTCATCTCACCTAACACCAGACAGCTGCAGGGTAGCTGTCTCCAATTAAGCTGGTCACCTCAGGTTTCCTATACACTCAGATTGGCACTTTCACAGCACAGTCCAGCTGACCTATTTTTGGATACCTACTTCAATGTGCAATGAATCATGGCCTAAAAGTGCAATTACTTTTTCTTTTTTTTTCTTTTTTTCTCCACTAACTAAAAGGGACCATGCATAACTAGTTTGAGATATGACCACTTTAATCCTAATACTACAGTAAATCAGGCCATAAATCACAGAATGACTGAGGTTGGTCATCTTGTCCAACCTCCGTGCTCAGACAGGACCATCTAGAGCTGGTTGCCCAGGACCCTGTCCAGGTGGCTGCTGGGAAGCAGCTCTGCAGAGAAGGACATGGGAGTCCTGGTGGCCAACAAGCTCTCCATGAGCCAGAAGGCAAATGATATCCTGGGGTGCACTGGGAAGAGGGTGGCCAGCAGGTCAAGGGAGGTTATTTTCCCCCTCTGCTCTGCCCTGGTGAGGCCACATCTGGAGCACTGTGTCCAGTTCTAGGGTCCCCAGTTCAAGAAAGACAGGGACCAATTGGAGAGAATCCTACAGAGGGCTACAGAGATGATGAGGCAACTGAGGCATCTCTCCTATGAGGAAAGGCCTGGGTCTGTTTAGTCCGGAGAAGACTGAGAGGGGACCTTGTCAGTGCTTATAAATATCTAAAAGGTGGGTGTCAAGAGATGAGGACAGACTCTCTTTCATGGTGCCCAGCGACAGGACAAAGGGAAGGGTACAAGTTAGAACACAGGAAGTTCCATCTGAATATGAGGAAAAATGTCTTTATTCTGAGGGTGTCAGAGCACTGGCACAGGCTGCCCAAGAGAGGTTGAGGAGTCTCCTTCTCTGAGACATTCAAAACCCACCTGGACAGAGTTCTGTCCAGTGAGCCCTAGGTGATCCTGCTTTAGCAGGGGGGTTGGACTAGATGATCTCCAGAGGTCCCTTCCAACTCCTACTGTTCTGAGATTCTGTGACAGTGAGTGGGTCACTCTGTTTCATGTATTCCATTCAGCGTTTTATCTTACATATATCCCTGCTCAAGTTGGGCAAGGTAACTAGAACCACCAGATGTACAAGTACAAACATCTGAGTTCCTTGCATCCTTAGTGAGTGCTCTAAACTTTTCTTACAATATAGGAAAGCCAGGTCACTGTCACAGAATCACAGAATCTCCTGAGTGGGAAGGGACCCATAAGGATCATCGAGTCCAACTCCTGGCTCCACACAGGGCCAGGCAAGTCAGAGCGTGTGACTGAGTACCAGTTCGTAGCCAAGCACCACAGAGCCACTTGCTCAACCCTGCCCCAAGTGAGATGGGGAGGAAAATAGCAAAAAACTCATTGGTTGAGAGAAAGAGAGATTAATAGGACAGCAAAGGAAGATAACAGCCATTACAATAACTACAATAATTATTATATTATTATTAATATAGAAATTATTTACAAGTGCAACTGCTCACCACATGCAGAAGAACAACCCGATGCCCAGTCTGTTTCGGAGCAGCAATCCTGTGTGGGAAGCTGAGAAGTCCTTGACTTAGTGTAGACGCTTGAAACAATTGAAAACATCAGCATATTATCATTATCATCCTAAATCCAAACAAGAGCTACTAGGAAGGAAATACCCAGCCAAGACCATGATAACCATTAATGTTTCCTACAGTGCTTTAAATGAATGACTCACTCCATGTTCAATTTTCACAGAAATGTACAAGTTGCCTAATTTTAGGAGGTGTTCCAGCAGTTACCCATGGAAACAGATATATGCCTGCACCCCAGAAAGTCAGAAATTAAGAGTTGTGTCCTTCTTCACTATTTTTATTGCTGTTTTACATGGATCCTTCCACAGCAAGAAGTCGTCATGAATCTCACTCTGAGGCAGTAACTCCTTCCATCCACAGCACTGACACATTTTGGTACATAATTTTAGATTTTACTCAGGAAGCCTAAGGAACTAGCCTCCAGTCCTTTCTGAACACTTCCAACTTCTACAGAGCTTCTGAGGTCTAAAAAATATAAAATAAAAATCATAGGCTCTGTGTGTGTGTGTGTGTGTGTGTGTGTGTATGTGTGAAATAACAGTACTGTAGTAAGATGGGAAATGGGCTGGAGTAAACAGGAGTGATCCAGGTCATCCTCTGCTCCAAAGCAGGATCAATAGTATCTAAACCATTCCTGTCATATTTATTTTATCCATTAAACATTAATTGAAAGAAACATAGAAAGCCACGTGATCTTATTTATGCTGCCACAGAAAACCACAGAAGTGGCCAAAAGCCAAAATAATTCCTTCCTTCAACAAGACTTCTGTAACTGCTTCCTAAGCGGCTCTGTCGTGCCCACCGGCACTTACAGCTTTGAGACCAAAGCCCATCAAAGGTTTCTTTCCACATGCCTCATCTTTTCAGAGAGATTACACTTTAAACGTCTTTTAAGATTAAAAGCAGCTTCCAAACTCTTAGTCCATGTACAGTACCTCTTAAAAAGTTCTGGACCACTGGATTGTAACTTTTTCTACTGGGCTCGAGTTGTATATGAGAAGTTGAAACGACCACTGAATGTCACCCTAATGATCTGAAGCAGTAAACCAGAATGACATAAGTCATTGTTAGACTCGCTAACTTTGATGACAAACTGTACATTTGGGGGTCCTGACCTTACCTATTTGTAATGTGGGAATCCAAGAACATGTTCCATTTAGTGCAATAAATTGCGGGGGTTGTCTTAGATCTGTCTTAAAAAAGTATTTTACAAACTTTATTTAAAGAATTTATAAGGTTTAACATTTTCTCCCCTGTTTAAGGAATGAAAGAACCTTTCTTCCGCCCGCCCCCCCCCCAAAAAAAAACCCAACCAAACCTCTCTGATGTCAGATGACTGCCATCAGTGCTTTCACTTTGTCATGGCTTGGAGCAGGCACAGCCACAGCAGTTGGTGAGGAAGGGCCGCTGCAGACTATCTCAAGCCCTTGCTTGGCAAGGGCTGCAATTTGACAGGGTTTTTTGGGGAGTTTTTTTGGGGTTTTGACCCTCTCCATGTATTCAACATGGATCTTAAGACAGCAAAACTAGACACGATGTTGCATTAGTAGCCAGACCAAGCATAATCAAGTTTCAACACTCTTCTATTTCAGGTTCCTCATAGTTTTTATCAGAAGATATTTGCCTTTTGGTGCCAAATAATAGCAATAAATGTTTATGGTTGCTGGTTATTTACTAGGACTACTAGTAATCACTGACTACCACAACAGAGAAGTGCACTCCCAACACATGCATCATGCTTTGTTTCTAGCTGTGCCTCTACACTAGAGGCACTACCTCATCGTAAAAGTTGAGTACTATTTGTACTATTGTGTCTGTGAAACTTTCCTGCTCCTAGTATTATCATAAAATCACTAATTTTGATTCTATTTCTTCTTCCAGGGTTAGAAACCATCTAGATATGCCCCTTCCTCAGGGAAGATTATCCATTCATAAATACAGTCTGGAGACACACCAAGCAATTCTGAATTACACACTTTTTGCTATTTCTGAAATCCTATTGCTCTACTGTCTTCAAGAATCATCCAACAATAAGTCAAATACCTTAATGTAAGTGTACTATATTGATAGTAAAATTTTAATCAACCAACTGTGTAACTCTGACTCTGAAGATATTAAACTGATTCCATTTTCCTTAATATTGTGATAAACAGTCTTCATTGTATTTCATTCCTTTAATTTTTAATCAATTCTCAGTCATGCTATGACTTTATCTGGGAACCTCTATCTTTAGACTTCATTATTTGTGAAACTTTATCTTAAATTTTATAGTAGCAATTACAGAACCTGAGTAGGCACCTCCAAAGTAGCAGGAACCATCTGTTCAAAGGCAACAGATATGTTTGCCATGTTACTATGTAAAAGTAAACATGCACTAAGCACAAGTCTAATCAAGATTGCAGGTACAAAACCAGTAAGAGATCTGTTCAAGGAAGAGACACCTGTAAGTTTTCTGATTATTTTTTTCTTCTGTGAACAGCTTGCACTGACAGTGTTTGTAGTGGATCATAAAGTCTGGTTATTCTCTGCTTTACAAGCTATTCTGCATGGAGATACCTTGAATTAATAGACTAAACTAAGAAAATTTTAATTGTCAGGGAATTCGGTTTTCCTGCCTACAATATTTTATCCCCATCTTATGAGATCATTTTGATCTTCAAAATCTGAGAATAAAGCGGGGTTGCTAACTCTAGTTTCTGAGACTTAAAGCAAAGACTGACTTTACACTGAACCTCAAAAATTTCACTTGGGCTCAGTGTTTGTACAAGTGTCAATCTGCCTTATAGCCCAGGAACAGTACCTAAACCCTTGTAACATCTTTTAATCATTCATCTCTTTAATAGTTTCCTCTGATAAATCTTCAGGCCTTTTCAATTTCTTCTATCAGTTAAAATGACCAAGGGTAAAATTAGTGCAATATTGAGCAGACAAGGTAGCATCAATTCCCATTATGCTCCCAATATTTCAATATTTTGTAACCATTTTGTCCATTCTGGAGGAACTGTATGTTCCATTAATGTAACATCCATTAATGTTATATCCAGAACTTTGAAAATCTCACTGAGAGGATTTCTTATTTAAAGTGGCCTCCGAGAGCTAGATTAACAAAATGTATTGGTTAAGCCAACTATAAAATATCAGATACTGGGACATCAAACAACTGAGTTATTATGGAATGTCAGGTAACATCCTCGTCCTTATGCATACACTAGGCTAAGTTTTGCCTTGGTATCTTATAAATAAGGTGTATTTCTAGATGCATGTAGGAATATGTCTTGCTTTCCAGTTTTGGGGTTGAGGGGAAAGAGGGGTAGGGGGAAGAGGGTTGTTGTTAAGCTCAGTTCTTCATAAACGAAGCCAAACCACATTCCCTTCTGTTGTGACCTAAATCTGTTGATCCCGTGGTATTTTTCTGAAAACATTAAGATAGAACTGAAATTCTATCATCTAGTTCTAGTGAGAACCACCATGGCAGGGGGGTTGGAACTTGATGATATTTAAGGTCCCTTACAACCCAAACTCTAAGTTATCCCAGTGTCAGTTACTGATTGATCATTCTCAAACTTCATCAACCGGTGCTAACTTCTAAAAGTTAAGCCATCATCATCCTTTTTCAAAAGCTTTTTTTTACTGATAATTAAAAACAACATAAAGCAACTTCTGCTTCTTTGTGAATCTTTGTGTTGTGGGTTGTTTTTGGGGTTTTTTTTTGAAGTATTTAAAACTGCAGAGCTTTCATTAATTTGTGTGGGAGACAGAGGGGAATAGGCAGCCTCATTTCAGTGGTCTGTGAGACAGGACATGGGGCAATGGCCTCAAGCTGGAGCACAAGAAGTCCCGCACCAATATGCGCAGTAACGCATGGTGAGGATGACAGAGCCCTGGGACAGGTTGCCCAGGGGGGTTGTGGAGTCTCCTTCTCTGGAGATATTCAAAACCCATCTGGACACCTACCTGTATGATCTGTCCTAGGGAACCTGCTTTGGCAGGGGGGTCCCTTCCAACCCCTACAATTCTGCCATCCCTGGCCTAGCAACTAAATAAAAATACTCTCTTCCTCCAGCATAGAGGTATTTTGCATGTGACAATCACTTCCACCTGTGCATCTGAGATTTAAGAAAGCCAGTTTACTTCTTGGGATGTAAATACAATATAACATAATAGCCATCCACAATTCCAGCTATCCCTGACTTAACAGAAAGCAAACTAAGCAGGAAGAGGGATGGCCTTCTTCCCTGGCTTGGTGCCACAATCACTAGCCACATAACAAGGCAGGAAAACACTTTGACATCAGAAACACTTGCTGAAGGCACCAGGCAGAGCCCTGGGAGAGGGCCAGGCAAAGGCAGGAGTGGTGGGACGCCACTTCTCCCCACGAAGGAGGGAGGCACAGAGGTGCACAGGCTCAAAGGTCATCTTTCTACAACAAGCAGGAGAACAGTGCAGGGAGCCCATTACCATGCTCGTAGGGCGTATTTCTGGCTCCAAAGCCCCTCCATCCTGTCTCTTCCTTTTCTCCTTAGCGCCGCAGGCCCCGAGACCCCCGAGGGTTTGCAAAACTCTCCCAGTACAAAGATGTTAAGAGGCAGGAAGCGCAGAGCGGGAGGGGGTGGTAAATGCCGGCGGCCTCCGAAGCTCGTAGGGATGACTCCTTCTCCTCGCCTGAAACAGCGGAAGCGTGAAGAAGGCCTCCCTTAACGCCAACGAAACACCGGGGTTCACCCACACTGCCTGCACCCACACTGCCGGCCCTCCGCCTCCATGTTCCCCCTGCTCCGGCGGCTCCGCGCATGCTCGGCGCTGCCGCCGCGCCGGTGGCCGCTGCGAGGCACGATCCCGCGGCCTCCGCTGGCCGGATGGAGGAGGAGGAAGATGACGATGGAGGCCGGGGAGCCGCGGGGAGCCCGACGGTGGCGTCCGGCCGTTTCGTGCGGTGTCTTTATGCGGTGGGCTTCCTGGTAAGCGGGGAGGCGGGCTGCGATGGCCGCGGTGCCCTTCCGGCGCGGCCTGGGACAGGCGCCCGTGTCTGAGGCGGCAAATCCTCCCCGCCCCGCACGACCCCGCTGCCCGGCCGCACGGCTCCGGGGCAGCCGGTGGGGGGCCCGTGCCGGAGGCAGAAGTTGAAGAATCTGCTCCGGAGCCGCGAGGTTCCCCTCGGGGTTTTCGGGAGATGCCGCAAAGCCCGAAATCGGGCAGACCGCCCCCCACCTCGTCCCCCTCCCCAGGCCCTTTACCTCTGCCAGGGCCCACCCCCCCCCCGCTGCGCTCCAGGTAGAGCAGTTGGGTTTTGAGGTACCAGTCGCTTTCTGAGGAGCTTGAAGGTCTGTAGTGGGTGTATTCTTTTTAACACGCTCACAGTCGTGCAGGCAGGTACGAAGGTACAGCTTTTACCTGGTAGGTGCAATTGAGTAGCACTAAGCATTGAGCATTACCTTATGCTCATCAGAGAGCCCTTCTTGTTTCCTGGAAATAACAGTGCTTGGTATAAACGCAAACCAAACCCACCCAGAACCCTCCCCAAACCCCTGCTTTTTCTAAAAACAAATCCCCTCTCCCCTCCCAAAAAAACCCCGATCAAACAAGCCGCCTAAGCCAAACCTCACCTAAAAAAACATAGTGTATAGACTTCACAGAAAGGTTGTACTCTTTAAGGACTCCTGAGCCTTGGGAAAATGTAAATTTAAAACTAAATGGGATAACTTGGAAAATGAATACAAAATGAGTATGAATTTGCGCTGTGAAATGATATATTATGTTACCAACCTTTAGGTTGGTCAGTAGAAACAATCTGGTTGGTTTGAGTCCTAGAGCAAATGTGGCAGGGGAAGGTGTGTTACCTTTTGAGCACTTTGAAACGCTGTAGTTTTAAAGCTTCTAAATGCTGTAGTTCTCCAGCCCTGTACTATCTTGCTGACACCAAAGTGGAGTACACGCTGAAATCATCTGAGAAGCGTAAAGGGCATAAAGTATGGTGAAATACCATGATACTGGGCTGTTGGCTGTGATGTAAGTTTCCTGTAACCAAGCAAACAGGAGTTGGACTTGGTCACCCTTATGGGTCCCTTCCAACTCTGTATATTCTGTGATTCTAAATACAGCATACTTCTCATTTGACATAAGAAATTACAGGTGAATGAGAAATAACTGCTAATCTAATACTGGTTCAGTGAGACTTTACCTGCATGCCTCTGCAGGTAGAGTCCAGTACTAGTCCAGTCCTGCCAGGGTATGTTCTGAGACTTGTCCTTTTTAATGTCTGTATCGATGACCTGGCGAGGCCATTGAATATACCTCTTCAGATTTGCAGGTGATACCTAAGATGGTGTAATTGAAAGTGTTCATAAATCCTGCTCATGCTGATCAAAAAATACATAATAACAGACTGTGAGAATTTACTTGGTGATACATTGTTACAGTTCTTCAGGCTTTGGGCTAGTCTAGTTCAGGTCAAGCAGTCACTGATAAAAGATGAGCTTGCTCCAACAGACCTTCTCTAGTGTTCTGCTCTGATGTAGGGCACCGCATGCTGTGCCAGATGTTAGTACTGCAAGAACTACTGGGTCATTGTGGTTAGCTTAACAAAAGATACAGTATCAAAAGGAATGAGTAGGAGATCCTTGTTCTGTTCAGGATGGGCAGTGTCCTTTGCCATCCTCTTAGAAAATATTTTTCACTTAGGCTTTGCTTTTTTTTTCATGTTTCTGTCTTTTCACAACGTAAGTTTAGATCAACCTTAGCTTCTTCCCCGTGGTGGTTTAGAGTAAAAATGCTGTAGATTTTCCAAATATATTCTCTTTACATAAATAAAAAGTATTTTAGGTGATTGTAATTGCAGACCACTATGAATTTAAAATACTGGTACCACATACTTTTCCTGTTAAACAGATAAAGTTGAAACATTAAATATGCCTTTAATATAAATGTCTTCAGAATGATTGTATCTGGAGGGGGAAACAGGATTGCCATTTTCATAGTTTTAACTCCTCTGTGAGGCAATCCTTTATCTCTCAGTTTATGTATTTTAATAAATTTGTACTTTTTTTGATGCATTGTAGAAGTTACAACATACCACATTCGTCATGAAAATACTTCTATTAATCTTGTCTTTACAGGGAATTTTTTAATATGGACAGTTATTGTGCAGGTTGACATAATCTCTGCAAAAAGTTACCAGTTATTAAAACTCTTCCTGCCTTCTTTTCAGGATTTATTTGGTGTGAGCATGGTCGTTCCTTTAATGAGCCTTCATATCAAATCTCTAGGAGCAAGTCATACAGTTGCTGGAATAATAGGTGAGTACTTGACAGATTTACCAGAGATTAAGATAATATGAACTGGATTATGCCTTACTGCAAATTGGACATTGTACTATAATTCTTCCTTGCCAGTAGCATAAGAAAAAGAAGGGCCAATTTCCAAGTAAAACTCTAAGGGCAGCTGTACTGTGTTGGACCCAGAGAACTGTCCAGACTTATGTACTGACAGTAGCCAAAAGCAAAAGCAAGTGATTGGGAAAGAGCATTCTTGGAAAGAACAAGGAAGCCTTGCAGTGATACTTGTACAGTAATCCAAGAATTCATACTTCAGCAACTTTGGGAGCCAGAAGGTGTTGTCTTTTGTTTTACTGTTATTTACAGGCTTTGCAAACACTTCTGCAGCTGGTTCTCCTGAGCTTTCCAGAGCCTGTGGTTGCTCTCAATTCCATTAAATTCCTTGCAGCTGTCTTTTGGCAAAATATTTATCATCTTTAAGGAGTATTTGCAAATAAATTCTGAAGGTTTGGAATTTTACCTGAAAAATGAAGTGCTAAGATGAAGGTCTGTTGTTGTAGAGGTCTTATATCTTATGGTACTGTTCATGGTTTGTAATGATGCAAGTATTCTTTATAGCTCCATGTGGTTGGCAGGGGTTCTGTTTCTCCATTTTTTTATTGCCTTGCCTTTTTTATTTTGGATGAAATTTAGTACTTTTCATGAAATAATTCTGCTTCTGCTCTGAGTTGTCCAGACTATTATCTTAAGCAGCAATTCATCAAAAATATGTTTTCATTTCAACTGTCTGCTTTGATTTTTAACTTGAAAAGAAACTGCGTTTTGAGGTGTATTCTTATAAATGAAGAGCCTGGCAGATATTTCTCTCTGCTTCTCTTGGCTTCTTCTCTTCTGCTTCTAACTGCTGCTAAACTCTTAGCCTCCAAAATGGAAGAGTAGTGTCTGTGGTTTCTTCAGGGCTTCTGTGGTGACTCGTAACATGCTGAAGTGCCAAGTGGAAAGTTTTTAGTGTCTCCCAATAATTAAATTCTCTCCTGGTTCTGAGAAAGCAGTTATAAATCATAGAATCATGGAATCATTAAAGTTGGAAAAGACCTGCAAGATCATCTAGTCCAACTGTCCCCCTACCACCCATATTACTTACTAAACCATTGTCCCTAAGTACCTCATCCAATCTTTCCACCCCAAGGGATGATGACGCCACCACTTCCCTGGGCAACCCGTTCCAATGCCCAACCACTCCTTCTGAGAAGAAATTTCTCCTGATTTCTAACCTGAACCTCCACTGGCTCAACTTGCAGCCATTCCCTCTCATTTTATCGCTACTTATCTGCCAGAAGTGGCTGATCACCCAGTTCACAACAACCTCCTTTCAGGTAGTTCTAGAGAGTAACAAGGTCTCTCCTGTCCTTATCTCTCCTCTTCTCCAGGCTAAACAGTCCCAGTTTCCTCAGCTGCTCCTCATAAGACTTGTGTTCCAGAACATTCCTATGCCAATGTTTAATACATCATACAAACCAACATCCTTCTTCATTACATAGTTTTACAATTTTTTAGTAGTTTTCTTGGTTATGGGGTAAACTCCACCCCTGGTTTGTCCTGCTCCCCCTTCCGTTTCTTCTACTAAATCATTCCCAGAGCTTCATGTTTTGTCATTTAAAAATTTTGTGCAGTTTTCATTAAAAAAAAAATATCAGTTTTAACATCAGTATTTTACTTGTTTGTTTTAGGATCTCTCTATGGTATAATGCAACTGTTTTCCAGCACTTTTGTGGTGAGTTCTAATGCTGTATTCCTGTTGGTGTTTTTATGGATTTTAGGGGGGGAAAAGGATTATGTTAATAATAGCTTTTCAAGAAGACTTTAAAATGTTTCTAGTGTTCAGGTAAGCATTTTTGGTTGGTGGATCCAGTTTTCAGTTTGAGTGGAAAAATGTTTCTTTCCTTTATAGGGGATTATCAGTTTCTCCAGAGTCAAACAGAGTACAGTAGACAAAACTAGAATCCAGATTGGGGCTCAGTCATGCATTACTGAGCAAGTCTCAGTCACGTAGGGTTCTCCTCTTTGGTGTTGGTACTAGTAAAGCGGTTTTCTTCACTGCAGTTGCCTGTCCAAAAAAGCAGTCCCAGGAGTCAGCTCTTCACAAGCCTGTTACCTAGAGTTTGCTTTCCTTGCTTAATGAGTAGTGCCCTGTAATTTGCCATATGGCCTACATTCACACATTATGCCCCTGAGCTTTGTTTGGGTTTGTTTTTTATTAGCTTTTTAAATTTTGCTTTTACATCCTAATCTAAGTAAGAGTGCAAAGGCTAAACATCAAGGCTGAACCTCTTAAAGGTATGCTTTACCTATTAATACTGTGGATCCCTATATTTATCCAGGAGCACCTTTAATATTCCTCTGGTACCTCCTAGCTTTCAAGAGAGCAGATTTTGAGTGTCTTGTGAAAAAAAAGAAACCGGTTTCAGGGTTTGTTATGCAGGCTGCCTGGGATTATTTGATTCCATCATCTTGTGGCATTTTCTTTTAACTGCAAGACTATTGCCTTCTTCCCTTAAAAAAAATTCCTGTTTGGAATCAGGCTGATCTATAGGCATGCTACATGCAAATTTACTGTTTACCCTTCTCGTAAATAGCTCCTACTTGTCTGCACTCAGATGACAAACTCCTTGTAGCTAAGATCATTCCTTTCAGGATGCTCAGCAAGTATCTAGTACATAGTGACCATTGTTGCAAAGAAATATCGGTGCTCAGTTGTGGTAACATTTTCAGAGCCACCTACTACTAATATTTCATGGTGTTTATTGTACAGTTGTACTTTTAAAAGAGAAATTATTTTTTAAAAAGCTGTGTGCGTGACACTAAGTAGAACTGTAGTTTAAGCAGGTGCACTGCAGGCAGGGCAGAACGCTGCTCATAACTTCCAGATTTTGAACACTTAGGAATCATAGAATCACAAAATTGTCTGGGTTGGAAGGGACCCCACGGACTGTAGAGTTCCAATCCCCCTGCCACAGGCAGGGCCACCACCCTCCAGGCCTCGATCTACACAAGATTGCCCAGGGCCCCATCCAACCTGGCCTTGAACACCTCCAGGGATGGGGCATCCACCACCTCTCTGGGCAGTCTGTTCCAGCACCTCACCACACTCTCTGTAAAGAACTTCCCCCTAATATCTAATTTAAACCTTCCTTCCTTCCTTTCGCTTTAATCCACTCCCCCTTGTCCTGCCATTGTCTTTTAAAAAGTTGATTTCACTCCTGTTTGTATGCTCCCTTCAGGTACTGGGAGGCTGCAGTGAGGAATGTTGTATAATAAGCTTATTAAGCTTTCATTTACAGTCCTTTGATCTCTTTCCTCAGTTTAGTTTAGAAATACTGATTGTTCACTGTACCTAGTTAAATGTTATAAACAGCTAATCCTAGTTTTGTGCTTTATGAAAGGGCTGCTGGAGCGATATTGTAGGAAGACGGTATTCCCTGCTGGCTTGTATTCTTCTCAGTGCACTGGGTTACTTCCTCCTCGGAACATCCACCACTGTGTTCCTGTTTGCCATTTCCAGAGTCCCTGTAGGTGAGTAAACACATGGAGTTTTGCAGTTTAATTTCCTTGTAGTCTCCACTTGACAGCTACTGCTGGAGAAATTGTGGTGTGTGGATGGCTGTATAGTGTCATCTTCCAGCAGCGCCAGCTGAAGCCTAGTGATGGGAAAAACCTGTGCAAATCAATTGTTCTCATGACTTTTTTTTGACAATAACTTCAAATGAATACTCAAAAACTGTCACAACTTTTATGCCTCCATTATGAGTGGCTGAATTTAATGAGAATGAGAGCAGCGATTCTTTGAAAGAGGCTATTGTAAGGTTAGTCATAACAGATAGGCAATACATGAGATCACTGCTGGAAATCTTGGCCTGCACTTGCAACGCAGAATGGAGTGATATACGTGCATTATTGTTTTTTCTCATGCTGAAAATATACCTCAAAGTATATTACAACATTTGGCTGAAATTTTAGGTCACTGCTTCAACAGTGTTGTGCAAAAGCGTCTGCGTCTGCAGCACTGAAGTTAAGTTTGTGCCAGGGCGCCTATCAGAGTTCTTATAATAGCTGAGCACCTTCTGAAGGTATTCTGATGTAATAAGCACTGCTATTACTGTGAACACATCTACTAAAGGGCATTTTTGTGGCCTGTAGTCTTGTTTTAGGAACTGTTTATATTGTTTCTTACTGTAAATTCACTAATTAAATATTTGGTTGGTACTTGATGACTTAGTAGAGATAATGCTAACAGCACTGTGACTGACAGCATTGCCCTGGTTTCAAGGAAGCAACTTGAAAGATTGTGTTATTAGTATTGCTTCTGTGCTCATCTTTTGGCACCCACCAGTCTCCCACATGAATATGCTATGTTACAATCCTGGAAATCTCCATACTCAGCAAAGTTGCTACAGAGCTATATTGATCATCAAACAAACCATTTCTACTCTACCATTTCCCACCCACAATTTCCTGTTTTAGGGCTGTTGTATTCCTACTGTGCTGCAGCACTCAGCTGAGTTACTTCTTCTTGCAGCAGGGCTGCAGGAGCATTCCTTCAACACAGATGCGTGAATAATTTTGATTCCTAAATCCAAATCCTTGAACAGTCAGGAGGACAGGCATGGCCCAACATGCTACATGACCCTTGCATTGAGGAATTTATGGTTTATGGAATCCTAAAAAAAATGTTGAATGTTGATATTTCAAGTAGCTTCTGTTGTTTTAAGTCCTTTGGAGTGAGCAATGCATGGTTATTATTTTGTTTATTTTGTGTTGCAGGTATTTTCAAGCACACGCTCTCCATCTCTAAAGCCCTGCTTTCTGACTTGGTGTCTGAGAGAGATCGCCCTTTAGTAATGGGGCGCTTCAATGCAGCCTCTAGCGTGGGCTTTATCCTGGGGCCTGTTGTTGGTGGCTACCTTACAGAGCTGGAAGGTGGTTTTTATCAAACGTCTTTCATCTGTGCCTCTATCTTCCTCCTGAATGCTGGTAAGTTGTATGCAATATTCTGCACCTTGGGTCCCTTCACTTTTGTGGTTTTATACCATTTGTAATACCCTGGAATTCGTATACTGGTACTACCTACCCTTTGGGTTGGAACCTTTGTGAAAGGGCAGGAGTTTTGACACAGTTAACATCCAGATGCTTCTTACTGTACTGTGTATATCGCTTTTGTATTCAGACACAGGAATGAGAATTTTTTTATATGCCCAAAGATGAGGACTGGAAATCAGAGTATTTGCTTTTGCCTTTAGATTTCTTCCTGTGTTGTAAATGTGTCACTTCTGTGTTCTCCTTCCTTGCTTTCACCATGCTTAAAATTGAACTGTTACTGTTAATAACACTAAACTTAATTTTAAGCAAAATGATTGTTAAAGTTCTGTTTTGACCTCTGATCTTCACACTAAGTAAACTGTTACAATCTAATGTCTTCCACGTAAAGGTAATGCAATTAACTGAAAACAATTAATTTCTTCATCTATATAGTTCTTGTCTGGATGTTACCCTGGAGTGAGGAGAACACCGGCAATAGGGAACATCAACGAGGTGCCAAAGGAACAGGCAGTTTCTCAGCGAAAGCAAGCCATGGCCTGCACTTGAAATCGGCAACTAATGGAGCTTTGGCAAGCGGCAGTCTCTTCCAGTCTCCGTGGATCCAAGTTGCAACAGTGCTGAAGAGGATTAAAGGAATTGCATGCTCTGATCTGTGGGATATATTTTTAGTGCGGTTGCTGATGTCTGTTACTATACTGCTTTACTATAGTAATTTTAGCCTGGCCTTGGAGGAGAGATTTGGGGTGAAACCCTTGTTCGCTGGATACCTGATGAGCTATAGCAGTGCACTCGGAGTCCTGGCTGGTTGTCTGCTCGGACCAATAACAAGACTCTATCAGCACAACACTTACAGACTTCTGTTGCATTCCAGCACTCTCACCTGCACGTTGATTCTCCTGTACGCCTCAGCGCTGAGCATATGGATGGTGATTCTGTCTTCCACATTCTTAGCTTTTTCAACTACAATCGGTCGGACTTGTATCCTTGATCTTGAGCTGACCATTGGTGGGAATGAGGCCAGTGGTACACTCCTAGGTGTTGGACAGTCAGTGACCTCAGTGGGACGAATAGTTGCCCCTCTCCTTGCTGGAGTTGCTCAGGAATTCAGTCCCTGTGGCCCTCCAAGTCTAGCAGTTGGACTGGCTTTAGTAGCTATTCTGATAATGCATGCGAACAAACAAAAATACCGTAGCCATGGAAATGTTAAGTTAAAAAATCAATAGCTGCAGATTTGGATTGTGGGGAGGTATCTTGCAGGAGTGGTGAAGTGTATCAACCTGGGTGATGCTTACACCTGCCAGGCTTGTAGGAACAGGATCTTTTAAAAGGGCACGTGATGTTCACCTGGAGGCAAGCACACACAAATATTTCTGCTGCAGGGATATTGACTCAAGACAAAGGTTACTCTCACCGGTACCACTGGAACACTTGAGAGGGACAGGTGTTGCTGTATTCTACTGGATGGGTTTTTTTTAATGGATTTTTAACTTTTCTTGAAGGGATGAAAGAATGAAAACAAATACATGAGTCCTGCTTGTAGCTCACATTTGAAATGGTGTTTAGATTGATAGATTATTAACAGAAATTGATTCTTATTATTTAATCAGAATTTAATTTGTATTATTTAATCTGGAGCATTTGCAGTATAGCTTGTTAGCCATAATTTCTTATGCTGTGGTCTGCTGCCATTTGTCTGCTGTGACAGTAGCTTAATTAACAGACTGTTTGCTTGCATTAAGCGTACTTTGTCCACAGAACTGGCAGCACAGCATAACTGGGCACCTCGGGGTAGCCATCCAACCCCTGCTGCTTCCTGGACTTTCCCAGGTAAGGGAATTGGGTGTATCTCAACTGCATGTATCAGAAGGCCTAAACCAGACCATTTTAGAATAATATGGGGCCATTCAGACTGAAACTGAAGGTAAGCTTTAGTGAAACTTAAGCTGCTGGTTTCTGTGTAGTAGTAACTTCTACTGAGAAATTTTGTCATAAATTGTCAATATTTCCTGCACAGATTTTTTTTAACCTTAACTTTCAGAATCAATTTGCTGCTTAATTCTTTTGAATGACTGTAAAGGTGTTCTGGAGCAGCTAGCAGCAGGTAGTTCATGGATGTGGATTAATGCATTCTCGCATTTCTGGAGGCATAAGTGACGTTTCAGTGACAAGAGACAAACTTTACTCTTTGGTATTTTAGTTTCCCTTTGCCTGCACTGCTTACCTGGTGAGTCAGAGCTGTAGTGCTCTCCTGTGCCATTTGCTATTCAAGTTTATATTACTTACCAGACACCCCTGTTTGCATTTTGTTTGAAACATAGAAAAATCCTATTTTGCACTGATAATGTGCCACATGCTTTTCCCTTTCATTTGATAAAAATACAGTCAACTATGTGTAATTGTTGGGGGGTAGGGGTTAATTAAAAACAATTTAGTTATCTCCTTGAACACGTCAGTGCAAATAGTGCTGTACTGCTGCTGCTTCCAGAGTCAGAGGTGGTGATTTGCCTTTTTTTTTTTTTTTTCCTCAGTGCCTGTTATAATTTAAAACCTTATTGAAACCTCATTGATTCCAGTGGCAGCACTGTAGGAATATGTTCAGAATTCTGAGTTGTTTTGGTTTTATGTATTGTGTACACAATGACCATGTGTCTTACTACTGTTAGGATTTCAGTACATATCCTCCAAGTTCTTTATTGTATCAATCTGTGTTTCAGTTCTCCCTAGAAACTTCAGCCATTTTCAAGTGTCTTGTCTCCTCTTGCCTTGCTTGGTAGATGCCCAAAACATTCCTGCCCTCATTTTTTTCCCCAATTTATTTCCATCTTTTAAAACCTGTTTTTGTTTTACCTGGAGCTACTCTTTTGTAAGTCAGGGACATCTGTTTGGCAGTTATAGCAAGAGGTAAAGGAAAAGCATAGGAAAAAACCCCTCAAACATGAATATATATGAAAGATTCAGTAGTTTCTAATACTTCTTGGTTATATGATAACATTTACCCTTCCAAGTTCCTGATGAAAGCTG
Source organism: Laterallus jamaicensis coturniculus (assembly GCA_022605575.1). Taxonomy (NCBI): domain Eukaryota; kingdom Metazoa; phylum Chordata; class Aves; order Gruiformes; family Rallidae; genus Laterallus; species Laterallus jamaicensis. The sequence goes on along the minus strand of JAKCOX010000023.1, from coordinate 5,941,486 downwards.
AATTCTGTAAACACCATAAAATTCAGTTTATGTCAACATAGAGTGCTGCCTGAATATTGCTTTTCCACTTACAAAAACTTCAAAACTTTCTGTTTATATGTAAGTGAAAAATGTGCTTTCCACAATCAGCAAATATTTTTGGTTTATTTTGAAAAATATTTCTTCATATATGCTTGAAAAAAGAAAAGAGACATTAATCTAATTGAGGAATCTGTGGAAGGCTCTGTGGTCTCACGGACATGTTGCAATTGATGATACAATAGGAAAAAAATACACTTGTAGTCCCAAAGGATTTCTGAAGTGCTGCAGGAAAATGTCTTCTTATGTAGTTTCAGTTACAGAAAAATGCCCTTATTTTATTGTTATTATTTTTCTTTTAAGGAATAGAAATAAAATGAAGTGGCATTCCATGTATATAATTTTGTTACTGTTTTCTCCCACTCCTCCTCTGCTGAAACCACAGCACAAAATCCAGCTATTGAATACGAAGGGCAGATGGATTTTTTTGTTTGTTTCGAGCTGTTCCTTAAAATGATGATTTGAATCTGCCTGCTTTTCACATAAAAAGGCACAGGAGCCAACCAAGAAGTGGCTTGGCAGTGAATGAAGAAGCTGAAGAGAATAGAGAGCTTACCTGTTTTGAGATGGGAGTGCTCAAAGCTGCTGTTCCCAGTGCTTGAAGACCACGTTTGGATCCCTTGCGGTGTTGTCTCTTAGTTGCAACAACCGTGCAAGTTCAGACAGCAATGAGTAAATGACATCCCTGAAGATGAGGAGGTGTGACTCCTCGTTTTAAGTTGAGGGAGGAGCAGTTGTAGCTATTTTTGGCTGCAGCCTAGTGAGCTCTGCTGAATTACTCAGCAGTTTGTGAAATCCAGTTGTGGTATATCTGAGGTAAGAAAACAATGATCCAAACATGGGCTAAAGAAAGAGGGTTGACCTGCAAATCGCTGCAAATTAAAATTTCTCTCTTGCTTGCTGCTACTTTAGTTTTGGGTTGGTTTGCTTGGGCTTGTAGCCAGGGGTTGGTTGTTTTTTTTTTACTTTCTATATTTCAAAATTTTCACTTGTAGGAGCGACTGCTTTTCTGACCTTCCTGATCAGCTGAGGTGGAAGGGTCTGTGAGTACAGGGGAGTAATTGATTCCTGTCAGGCAGCTGATACCACAGGATATGGACCATTTTGTTGCTTTTAAATGATGGAGCAAATGTAAATACCCTGTTGGTGCATGCTGTGTGCATTTGAAGAGATCCTTTACAAACATGCCAGTTCTGCAGACTTCAGTTTTCTGGTCCTGTCTTCTCTGAATTTACTTGCTGCAGCACCACCACCGAGGTCAGGAGTGTCCCCCTTCCCTGACAGCAGGCTGATGAGCGAGCAGGTAACGCAGCGATGACACAGCACAAGCACTGCTCCTCACTTCAAGCACTCCAAAAAGCCATTGCATTCTAGCTGATGGGACCTTCCGTGGAGATATGTTTGGGTGCTGCCAGCCCCCATTTGGTTACGGGTGCTCTGCTACTCCCCTGGGTAAGTGATGCTTTATAGCTTGGTGCTTTGGGATTTGAAAACCCAAGGCTCAGTCGTGCTGTTACTGCTGTAGTTCTGAAGACTGATTCACAAAGAGCTGATGATGAATCTCGTGAAGGAGTATATTCGAGCCTCAACTGTGAGAATCAGATGCTTGTGCGTGGAGCTCGGACTTTTGTCTCATGAAAATGAGAGTTTGTAGAGCCTGCTTTAAAGGGAAGTTTTGAAAAACTTCTGTCTTAACTTGCAAGGAGAAAATAAACTAAATTTCTGTTACTTTTTAATGCTATATTAGCATCAAAGAACCATTTTTGAGATATGCTACATCATAGGAACCACTCATTCTGTCAAATTTGTACTAAATAGGAAGTCTTAGATATGAAAAAAAAAGTGAACTGGGGTATTTTAAAATGCTTTTTCCTTTTTGTGGCAAAACCTTACATTTTGAAACAAAGCCTGTGGCAATTAGGGCAATCACAAATGTAAACCTGAGCACATTTCAGATGAACCAGTGAGACACACCAGAGTAGCCAGTGTAACTGGTGCTTTCCCTTCTGCAATCTTGGTCACAGATTCACAGAGTTCCAAGGATTGGAGGGGACCTCAAAAGATCATTGAGTCCAACCCCCCTGCCAAAGCAGTTTCCCTAGGACAGGTCGCACAGGTAGGCATCCGGATGGGTCTGGAACATCTCCAGAGAAGGAGACTCCACAAACCCCAGTGTTCAGTCTCCTTCTCTGGAGACATTCAAAACTGGCCTGGATGCGATCCTGTGTGATTTAGTCTAGGTGATCCTGCTCTGGCAGGAGGGTTGGACTAGATCATCTTCCAAGGTCTCTTCCAACTCCTAATGTCCCTTATATGTTGTTAAATCTCTGAGGATAAAATGTCTTCCAAAGTACATCAGCACTGTACAGAAACCACATCAGTGTTGTACAGAAACCACATCAGTGTTTGCCTACTTAAGACAGGAATGATGCCAACTCAACTTCCCGTCATGTTGTCCCTTTAGAAGATCTGTCTACCACTTGCAAGAAGAATTGTGAAGAAGATGCTCAGGACAATCCAAGAGGGACAATTTTCAGCCACAGCTTTGAACAGCTCCCAAATGCTAGTTCCTTCAAACATTCAGAGAATTAAGATGCCATGTGGGTTTTTTTCATTCCTAAGTAGCACCCCATTCAGATGTCCATCTATTAAATAGGCCAAGAGGGAGATAAAACCCTTTGACTTGAGAGTTGTAAGACAGTTTCCTTATAGTGGTTCACACCGCTGACAGTATCAAGCACAGCAGCAGGTTTATCTAGAATGTGCAAGTTACATCATGATCTGCTAAAATGAGAGAGAAAAGAAGACTGTTTGTCCTCCTGTCTCTCCTAAATTTAAACAGGCCCTCTGTTGAATGAGGTAGGTGCCCTGGTAACTGAGGATAGTAAGAAGGTGTAGTTACTGAATGCCTTTGTTGCTTCTGTCTGTGGTGCTGAAGACTGCAGGAGCCCCACATGGCTGAAGCACCAGAGGAAGTCAGGATAAGTGATGAGTCTGCCTTGTTTGATGAGGACTGGGTCAGGAATGAATTAAGCCATCTGGACATCCATAAATCCATGGGTCATGATGGGATGCACCCGAGGGTGCCAAGGGAGCTGGCAGAAGTCATTGCTAGGCCACTATCCATCATCTTTGCTAAGTCCTGGGAAATGGAAGAGGTGCCTGAGGAAAAGCAAAGGTTACTCCAGTCTTCAAAAAGGCAAGAAGGAGGACCCAGATAACTACAGACAGATCAGATTCACTTTCATCCCTGGAAAGGTGATGGAAAGACTTATCCTTGGGGCTGTCTCTAGGCACATCAAGGATAAGAACAGTCAACATGTTTTTACCAACATTTAACAGTTCCTTGTTAGGAACAGTCAACATGGTTTTACCAAGGAGAAGTCATGTTTGACTGGTCTAATTGCCTTTTAGGAGGATATAACCAGGTGGATAGATGATGGTAGGGCAGTGGATGTGGTTTACCTTGACCTCAGTAAAGCATTTGACACCGTCTCCCACAGCATCCTCATGGCTAAACTGAGGAAGTGTGGCCTGGAAGGTCGAGTAGTGAGATGGATTGACAGCTGGGTGAAGGGTAGAGGCCAGTAAGCTTTGATCAGTGGGATAGAGTCAATCTGGAGGCCTGTATCGAGTGGAGTCCCTCGGGGCGTCTGTACTGGGACCTGTACTATTCAATATATATTCACTGATGACCTGGATGAGGGAATAGAGTGTACAGTCAGCAAGTTTGCTGATGACACAAACCTGGGAGGGGTGGCTGACGCAGGGAGAAGTTTAATGAGATTTAACAAGGGCAATCATAGGGTCTTGCATGTGGGGAAGAACAACCCCAGGTACAAGTGTAGGTTGGGGACTGGCCTGTTGGAGAGCAGCATAGGTGAGAGGGATCTGGGGCTGCTGGTGGACAGCAGGATGACCATGAGCCAGCAATGTGCCCTCATGGCTAAGAAGGCCAATGGCACCCTGGGGTGTATTAGGAGTGTGATTAGTGGGTCAAGAGAGGTCCTTCTCCCTCTCTACTCTGCCCTGGTGAGACTGCACCTAGAATATTGTGTCTAGTTCTGGGCCCCTCAGTTCCGGAAGGACAGGGAACTCCTTGAAAGAGCCCAGCGCAGGGCCACCAAGATGATTGAGGAAGTTGAACACCTTCCTTATGAGGAAAGGCTGAGGGAGCTGGATCTCTGAGGGGACACTGAGGGATGACCTTATTAATGTTTAGAAATATGTAAAGAGTGAGAGTCAGGAGGACAGAACCAGGCTCTTCTCAGTGATGGCCAGTGATAGGACAGGGGACAACGGGTGCAACCTGGAGCATAGGAAATTCCATGTGAATATAAGAAAAAGCTTTTTCACTGTGAGGGTGACAGAGCACTGGCACAGGCTGCCCAGAGAGATTGTGGGGATCTCCTCTGGAGACATTCAAACCCCACTTGGACATGTTCCTGTGTGATTTAGTCTAGGTGATCCTGCTCTGGCAGGGGGGTTAGACTAGATGATCTTTCAAGGTCCCTTCCAGCTCCTAACATTCTGTGATTCTGTGATCAGGTGAGTTAGTCCATGACTTCTCTCTCTACTGTGTCCTAAAGCAGTTCCGCTTTCTCCTGCTTTGCCTCGTGTTTCCTAGGCTGAACCTCCAAACTATCGCTGGCCTGTCTGGGGCCATCTATTGCAGATGCTGTGTTTTAAGCATATTCACAAGCCCATTTTTAATAGGATCAGAGCTCTTGTGCAAAGCATTCCTCCAGCCAATTTCAAAAGCTTTCATCTTTCCTCTAGGACCTGGGGGATGTTGACAGAATTTAGACAGTTCTGGCAATGGTGACCAGCTGAAGCATTTCTTGCAATGGCAGCCTTTAAATGTTGTTGGTGTCTGGAACTGGTGGATTTGGCGTCTCTTGACAAAGCCTGTGCAGGCTGCAGGCAGGGCATTTGTTCCCTGAGACACCAAGATACTCTTCATATGCAAGTTGTTTTGGCCAATGTTTCCTTGGCTTGTTTTTTTCATGTGATTTCTATGTGGCTTCAGCAGAGAAGGATATTCTTAAGCTTCTAAATTGTTGCGCATCATGGTTTTCTTTTGCTAAACCCCTATGGTTTCAGTGGAGCTGTCTTTATACTTCAGGACCAGGTAGGGCAGCCCTTAAAATTTGGTCTCTTATGGCAAATCATTCTCATTTTCAAATATCTGCTTAAAACAGATAACTGGATGTCTATCTACTTTCTAGCCCTTGCTGTATCTACTTTCTTATCCTAGCTGCTTCTGATTTATAGACCTCTCAGCAGCCAAAGGGAGAAGGGAATCTTCAGTGTAACATGTTTTTCCTAACACGGGACAACTGGGCATTGGGCATCTTCACCAAAGCATTAAATGCTGATGCTAAGGAGTGTACTGGGGAGTCCATCTGGAAACAAAAAAATTGTGTGTGGATTTGGCAGGTTTCCCAGTCAACTGGGGAAGGTGCTGTTCCCGGACAAAGTGAAAAAACATGTCCCCGGTCAATACATGACTTTCCCCATCAGATGGTGCTCAAGCACAGATTTATTGGGCATTTCATTCTCCAGCAGACAAACTCTTTAATACAACATGAAGGAAAAGTCTCCTCTGGCAGCTGAAATTAGATGGACCTTTTAGAAAGATCAAAAAGTGCTACTGAACTTATTTTTCCTTTGCAGGAAAATTTAAAAGGACAAGGGAAGGCAAACCTCTGACCCAAAGCAGAGCAAGAGTTGAATGAGAAGGGCCACCTGGAACATAGCCTGTTTTGCTTGCTGCTGTCATTGCTACTAAAAAGGAGATGGCCTGGGAGTTCCCAGAGGTGATGAGGATCTGACCCAGCAGTCACGAAAAAGAGCCTAAAAAGGATGGGAGGAGCAGGACTGAGTAAGGGAGAGAGAATATTTCCAAGAAGACAAGAATCTCAGGAGATCTGTGATTCTGCTTCAGAGTGTAACCATGCTGGAGGTCTGCCTTGCCACTTGTGTTCTGTGGATCTCAAAGTGCTCTGAAAAGGTAACAATGTGCTACCATGTTTTGAAGCACCAGGAGCTTAAGACCAGGTTTCATAAAAGCAACCTCCAGTTCAGTGCGTTTGTGCAACAGGGCGACCCACTTTAAGTACCAGTGTTCTGAGCTCATACTGTACTAATGAACAACCACCAAAACAGTAAAGTTCCTGACACCTGCATTCAGTATTTCAAATCATACCTTAAAAAATGACAACCATTTAAAAAAAAAAACCAGGCAGCTTTCCCCAGATACAAGCCAATTGTTTGGTCATTATCAGCACACAAAAGAGCAAGCTCCACAGGGAATATGCTAAATGTTGATGTGCAGCATTTCACATTTATTTATTTATTTGGTCAGATTTCAGATAGGCCTGATACAAAACACCTAATCTAAACAATCTGATTTGCAAGGAGGATGTGGTTTCAAAACTGAAATCCAAGCTCAAGGCTTCTCTCTTATTCAGACATGGTCCTGATAATGCAGTGATGGAGTACTCACTGGCAATTTCACTGATGAAACTTATTTTCCCATTGAAAGAGAAATTAAAATCTGTTTTTAAAGCTTCCTAGGTTGGTTTGAACCCAGTTTCATTTACAAACAGGAGCTGATCATTAAAGGATAGCTAAGGATTGCCTTCCACAAAAATCATGCACTGAGAATAGCCATGAATGTTTTTGCCTGGAACAGGCTGCCCAGGGATGTGGTTGAGTCACCTTCCCTGGATGTGTTCAGAAAAAGGGTGGATGAGGTACTTAGGGATATGGTTTAGCTTAGGATGGGATTGGTTGGACTTGATGATCTTCCAAGGTCTTTTCCAGCCTTGTGATTCTGTTATTCTATGGGGTCACACAGCCATCCCTCTGCAGCTTGGACTTTACATTTGACACAAAGCAGAAACTTCCATAGCTGGAACAGAGGGAAAACACAAAAAAACCCTGTACCTTTAAAAGTGTTTTAACATTTCAAATACAGACATGAAATTACTATTTTGAAAAATCTGTTAGAAGAAGGAAAGTCTTAATCCCCGTTTATAAAGCTAATTTATCAACCCCACCCAAGAACCTTTGAAAGAAATCTACCCTGTGATGTTTAAAAGGAAATTCTGATTTTTAATAGCTCTTTTAAAACAAGCTTAAATAATAAAAAAAAAACCAACAACCAAACCAAAACCCAACAACTTATTGCCCACAGATTTGGAAATGTGCTAACGAAAAAGAAAAGTTATGATTTCACAGTGTACATTCTTCAATGAAAGTTATCAATATCATAACAAATAGAATGCAAACGACTTCTGCATTGTGCTGAAATGTGTACTGGTGCTAGAGCAAGCTCAAAATTTAAGACAGGCTAAGTGGGACAGAAAGTGCAAATTCCTGAGAGCTACAGTTAAGTATCATTTATTTTAATGCACCCTCCCTCCCCATATGCACTCAAAGGGCGGCTGTTAATGCTCTGACGAAGAAGTACATGTTTCTGGTGGGTGTTATTAAGGTGCACGGTGACTTCAACTCATTCCAGGGCCCTGCTGTGCTGCTTTTCTGTACAAACAAATTAGACAGAACATTTTTGTTCCTTCGGAGTGCATAGCTCAGACAAAGAAAAGATTATCTTCCCCCTTTTACAGAAGAGGAAACAAAAAGTAAAAGAAGTTGACCAGGTCACAAGCACGAGTGAACGAGCTTGCTGGAAGTCTCAGTGGTCCCTGACTCATAGGAGAGACTGCTCGCTTTGTCTCCGTGCAGCGCTCTGCAGCTGTTCTACTGCTGTGTTTGCACTGCAACGAGAAACTAAGGTGCAAAAGCAATTTAGGATAAGAAACATTATTTATCTGCTTTAAGTTTTCTGTCTTTAGGGCTTCTGGTGTCCTGCTAGGTGCTCTCAGCTCTTGCTGACACGATAGTTAAAGTCAAAGCCATTCAGATTTCCTTTGGTGATCCTCAGTACTTTTCCAAGGCTACATACTGCCAAAAATTCAGGAAGTAAAAATTCAAGCTATTCAGGCCTTGTCTCTGTTGCAGCTCCTCTCTATAAACCGTAGTTGTGATTCTGCTCCTACAGCTTGTTCCTCCTCTTCTTCCTCTTTTTCTGCACCACAGCTGTTCGAACAAACCGGGCTCCAGGAATACGTTTATTCTTCTTATAAAGTCTATACAATAGGTGCATTGTGCAATTTTCAGTGTTACTCATATTAAAGCTCTAATTAAAATAAGTGTTACTTGATTATAAATAAAACCTGAAATGACACAGAATTTCTTTTGAGAACCCTTTCATCACTGGACTTTCAACAGTGCTCTTCAACGGATAGCTGTGTATTGAACCTGCATGATTTGATTCCACAAGAGATGATGTGATAAGGCACATTTCCATCTTATCTTAATAGTGGAAATAATGTAATTAAAGCATTGCCATAAGTTATTTATAAAAGAGATCATTTTTGAAAATGTCTTCAGCTTTGCAGTCGCTCCAGCATTCCTTTCATTTAGTTAATGGCGTAGACTTTACCCAAATGGAAGTGGTTAGATCCACATTGAGGCTTTTTCTTTTCTCTTAATGGATCCCATAGTCCAATCAGATAGCTCAGAATCCTGATTCGATATGTCCATGGTTTACTACAAACAGTTCTCCTTTTGCTCCGTTCAGTACGTCTGGTTCTCAGGTTTATTTCTCTGCCTTTCCCCTTGCGATGCCTGCCTAACTAACCGTGGTGGTGGCATAGGTCTTGCTGACCCATGGTCTGCAGTCAAATCTTCCCTGCTCAGAGTGCCAAATCTTGGTCTTGTCAGCAGTGGCTGCCTGAACCCAATGGATGGCTGAGGCAAGGTGCTCAGCTCCTGCTGCTCTCCTCGGCCATCCTGGCTCCCGTCTACTTCATTCTTCCACTCCACCCTAAACTCAGATGGGGTCCTCTGCGGTCTCAGTCTCTGGTCTCTCAAGATTTTCCCTGCTCTGGGTCTTAGATTGAGCACTGTAGTCGCAGCATCCATCTCAGAGTCACTGCTGTCACCCACTGTTAATTGAAACAAAATTAAAATTTTAGGTGTAGAATACTTCTCTTTCAGGAATATTCCAGTAACAGCACAGCAAGCTCTAGCAGCTATATAAGAAAGTCTCCCCGTGTTTCCTAAATTTGGTGCTTTCTGATTAGACCCAGCAGTAGACACTAAACTCTGCCAGGACAGAGGATAGATTTGACTTACAAACATGCGTCCTCTCAAAACTGTGGTTTTTAGAAAGCCCTCACTCAGCTGCTCCTTAATCGCCAAGTTTCCCCCTGTTTGAGTTGGCATTTCCCCAGTTCTGGCTCTGGATATGGAAAAACCTGTTTCCCTCCGAGGTACTTGGGGTCTAGTGCCTGCTGACGCCCAAGCAGGATACAAGAATGAGATATCTCACACTCACATCCCACCAAATCTGATCTGAGAGGCATTTCCCAAGCACACGTACAGGGGCTCTAGAAACTTGAATTTGGGAAAGGAACATAAGTACTACACCAAGCAAAAGATCTCCCAAGGTCAGTGTACAGATGGGAGGAAAATCCCTGTCCTTAATATGCCTGAATGTAAGATATCAAAGGAAACCCACTGGATGAATGTCACAGGGAGTTCCAAGTGCTGCAGACCCCTTCACCTCCCCCTCACAGCAGGGTAGCAAATTATCAAGGGAAAGCTGGCACAAGCATTCAGGGAACACTCTCAGATGATCTCTGTCAGGTAGATGTTTCTGGATGTGTATGTGTGCATGTATTTTTCCTAGCAGACTTCTTTTAAAGCAATCAACATAATGTCCTGGTTGTGGCCAGGCCAGAGTTGACCTCCCCAAGCAGCCAGCCCAGGCAAGCTGCGTTAGGCCGGGCTGTTTTCCACACCACCTGACATCACTTCCCCATAAAAAAAAACCCAACTTGTACATCTAAACTTGCACACTTCAGTTATTTGATAATCATTTTAACAATCATTTGTGAACACCTCAGATTTGTTCTTAGACTTACACCAGATAGGATGTTTGAAATATATCAAAGCCAAGAATTCTGTATTGTGCAACTGTCACAAGAACAACTACCATTAGTTGCTTACAACATCTTTTTTAAAAGTGAGGAAGAGGTCAATAAAATATATCACCACATAATTGTCTGTTCACCCAGATAATTATATATCAAGGAAGGACATCGTCAGACTGTGTTTGCAGGCTTCCCCCCACACTAAATATGTCAAATAATATATTTTTTGATAACTGAATAATCTGGAGGACATTTCCTCTTTAATTCTAGGTGACAGTAGGTGACCTCTGCAGACATAACTACAGAATAAAAGATATCCTACATTCAGGAGAGCAAAGATGTAATTATTAACAGACAAAAACACGGTTTATTGCTAAATTAATTTGGAAGAGTGGGAAATTAATTGGGGTGGGGATCAGGACATTTTCATGACTGTGAAGAGATTTAATTTTCCCAGCGAGAGAGCTCGACGGCTGCTTGTTATGAAAGGAAATGCTCCTGAGCACAGTATGAGCATGGTAATGCAACCAGTTATAATCAGAAATAACATATCGAGTTGGGAGAAGTTTTCATATTAAATGGTTGTCTTCAGGTTTTTAAATTTTCTGTTAGAATCCAGGAACACCAATATAAAACATTTGTGAGTTTAGGCAGAAAAATATTGACTCGAAGATCTCTTGAGGTCCCTTCCAACCCCTACAATTCTGTGATTCTGTGACATTATGGAATAAAGACAAGGAGAATGAGCTATGGCAGTATTTCTGGTGCAGAAGAGTTTCGGGCTGCTGCGTGCCCTCATCAGGAGATGTGCTGGGAGGACTGTCACTGCAGCATTCAACCTGAGAAAACCTCACAAGACTCTACTTGCTTTAGGACCACTGCCTGTAATGCCCTGAGACCCCTGCTGAACAACCAACACCTAGAAATACACAATGAAGGTACACTCTGGAATGAAAGCATGTGTACATAAAACATTTAATATTTATTTGGACATTAACACGCTGATTTCTCTACGTGATCCCTGGAAAAAACTTTCCTTCTACATAGGAAAAATGACTGCAGCACAGTAAGAGACAGCAGAAAATATTTCATTACCTCTGGAAGATGTTTTATTTCTCACTCGTAGTTTCTCTGGGAGTTTAGTGTTTTTAGGGAGTGACAGGAATCTTTTTGTATTTGCAGCAGCCTGTGTGCAAAGAAACAGAAGAAAGGTTGAGCTACTGCAGACTGAAGTACCTGTGTGGCCTCTGTTCAGATACAGGACTGGGGCTTGAACAGGTTTGTGTGGCTAAAGGGCTGGGGAGTAGTTTGGGATTAGCTAATACGTGATCTTTTACTACACATTCAAGTTAACGCTGGTTGCTGGTTGAGGTCTGGATTTACTAAGGTAAAGACTCAAGTCTCTCAATCAAAAGAAAGCCTAGTGATACGCCCTCAGAGATCAAAGCTGATAAGCGTATGTATGCTCTCTAACCTCTGCCTTACCTGGACAGGTTTTCCCAAGGAAGGCACATGCTTCCAATGTGGCATCACTTCGTGCAATGCCAGTTTGAAACTTTTCATTAGTCAGCTCCAAAATTCAGGTTGATATTGTAGCTCAGGCACAAGAACTAATCTGTATTCTGATCCTGCAAGCACTTTATGCATATAAATGACTTTATACAGTTGACTAGTCACACTGAAGTTGATGGGGAAGTTAGGCACCAGCGTGATCATTTACCAGTTCAGGGCATAAAATCTGTGTTTTCCCAGGACTAAGTGCACCTCATACTTCCTGGAACACCAGCGGTTCTTTCCAGGACAGGTTACTTTTTAAAATTATTTTAATTTTTTTAAATTCAGAAGTTTGTCAAGGGCATCCTTTCTGACATGCATTACAAAGACCTTTTAAAACCTTTACAGTCTACCAGCTCTCCATTAGAATAGCTTGTACTATTCAGTGTTGCACACTCAAAGAGAACCTGCAAGGAGATTTATTTTCCATGAGAGATTTTTTTCCCCTTTTTGGATATGGCTGTGTCACTCAGGACCAGTATGCTTGCCTCTGCAGTGGATTTATCCAAGGACAATTATTTTAAAATTTACACCCTGTGCATTTTAAAAGCTGTAAGACACTCCGTTTCTTTCCCTGCACTGAAAATGTCTCAGTCCTGCTGAGTCTCTTCATTATTCCACCTAGTAAATCAATTGCTTGTATGACAAAGATAACATGTGTAACTGTGGTTGAGAGGAGGGAAAAAAAATCAATCAGGAAGAGACTTATTGTGACAATTAAAACCATGGTAGCACTGCTAATGATCACAAATGATACCGAGCACTTATTGGAGACATCATTCTGGTCTCAGCTGCTGAAGGACAACCTTATCAATGAAGACAACAGTCACTAAGTATTCCGGTAACATGAAAATACATATTTATAGGACAGTTCACTTCCCTGATACCTAAAATAGGAAGATGATTTGGAGGATCAGCTTCCCTGCTAAATCAGTGTGCTCCATTCAAATACAGTCTGATGTTCATAGTGAAGATACTGCAGGATGGCCTCAGAGAGCCAAGTATTAAAATGCCACAGCATTTCCTGTAGGAGGAAGGGGTTTTCCTAGTCTGTGTCAAAATCTGAAGTCCTGACTTTGTTTATGAATGCTAAAGAGCCCACAACATTTTTCAAATGAAGGGCTCGTACTGACTGGCTCAATTAAAAGTTCTCTTTCCCATATTTTGAAGCATACTGTATGTAGTTTGTCTACTTCAGGGTCATTTTCGACCTCGGTCATCCTCACTTCATCAAAATACTGTTAGAGTACTGCCCATCCCTTAGAAGTACACTGTGTACAGAGCCTGTTCAGCTCCTCTGAGATAAAATTATGGCAGTGGGTCCCACTCCCCTGTAACATTCCACAAGACCAAAGCTTTGCTGAAGGGGTCAACACAAATTAAGGGGCCCATGTGAGGAACTCAAGGTCACAGTGTGACATTAGACATGCAATTGTCTCCTGAATTGGGGATTTATTTTTTCTGTATTTCAGCAGATTTTTTTTCTGCATGGCATTTAGCTACAAAGAACCACTTTCTAGAGAACAACTAAGATGCAAGTACCGGTCTTTCTCTTGACAGGCTGTTCGTTTTCCTCAGGCTCTCCCTAAGGCTGTGCCGGCGCCGGATCAGAATTTCTTTGGCCTGCTTTTCATTTGCATCCGCAGCCAGGCTATGTCGGTTATATGACATTGTCTGAAATACAAAAGCAGCGGTCACATTCTGAAAAGCATAATGTCAAATGTGTTGAAGCATAAGTGCAGAGCAAAATAGCCTTTTGCTTTAATTTTTTAATAAGCAGCATAAATCCTGTGAACAAGATCATGTTGCAGATGATTAAGAACAAGAGCGGTAATTATGCCACCGGTGTTTTAATCATCTGCTTCACAAGCACCTGTTTTGTGTGTTTGTACATTTGTCTGTTTTAACCTGCTGATATTTATAATGAAAGATAAATTGGAAAAAGCTTGCTTAATACAGCATTTGCCCCTACACTGTCCTAGCTCAGTCAATATGTCAATAGAGGATGCACATTTGAAAGCCATGAGTCACCTAGGGGGAAGTCATTTTTACCTCAAGCGTGCTGGAGCTTGCTCCACTTTTGAATGTTTTCCAAGGGCTCAGACATTTGAACTACTTAGCCACAGGAGGGTACATGTGAAATGTCCTTTTGCTTTTATTTCACTGTTTTTTCCAGCTCATCACCTCTGCTCTTAGTACAAACAATTTAACAACTGGAGGCAAATGGGAAATCTAATCCCGTATCATGAAGTGACCAAAATACCGATCTAAGTGGGACAACGTTGGGTTGAATTTTCACCTATGATGTAAGTATATAGTAGATAATAAAAAACCAAAGGCTTTAATCTTTATCTATATTATAAGATTAAGTAAGCTATTTGCGTGAGGGAGTGTGAATATGTTGCCATACATGTGGCAGCAAACATATCCATAGGCAACAGCACTAATTATAAAGCCACGGTACAGTAGATGCTGCACTAGCCCAAAGCTGTGTTAGGAAGGTAGTCAGTGTATTTCAAGAGTAGTGGGATATTTAAGTATGCAAAACTTCTTTCTTACCCGATGTCGTATTTGGTAGAGATTCTTTGTTAATATTTCCCGCATGTTTTCCATTTCAGTGGGAGAAAGTGGCTTTATTTTTCCTTCATGATATTCACTGTGGCAGAATGAAAAACAGAAAACAGAGGAAAGAGAGAGGGAGAGAATATTTGGGTTTATGATTGGGAATTACATTTGAACTATTTCCTTCGTTGGAGTGGGAAATAACATTTCAAAACAACCAAGGAACAGGTGAAAAAGAAACATGTAGGAATCAAACCTTGATCTCACCTGAGTCAGTGGTAAGGCTCAAAACCCAAGTCTCCAAAATTTCCTATAAATTGCATTAAATTGTAAATCTGATTAAGGTACTTTGCAAAATGCCCTCAGGCTTCCCTCGTAGCTATTTGCAGCAGATGTGCAGGCGCTGCTTCAAACCCAGCTCCGCTCTACATGGCAAATCAATGTTCCCGTGAGCAGCTGCCCTTGTAAAACTATACGCTCCGGACGAGCACAGCTCACCAAGCACCCCACATGTGAGCTGCAAGCGATGCGCTCTCATTTCACATCCGCTTTCTGCTGGGGTGACATTTGGACACAATGTGTACTAAGTCAAAGTGATTACCCGGCCTACAGACTGGGCTGTGAAATACATTATATGACCAGGCCGAATCGCTTGGCCATGCTGGCATCGCTTGCTTACCTGAGAGACACCGACGACGGGACCTTGCTTATCATTCCACTCTCTGCCATCTCAATGGCATGTTTGATTTCCAGCTTCTTGTATAAAGAAACAATGCTGGATTTGGGCTGGTTCTCCCGGATTAGGAGTCTTCGCAGGTACTTATTGTCAAACTTTTTAAACCTGTACGTGAGGCAAACCAACCCAACCAGTTAATTTTTACTGTGCATAGTTAAGGAAAGGCAATATACTGTATTAAACGTGGTTGTGAAGGAGTTTATTCCCTGGGAAAGTGCCTGTTCATATTAATGACCTGCTGAGTAACATAATAAAGGGTCAAGTTCATCTTTGCTTCAGATAGACAGACCTAACCTATGTTTTGGTTAATACGTTAATGGGCAGTCTCCCCAGCAGCAACTTCTGACTTTTAGGTATTCCATGTTATTAGACAATATTATTTTTAATTCTCCTTTTCCACTGAGACAAAGAGAACATTAAATATTTACTGTAATAACAAATAAAAGGTCTAAATTTGCACCAGCTGCTTTTTCTTTGAAATTTTAGCCTGCTTTTGTAAAACTTTGGAAGTTCACCCTTCCTCTAAAGCAACTTGGATGCTTGGTGAAAAAATATTGATTACAGCTGGGGTGATTTTGTTTGTCAGAAAATATTTTTCCCTCTGGCCATTCTGAAATTATTCTTGAACTTAGGTCAAAAATGTTTCTGAAGGTCATGAAGAGGTGGGACCCTCCTTTGCTCTGTAACCTGTTAAAGAAAGGCCTCACAGACTGGAGAACCAGGCTGAGTAAAGGAAAGTTGTACCCATCTATTCAGGAAGGTGGTGTCACTGTCATGCCCTCAAGTCATTTGGAGAGGGCTCTTCTCAGCCTTTCCTGCTGGTGCTGTTCCTCTGTAAAAACACTTAAATTCTTGTTGAAGCAGTGACTAGGAGGGTGATGGCATTGCCCATGCTTTGGGTCAAAAGGATTTGGTTGTGAAACAGTGTGCTTCTGAGAAAAGGGAGTTAGATCCAAACCAATGATGATAATGATGATTCAGCAGCCAAATTGAAAACATGAATTATTCAGATATTGCCAGTAGTAATCTTCTTAACTGGCACTAAGTCTTAAATAATACCATCAAGAACTGTGGAGCTGCCTGCCATTAGGATCTCTCATGTACCTCATGCCAGCTAGTGCCTTGGTCTTTCTAGAGAAAGTCACAAAGTTGGCTTTTTTTTGTATGTTTCCCATCAAACGGGGAACTGACCCCTCACTTAACGCCACAGAAATGTACAATTTGCAAGAGGAAAGCCAGATGGGATGAAAGCCTCAGCAGACATACAGGAAATGCTCTGAAAGGGTCAGAAACAGGGAGATGACACACCCCCCCAGAAGGTACAGTCCTTTACCCTGGGACCAGAGGGCTGCATTTCTTCCCAGCTAGAAATTTTGTTTTACTTGCTTGTGGTTTAGCAAAAAGACATTGTTTTGCTGCTTTCCCTTTGTAACCCACACATTCTAAAAACAACTATCTGCTCTCAAGAATAAAAGGCTGGAAATGAAATATGATGCCCAACAACCTTTGTTTGTTGCTGCCGAGCCAGTTCAGCCTCTCCTGTGTAACAAAGAGTTTTAAATGCCGTTCTTACTTATCTCTCCAAAAGTTGTGACCCCAGTGTCCACACACGTCTTCAATTCCAGTCTTCACGTGGTCAAAGAACTACAGGGGAAACATTGGTTCATTACATAAACTTAGAAACACCACTTAGTTTGCCCTTAGATAATTATTAGTTTCTAATTTACTTCAAAATAGAAGAGTCTAGTCAGAATTCAGAATGACACTGCACTTTAACTACACTCAGTTTAACCAAACTCAGGACCAGACTGTGTTTTGTTCCCCTGGAGCTCCTTTAGCTCACACACAGCCCTGAAAGTACAGAAGTTAGTTGCTCAGCTCCCGCCTGAATCTAGAGGTAACTTGTTTTTCACATATTTTTGTTTCTTTTAAGTTCCCTTACTACTTAGAGCTATGCCTGGGACTTCTTCAGGGACTTCCCCACTCTTGACAGTGAACCAAGTAAGACTTTGCAGAGGAGAGAGACTGAGTAGGCAGCAGCTCCCCCACATCAGCACTGTGCCCTCAGGATGCACAGGACAGAGCTGAGATACCCAGCATCATGCCCTGAGCTCCTATTTTAGGGAACTGTGGCTTAACATCACCTCAAAGCATCCTGATCACCTAATTATCAGAAACACACTCTTCATTAGGAATTACAAAAAAGTGAATCAGTTCAGTTAAGATCTCATTTGATCCCCAGAGGCAGCTTGTTCGCTCTTAATTCAAGTACCACAGCAGGGGTCTCTCAAATTCAGGGGGAAATCCTGATAAATATATCCAAAGGATAAGCCCCAAAAGACAGACATTTAGATGCCTAGATTGACTTCCTTGCTGAATATGGCTCTTATTAATCCTCATTTCTGGGTTTTCAAACCACCTGCCACAGGTATGCTGCAAGGAGAAATGCATTCACGAATATGCATGGCTAATAAACTGCAGTAATTGGAGACATACACGTACCAAATACAAACCCATAAAGAGGCTGATGATGTGACAGTTAAGTTTAAGAGTGTGTTTAGGAGGAGTTTGCATTTGTTTAATTCAACTAACTCAAATGCAATGTAATGTATTTGAATTGGCAGATGTCTCCTAATGAAGCCAAGTTCTAAAATAACATGTACCTCATCTGCGAAACAAGCTACAGAAAGATAATTTACCTCAGGAGGTCAACAATTAAGAAAGTAAAGAAATGAAAGTAATGATATGTAATAGAACAACAATTTTGATAATTGCCAAAGTTTAAATATAAGCTTTACAGTTGTTGTGCTTATAACAGCTATCAAAAGAACTCTAAAAGAGCGCGTGCCTTTCTGTAAAACTGGATGCTGAATCCTTGTGGTATGGAAAGGAATTTCATCTATATGGGGGTTTCATCTATGACACTGAAGATGCAACATACCCTGTTATAAATTTCTTCGCTGACAGCAGGCTGCTTTTTATTTGACCTTTTGACATCAAGAAACTCCACCAGCGGGCGAATTGTTATTCCCTGTGAAGGTACAAAACAAGGCAAATAGTTTGGGGTTTTTTTCCCCATAAAGATAAAGAAAAATCAAAGCCTTTTGGTCTTTTACACCTGTCAGAGCACTGAACATAGTTGTGGATACCTTTTTAGCTCTTTTACCTCTTTACCCTTTCACCTTCTCAAATTCACCCTAACCCCAAATCCAGCCTGACACAATAATTATAGTAGTGAATTCACTCTTGTGTTTGGCAATGTTAGAATTAGCTGTGAAGTCCTTGTCAGCACAGACTCCACTAATGCAACAGAAGGAAGGAAGGGGCTCCTTAGAACTGAGAGGTCCAAGAGGAGCACCCTGAAAAAACCCCATCAGGAACACATCACTTACCCCATCCAGAGTATTTTTAAACTGTATTTTTCAGTTCTGTTATGTATTAGAAAACTCTTCACTTGTTTATGAATTAGTAAACAGATCCCCCGCCTTTCTGAAGCAAAGATACAAAGTCTTCTTTCTCAGTGGTTACTTCCAAAACAGGTACTCAAAGATGTGTCAACAGTAGCACTCAAATTGCTGTTCAAGACCCATGACACTAAGACCTTTTGTAAATATGTGTTCTTGCTTGACTATTCTCAGAGAAAGAACAAAAGGTTTTGGCTATCCCAGAATGATATAATGGTTTTGAACAATTGTTTGTGGAAGAATTGGCATAATTTGTTTATTTGCATAGGTGCACAGGGGAGAGGAATGAATCTCTCATTGCGTTTGAGATCAATCCCTACTATCCCAGACAACCAGGTCACATATTTCTTTCATAAATGAAAGGAGCTTTATCTTAAAAGCAGTCAGGTTTCTTTGCCCCATTGCTCATACTAGAACACTCATCCTGAACCTCATTGTTCTGATAATTAGAAAGCTGCTTCTTAATTGCAGCATGGTCACTTTGTACCACTTTGTTCTTGTGCCAACATTTGTTCTTTTAGATTAAACAGTGTTCCTCCTACGACGGTGTTCACTCCCTGATATAAACAGTAATTATATTCTCTCTTCTCCTTCAGTTGTCTAAGGCCAAGGCATCCTAGTCTCCATTCACATGACAGGCTTACCAGTCCTGTGGTCACTGTAGAACATGACATTATTCTATGATAGAAATATCCGTCTTAGTATGTCTTGAGATCAGATTTGCCTTTCTTCTGTTCCCCACTGCAATGGTGATGTAAACTCCACCCCATTATCACCTAGTACAACTGTGTCTCTTTCCCTTTCTATTTTTTCCCAAATGAAAGGCTCCCATTTCATAGAAAAACCAAGAAAGGAAGTCTTAGCAAGAACATGTTTTCATGTATTACTGTTAAATTTAATTCTACCACAGTGGCCCTCAGTTATTCTCTTCTTTCTGTATGATATCCCATCTTGCTGTCTCCCTGAGAACATCTCCAAAGCTTCTTATTGAGAAACATCAGCAACAAAAAAATTCCTGTGTTCACATGCCATGGCCAATAACGAGAACATTAAACAAAAGCATCCCCAGAAACTATCCTTTAGGAATTCCATTAGTAACATCTTATCAGCCAGTTACCTGACCTGAGTGTTCAAGTGCTGGAGCATGTGCCCAGAGAGTCTGGGGAACCTCTGTCCATGGAGATATTCATAACTCAACTTGATATGACCCTGAGCAACATGTTCTAACTTAAATGTGGCCCTGATTTGGGCATGGGATTGGACTAGAGATCGCCCAGAGGTCCTTTCTGACTCAAAGGACCATATGCTTGTATTTCCCTTTACAGGAGAAACTGTCAACTCCTTCCTCATTTACTTTACAATCATCCTAATGTCAATCTAAACCTCAGTTTAATGAGTAAACTAGCAATCTCCTAGATAGCCCCCCTCCCCAATTTTACAATAGTCTGGTTAGATGAGACTACTCTAGAAAATAAATTGCCTTATCAAAGACAAATACAAGTTGCCTTATCAAGTTTCTCTCTGGTGCATTTCATAGCACATTCCAATCACCTCCACAGTTTAAGTTATACTATCCTTTAAAATCAGTTCTCACAGCTTACATGCTACCTGACTTACTGTTCTCCAGACACTTTCTCCCCTTTCCCAAGCATTTGCACAGCTACTTGCTACTTCCCATGACAGCTTTATCCATGTGAAAGGTGGGCCAAAAGATTTGTTTTTCTCCACAGACTTGCAATCCCATGTAGCAGCTCCTCATCTCTCCCACTGCTCTGGGTAACAACTAGCCTGACCTATCTGAGAGGCTCGCCTCCTGTACATTTTGCTGGTTTCAGTCACCTCCCTCTCTCTTGGTCACTCTGACTAGGCCACCATGGCCAGGTTGACACCAGAGACAAATTCTTCACATTCTTCCACACTCCTGGAGCTTTTGGACAGATGTCCAGCTGGTTTGCAGCATCAATGCCTAACACCCAGATTCAAACACTCCAGTTCACCTCTCAGTGAGTTCCATCCCCTGCTCACTGTGTACCATACCCAGCACCAAACTCCCAAGCAAATGCACAACTTTAAATATTCTCACAAGGAATTAGTGCTGGGACTGTACTCAGATTATCTTTTATCTCTTCTCCAGCCTCACTAGGTCTTAAATGCTTAATGCTACTTAACGTTAGCATAAGTACTTAGTATCTGGCATACTTTTACTACCTGTCTGCAGTCTGCATAGCATTTTTTTAAAACTATGAACATGGAAAGTACCTTCAAGAATGTTCCTTCCAGTAACTTAAGGCATTTGTTGTTTTACCCACTGCTTATTTACAACCTGTCTGAGGAAAAAGCCCAGAAGAGGAAAGGCATTACCTGAATGAAAACAGTAAAGAATATCACCACGATTACAGCAGTGATGAACAATTTCTTCCTGGGGAACACAGCAGGAGGAAGCAGAAACACAAGTGAAAAACAAATAGCTCCTCGGAGGCCTCCATAGGCAATGATAAATTGGTCCTTAAAAGTGAGAGGGATTGTCCGGAAAACGTTAATGATTTGAGTCAGAACAAAAACACCTAAGGAAAAAACCCAGAAATACAGGGAGGAGGGAAAGAAAGATAATTAAAATGACACAGAAATCCCCCACAATGCTAATATTTGTTTTAAGACACTTTTATTTGGTTTCACCTATATATTATTTAGTAAATGAAATGTCAGCAGCTTGAAAACACCATGGAAGAAAATTTTAAAATGCCTAAGGACCGTCATCTCAAACATATTTAGCAAGTTAACCACCTCAGGTCAGCTGGATTTAGGACTCAAAGCAGCTAATTGATGTCCACAAGACAGCTATCTGCTAGACTTTGCACCCCTACAACAAGAATGATTCTCTGTGTCAATACAGACCAAGTCAACTCTTTTTTTACAAAAAAAAATAAAAGGGATTTGAGGTGCTTTTGAACGCTTTGGCTTGTCACCTCCATCAGTCTGTGCTTCGCATCCTGCAAACTCCTGTTCACTCACTTAATTTTACTTGTACATTCAGGACTGAGGATGAAAGGAGAAGATGCCAGTGCATGCTGGTGTACAAAACATAAATGCTCCAGGGATGTGACAGACTGGAGTAAAGATATAAAGGCAGGTGAAGGGAGCAAGCCCTGCACCCAGGAGCTGGGGGGCAGTCAGGATGCCTGGCTCTTTTTCAGTACAAGGTATTAACTGTGGGGTTGTGCTTGCAGGAAGCAAAATAAGTCTGGATTTCTGCACTGAATAGAGGCTCAGAAGCTGGAAGTAAGGGTACAAGGGGTGCAGAGGCAGACAGGAGCATGAGCAGCCTCTACACACAGAGGCCCCAAATCATTATAACTATAAGACCTATGAGCCTCAAGGTTAAAGAAAAAAGAGCTAGTACTGCAAACTGAGGAGAGGTTAAGCAGGTTCTTACAGGAATTCGTTCTTCACAATATACACCTAAACAAGACTTCAACTACAGCATTTCATTTTGATGCTTTTTATGCCAAAGACTGGGAAAACCACAAAGCTGGTCAACATAAAGAAAGTAAAAAAACCCCACAACCTGGCTTTGTGTTGTAGAACTTCCATTCTTGTAAGTAAAAATTGTTTATTTACTAACAAATGTTTACTTAAGTACATGCACTCTGGTTAACAAGCAGGCTGTTTCTGGCTTAAAATGGGCAGGATCAGGATCAAACTGATTTTTGGGTTCAATTTTGGGGAAAGGTGAAAGCTGACCCTGACATCTAGGAAATGTTATAAATAAGAAGACCATTCTGATGGGACTCTGTCTAAGCTTTGGCATTTTCCACTTGATGCACAGTCTGAGACGTACTTACCCAGTGCTCTCCAGATTAAACAGAAAAGGAGGGTGAAGCTAACAAAGGCCCAGTTCCACTCATGGTTCTTCCCAACTGTAGACACTCCCATGAAGATGAAGATTAAGGTCTCACTGACACTGCTCAGCATCTTCATGAAATACTTTATTGTTGTATAGGATTTTTGGGAAACATTTTCCTCCACATATTTATTCATAGTCATGGCACAAGCTGTAATCCTGAAAGGCAAACATTATCCTGTATTTCACTGGCTTGGTGGGGTTTCTTTAGCATCTCTTATTTCTACAGAATATTTTTCCACAGTCCTCTTTAAAATACAGAGCATAACTTATTCCATAACCATTCTCAAATTTGTAGACTTGATGAACCTACAGTTTTGGACATGAGATTTTTTTTTTCTACACTGGGGGTTTTCTGAGAAGACATCGTTATATGGGGAGCTTTGTCTCAAACTAAATGCACACAGGCTGTGCAGTGATCACCCAAGCCCTGTGTTTCAGAAGAGGCAGAGCTGAGGAGAGACAGTTGTAGCCCTGGAAAAACAGGGATTGCTGCTTGTATTGATACTGTCCCTCAGTATCAATAGAATACTGCAGGAATGGCAACTGTATGTCTTCCCTCCCTCCCCACCAGCAGCTGTCCCACCAAACCATTCCCCTCCTCAGTGGCAGCAAGGACCTAACTCCTGTCCCCAGGCAAAGTAAGAAGCAAGGCTGCAGAAAACTTGTAATCTTTCACCACCCTAGGCCACTGCCTGGAGTGGTACAGGGATGGCAAAGGTGGCTAAAGACCACTCAGCTACGAAGTGTACAGGTTTTAGAATCGTTAGCAGAGACGACTGGAGGACAACCTCAAGACAGGGCCTCAGTATGAACTGCCTAATAATTATCTGTGTGGGCAACTAAGGCAAGACACTTTGTGAAATAGCTGTCACTGCTGGTTCTATCATCTAGGACCAAAAAATGTCTTCTCCAATTTCTCAGTTAAAAGCGTCATACACACCCATGGTGTTCTCAGTCAAGCCATGTACACTAAAGCTAAACAGAGAGATGTGTATTTAAGATGTGTTTCTGAATACAGCCCATGAGGACCTGTCCTGTGGTTGTTTATCCTGGTTCCACCAGCTATTCAGTTTATAATTATTTGCCAACATCAGGGATAACTTTTTGCACTGAAATCTCCAGTCTCATGGAGGACAGTTGGCTTGCCAGCATCAGTTTGGGAAAAGCTGAAGACTCTCCCACATCTCATAGAGATGCCACTGTAGAGTCTTCTGCTGAGCAGCTCCTGCCCATAAGAAAAGAGCTCCATCTCTGAAAAACTCAAGTGTCCCTGAATGTGAGTGTAAATTGAAAGGCAGACTGAAAGAGTTCAGAAAAAGATCACTGACATTATGAACACACAAATTTAGGTTCCTTCTTCTAAAAGAAGTGATTTAAAATATTTGGAAAGCATACAGGGGAATCCCAGAAGCAGCAATAACTTCAAAAGGACCTTTGCATATTAAGCTTTCTTAGCATATTGAAGCAGGGTGCCCCCAGCAGCGGCTGAGGCTGTAGTCACTGGCAGACTCTGAGCATGTTTCTCCTATTTAATTAAAGTTGGTTTTATCCAGAAGTTTCCTTCTCTTGCATTGAGCCAGCATGCCAAGACCTGAAACACAGTTGTAGATTACTGACTTCAACACATCCACATCCCCAAAGTGACTGGGCAGCTTTGCTTCTGAGGGGCAAACCTGCCAGGACACATGGACACTGGGAGAGGGCACAGTGCACTTCACTGACCTCTGTTGAAACGCACAGCCATAGGCACATCAGCGTAAATAACACCCAGGGAAGAAGGTCTGATGTAGGGCAGGTGCAGTTCAGTGGGACTAGTAGTGGCTTACAAATACAGATGGAGAGGACTTGTTAGCACCTAACCTGGCCTTCACCCTGTGTTTTGTGAAGCAGATCTAGTCAGCAAAAAATAATAAAATGGCCATTGCCATGCAAAAAACAGCTCCAACCCTAAAAAAACCCAAAGAGTAAGAAGAAAGCACGCTTGACTAAAACTATCTCAGACCTCCAACCTGCATTTAGTACTGACATAATTGTCAGTTCTCTCAGTTCTCTCTTCATTCTTAGCTCATTTTGCCATGGTCTTGAACAGCAGGATCCTCCGTGGCCCAAGAGCAGCATGCTGTCTGATAAGCAGAGCTCATTGTGGCTATGTGGGACCCACCATAGAAGAAATGAGGCAGATTTCATGAGTATGTAAGTTTCCTCACTGCAACACTTGGTGGCTTAAGTAATGTTTCTAGTTTGAGCATGTGGTTGCGGCAACAAGGTCCTGCATCTTTGTCCATACAGACCGCTGACACCCTTCACAGCTCTCCATCTTGTTCTGATCTTACAGCTGCCCAGATGGAGGACTTATCATAGATCCCAGGAAAATAAGTGCATGCATATCTCAGGAAGAAAGTGGCAGGCAATCTGGGCCATGCATGGATTTTGTCCCAGCACGGAGCCATGACTTGTTCAAGGCACACACCCAAGTCTGGAAGCTGTCGAACATCCCCAGGTTCTTCAGTTTACCCGTAGTGCTGGTAAGCAACCTTAAAAGTATATGTGAAGAAGGGTCTCAAACCTACTTAACAGCTTCACTCTCCAGACCTCTCATAGTCAGTGGCAAAACAGCACTTCACACACCACAGGGTGCACCGATGGGCCTAAAAATATCTCCGGTTATGTCCTGTGTCGTGACAGCTCTCCTGCGTGCATGCCCAGCTTATCTGTACAAGCACAAGTCCCATGCATCCCGGCTACCTTCAGCTGACTGCACACACAGTGCAGGGGCAGCAAATGCAGTGCAGCAGGAATGCAGCAGGAATGCAGCACACAGGCTGCTAAACAGCCACTTCCAGACCCACAGTCCTTTCAGAGACTCAAAGGTGCAGCCTACGGCCGGTAGCATCAGGGCTGCCGGGTCCGCAGCAAAGAACAACACACTTGGTTCTATTTATTACCCTCTTAAAATAAATAGGTTTTATGATTATAGTCATTTAGGAAAGCCCTGTATCTTGGGGAGGGGGAAGCATGCTCTGGGCAGGGTTTGTTTTTGGATCCTGAGGTAATGGAGACACTGTAAATAGATGTCTGATAAGAATCTGTCACCAGATTAATCAGGATCTTTGCAAGCTGTAACTTAAAACACCTACCATGCTTAACCAGTAGAATTTAAAGGGACAACGCTTGCATATATTATTTTCATTCACATAATATTTCAGAATACTATTTTCATTCACATTTTGCATTCATTCAATTAGCATCGACTAATTGATAAGCCAGCTCACCAGTGCAACAAACAGTGTTGTACATCATTTGTTGCTCTTCAGGTAAGCACTACACAGATAATCACTGCTCACTTATGAATCTGACATCTCTTCAGAGTCCTTATCTACATTAGAAGAAAAAAATCTGTTGAAGTCTCTTTAAGTTTAAAATGCTATTGCAATTAGGTGTCAGAATTTAATATAAAATTCATGTCATTAAATATGTAAGATTTCATTATTATAATATGCTCTTCCCAAGCTAAATCTTTACTGTCACCATAATCTAAGCAAAAGCTTCAGTGTGTTTTATTTTACACTTCTTATCCACACATTACTTCTGGCTTCCACTTCTGTGATCTGCGATAACTGCCTTGGTCAAGAAGGGGAGGGGAAAAAAAGCCCAGTTAATTTCAATTAACCTGGAATCTTCTGTGCATCTGAAGAATAAAAGTCCTCCTGTACAAACAGTACAGTTTCTGTCATGACTGCAGAAAAACGAGGCCACTGGGTTCAATCCTCAAGTTTCCTTGACCTACTAAATTTACAGTAGTTTCAATGTTTGTTCCTTTCAGCCTGCTAGCTCACTGTTGCAAAAAAAACCCCACCCAGAAACCCAAAACACATATTAATATTTCTGCTGCTTCACAGCCTTTATGAGAAATTAGTAAGCAGAAAAAGCAGCATTATGATTAGAAATAGCACCAAGCAAATAAAGTTCAGATTCACATCTGTACGTTTTACAGCTGCACTCCTGATTCAAGCCCAGCTCTAATTACAGTAGAAGCTCTTTCCTCCTGGAGAGGACTGTCTCACTTCATTTGACAGAAAGTCGGTTCAGTCTCTTTGCTATTTCAGCCTGGTAACCTGGTGCAGGTGTTATACATGGATGTTTCACAATTCCTTTGTCCCCAGAACATATTTATCAGAAGAGGGACAAGCACCTTTCATTCCCCTCTATGCCTCTGCTAGTGAATTCTTACCTCTACAGAAATGAGGCACTCTGTGTATGTATCTTATTTATTCTCATGTCCTCTGCCTTGAGTATGGTGCAGCACGTAACCACAAGGTCTCACTGAGCATCTGTAAGACCCTGGTTATGAAGTGGGAGTCAGCAGCTCAACAGATTCAAGTGGATGTGTTTGAAAGAGGGGGAGCTCAGGCAAGGATTTCCCATAGACCGAACTATAAATGGCCACAAAAGCATACAACGAATAAACAATCCAGGATGTATGGGACACTCCAAGGTCATTTGGTCTGACTCCATGCTGAAAGGAGGGCCAACTTTGAAGTCAGACCCAGGCAATCCTGCCATGAGTCATTTGCTGCGGAAAACGGCAGGGAACTCAATACCAGTGCATGCTGCACTGTGTGACAGAGCAAAGCACCCTTTGCAGCTCAAAGCCTCACAACGTGTGAAAAAGATGGGGAAGACATACTCCAAGGGGATGTGGAGATCACAGGTGCTGTACGGCCCCCAGCAGCACTGCTGGCATGGGGCACGTCTTAACTTCCCGTGGTAGCTGAGACACTATAGGACTCCAGACAGCCCTTCCTGCTCCCCAGGAGCTTTACTGATGTATCCAGCTCCTCCCTCAGCTGTTAGAAAACCAGCTTAGAGTCAAAATAAATATGGGATATTTTAAAGATAACTTATTTTCTGTTTTGCTGTTGGAGGGGAAAAAGTACTTCATGCTTCCCCTACTGTTTTGCACCCACTGAGGGGCCACCATGTGGGAAGGGAGAGGTGATCGGTGCCGCCGTGGGAGGCACTGGTGTGCTGGTGGCAGGCACTGGCGTGCGGTGGGTCCGCCGATCCACCAGCAGACCTGCCGTGCCCTTTCCATTGTATTCTGGCTGCCACACATCCAAATCAGTATTTTCATGCATACAGCTACAATTTTTTCCATGTAGAGTTTAGCCACATGGTTTTGGTTTAGAAGCCCTTTAAGTATTTGATCATAGGATGTCAAGGACATTTGACTTAAGAAGTGGAGGAAACTAGAAACCACACAAACGCTATGAATAGAGCCTAGGGAAAGAGATGGCACATTTATGAACTCGGTCAAAGTGGATGCATACGTTACTTTATTTAGGCTCATATCAGAGAAAGAAACCCATGCAATCTCTTTAGCTCTTTACTTACATTAAAGTACTAACCCCTCTCATCATGGCATATTTCTATTTTTATACTTCCAAAATCATCAGCTGTAAGCTTCCATGTAAATTGCTTCCCAGCCCCAGATAGCCTTATACTGGCATGACTGTTCTTTCAAACCTATCTTCACTTTCCCAAAAGATAATCATCAGACAAGGTATTATCAAGTATTAGTGATACTCAGAAGTAACATCTGATCTTTCATAAAAAGCTATACTCCTAATGCTGGAATGACTCCCATTTGCCACTAGAACAATACAAAGTCATTAAAGAAGGTTGGCCTTTAAAAATATTACTTGGAACCAGAGCAAACTGTTTTAAGTATATCAAATGTCATAAAGGCTCTTTCTAAATCTGAGGTTGTTACAGTGTAAACAGCATCAAGTGAAAGGCTGTGCTTTCTCTTTACTGAAGCCCAGGAGTGAAAAACCAGAAGTGAAAATATTTTTATCTGCTGGAAGTGGGAAGAACAATATTATTTTATACATAACATGTATACAGAGAGCATCGTAACACACAGGGATATGTATCAAGACACCAACCTAAAGGCTTGTATCACCATAGGACTAGATTCTGCAAATTTTACACTCACCCAATCCTTACTGTGCTTATAATGCACCAGGATTTTGCCTTAATGTGTCTTCACTGAATGGTACCTACTGGCTGCTCCCATGACTAATTGTAAGATGTAGTTTCACAATACATTGGCATTGGAAGTGAAGCCAGTTCATGAAGTTCCCAGCTACCACTCCCTCTCCCTCCCCCTCCCAAGCCACTGCCGTCCCCACATCCCTGTGGGCCACCCCTCAGCCATGCCTTTATGACTAGTTATAGGGTCACATGAGGACAGAGGTCACCAAACTGATCTGGGTTAAAAATAACCCCACCAAAAATACAAGGGATTATTTCAATATAGTGGTTTATGGTGTGATACCATGAACAGTTTTAGTGACACAGCTGGTGTGGTGGCAAGCCGAGAGAATGGGATGGAGGAAGCAAGAGGGGAGAGGCCGGAAATCCTCAAGCCAGCATCACTGCCATGCACAGTGGAATGATGCCATATGGCCAAGTCTGCAAATCTGGTTGTCTCTGTAATTTCCTTTGTCATTCTTACTTGGGTGCTATTATTACTAAAGTTCAGAGTACTTACGCCATGATGCCCGAGAGATGAAACATTTCAGCTGTTATGTATGACAAGTAACTGTACAGGAAGACAAAGAGTGGCTCAATCACTCGGATTTTATGGGTGAAACGGGTGGTAAAGGCTGCTACAAATCCCAAAAGGATTCCAATCAATACTCCACCGATCCCCACTATAAAGAAGTTAGCAATCCCAGCGAATATGTCAATAACCTTAATTGTGCGCATCTGGCAGAAAGACTTGAACAAATTGTACAGGACCTATGAGAAAAAGAAAGCACATTATGTTTCTGAAGTGTTTGTTATTTCCCTTCATGTCATTATGATCCTCTGCTTCAGTGTCAAATTTTGAATTTCTCTATCTAGGTTGAACTTACTTTTGAGATATGCTGTTGTTTACCTCTGGCACATTACTTGTCATCCATATCTATCTATCTATCTATAGATACATATAGATATATCAGCGAGATTTACAAAGAAGGGTAAACACTGCTATTCCTATGGTCCCAAATGGGACAGGTCTTTGTAACCTGTGCTGTTCTGCTGGCCAGAAGAGATATATCTAATCTTTCTTCATATTTATTTGCAGATCTTCTAATTTTTCCACAGATGGTCATTTCATATTTTCCCAGAACAAAAAAAGAAAAAAAAAAGAGAAAAAAAAGAAAGAGGAAAAAACAGTTTTGTAATCAGTGAAAAATCAAGTTATTTTCTAATGTGTTTGATCTCTGGGAGCTGAAGTGCTAAAATAGACCACAGATACATCAGGCATGGGATGAGGAAGGAGAGGAGGTGGACAGTGTCCACCCCAAAGACTAGAAGAAACATGGATTACTCTTTCTCTGATATATTAACCATTAAGAACCCAGTGACTTAAAGATGTCTCAGATTTTAGATCATTTCCAGAGATTTTTATTTAATTCCCATCAAAAGACCTGTTACCATGTATTTCCTCAGTTTTACTTTCAAAGAGTTTATAACCATACTCCAAAACAATGAGTCAATGAGATTCTCACATTTTTTTAGCCAGGGAGGCTTTTTGTTTTAAACAGGGAACAGAAAAACGTACACTTCACATTTCTCTACAATCCAGTATTTTAGTTACTACAAAACAAACCACAATGGAATCAGTTAAAGGAACCTTAAAGGGTCTTCCCATTTGCAGACTTACTTGGAAGATTTAAGCCTTGCCTGCTGCTGCATGTTTGCTCTCAACCATGTGATATCATGAGCGCTACATAATCCCCTCATTCAGATGGTCACAGGCACCTACTCCTATCACAGGAAGGATCTACGCCAGAAATGGAAAGTGAGTTTGGAGGCTAAGCCACCTTGGTCACCATAAACACTTGACTAGTCATCGTGGACAGTTTGCAGGAGTTAAAGCTCCATGTTCTTTCTGGGCTTCTTAGTAAACCAAACAGGTTTCTCTATCAGAAATGCTGTTTGAGAGAACAATGTTTTATCAGTACTTGTACTGTGCCAACAATGTAGGTGTTTGAATAGTGACTGGGAGGGATTTTTCATGTTCGTGGTCTTGTTCCCTCTCACATGACAGAAAGTAAGTCGCACAGCTCTTCTTGGCCAAAATTAGATAGGTCTTACCGAGGTGAAAGTTCTTGCTGTAGACTAATGCAAAGACATGGCCTATTCTGGGTCTTTTGGGCTAAATGAAAGAACTGAAAAAGAAAAGAAACAATCCATTCCAGAGCAAGCATGAAGAAAGACAGTTAAATCAAACCTAGCATGGTCACCAGTAATTTCCAATTTCATTACAAAGCAACAAATGGGGAAAGAGCAGGAGCAGGAGCTGTTTATTTGGCAAGAATGGTGTCCTCAGGATGAGCCCACCTGGGAGAAACATCCTTTTTCACCTGGACAAACCCCTTTGATCTTGTTGCTCTGGGGCAGATTCCCAGCTTCTCTGCCCTGCTCCTTGCTACTGTGTCCTCTGCAGGGCACGTAAGGAATGTCACAGGCTTTGCTGTCTTTCAACCTGCTTTGCTGATTGGCGGGCTTCACAGATTTGCACGGAGTATACCAGAATTAAGCTTATACTAACAACAGGTGAGCTTTTGTCAAAGAGGTGACTTTACAGGGACCTCTCAGTCAGCAGACTTCCAGAAGTCTCCATGAATCACTGACCAAAGAAAAAATACTGCTGATTCGCAGTGTTTGCAGGGAGAGGAGTTCCCCTGAGTCACTTGTTGAAACTTGTGACTACCTCAGAGTTGTGTTATTCCTCACACCACCTACAGAATTTGACCTGGCAGAATACCCCCTTGGTACATATTAGGGCAGATGATTAGTTTCTTTAATTGGGGCTGTAAATAAGACCTTTATATATTTTAAAGTGTTAACTAGATAAGGCACAACTGCAAAGAAAGGCCACCGAGAGCTGCTTGTAAATTCTGATCTACTCAAGCAACAGCCTTTCCTGACACTTTTCCTAAAATCATCTCATCCTCACATTCATCCTGCAAACAAGAATGCAGCCTGTTGTTCCCACATACAGACATCCCCATACATCTCAAGTCTGTTGCCCTAAGTTAGTTGAAAGAAGAAAAGCAGTGTTTTCCTTTGTACCTCAGATCAAAACCAGAGAGACACGGTAGAAGCAGCAGGTTGGACTATGGAATGTCATGAACATGATTTTAATCTCGCTCCTATTGTTCTTTATTTACACTGCTGTAAGTGAGATCAAAATCAGGTTCACTTCCCCTTTACAGCAGTTGAGTTTTACAGCACTCTCTTAAGCTTACAGGTGAGTTAAACACCATCAGTTCTGGTCGTATTTTGTAATGAGAACTTTGGTATGAGAACTTTGTGGATTTTTTCAAGTTCAAGATTTGCATTTACTCACTATCCTTCAGCTGAACTCGCTGAAGGCTACACCAATGAATCTTAGTCACTTTTTAATCTTGTTTCAGAGTTATCTCTGCTCTTCCTAGACACTAATTGCTTATTTCCATCAGTTTTCAGTTGTTAGTTTTTAATTCTGAAATTACTTTAAAGGATGATTAAGGGCCTGGAACATCTATCCTACGAGGAAAGGCTGAGAGAGCTGGGGCTGTTCAGCCTGGAGAAAAGAAGACTGAGGGGGGACCTAATCAATGTTTATAAATATCTTAAGTATGGGGTGCAGGGGGAATTGGCCAGCCCCTTTTCTTTGGTCTGTGGAGACAGGACAAGGGGCAATGGCTACAAATTGGAGCACGGGAAGTTCTGCACCAACATGCAGAGGAAATTTTTTACAGTGAGGGTGACAGAGCCCTGGGACAGGCTGCCCAGGGAGGTGGTGGAGTCTCCTTCTCTGGAGACATTCAAGACTCATCTGGACACTTATCTGTGCAGTATGAGCTGGGGAGCTGCTTTGGCAGGGGGGGTGGACCCCATGATCTCTCGAAGTCCCTTCCAACCCCTACAATTCTGTGATTCTGTGATTCTGGGACTCTAAAATAACATTTTCAGTAGAGGAGGAATACAGAGCACTGCTGTAATATTTTCCACCATGGGAATAATATTGTTGTAATGACACTGCCTCCTTCTTAGTGATTTTAAGCCCAGAATTGGAATTTGAACTGCTAACACTCAACTTCAACTGTGATCTTGCTATTCAATACCACTGTGCTAGTTATCCTCATCCCAGTCGCTCAGTAAGGGACCAACTCTGAATAAGAGGCGTACTGGCAAACATTGTCCTCAGCCAAATTCAAGCTCCAAAATTCCAGCAGTGGGGGCGGGTGAAGGATCATCCAAATGAACAGGCATATCGTAAAAATTATCAGACATGAAAGACCATCTGAGAAACAGAGGAGATCTGAAATTCCCAAGAAAGCACACCTCACTTTGTACCTAAAACAAAGGTGTGGTAGCACATTTTCTGAAAAGGGAAAGCATGATGCTATCCTAATAAAAGCTTTTATGAGTAACAGACAGACAGTGCAAGTGGGGCAACAGGAGGAAGGGCTTGAAGCATTTAGAAAACGTGTTTACTAAAGCCACACTGTTCTGCACTGCCCATCTGAGCATCCCCCAGGTTTTTTGATGCTGCAGTGGCCACAGGAATTAAGTGGCTTCTGCAGATGGCCAGCCTGCCTTCAGCTCTCCTCCTGCTTCGTCCCCGCATCCTACCGGAGGGACCTGCCAGGGTAGGTGGGACTCAAGGGCTCCAGCAAACGAAAGCTGGAAAGGGCTGGGCTAGCCTGCTAGCTGGTTTTATCAGCTCTCCTGGTAACACAGCAAGGGCAGAGGAAGAGATGGTGTTTACAAAACACTGTCTTCTTAGAGCAGATAGCTGCTTAACCCCAGCGAGGACTGGTCTGGCAGCACCACTATGGGCAGGGGAGGGCACCCCACGGGCGATCTGTGTGATGGCCTGGGTCACATTTTAGGTGTGATCACAGGATTTCAGGTCTGCAAAATTGTAACAAGGAACCATTAGCAGATCAATGCTTAGCACGTGGAAACCGCTTGATCTCCTGCCAAGTGCTACCTTTAAGCGATAGCTGGGAAATGAGACTGAATGTACTCTCAATGCCTTTTGCTCCCTTGTGAATACATGTATGGACTGTGTACGCTGGGCCAGCCCTGCAGACTCCTCAGAGTATCTGTCCCTGTGTTACGGCATCTGGGCAGGCATGCCATGCGAAAGGACTGCCTCCAAAGAAGGCACTGATGATGCTTACATCATGGCTATTAAATTGCCATGGCAGCACCTACAAAAATGGTGGGTTTGGAGTAATTTTCCATTGGGAATGGCACACATGAATGCTTCAGTCATCAGGATGCAGCATTTTCCTAGAAAAATGTTCCTGGATTACCTGCTGCTCCAGTGGAAAGATGATTTGAGTTTTGTGATTGGAAAAAGTGATTTTGGTTGGAAGAATGCACACATACACAAACAAACAAAAAAAAAAAATCAGCTTTACATTAATATAAACCCAGACCTTTCTGCCCCCGAAAAAAACTTGCATGAAAAGATTTCCTCTGCATGAACAGCCATTAAGAGTGAATAGAGACAGATATAGCCATGGCAGAGTTGTCAAGCATTCTGAAACTCAGTATTTACACCCATTTATTTTCAGGACTGGCTTAAGTACCAGTCTAGTAATGGGAAGCAACTTCAGCTGTAAACTAGTGAGAAAAGCTAGGCTTTAAGGCAAGTCTGAAGGAGAGGATGTGATTCATCTGGCTGGATAGCAACAGAATCAGATAAAGCATGAAGCAGAAAAACCCCAACAAACACACAGTACTCCCATGGACACACAAGAAACAATCAGTAACAAGGCTCAGATTAAATGATGAGATACGTGTGTGTTAAGCAGGCGAGAGAAAGCCCTAGAAAAAGGGAAAAGAAAGGAAAATTCTGCATGTAATTGGACAAGAATAGGAAGCTAGTGACAGAGGCAGACAAGGTGTGGACTCGATTCTTGAATCTTTCTGATCCATCTTGCTTGTATCAAAAATAGTGTGGCCAGTAGGTCTAGGGAGGTGACTGTGCCACTGGTGAGGCCACACCTCGAGTGCTGTCTCCAATTCTGGCCCCTCACCATAAGAAGGACATTGAGGTCCTCAAGCGAGTCCAGATAAGGGCAACCAGTCTGGTGAAGGGACTGGAAGGCAAATTATATGAAAAGTGGCTGAGGGAGCTGGGGATGTTGAGCCTGGAGAAGAGGAGGCTGAGGGAAGACTTTATCACTGCCTACAACTACCTGAAGGGAGGTTGCAGAGAGGTGGGTGATGGTCTCTTCAGCCAGGTGACAGGAGACAGGACAAGGGGAAATGGCACAAAGCTGCGCCAGGGCAGGCTCAGATTAGATGTTAGGAAAAAATTTTTTACTGAAAGAGTCGTCAGGGCCTGGGACAGGCTGCCCAGGGAGGGGGTTGAGTCACCATCTCTGGGTGTGTTTAAAAAAAGGGTAGATCAGGCACTTAGGGATATGGTTTAGCATAGGACAGGAACAGTTGGACTTGATGATCTTAAAGGTCTTTTCCAACCCTGTGATTCTGTGATATGAAAATCTGGACCTCCATGGCTCACAGAACAGAAAGCATGCCAAGAAATGGTTGGTACAGGCAGGATTTCAAGTAAAGCATGGGTAAGTGGGAGTAGTGTTCCAGACATGGTGTCATCAGGTACAAACGAGGGGCATTGGGGGTGTTAATGGAATTTGCAGATTGCTGTCCTCAGGTCAGCACCACAAACCCAGTTCATCTAGTTAATGATTAGAAGTTACTGCCTCTAGATGGCTGTCCTATCTCATCCGTAGCCTGGGGGAAATATACTGGTGATCTCAGGGCAGTTCGAACTGGATGGCCACATGCAAAGGCCAGCATTGACTGGGTCTTTTGCCTGTGGGACCTCAATGATTTTCCCACTGTCCCTGTGAACATGTTAGGACACTTCGCAGCAGTGCTTTTCCTTCTTTTGTCCAACAGCACTTCTGCAGGTGAGGAGAGCTTCCAGTTTCAGATTACAGAAGTAGCAGAATTCAGATACAGAAACTAGAGAGATCAGGTAGTAAAATCCCTAGAGCAAACATGCTACCATTGTACCTTACTTCAGTGTGGTAGGACTACTTCTAAATCTCAAGTTCAGTGAATTACATCAACACATTAGCGTTCATTGACTTCAGCCTTTTAGCAAACTCTAATAACCAGACACAAAGAGATACAAGAGAGTGGCATGCAAACAATCACTTATCGGATTCGTCAACTGACCATTTATCAAGTAACTTACCACAGTTATAGCATCGTTCAGCAAAGACTCTCCAAACACCAGGATGTAAAGCTGCTCATTAACATGAATGTTTTCAAAAACAGCTAACACTGCCACGGGATCCACGGCTGAAATGAGGCTGCCAAAGAGCAAATTCTGCAGCAATGTGATATCAGTCAAGCCAAATGC
This sequence comes from Laterallus jamaicensis coturniculus, assembly GCA_022605575.1. Lineage (NCBI taxonomy): Eukaryota > Metazoa > Chordata > Aves > Gruiformes > Rallidae > Laterallus > Laterallus jamaicensis. Next base: position 5,905,725 of record JAKCOX010000023.1, on the reverse strand, counting down.
ACTGATCTGGCATATTCCATACAGTGAAATTCCAATACCGATGGCATTCCAGAGCGTGCCCACCACGGCATACCAGAATATGGTACCAAAGTTCTCAAAGAAAAGACGTGTTGGCATGAAATATCCAGCATCAAGTACAATGGGTGGTAAGAGATACAAGAAAAAAACATCACTGTTCATTACAGGTGGGGACTTCTCCTCTGCTCCAAAAATAATCCCACCAAGAAGCAATCCAACCAGAATAAGGAGACAGCTTTCAGGTACTATCGAGGGTAACTTGTGATAGAGATGAAAGCCTTCAAAGGAAAGTCAAACACAAGAAAGTAAAATGGTTATTTGTACAGAATCAAAAAGATTATTCTGGATTCTGTTATCTTAGCAAACAAACAGCAGTCAGGGGGCAAATTCATTTTCATTGCAAAGACTGAACAGAACCATGACAACAGGTTGAGGCAGATTTGGCACCCAGGGTAGTTAATTCAGCTAATTTGGCGGGAATTCAATTTAATAGCAAGATGCTCCAGTTAACAGGCTGGCTGGAGCAACTGCGTGCAAGAGTTCAGTTTTTCAAAGAGCTTGGGTTTTTTGGTAATGTGGAATCCTCCAGAAGCACAATCCAAACACTTTCTTAGGGCAAATTACATCTAAATAGAGAAAAAAAATACCCCAAACTAACCATCCCTTCCTCCATGCACAGCTTCACAAAACAGTTTAAGGGGTACATTTATTTTATTTCTAGGTATCTTTTAGAGTCTCCAAGCTAGGGAGGGGAAATAGCACCTGTGACCTTCACCCAGTCACCCATGGTCACTTCCCCAGTGGCCAAGACGATTCGTTTACAGATACAATTACTCTTTCTTATTTTAATGGAGCCTCCAAATTATTTTCACAAGAACGAACACTTTTTCCATAGAGTGACAACATGTTGTAGCCTGTGATTATTATGCTCCCTCTTCTGCATTATATGAATCGCTGTAGTTTCAGGAATCTCCCATAGAAGTCTGTGCAGAGTACTGGAAAAAATGAATTAAAAAAAAAGGGTGAATGAGGTCTTAATGGTTGAATGTTCCACGGCCTACTAGAATACTACAAGCCATGTGGTTCTGATCTAAAGATTCCCATTGCCTTTAGAAGTCGACTGTTTTAAGGATGATTTTGGTAATGAATGGGAAAAGTTTTGAAGGAACGTACTCTGGCCAATCTAATGGAATGATCAACCTTACGCACCAAGGTCACGTTCCAGGTCCCAGCGATGCCAATCTTTTCCAGGCTCCTCCTTATCTATATTTGGCCCACATAATTATACAGCAAGCTATCCACACCCACAAGATCCCACAATTCCTGCCTAACTAAAAAGCATTTAAATTATTTTAAATGAGAGTTGCATGGAAACACTGGGTGTGGTAATAACGGGCGTCTATTTCAGTAAAACTATTTCAGTAAAAATCACACCTGTAGTCGAAACAGTTAAATTTCAGGGTTCTGTATCTTGTTAGCACCTTCTCCTTTCATTACAGGTTTGATTTTTTTTTTCCAGGTAAAAGAAAGCCTGAACTTACAATTAGGAAAAACAAATGGTTAAGAAGGACCAAGAGGAAAGCTGTTTTTATCTACAGATTTTTTCACTCACAAAGTCTGTAGCTATTAAAGCAGGTCAAGCTGATTTTTTTCCCTTTCTGGATGAGCACACACTACTTTTTAATATTTGCAAACACAGACTATGTGACTCATTAGAAGGACTGCCAAATTTGCTTTCATTCTTCAAAACCAGAATCACCAATATCCTATATTGGCAGAACAGGTAATGACCCTGGAAACAAAAGAATTTGTGGTTGCAGACTTGACTCTTCACCTTCCAGTCACTTCCACATAAACATTTTATGGTTTTGTCTTAGTTTCTACTGTGGCAGGATGCCAAAATTTTCAGTACAGTGATTGAAATTTCCTCTGAATAAGGAGATTTTGGTAGAAGTTTTTTAAGCCCTTCAAAAGTATTTTAAATCATTTACTCAATAAAAATTTAAGAGGAATGAATTTTTATAAATTCAGATTTTAATGAAAACACACAAAACCCCATCCCAACCAGTTATAATGCAATGGCAATGAAATGTCTATTGTGAATGGAAAAATCTTTTTCTTTCCTTCTTTCCAAGCCACTCTTTGGAAAGCTCATACTCTCTCAGAGCTTTTGGGACTCCTCCTCATCCTTAAAGGTAAGGAAAGGCTGCTATGAAGTTAAATGTGCTTTTTATCCATGTAAACAGCATCAGAACTCCTAAAAGACTGCCTACCTCCATGTGATCAGGGACAAGCTGTAGTTCCCCATCTAAGGGCAGTTGAATAGGATTTAGGATCCATCACACAGAGGTAGGCACAAGTACCTCGCCCTGACAGACCGACAGCCACGTGGTCAGGGGCAAGGACCACAGCTACTTTCTCCTCCTCTCACCCTGTTCTTGGGCTCCTGACTATGCAGTGATCCAACTTCCACAGCACAGAAGATGTTTACTCTCAGGCCATTGGCCATTGGGACACTTGCCTAAAGTGCAAGTTCAGTATTCTTCAAGCTAAAAGTCCTTAGAGTCTTGGTTTCCTACTTCTTGGGTGCAACCCAGCGCACTCTGATGCTGGAAATGCCACTGAGATGTGTACTTCTGATTATACGTGACTTTTCCAAGGGCCCTCTGAACAGCTTAAGCATTTTTTCAGGAGAAAAGTGTTGGAAGGATGTCAGCTCAGTTCCCAGAAGAAGGACTTCTAATTGTACATTTGTGATTACACATAGAAGTAATGTGAATCTGGATGGGTTAGACAATATTTTGTAGGTTTAGCAGCATAGGAATTGAGCAAAACTGGGAGGTAAGTGGGCTAGTCTCACTGATAAGAGACTGACTGCAGCATACTTTGGGTGGACTGGGTCCTACCTAATATACTGGTGGAGCCCATCAGCACGTTAGTAACATACCTCATATGTGGTATTACCACACAGGATAACACATAAGTAGAGGTAGCCAGACCACAACTATGCTGTTTGAGGCAGTTTCTCAGATTTCAAAATGCACCCATGTTCTATGCTGGAATAAAAAGCTAGGTGTTTCTGATGTCTTTGTGAAAAGGTATCTTGTCAACATGTTCAAGGTGACAGCTTCAGGTTTTTTCTTTCTCATGTTATCTTTCTTGCTCCCTCTGAACTTGGCCAACAATGACATGGTCACAGCTGAGATTTGAGAAACCCCTATAAAAATTAGCAAATGCTGGAACATTTCAAGTCCAGTGAAACTGCATTTTCTGAAAAAAAAACCCACATTTCTTCAAAAAGGCTCCAGTCGGGTGATAAACAGGTGATGCAATGCGGCTGTCTTTGGGACCCTTCACACGCTGTGAGAGCTGTTACTAAATGTCAGCCCGCCTTCTGGGCTCCTTCTAGCTGAAAGCACCTTCGGGCTCTGTCCATAAAGGTCTGCTACTCGGCAGTGCCAAGCCTGAGCATTCAGCGCCTAGCCCCAGAAAGGAATTTGAGATGCCAGATTAAGCACCGAAGTTTCCTGGGCAGTGCGTGAGTCTAGAGGTGCATTTCACGCTGCTCTGCATGACAGGGGTGAGATGCCTGCAATGCCCAGCAGGAAATGTTGGGGAGGGGAATGCACCGAAGAGCCCCCTCTCCCACAGAGATGCTCTCCCTCAGGGCTATAGGCAGTGAGGCGGGCTGGAAAATTCCTCTCCATCCCTCTGAACCAAAGGACTCAGTGGTGGGAGATCACTGCCCATCATCTGGGCTATCTTCAATATAAAAGAAGGTGCAAGCGAGTGAAAAACAGCTGTTGTGGGAATGTGACTTGGGAGCGATGGGAGCCTGTCCTGGGAAGCTTTACCCAATGCACTGACTGGATAAGGAAGGACAGATGGAGCTCCGGGAGCAAGAACTGGATGTTCCTAATTCCAGTCCCAGAGCCGGGGCGCCTGCAGATAGGTGTGGTGAAGCTGAGCATCGCCACACCTAGGGCCTCTCCTGGGTCCGGCCCTCATTGCTGAGCGCCACACGCTTAAAGCTGCGGAGGTAGTGCCCTAGATTAGCCGCTTGGCCTTCCATTTGGTGTAACTGAAGGGATTTAAACACTACACGTGTTTTTCTTCCCCTGCACATTTTGCCTGTTTGCTGCACCGCAGCCAGCTTGGGAAGCTAAAGCAGAGGGTCCCTTTAATTATTTTTTTAAAAACTTTTGAGATGCCTGTCCACTAGGAAAGCATCATGATAGCCAGAACGTACAGTCCTACAGAAATTACACATCATTGAGCGAGGACTTGTGCTTTTCAAACGGCTTCCCTGTAATCTCTTATTAAAACAGTAACTTTTTCCCTAGTCTCAGCTTACTCAAGAGTTCTCGCTGTACCTAAACTCGGAGGCCAGAGGAGTTTTACAATACTCAACCGGCTGAGATGGGTTCTTTTATACCAAACTTCATTATTTTCTGGCTACCACCGTTCGTTGTATACCTGAGGGTGCCATACCTGAACTCCGTCCCGGTTCTGCAAACACCTAAACACACACTCAAGGCTAAGCATGCACCTGTAATGCGTTAGGAATCATGCATCGAGATCCAAGCACCCTTAACAGAGGCAGCACGCAGCACTGCTGCCTGAACCAATGAAGCCATCGCAAAGCTGCTGAGAGAGAGGAGCAGGCTCCCAGCTGCCACAGCAGCCAGGGCAGGGGGTTGGTACACATTTTTAGCTTTGCAGAATCCTAATTACCCGATCACTAACCAGAACAGGACAGAGTCTATTTAAATGTCCCGAGCAGAAGTCAAAAGCTTTTATCAAACATGTTTCATCGAAATGAGTATGATCAGAGTTTTCATTGAAATCTGAGCTGCAGAAATCAAGACTTCTGAATCAAACCAGTGGACTATCAGTAAACCTTTTTTTTTTTTTTCCCTTCTTTCTGTTCCCACGCCTTTATTCCTCACATTACCTTCTAGTTAAGATGAAAAGTTCATCATATGCAGAGATTTATGGAATAGCCCTCTAGAACAACTTTACCTGACAGTCTTCAGATTATTATGCTGTGCTCTTTGCGCCCCCCTCGCCCCCCCCCAGTTTGAGACACGAAAAGCTAATTAAACCCGCGATATATAACCTGAACAAAACGCAGTGAAACTATGCAATACAAATATTTTCCACATGAGGGAAGAGGTGGCTTTTCGTACTCACTCAGCGCCGTCTTTTCTATCTTTCTTGGGACTTAAGTGAATGGTGGGAAAGTACATCGAGGAGGCTTACTCTGCCCTCATTAATATTTACTTTCCATCGATCCGCTGTTCTGCTCTGAAACTGTCATTATACCCGGCGTTATTTTAAGCGAAAGAAGACGGCGCTCAAATGACAGCGGGGCGACCAGGGAAAAGCCAGAGGCACGCTGAGCCAGCCCGGGGCTCTACAGCCCTCGGAGCCCGGCGATTTCGCGTCGCCGCGGGGGGCCGGAGGAATCTCTTTTCTCCTTCACACCTTTTCCTCACCGAGAAAACCCCCATCATTGGCCCGGGCATCCCGCCCCGCAATGGAGCCGCAGCCTCCGGCCGCTCCCGCGTCCCCCGCCGCCGGACACGGAGCGTCCCAGCCCGGCTGCCCACGGCGGGCCCCGGCGGGGGGGTGCAGGGGGAGGGAGGGTCGCCCCACGGCCCCGCTCACCGATCTTGGCGAGGGAGGCCAGCAGGATCCAGAGGGTGATCTCGAAGGGGATTTGCACGTGGGGGTAGTCCAGGGTGAAGACGTGGAGCCGCGTCTCCTCGAAGGCGGTGCCGCTGGGGCTCGGCGGGGTGCCGGTGCCCATCGCCGAGGCGCCGGGCAGCTGGCTCTCAGAGGTGGCCCGCGCCTCCGCCGCCCCGGCCGCCAGCACCCCCAGCGCCGGCACCAGCACCAGCGCCCGCAGCAGAGGCGCGGCGGCGTGTGGGGGGCTGACGCGGCTGCCCATGTCGTTCCCGTTCCCGTCCCGGCGCGCCGCTGCCCTACGGCCCCGAGCCGGCCGCCGCCACCATCCTGCCGACGCGGGCACCTGCCGCCGCGCGGCCCCGCCGGCTCCGCCTCCTCCCCGGTGACTGGGCGAGTCCCGGCCCGGCGCCACCGGCCGGCCGCGGCGCCCCGCTCCCTCCGGGCCGCCCTCGGAGCCGCCCCCCGCAGGGCAAAGCCGCGGGCTGGCCCCGCAGCGGCCGCCCCCGCCGCCCCCGGGCCCGGGCGGCCGCTGTCAGGCGCGGCGGGAGCGCCCGGGCGGGGGCCGGGTTGCGGCCGCCGGCAGGTGCTCGGGCTGGGTGCGGGCCAGCCGGCCACCGGCGTGCGGAGCTCCGGCGTGCGAGGGAGTTGGGGCGGGCAAGGGGCTGTGAGACGGCCTGGGGTCCCGCAAGGCTATAAACACAGCCCGAGTCCATCCCTTGCATCGCTCGGAAGGAGATGTGCACGCACTCATATACACGCACACACACACACATATATGTGTCTCTGTAAACTAGTTCAGAGGGGTAACATGCTCTCTATGGATACGTACACCCCTGTATATACACGTATACATACGTATATAGCCTGTAGGTGACTGGATAAACTACTTTTAGATGTACGTATCTAGAGACTATGTGTGTAGGTACACAAATGCATCCAAACGTCTGTGTGTGTGTGTGTTAATACACATAGGGATGTGTATATGCCTATAGATTCCAATAACGTGATTTTATGCATGTGTATACTTACGTGTGTATATATATGTATGTACATGTTTATGTTGCCATTACCAAATACAGGAAAGGTGGTTCTGCCAAGTACATGGAAGGCAACAGTCTGTGGCCACTAATAACGAGTTAAATTCTATGAGAGGGCTCAAAGATTACACTCTGGATACATATATGTGTGTGGGTCCATATATATGCATATACATGCTATATAGTATATACACACATATACATGCTGCATAGTATATGATAAATATGTCTAATATACATAAATAACACATTATATAGTCTGTGAAATGTCTATTATCTATATGTTGCCCCCTATCAAACATGATAGGCACAAACCTGTTCCTGTAAACAGAGATTTACATTCTGTTAGTTCAAAGAGTTAAAAGAGCACACTAAATAAACATACCTGAGTGTTCATACCTATTTACTGGCATATATACATATATAAATATCTAATTAATAATATATATGTGTGTGTGTGTGTGTGTATTGTCATTACTGAACATGCCTGTGACAAAATCTGTTCCTGAAGGCCTTGGGAATTTGCCCCGAGTTTCAGCACAGCCAGTATTCTATCAGATCCTGCTGAGCAACGGCTTTCTGTGTTTCTGAACGAACAGAATCTCAGCCACGATGTGCTCATGACTTCACCACTTGTGAGTAAGGCACTATTCCAAAGCTCAAACTCATAAAATCTTTATAGCACACTGTCCTGCGTTCCTTTATAGCAAAGCATGTCTTTCCTGACTTTAGATAAAACAAAAGCAGGTAGTAAGAGTTCTCCTTTTTTTTTTTCCCCCCAAATGGCTAAAAATAACCACTGGCTGTCGTTCCTGTAGTGAGTTACAGTTAAAGTTCAGAATCAATTAGCTGTCATTTACCCCCAGAAACTGAAAACGGGGTGCTAAGCATGTGGGTTTTAAGACAAACTTAAAAACGTGACATTAATAAAAGTCTTTTTTTTTCTTTATTTTATCTACAAGTCAGCCAAGGGAATCACAGAATCACAGAATTGTAGGGGTTGGAAGGGACCTTGATCATTGGGTCCCCCCGCATCCTATACTTGCCCCTTGTCCTGTCCCCACAGACCACTGAATAGAGGCTGGCCATTTCCCCCTGTGTCCCACACTTGAGATTTTATAAACATTAATCAGATCCCCTCTTAGTCTTCGTTTCTCAAGGCTGAACAGCCCCAGTTCATTCAGCCTTTCCTTGTAGGGTAGATGCTCCAGGCCCTTAATCATCTTCGTAGCCCTTCTCTGGACTCTCTCCAGGAGATCCCTGTCTCTTTTATACCAGGGAGCCCAGAACTGGACACAATACTCCAGGTGGGGCCTGACCAGGACAGAGTAGAGGGGGAGGATCACCTCCTTTGACCTGCTGGCCACACTCTTCCTGATGCACCCCAGGATCCCATTGGCTCTCTTAGCCACCAGGGCACACTGCTGGTTCATGGCCAACCTGTCGTCAACCAGGACCCCCAGGTCCTTCTCCACAGAGCTCCTCTCCAACAGGCCATACCCCAGCCTGTACTGATACATGCGGTTGTTCCTCCCCAGGTGCAAGACTTTTACACTTGTTTTTGTTGAATTTCATCTGGTTTCTCCCTGCCCAGCTCTCCAGCCTGTCCAGGTCTCTCTGGATGGCTTTGAATACCAAACAGGTGTGTACACCATCTAACCCTCTAGCTGTAAGTGATATCTTAATAGGTCCTTTTCTTGGTTATATTAGAGACCCTGAAATGAGAAAAACTGATAAATATTGCCAGCTCTAAGGACATTTCTTTTATGAGGAGGAAAAAAACGCAACAAAACAAAGCAAAAAGGAAATGCTCTGTTATTCCTGAATCTCCTGGTCCCTGTTAAAATACCACCCATATGAAAAGACGTCTCACCCTCAGGTAAAGGAGATAGCAGTATCTCTCACATGCAAATCAACCTGTAAATTACAAATTCAATTCAGTCTAAAATCATAAGATCTGTAATTGCACTTGCATGTGTCCTGTTACGACCTTTCCTGCGAGTGAAGAAAGGCTTTCTGAAAAATACAGTTATGAAAGTTATACCTGCTGTCTTAGGAGCAGCGTTACAAACCCCCTCGTTATCTGACATGTGCCTTCAGGATATTGCACTGGACTGAGAATTATCTTCCATAATGTCAATGAAAATACATTGCCAAGAGCAAGCTGGCCAAGGCTATTGCAAGTATGGTTACTTATACACTGTCCCATCGACCCTTTTTTCTCTAACATCACCTCATAATTCACCTCTGTGCTGAGGTTCATACCTCCGTTCAGTAGTCACAGCAGAAATGGGCTGTAGACCAGGGAACTGGACCACCGTACAATAACCCCTACCAGTGCCTGGAAACCATGAACAATGGGCCAGCGATTTTCAATTTGCCACAACAGGGGCAGGAAGACTTTGGGTGGGAGAGTGCTGAGGCATGAGAAGGAGAAGGAAGGTCCCTTCTCATGGAAAATGTTCTTCATTGCTGGCCTTTTCATTACAGGCAGTGAAGGATGACAGAACGCGGCTGCTACAGACTGGAAGACAGAGCGATGCTTTGGCACACAGGCCATGCCTTTACAGTCACAAAGTTTGTCCCAGACACAGGAATATGGACCCTTCCTCGGGGCATCATCCACATATTTGCCGTTATTTGTTCTCTTACTTACCTCCTCTCCAAAAATAAAAGGGCACACACAACAGAAATCCTTCTGGCTCTGACACTGCTGTGGGTCTGGGCACTTAGTTTTTCTGTTGAGTGGGTATTTTTTCTTACAATATTATGAAAATGAGAAGTTGGTGACTGGGAATTTAAAAAAAAGAGGGAAAGATATCATTAATCCTGAGGCTGGTGGCTTACATGCCAGTAATAAAAAGGGAAATAATACATGGAAACAGGAAGACTGGGAGAGCAAAGAAAACTGGAGTTGAGGTTAATTTCTAGAGTTGTCACCTGTTGTCACCCCAAACCAATCTATTTTATCAATGGATTGTATAGATGAGAATATCCAACGTTTAGATAAGAATTAATCTAAATTAATCATGCCTTTGGAGGACAGCGTGATACAGCAGGGCTGTGTTTGACTTTGGAGCTTGTTGAAAAGTGCAAGGTTCTGAAGGTCTTGTGGAGTTCTCTGTTTGCAGCACTTGCTGCTTTTCATTGCCACCCACCCATGCAGCTGGCCCAACAGATGCTGGTGGGTTTCACCATCAGTGGAAGGTCTGTCAATCCAGGCAGAGATTCGCATGAGACCGAAGAATGGGGTACGATATTCCATTATCTCTGCTTTGCTCAGGCTGTATGAGACAGCAGCCACAGCTTCATTCCCCTCTGCATCGCTCACAGGGCGCCCATCCCTGCTGGTATCTGCACAATAAGCAGCTCCTCCCGAGGGCACGGCCGGGGACATCACCGTGTACAGGAAAATATTCCCAAGTCACAAAGCTGCCCAGGAAGGGGAGGGGAGGAAGGGGGGGGGGGGGGTCCCCTCAGCCAGGGAGACGTGAAGGTGTGTCCCTGGCGCCGCGGTGTCTCGTCATGGCTCTGCCCCTGACAGCTCAATGCATCTGCTCCCACTTCAGAACAATTTTCCGTCGGGTCGCTCCGCACCGTTTCAATGACAGCGCAAACAGAAAGCACGTACGCCGCACTCGCCTGATTGCAGCTGATCCATAGAGGGCCTTCCCGCCGTGCCCCCACCGATGCCTCATTGCCCGCCCCGTGCCGTGCCATCTGCACCCCGGGTGTACTTTCATCTCTTTAATTCTGCTCGCAGGCATTGTCTGTTCCACCAGACCCAGTGCTAACAGCATTTCACGTGACAAAGTGCACGCTATTTCATACATCAGGATGGTAACTCACATAATTCGGTTTGTTTACCTTTTAATCCATTTATTGATTACTACTGGAAATTACCACCAGAGCAAGGAACTGCTCAGGGTATCCACAGCGTGCTGTTTGGGAAAGGGACACATTGGCAGCTGCACCACGCGGGTTTGCAACAGCTCAGACGGGTGTTATGACGGCTCTGCTTTACTTTCGCTGCTGTAGGCTTTGGGGCTTTCTCACTGTAGGCACAGCTTTGAGTTACAGCGTTGTCTGTCATCTGTTAATATTAATCCGGCTTTATCTGTGTAGTGCGAATATATCTATCTTTATAGCCATAATCAAAACTCTGCTTTCCGATTTAGTTTTTATTTAAAATAAATAAATTAGTTGAACAAATGACAGTTTTCACCGTATCAGAAATTTAGCTCCATTTTTAGGGATTCCTTAAGAATCACGAGGCCATATTTTCATAGTTAATTTTCTGATCACTCTTGGATATGAAGGAAGAATTTCTGGAAAATGTTGCTGTGCTTATTTCAATAATTAGGTGTCCTACGAGCAATGTTACTGGTGTTCTCTAGTAAATATGATCAAAAAACCAAAACAGATGGGGGTAAACTCATAAATGTATTGATAAATATTTGTCCATAAATTTCATTGGTGTTTCAGTTAGACAGGTATTTGCAGAAGATTTGAGAAATACATTATATTCTACCCCTGATATTTTATTTTGATGGAGACTAACTCTGTGCAGAGGTGTTTTTAGGTTGCATAGTTCTTTAATTTTCCCTGACACAGTCCAGATAGAAGTATTGTAATACCTGTGTTCCCAGTTCGTAAGAAATATAGAAAATTCATCCTTCTTCCTCGCCAGTTCTCTAAAACAGACAAAGGTTTTCTCTGATTTTCCCCAAAATTATAGCACAGGAGACTTAACCATGGGTCATCCTGCTGAAATACATCCATGTGTTAGAATCATAGAATGCTTTGGGTTGGAAGGTACCTCAAAGATCATCTAGTTCCAACTCCCTACCATGGGCACGGACACCCCCACTAGACCCCATTGCCAAAAGCCCCATCTGACCTGGCCTTGAACACTGCCAGGGAGAGGGATTCCCAAACCTCTCAGGGCAGCCTGTGCCAGTGCCTCTCTAGAATAAATCTGTTACTAGAATAAATCTGTTAAAAATTCTAGTGTTCCCATTAGAATAAAGAAGGAAGTTTTTGGGTTACCTCAGGTAAAAAAGGAGGTTCTTCTTGACATCTGCAGCTCCATGGGAATCACAGTGATGCAGGGAAAACCTGTGCCTGTGGTACATGCAACTGGGATATTCAAAGAGTTAGGGGAGCAGAGACACAAAAGAGAGGACATAGATCTTTTTCACACATTTAGAAATAGCTTCAGTGGAAATTTAAGGATTATAAAATATAAACATGCTCAGCTGAGAGTTGTTTTCTTTGGGAGGGGAGCTGGTCGCTCACCTACCTGCATTATGTTAACAAACATTTCTCAAAATCTCTATTCAATTAGGGGTTAGGCTCTTTTTTATGAGGGCTATGTCGTCGGGGCTAGACCGCCTAACTCTGTCTCTAAATCCATTAATTAGTAAAAGAATATCTCAGCTATCGAGTGATTTATTATATGAAATCAATAGTCCATTCAAGATGTGTTTTTCCACAGCCTTTTCCAGGGCTGCTTAGCAACCATCCCCATAAACCAGGTCCACCAGAGGCATTATACCTTCCTCATATGGCCACTTTAATGGCAGCAATTTACTCATGCAGGTCTGAACTTTGGTATCCTGTTTTAAGGCCCTTGCAATGTTAACTGTTTTCTCTGCACAACTCTTTTTTTTTTTAAATTGGAAAGGATTGGGAAGGGGCAGCAGCTGCCAACTTTGCCAGAACTAGAGGAGTGGCAGGAGCAGAAGGCTTCACGACTACAGGTGTTAAGCTTCAGAAGCAGCATGAGTTTGCAGGACGGGGTGGAGACAGACAACACTGAATTCAGAGCGATAAACTCTGCAATCTTTTGGGAAGGGTTGTCTCCTGAGGCTGCATGAGGAGCCTGTGATGCCACAGCACCCTGAGGGAGCCCTGAGGAAGCAACGTGTTGCTGCTTCTGCAGCTTATGGGCAACCACCTCCCCAGAGCTACTTTTGGGTTTCAGAGTAATTGCACCCCTGTGAACACACTCCTAAGGACTTCTCCTAAGGCCTTCCCCAGGCTGGCTGGTGTGTACACAGGCACTTCTTCTCATCATGAGTAAGCATCTCTAGCAGGTTCAACCAGGAAGCTCTGAGAGAGCATTATGTGCACATACCAAGTAACAGAGAGGTGTTTTGCAGCGCTGCAGGGTGTCAGCATTAAATATCACAAAAAATGGGACCCTCTGTCAGCTAATGCAAGAGGGTTAAGGGATGTTCCTGGCTCCAGAGGGACACTTGGAACCCAGGAAGGCTAATAACCCATGAACCTGTTTTTTGCTGTTACTGAAATGTAAGGTGCACTTCTGTTCCTAAGACAAGAAAATTGAGAGGGGCTGCCCAGAGGGGGTTTTCCTTTCTTTCCTTACTCGTACCCAGGTGATCCGGGCATCACTGGAAAATGACATTGTTGGGCGCGTTTGCTGGTAACCCAGAACCGGAGATGACAGACTGGTCTCCATCTCTTCAAGATTAGAACAATCTAATTGTTTAATAGCTAAGCAACATGTTTAATGTTTAAACTGTAAATTCCCTCTTTAGCTCATTCTGCACCAGGACACTTAGTCGTTGAATGATTTCTGAGGCTGTGTCCCCACGCTGGCTGTCAAAAGTAGCCACTGTTCTCAAGCTTAGCACCTGTCACCGCCATGAATACAGAAATACTAATTTAAATGTTTAACTTTTGGGTGAAAAGAAGTTAATGACTAAAAGAATGCCTCCAGTTTCAGCCTTACGATGGCATCATAACTGAAAACGCAGATTTTCCTTTGAAAGCAGAGTTTGATAGGTCTGTAAACATACTTTTAAATGCTTTCTCATGAGTTCAACTGTTGGAGTTGGTGACTGAAGTGATTCCTTTTTACTGCTACAGCCTATGTTTACAACTCTGGCAACCTTTAAAGCATGAGGCGTAACCTCTGTTTGCAAAGGGCAAGGTAAAGTCTGACACAGTCCTAGAATCCTAGGAGGCCTTCTGCTAAGCTACATTTCCTACTTGTTCCTTGTCAGTAGATTAATGACACAAGTGTGTTGAACAAGTGCTGCTTTCAAAAATGCTGAGAGGTTGGTGGTGTTTGGTTTTGGTTTTCTTCCCAAAGAAAATGTCATTTAAAAACAAATGTTACCATGTTTTTCAAGCAGTTCTAAAGCAAGTAAAAAAAATGTTTCCAAGCCGTACTCTGTCTCACATCAAATCAACAGCCCACTCTCACCCACCACCATCAGTTCTTCTGGCCCATGAGCTTCCTTCTGCATGCCTGCGCTCAGTTCATGAGCACAGCCTAAAGTCTGCTCCCCTCCCTTCACTAACATGAGCTAGTTTGTACAGGCACAGCAGGGTAGGTTTTGGCCCTTGACAAATGCTTTTCTACGGGGACTCGGATCTTCAGAAGGAGTTTTGAAACATCTAGTAGAATGCCTTATAGAACACCATCCTATAGGCAGCGTTGCTGGTCCATTGACACTTGGTAGCTGGAATTGCTGTGCCTACAGTGGGTAGTACAGGGAGCTGTTCACCCCCGTGTCCCCTTGCTCTGACATTGTCTTTTCTCTCCCCTTTATGCCAAGAACCCACCTGCAAAATACAAGTACACGCACCCCGTCAGTCAGAGCTGCAGAGCCCTGGAAAAGGTCAAGCCAAGGGGAACCACCTTTCAGCAATGGCACAAAAAGACAACCGTAGATCTTCCCCAATCCTCAAAGCTGTCTTCAGTGATGCTACACATATCTGGCTGAACACAGGAAAATGTTCCTGACAGCTGAAGCCCAAGCAGTCCAAATAGCAAGAAGGTGTTTTGCAGTTTGTGCTTGAGTAGAACTAAAAGACAGTTTGAGCTGAACTAAAAGGTGGAAGTGGTCAGCTAAAGAATTAATTGCCTGTGTACTGTGTGTGCAGGGGTTAAACAGTGAGCACATGTCATCTGGAAAAAGAAGAAACCTAGAGTAGGTCATATTTTCTATACATTATGTAGAACTTTCTTCTAGGGTTCAGACATACATATCTGAAGAGTTAAGGAATTCTTCTTTTCAGTGGCTTGCATCTTACGTAACTCTCTACAACTTTCCTTCTTCTTTCTCTTTATCCAGTCTACTCACTGAAGGTAATTAGTCTTTGATTGCATCTCTGATGTCACCATGTTTATATTGCAGAAGGTCAATAAAACTCTTGCAGAATCTTTAACTGCTGATCTCAGCTAACTGGCCTTAGCAGACAGCTGGTATGAACATAGCTTTTCCACATGACTTGGTAAAAGTTTGGCTTTAAATTTTACACAGAATGTTATATATCGCTTGGTTTTGATAAAAATTAGTCTGGTTCATTGCTGTTCCAGAGTCATGTGTAAAAATAAACCTCCTTCACCTCTTCAAATAATCCCATCCTTCTGTTAGCACAGAACAATCAGGTAAGAAATTACTGAATATCACTCATTCATTCACGAGGAAATATGGTGGGAAAGTCCACCCTCCCTATTGCTGCATGAGGATAAAGTATGTTTGAGAGACTATAGTCATCTGGGCTGTGACAGTTAAAAGAAGACCTTTGGTTTGAAGTTCCCTGTAGGCACCATAAACATAGGGTCGAAAGGACTAGGGCTTTTAAACTCTGCCTTTCCAATCCAGAGATGAAGGACACGGTATTCAGCTGCACACAAAGCCCTCCCAGACCCAAAGCCCTGGCTTTAGCACTTCCTTCTGTCCTAGGTGCAATAACAGCAGTGAGTGGGGTTAACAGTCTCTCAGGCTAAGATATTCAATGGTTAGAGTGAGCAGCAGCAAAGCATCAAAATCCTTTGGTCTATAGAAAGAACTCTCTCTTGATCTCAGAGATGATAGGGTTGGCCCCCATGCCTCATTTAACCTTCCAAAAGAGCATAAAGAAAAATGTACAATATTTTAATTACCAGAGTTTTGCAAATTAAAAAAAAAAAAGGATTAATTGCTAATTTATTTTTTTTTTAATTATGTCATTTAAAGTTGGGAAGATGGATAGAGGAGCCTTTAGGAATGGAAAATGTGGATATCTTGTGGAAATCTTCCAGATGAGTGGAAACTTTTGTTAACAAACTGGTGGTTGCTGTCTGCTATAGAAACAAACCAGACACATTGGTAAGACACATCTTTGTAAGGAAGATGGCATATTTTCTTTGTTTCAGTGAAATTACTTCAATTAACTTTAACACCATTTGATAAACTTTTTCAATGCAAAGCATATTTAACTTATACCACTGGAAAGATGTGATGAACCTTTTTGGTGGTCATAACGTGGTACGTAAGTGTTAGAGTCCCCAATGTAATCCCAAGCATTTACAAGATATATAGAAAAAAAAAAGAGAGAGAGAGAGAAAAGGATCCCACAATTTCATATGAGAATCAATATGTGAGCATCCAAAATGCTTCACAGAGGAAAAAATCCAACAAAGAAGCAAAAAAAATCCCTCAGGAAACCCATTTTAATAAGATAGCGGGAAAGTGCAGAGGAATTGTAAAACACTCTCCAAAGACAACAAACAATTCTACTCAGAGAAGCCATGTCAGGATAGCATTACTTTATTGAGAAGATTATATCCATTTCCTTGTATTTTAAGCTGCCTCTGATTGCTTTCTTGTGCAACAGTCTTTCTTGGAACATTACATCATGGAAAAAAAAGGTGGAGCAATTACATTTGTAGTCATTAACTACCAGTACTTTTTTGACCTCCTCCTGAGTGACACTCCATCTGTACCTCCCGAGGAAGGAATCTACTGCCAAAAAACATGGAATTAGCAAAATTTCTAACAGAATTGGTGAAAGGGGGCTATGATGTCTTCTTACACAGAGATAAATACATGTTCTTCTCCATTTGCAGGTATCTTGGAAAATAACACCACCAGTTCTGAGCAGAGGAGCAGAGTCTGTCCTGTGCAATCAACCTCTGCTTGTCTTGTGATGAAGTGAGCACCTTGGTTCTGATGTTGGTGCCAGTCCTGTAATGACAGCAAAAGCCATCCCACAGTATTTGAGATAAACCAAAGCAGCTAGCTATCTGAAAAACCTCAGAATCAGACTGACCTGGGTTTTCTATTGAAGTCAAGTGCCTTAAAACTTGAAGCTACATGAAGTCCGCATGATCCTACATGGAGTGCAGCCCTGGCAGCAGGATTCCCAGACCAGCTTCGGATAATGCATGTGCGGGAAGATATGTTCTCAGAGGAAAATAACTGGGCTTCTGAGATCACAGAATAACAGAATTGTAAGGGTCCAACCTCCCTGCCAGAGCAGGTTCCCTAGGACAGGTCACACAGGGGTGCATCCAGGTGGGTCTTGAATATCTCCAGAGAAGGAGACTCCACAGCCTCCCTGGGCAGCCTGTACCAGGGCTCTGTCACCCTCACTGTGAAAAAGTTCTTCCCCATATTGGTGCGGAACTTCCTTTGATCCAGCTTGAGGCCATTGCCCCTTGTCCTATCCCCACAGACCACTGAAAAGAGGCTGGCCATTTCCCCCATGTCCCACACTTGAGATATTTATAAACATTAATCAGATCCCCTCTTAGTTTTCTTTTCTCAAGGCTGAACAGCCCCAGTTCTTTCAGCATTTCCTCATAGGAGAGATGCTCCAGGCCTTTAATCTTCTTCGTAGCCTTTCTCTGGAATCTCTCCAGGAGATCCCTGTCTTTTTTTATACCAGGGAGCCCAGAACTGGACACAATACTCCAGGTGAACACAGGCACAGGGCCCATACAGATGTTGATAGACCTGTTCTGGAAATTGGCTTTTTTAACACTAAGTATCTTGATACAGAAATACAGTGAAAAGTATACGTAAGTTTTCAACAACTGCTCACAAGTTCAGCCCTAGGATCATATAAAATGTTTACAAATGCTGCTCATAGACGGACCGAAATCTATTAAAACCCCTTCAACTCCTCAGTTAGAGGTAGTGATAATTTTATTTTCAGTGTCCTTATCTGTCCTTTAGCACTGGCATCTATGTCCCAGGGCTCTATTTAGGGCTCCTGGAAAGCAGCAGGCACTTCAAAAGGGCCTGCTTGTTGCTTCCCAGTATGGACCCATCAATCACTGGCCGTAGGGGCTGTCACTTAACAGCTGAGTATGAAATGAGTCCTGGGTTGATAGGCTAGACCACACGTCTGAAGCTAGATGTGGTGGACTTCAACCCCTCGTGTTTCCTGCTGTTGCTATTAAAATCACGGGCCAAGCTGAGTAAGGTGCCTCCTCCCTCATTGTTCACTGCATGCACCTCTTTTCATATTTCATCTTACAGCAGTGGGATGGAATATGAGTTTTGGCTATTGCTTGGAGACCTGAAGATGTGTGCATTGTCCTGGACCCCAGGTGCCTACTCTCAAGGGGGAAAAGGAAGCCATGGATGAGGGGTTAGACTACATAACCTCCAGAGGTCCCTTCTCAGCCATTCCGTGACTCTGTCCTGAGAAAGGTTTTTACCTATCAACTTTGCCATGACTGATACTCAGGGAGCTTTTGATGAAGCCTTTTCTACTGGGCTTGGGCCTCAGGTTTGTCCCACCTGCAGCATGCTAAATCAGGATGCGCAGAGATGCAAATTGCCAAAATCACAATGGTTAAAAGAATGACAGGTTCAGATGCAGTTTTTGGAAACCGGCATAATTGTTAGGGTTCAGAGCTGGCACTGAGCAGAGAAGTTGGCTTCTAACTCAGGAGGTCACCCAAACGCTGGGGTTGGACTGTCCAGTTTACCCTGAGCAATCATACCCAAATGCTTCTGTGTGAGGCCAAAACCAGAAAATATGTAAGTCTCCTCATGGTAAAAAATCAAGCAATTGACCCAACCAGCAATTATTGCAGGATCCAAATAATCTCCACATACCCAGAGGAGGAGCAGTTTGGGGCTGTTTGAAAGAGGAAATCCTGCCTTCTTGAACTCAGATGCAAAATATTCCAAATCCAAATATGATTTCACCCTGTATTATACTCTTGCCAGTGTGGAGACTTTTGGTTATAGATAAAGGATCAGCTAGGGTTTATTGCAAAGTTTATTTTGTAGTAAGCCTCTAGCAGCAATTAAAGTTCCAAAACAGTTTTCACATACTAGTAATTTAAAGAAAAGTACATCTCTGAAGATGTAATTTTCCATTTTTAATCTCAATCCAAAGATATTCTTTAACTTTGAGCAGATTCCTGTCAAACAGTTATAATTGTATGAAAAAAGATACTTTTCCAGATGTAAAAAAAGATGACTGCTGACTTTTTCCTTTCTCTTCTATAAGATAAGCCAAAAGAGCTGACCTCTGATGACTGGTACATAAGTAACCACTCAGGAACTTGTTCATAAATGCACCGTTAGAATAAACTGGAAAGGAACTAAATTATAAAGCCTGAATGCTGGGGTAATAAAAAAGGACAGAAGAAAAATATGACAGTAAGACATTTTGATTGCTTTTGTGTCACAACCTACTTCCTAAACCATACCTGAGGTAGCGATGCTAATAAATGAGGAGCTGGGGCTCAGCTTTACCGCAGATATCAGAACACAGTGATTCTAGCCTTCAGTGCAAAAGCTGTACCTACATACAGTGTTACAAAAATTATTTTTAGAATTATATCAAGTAAACCACAAAGATAATCAGGGGGCTGGAGCACCTCTTCTGTGAAGACAGGCTGAGAGAGCTGGGCTTGTTCAGCCTGGAGAAGAGAGGGATCTGGGGAGACATCATATGGCCTACCAATGCTTAAAGGGGTCCTACAGGAAAGCGGGAGAGGGACTGTTCACCAGGGAGTGCAGGGATGGGACATGGGGCAATGGCTTCAAGCTGAAGGAGGGTGGGCTTAGATTAGGTGTTAGGAAGAAATAATTTACTATGAGAGTGGTGAGGCCCTGACACAGATTGCCCAGAGAGGCTGTGGAAGCTCCATCCCTGGAAATGTTTAAGGCCAGGTGGGATGGGGCTTTGGGCAACCTGGTCTAGTGAAGGGTGTCCCTGCCTATGTTAGGGGGATTGGAACTAGATGGGCTTTGAAGTCTCTTCCAACCCAAACCAGTCTGTGGTTCTATGATTCTAAGGTAAACTTAGCAGAAAATCATTAGTCTTTATATAGAATGGTTCTATGTGCTATTCTAATGTAGGATTAATTTACTTCACGTATAAACTCTCCAAGAAAAGGAAAGAAGGCTTTTCTCTGGTATTTTAGAAGAGTGAGCAAGTAACTGGAGTCCTTTAACTTGTAAAGGTCTTAGTAGGATGCTAAATATATTGAAGCACAGATCCAGTATTCCACCTGGCTGTAATTCCCATCCTGACCATACTCCACAAAAATTTGTCAGACTCATGCAGAGTGAAAAAAACCCCAGACATAATTTCCCAGAAGCCAATGAAGTTCTTCTCCAGTATTATTAATTATATGTGGAAGATACATCTATATTTCCTTTGTGTCTGACAGAATGAAGTTCTTATTGTGAAATTTATATAAAATGCCATAATATTTACAGCATCTTTAACATATGCAAACTGATTATAATACTTTGATGTTCTCAGACTGGCAGATCAAGTACACTTCGAATATCCAGATAATGATATCATAGCACACTGGTCTATTATTTCATTTTCTGATTTTATCTATATCAAAACAAAATATTGCTTTATGCACAGCTTTTCATACTTTTTATTAAAAACAGAATGAACTTGGTTGTTTTCCCTCCTTACCCTTGCAGAAATTATGAAGCCTGACCAAGGACACCATAGGAGATACTAGTAAAGTGTCACTACTGATACTGATTCAATTAGTCTCTTGTGAGAAGGACGCTTTAGGATCAGAGGGACAGCAGAGGTTCTGGAAAGTACACTAAAAATAAAACTTCTCAGACCCCCATGGAGGCAATAAAGAGTTAAAATAACTGAACTGGGAAAACTCCCCAGCTTTGTGCGTATGGTCAGACCGTCCATACCACCAGACATTGAAGGAAAAAGACACTGATTTATATTGCTGTGGCTTCTAGAAAAGACAAAAAGTGTGGGTACTGATTGTTTACTGCAGAGCTTGGAAGCATAAAATAACTTTTTAACAGTATGAGGCCTTGACCCTCATTTTTGGCTCTGTTTAATACTCAGTAGTCCTTAGCATAGGCACAAGTCTGAAAAACTGAAGGGCATAATACCCCAACTTCCACAAGGTACTTAGCTCTTAATGGCGGTTTTCTCATCGATTTCGGTAACTTCAATCATACAGGATCAATCCTTAAATGCTTGGTTTTACTGAGGCTACTCCCAACCTTCAGGTTAAGTATTAAGGCCCAGATCCCTGTGGGTATTTACATGTTTAATTATTTTCCTGGATCAGAACTAGCCCATAAAGACACGTTCCAAATCCTTGGTCATAAAGGCATGACAGTTCCTAGATACTTCCCTCTGCCACAGGCAGCCCGCCAACTGCAAAGCTTCTTTGCCTCAAAACTCCAAGAATACCGTGTGTCAGGCTGGCATGGCAAACTGGTCACTAAATTCAGATCACGTAATACACACAGGTACAATGTTTTCCTTTGGTGATATAAACTCCTGGAATGCAGTATAGCACTCCAAAAATCCACATCTCCCCTAGTGTGTTGTGTCCTCTATTTCCATGCCAATCATTTTTAATGCCACACTAAACAGGAACAAATTGTCTAAAAAGGATTTTTAAGAGGCAGCTATCCTGATGAGGATTCTGACTTCAGTGGGTGTTGGGAAACAGTCGTTTTCATACACAACCTGAAAGCTGCTTCCTCTTCGTGCAGTTTACTTTTTGGTCCGGTATAATCCTAGCAGAGAATTTGAGTATGTCACCTTTCCTTTTTGGCTCTTTAGATACATTGCTTAATTCCATCAACAGAGGTCACTGCAGCTCTTTTACCTCCTTGGTGAAAGCAGGCCTTTTCCAGCAGATAAAGCAGAATTAAGGCTCCCATCTAGCAGAGTTTTAGCTTATCCATTAGAGACTGGCATAGAAAAATTTTTATGTAGTGGGAGGCTGGGGAAAAAAATCCCAAAAAATAATAGAGAAGACTTTCTTGAGCTTTGGAACTTAACCTAACTCGGGTAAACCTTTTTATAATGATGTTTTGAGCTTTGTTGCTACACCTATCCTTCTTCCCATTACCAAGGAACAAGACAAGTAAACCTGGCCTTGACACCGGCTGTTATATCAGCTTTGCAGCACCTGGTAAATCACTATCAGGCATTTTGGCATTAAAGAAAAATAAGAAAATAAGCTCCTGAAAGAGCTCCTTCAGATTGCTAAGGCTTGATTAACAAATTCACCAGCAGTCATCACTTTCATTTTAATCAATGTTTGCATATTTATGAAAATTATAGAGAAGGATTTTGGAATATTTATCACTCAGAGGAGTTCAAGCCAAAGGGTCCATTTGCACCAGCAGTAATGCAAGCTCTGTGATTTTCTATTGCTAAGCCCATTACACCAGATTGAAACAAATATGCTTGGAGACTGAGAGTCCTTTAGAAATAAAAAAAATACAAGAGTTGTGCACAGTTATTAAGAAAACACCTTATTATGTTTACATGCAGAAAGAGCTTTGCTCATTGAGTAGGTAAAAAAGATTCATGTTAAACCTAAAGCAGTCATAAGGCCTAGCTTTGGAAAGATGCTTTTCATTCATAGGTGCCAAAATCACTCTGAGGATGAGGACAGTGGAGTTCCACTTGAGGATCACTAAGGCCTATTTGCATGTTCACCATGAAGGTGTCTACATGTTGGGTAGGTTTCTGGAGTCAATGTATCTAAACTATTCATCAGACCACTGCAGGGTAGCCATCTACTTGTGTTCAACAGATCTGCATGACTGGCTGCCCTGTGCACATCCCAACCGACTCCAGCTCAGGGGTGCAGCCCTGCTGCTGTACAGATGCCCCAAGGCACCTCCCTGGCCTCCTGCTGCTGATCAGGTGAGCAAAGGGCTTATGTGGTTCCTGTGCCAAATCTGACACCTCAGTTGGCTTGAGGTGCCTGTTTATGACTTAGCCCTGAGTGTTTTTATCCCTATTGTACATGTGAGAAAACAGAGGCGTAGAGAGCTGAAGAGATTTGTTCTGGGTGTTACACCTGTGCAAAATGCCTAAAGCTTCCTTTCCTCGCTGAACCAAAATGGAGGAGAAACAACTTCCAGGGCTTTTCATTGCCAGTTCTGAGGAAAAAGCAAATTTGCCATAGTATACTTGATTCTTACAAGCCCCTTCAATGTTACCAAGTTTTTCAAACACAGAGTTATTTTGAAACTGTGAGTGTTCTAGGGAAAAATTAGTCAAGAATTACAACTTCTTTATATTACATATATTTTATACATATATCTTAAATATAGCAAAATTTTATGATGTCTTTTAGGACACTGTAAACAGCAGGTGGGTCCTGATGCCTGGCTTGAAGCAGAGCACAAACAACATCTTTTCTATGGAGATTGTTCCCTTTTATTTTTGTGGTGAGAGCTGGAGGAACAGTTTCAACCTGTTCTTTTGTTCCTTTCTGTAGGTTTCAGTCACCTGAAAGCCTGAGGGAAGTAAAGGTAGACATGGGGTCAAGGGACCAGGGTCTCATGTTTTGTTCCTGGCACTGTTCCTGCGTTACGGGTACATGCAGCTCATTTGCTTTGTGCAAGTTTGTCCACCTTTCATGTGGAGCTTTAGCTGGTGTGTTTCTCAGGAAGCCCAGCCTCTAACTGTCTGTGCCTTGTGTGCACACAGCACCTGGAAGACACGATGCACTACTGCCAGTATTATCAATGTTCATCATCATGTAATATTGAAGCTGAAGATATTTGGGCAAGGGGCTTTCATTTATATATTGTTTTCTTACCCAGTGCAAGCTTCTGTGATGGGAAATCTGCCCTTAAAAAAAGGCATGAATAAAGCTAGCTAGAGGGCTCTAGGTTTTATTCCAAGGTATCTTTAAAAAAATAAGAGGCCTTTTATTTTGTCATTTGTGCATAACTCACTTCTTATCACTGCTGATAATGCAGCAGAGCAAGGAGCAAATGGTGTTAGGAGCACAATCAACTAACGAGCCTAAATAAATACCTGACATACATGCCAGCTAAAAAAAGCTGAACTTCTGAAGCCTCTTTTATTATAATTTTGTATTTAGTGGAATAAGTTACTAATAAGAAAGCACCAAGCAGTTGTCTAATGATCTGACCAGTGTCTGAACGTATGAAAGTGATGTTGCAGATGACTAATACCTGTGCTTCTGGCTCACCATGGCTCACAGTGGCTCACTGTGACAGATACTTCTTTCTTTTCGTCCTTTTGCAAGGAAGGTAGAAAAAAAAGTCAGGGATGATGTTCAGTTTCAGTCTCTGCTCCTGACTAGCTGACTCTGAAAATCAGAGCTTGGCATTGTTTTCTTCAGTCCATATCTCATTTCTTATGATTAAAAGGTAGTAGAAACTCGATTTTTTTTTTTCCAGGAGGAAGGGAGGACTAGCACAAGAACTGATAGTAACTTTTGAAATTTCACACCTGTGAAACCAAAGCAGGAAAGAAAAGGGAGTTTCACTTGTGATTAATATTGAGACAGATTCTCAAAAGGAAATAAATTAGGCAACTTTGCTCAATATATTTCCAGTCCTCAGACTGGTTCTGAATATTACTCATGTTACCTTACACCTCTAAATTTAAGGTTCTTAAGTACAGTGAGTTTAGCAAAACAATAAACGTAATTGTCCCACCTAAAGAGCAAACAAAACATAAAGATAAGGTAATCTGATTTTCCACTCTTAATGTTTGTGTTTTATCCATATAAATAGATAGAAAATTAGAAAAAGTACCCATGAAGGAAGGAACCTCGGAAATGTTTGTTATATGTTCAAGAGTCTCCTACAGGCTTTTAAATAGTAGTTTCCATTCACACATGACAATCAGTTTTCAGGATCTAATAACTGCAGGAAAAAACCTTGAAAGTGTCAGTTCTCAAACCCAACATACCAGCAATAAAATAAGAATATTTTCCAATTATTTTCACCTTTTATTATGTAAAAGTCAACTTTTTCATTCATAGCAATTTTATGATTTCCCTGTGGATATCACTGGTCCTCTGTCCCTGACTATCTCACATGCAAATATGGATTAAGCTCGTGCTGAAGATGGTCATGGTTACTTCTCTACCAGTCCCTCCAGCCTGAAACCCTGGCCTACTTTTCTGAATCTCATATAACCTCCCTTAATTGCTCTAAACACATGTGAAGTAACATTGTCTTTTAAGTTGGCCTATTTTCTTGGCTCACACACAGAGCAGAAAATCAGTCCATCTAGAGCTCCTGCCAGGGCATTCTTTCCTTTCCAGCTATTACAGATTCTCCTCTCTGGCTTTGATGGACACACGCCTGCCAGTTTCATGCCATGCTGTGAGGCAAATTGTCCCCCTGCTTTTGCAGTCCTTCACTTATGTTCTCCCTTAGTGTGACACACACATCACTTTTAGGTCCTTTATAGCACCCTTCCCAGTCCTGCTTGCTGGCATTATTGTGTAGCCAGCGTGTTGCTTCCCTGCATGCCATACAGACGGCATTGACAACCCTGACCACACAGTTGCAGACACTCCCAGAGGCCACCACCCTCCTGGAAGAGGGGTCATGGCAATGCCTTCTTTCTGGGCACTCTGTGAAATGGTGTTTCTGGAGGTCACAGCTTGGGCACTCCCTGCACTAGCTGCTATCATGTCTTGATTGCCGCCGCTCCCTTAGCTGCTGCGTCCTTGATGGTAAGCTCTCTGAGGAAGAGGTTTTCCTTTCACTACACAATCTTACTTGTCTGGGATATTAGTTGAAGAGTAACAGCCATGGCAAGAACAACAGGATCTAACAGTTAATCACCCCATGTAATAAATATGAAAGTATTGCCAGCTGCTCACAATGTACTATTAACCTTGGTGCCCCCCTCCCTTTTTCTCCTATATTTTTTTGACCATTGTTGCTTTTACTATTAAAATATTTTCACAGTATCACTGTTCTTATTATTGTCTTATTTTTCTTGTTGGTTAGCAAGATCTCTTCAACTGTATCTTCTATTTTCTTTCTACTGTCAGAGATCCGGGATTTTGGCTATTATTCCTCCCTGAAATTCACCTGTCCTGCACTATCCTCCTGCCCCAAGGAAGCAGCCTTAACCCTGTGAGTTCCTATTTCCTCTGTCTGTGGATCTTGAGTATTAATTCCTCGCCACCTGAGCATGAGTTTCCTGTACCAGTTCACCTTAAATCAGAGTACAATCTAATGTCATTTTACCAGTCTAAAAAATAAGGAGCTCTTAAATTAACTTATCCTTGTAAACTATCAGCACAAGTTTCCTGGATGCGATCGAGGTTAACGAGTCTTAAAGGCTGTCAACTGACACAGTGGATTTACATTAATGCCCTAAACCCCTTCAGTTTTCTTTACAGACCTGAGACCCTATAGACACATTACTAGCAATGAAATATTGCTGTCATTGTTGCTATTTAAAACATAAGCCACGTGCTTCTTTAAGGAGAGTTATTTTCTCCACAAGTATGAAAAAACTATGAAAACAAACGATGCAACTTTATATATTATTATTATTATCTTATATTTATATTTTATACAGGTATCTGCAGCATTGCTGCTTGGCTAATGGCCAGCAAAACCATTAGCCGCAACTAATAGCACAGAAGGAAGTTTTCTTCCACTCCTATTTTCCAATTGCTAGGAAAGAAAACTAAAAATAGATGCTATGAGTTTCAGGGCCCAGGCTACAAAAGCTAGGAGAGTTCCCTAACTTATATATGCTCTATAGCTTTACACTCTCTGAAGAACTAGCTCACTGATTTCATCAGAGGAAAGATTAGGAATGAACCCAAAGTGGGAGATTTGACTCCAGCTATGTCCTAGTTTTATTTGCATTTTAGAAAGACTTAATTATTTTTTCTATTTCTAATTAAAAAAACATTAGACATTGAATGCTTTACTTCCTACTTCCAATACACAATTATATACATGTTCCATGACTTTGATAAGAATATGGAAGCCAATTTTAAGCATGCCTTTCAAACATACCCTGACTCAACTGCATGGACTCCTCTTTTTCATACTGTCTAGTACCTTTCCATGCCACTCTAGACATCCCATTAACCTTCCCCACCACACAGTTTGCATCTGCCCAGCTCCCCCAGACAGCATGTTGATTAAATCTTCTTAAAGAGGAAATGCTGAATTTGCAGCTCACAGTAATTCCTCTGTTTAATCTCTCTCCCAGGCCTCCCTTTGAAGAGGAGACAGTATCCCATCTTCACCCGCTTCTCAGATCTTCACTGTCCCTTATTTGCAAGGATTTCCCACAGTCCACATCACCCACCAGCCAGTTTTGGAGATCCCACACCTCTGTCACCCTCCTCCATGTAGCTTTGACAGTTCTATGGCCTAAGGACTACATCACACAGGCACTGATTTTGCCCTCAATTAAATTCCATGTGGCAACTGGGTGGCTCCCAATGCAATTTAAGAGCTGATTACATACGATAACTCTTTCTTATAATAATGTTTTTACTGACATTTATGATAAGTTAGTATAATTTGTTATAGGATTGAGATCTGGCACAAGGTGTTTGTTTAAAAACTAGTGGAGCAGTTCCTCTTTTGGTGAGGATGGGTGTATTTGTTGATTTTCAGGTACAGAACTATATCTCATTGCCTATTCAGTCTAAGTACAAAAGCGAAATCCGACCCTCTTCTAATAACGTGCCACTGCTTTCATTAAAGGAAGTTGCACCATTTCTTTGGCACAATGAGGAAATACAAACAGAATTTAAGTTTCATAAAACTTAGTAGAATTTCAGTACAGATGAGTCACTATCACTCACTACACATAAAAGCTTCAAGCTTGAGAAAAGAGGGAAAAGGGCATTCTTTTTTTTTTTCTCGGGTGGTACTTTTCAAATGCATTAGTTTAGATGCTACCTGTCCTGAATCAGAAATCCATTCTCAGAAATGTGAAGTTATAACTTCTACTTAAAAGCTTTTTCTGCACCAGGACATACAAGTGCTTAACAATAATACAGAAAACAGAAATATTCAGGTGGCACACTTCTACCTCCAATTCTTACCTCTCTAAGCCTTAGAGTAGCATTTACAGACCTTGAGATGGGCAGCTATGCAAGCTCTGAGTGGAGGAGAGAGGGAAACGTGAAGAAAGCATGACTGAATCTGGTGCATTTCTCAGATACAGATTTGAGTTTAGTGTAGCTCTAAGAGTGGGTTTATGGACTTTTGGACTCAAATGACTTTATGAATTTATGAAAGGCAGGTCCTGCTTGACTAACCTGATCTCTGTCTATGACAAGCAGATGAGGGAAAGGCTGTGGATGTTGTCTACCTAGACTTAGATAAAGCCTTTGACACCATTTCCCACAACATTCTCCTGGAGAAACTGGCGACTCACAGCTTGGATGGGCATGCGCTTCACCAAGTTAAAAACTGGCTGGATGGCCGGACCCAAGGAGTTGTGGTGAATGGAGTCATATCCAGTTGGTGTCTGGTCACAAGTGGTGTTCCACGGGGCTCAGTACATGGGCCACTTCTCTTTAATGTCTTTATCAGTGATCTGGACAAGGAGGATTGAGTGAACCCCACTAAGTTTACAGGTGACACCAAGTTATGTGGGAGTGTTGATCTGCTTGAGGGTAGGAAGGCTCTGCGGAAGGGTCTGGATAGGCTGGATCCATGGGCTTAGGCCAACTTTATGAAGTTCAACAAGGCTCAGTGCCAGGTTCTGCACGTGGGTCACAACAACCCCATGCAGCACTATAGGCTTGGGGAAGAGTGGCTGGAGAGCTGCCTGGCAGAAAAGGACCTGGAGGTGTTGGTCAGTAGCTGTCTGAACACAAGCCAGCAGTGTGCCCAGGTGGCTAAGAAGGCCAACAGCATCCTGGCTTGTAGCAGGAATGGTGTGGCCAGCAGGATTAGGGAAGTGATCATTCCCCTGCGCTCAGCACTGTTGTGGCTGCATGTCATGTGCTGTGTTCTGTTTTGGGCACCTCAATACAAGAATGATGCTGAGGTGCTGGAGCATGTGCAAAGAAGCACAATAAAGCTGCTGAAGGATTTAGAGCACAAGTCCTCTGAGGAGCAGTGGAGGGAACTGGGATTGCTTAGCCTGGAGAAGAGAAGGCTGAGGGAAGAACTTATAGCTCTACAACTACCTGAAAGGAGATTGT
The DNA here is from genome assembly GCA_022605575.1 of Laterallus jamaicensis coturniculus. NCBI lineage: Eukaryota > Metazoa > Chordata > Aves > Gruiformes > Rallidae > Laterallus > Laterallus jamaicensis. The sequence continues at coordinate 5,876,769 of JAKCOX010000023.1, read as the reverse complement.
AGCCAGGTGGGTGTTGGTCTCTTCTCCTAAGTAACAAGTGATAGAACAAGAGGAAATGGCCTCAAGTTGCACCAGGGGAAGTTTAGACTGGATATCAGAAAAAATTCCTTCACCAAAAGGGTTGTCAAGATCTGGAACAGGCTGCCCAGGTAAATGGCTGAGTTGCCATCCCTGGAGGTATTTTAAAGACATGTAGATGTGGTGCTTAGGGCCATGGTTTAGTGGTGGACTTGGCAGTGTTTAGGTTAGCAGTTGGACTGGATGATCTGACAGGTCTTTTCCAATCAAAACAATGTTGTGATTCTAGGTCATAGACAAAATCAGCTCACCTACAGTTTCAAGACACAGACTGCTTCCATTTATCCAAAATTACTCAAGACCATAGCTTCTTTTACCACTGGAGAGACCTACTGCTGAGACTGGAACATGGGCAGAGTCAGTTGGAAGAGAGGTCAATATGAAGGCTGGGAAGTCAAAGGCTCCAGTGCATGTTCTGCTCATTACTTCTGCATTTTTGGGGGTTTTTTTTGGGTTTTTTTGGTTTTTTTCAAATGCTTCTCTGTACAACATATAATCTGGGAGCAAAACACAGAGCCCTTCTTTCATGTTAGCCAGCAGGCTGCAAAACTAGTTTCCCTTTACCTTTTGTCTCAGTTTCTTGCTCCTTGCAAGAAACTGCACATCTGCAGTGCTGGTCCAGCTTCAGTGTGAAGCATGGTCCACTGATTTGGGCACCCTCTAGCAAGGTGGAATTGGAGAATGAAGGTTAGATGTTCTACGGTGAAGCCTCCCACTTGCTGAAGCACATGAATATTATGTACATTCTTGCCATCCCACCTTTGCAAACAAAAGTCATCCTGTCAGCACCCCTGCCCTGCCTGAAGAGTCCTGTCTGGATTTGTATGTAGCGGGATGCTTCTTTAACTCATCCCAAATAACTGTAGGTAGGTGACAGGTGCCTCCCTACATGCTGAAATTGATTAAGTACCAGGAGTTATGGATCATCATAGCAACTGACTTTAGGTACTTTTGCAGAGCCAAAACCTGCCAAGAGATTCCCAAGGGCTGAAAATGTCCACTAAAATGTCCTTTTGAGTTTAGTACCCATTTAGGCATCTTCAGTGATATTTGGTGCCCCAAATATTACTTTGTTGTTGTTGTTTAACTCTTTCCTGGAATATGTCAGCAACTCTGAAGTGAAAAGGTCTAGATAAATTGAAGTAATCTATCTGGGAACTCTTGAGTCAAGAATGCCTTTCAATGTTTCTTCTGGATGTAGGCCATAGTACAGAACAAAAGAAGGTAGTATCAGATTCTAACCACAGCATTGCATGTGCCCAAATATTGTCATTTAAATCCACATCCAAATTTCACAAAGATCATGTTCCCCTCTTTCCTGCACTGTTCTGCTGGAAAGAAAGCCTGATATAAACATATAAGACTTTGAGTCTTCTCTGAGCCACTAAGTACCTTGATACAGCATTTGAAAGTGATATGGGAATGAGCGTGCTGGTCCCAAAGGGCAAATTGTGGTTTGATTCATATAAGAGCTTTGTTATTTTCTCTGGAGTAGTGCGCAAAGGGCCCTAGAGATGCAAACATTGCTCTTCTCCGCTCCTCATATGGCTAATGGCCTGGCTGGTGCCATCGTTTCTGTCTCTTCTTCTGACTCATACGCCTCCACTTCTCCCACAGTGAATCGAGACCTTGGCATTAGAAGGAGATTGTCTGCTCTCCTGAAATGGTGCCGGCTGATTGAATTTCCTCTCCGGCCTGACGGATGGGATGGGCCTGCTCGCCTGTCCAAGCGCGTCATTGGAATCAGCTCTTCCTCGCGGTGCTTCACATCAAAGGGACATGATCGGGGCTGGGGTCTGGATGTTAGTGGGAAGGCAGCATCAGAGGCAATTCTGTGGTGATCTAAAGGAAAACAGGTAAAGAATTCAAATTCTGAAGCACAAAAATGAGAAACACCACAATATTGGCAAGGAAAGGTAAAGAGTATTCAATATAATACAGCATTACGGTTTTAAACCTGGAACTGAAGCATTTTAGATAATTGCTATAGAATAAGAGAAAATTTTCATCCCAAACCTGATGTTTAAAAGATTTTATTCATCTTACCTCTGCCCTGAAACCCCAAGCACATTCAGCTACTTTTTAGTGTCTCACAAAGCTACTCAATGCCTTCACAGGGGAAGAGTGATCCTCTATGTAGCTTTCAATGTTCTACACATGTCAGGAGTATACCTAGTACCATGGTTGAAAAGCATTATGAAACCAACAGCAGAAGATCGAAACTGACCAAGGATAAAACTGTAGTACCACTGAAAATCAAGTTTACTGGTCACCTGTGATTAACTACTGGGAAGAAAACAGTTTCACCTGAAACCAGGAGTTTGACTCTAGGGCAATTTGATTACACTGGGTGTGCCAGACCTGCTCCTACCAGATTTCTTCTTCACAAGTACACAATAAAAAGCTGCCTGCAATAGGTCAATAACTGGCTTTCTCATTTTGCTGAGTTTAAAGAATACACATTTTTGCTTTTCTTAATGCCACCTGTAGTGTGACTATGCACTAGCAAATAAGTTAAGAAACAGCTCCTAACAGGCTAGAAGGTTTTGAGAAATAAACACAAAGGTCAATGAATAATAAAATTATACTACATCCTGCTGCAGTTAAAGCAGTAACAATGTATCAAGTTATTGCAACTTAATAACTGTTGAATTATTTTAAGCTAATGTTTACTTCAGAGTTGGCACAAAAAGCAAGCATGTGTACCAGCACTTGCCTCCACTGAACATGGGCACAGACTTCTTTAATAGCAAAATCTGCATCTGTTAGGTCATGGGGGGACACCACACCATAAACAATAAAGTAGGATAAGTATTCTGCATCCAACTCTGGAGCCAAATCTTGGAGAGAGTCCAGAGGAGGGCCATAAAGATCGTCAGAGGGCTGGAGGACCTCTCGTATGGAGACAGACTGGGAGAGTTGGGCTTGTTCAGCCTGGAGAAGAGAAGGCTCCAGGGAGACCTTATTGCAGCATTCCAGTATCTGAAAGTGACCTACAGAAAAGCTGGGAAAGGACTGTTCGCAAGGGCCTGCAGTGATATGATGAGGGGCAATGGTTTTAAAATAGGGCAGGGTAGGTTTAGATTAGACATTTGGAAGAACTTCTTCAGCATGAGGGTGATGAGACAGTGAAACAGTTGCCCAGAGAGCTGGTGGAGGCCCCTTCCCTGGAGACATTGAAAGTCAGACTTGATGAAGCAATCTGATCTAAAGATGTCCCTGCTTACTGCAGGGGGGGTTGACTAGATGGTCTTTAAGGGTCCCTTCCAACTTAATGCGTTCTGTGATTCTATGATTCTATGATTCCATTCTCAGACATAAAGGACTGCTACTTAGCCCTTCAGGGGCATCATTGCTAGAGAGAATGATACATACTGTCAAAGAAATAGTGCATTTGTATGAGTGGCAGAAAGAGCTGGTAGGTGGTGTAAGGATCTACTTATGGTCATTTCTGACCTCTTAGCTAATAAACTTCCTGTATATGTTATATATAAAAGCTAAACCAAGCTTGCTGAGGGATACTTTTTCCAGGAGGACTTCCATGCATTGACAGAAGAGGTAAATGCATATGTGAGGTAGACTTTCTAATTTCTGACATTCTGAGTATTTCTCTTCTCTGTTCCCAATTGTAATTCTACAATCCTAACACAGTTTATGGGAGGACTTTAGGGTGGCTTCTTTCTGCTGCGGACATTTAAAGTGATGCGAATACCCACATAGTGGACCTAAGATGGGGCCAGAAGCTGGACCAAGGAGTCTAATTATTTGGATAGATCACAAGTCAGGGCTCAAATTCAGGCCTAGGTATTAGTAAAAGTGTACTTGCATTCACTACCTTAGGATTTACTCCTCTTCCCACTGAAATAATGTGCCTGTCCGCTATTCCAGGACTTGGTCCCTTGAAAGTGTCTGAAATGCCTGTAGGTCTGAGGCTGTTGTTTAGAACAGTTTGAGACTTTTTGGAAGACATATATCTCCCACTGTGATGTCCAAACAAACAGAAAAGAATCAGCTGTATGAAAAAAAGAAAAATCCCCACAAATAACTTCTATTTTCCCCTCGGAATAGATCCTATGGGTTTCTGTTCTGCTGCCAGCACGTGTGTGTCCCCAGCCCCAAGGGGACGGTTTGCCTACAGTGATCTCTTTTGCTTTCATCTCTTTCAGAGTAAAACAGAAAGGGAAGAAAGAAAGTAATTTTGCACCTGCAGGAAATAAACTTTGTTGTCCAAGTTTTCGATACAAAGATTAAAAATACAGTTTCAATTGCTGTAGCTAATTTTGCCAGAAGCGAAAAAGAATTTTTCTAAGGAACCCAAATGCATTTCAGGTTCACATAAATAAATGCAGAAAAGTGTCAGAGAGATTACAGATGGAGACAACAATGAACATTCAAGAGTCCTAAAGTCCATGTTTTCTCTGACTGTCCCCCTGTGTTTCTGTGGGCAATCCCCCTGTGTGCCCAGTGTTTCACACACCAAAGTCCCACCAAGGAGTGTCCAGGGCCAGCTACTGGGCAAATCAGATAGCATGTATGTATATAATTTTCCAACAACAGGATCTCATTCTGGTCAGCCAAAGAGGGAACCGAGATGAGGCCATTGGTGCTATTTGTGTTGGTGAGAGTGCTGTGCCCTGTCTGTGCTGCTCTATGTGTCCAATCATGTTCACTGAATTACAGTGGGCAGGCCACCTGTTGGGAATGCCATACCAGAGGGATCTGGGGGCATGGAGCTGTGGCAGCCTCACTTCAACTGGGCTATGGATTCAGCAGCTCCTAATGATTTGGCATATAATCGTGTCTGGGAGGCTGCAGGGAACAGAGAATTTGTTTTCTCAAGCTCACACAGATGCCCTCACAGCCTGGCCAAACTGCAGGTATCACAGGAATATTTGTGCAGGAGAGAAAAAGAGAAAACTAGGCAGTGCTGGAACGAGATAGAAACTGTAGCAGTAATGACCATATAAACAACATAGATTTAAAAGATAGGAGAGGAAGGTGTAGTTCCTTTAAAGAGGCTAGGAAATTCCATGGGAGTATTAATTTCGTACTGTTAAACACACTGGGTAACTGGCCAAGTTTCTTTCACTGCTAGAGTAAAATACAGAGTAAAGCATTTCCATCTTCCATTACCTGTAAAAGTAACACGCTTGACTTTACGTCTAGTGGGCTGGCTGGGACCCTGAGGCAAAGAGAGGTAGCGCACGCCTGTGGTGCTCGCCTGTGCAGGGAGACAGAAATGTGTTCAGAGCCCATGATTGCCTCCACAGTTTGCACTTATTTGGTGGGATGGGTTTATATTTTTTCAGTTATGCACCTTTACAGCCAAATTTACAGAGGTGAATAAGACCAGTGCTTGGTCTAGTTGTGTCTGATATAATAGCCCCTAGGGGGGTTTTCCTACAGTCAGTGGAAAGAAATATGTTCTTCTAAGATTCACCTTTCCAATTTCAGGTGACAACTTCAAATAAAATTAATACATCCAACAAGAACTTATTTCTTTTCCTTAACCATGATGATCTCAGCTGTAATTGTCTAAGCTACCTAATGCCTACATATAGTCAGGCAGATCTCACTGACTGAGAGCCAAAACTGTCGGTGCAATGTGTCAAGGGCTGTGAATCAGGCCTTTTGGGAATCCACAAATTCACACAGCTGGGATTATACTATATTTTTCACATGCCAAAACAATGCAACTTACATTATTTTAGTACTTACAGTTATAGTAGCTGATTTCTAACCAAAGTGTAGAGGTAGGACTTAAAAATGTTGCTGTCCACATACTATGTGAACCTTGCTCTTCTCAGGTGCTACATGAGGAGAAATGAGTGTCTCTTTTGCATCTCTTTCCTTATTTACAGAGCAGCACAGGCATTTTTTATATGAATAGTAGTTTACAAAACAAGTACCGGTCTACCCCAAGGTAAGCTGTTGACCTTCCTGCAACTCTGCCTCAGGCTGTGTTGCCTACGGATGAGGATTTCTTGGGCTTGTTTCTCATTTGTGTTGGTAGGCAAGTTGTGTCGGCTGTATGTCGGTGCCTGAAACAGAGAATACACCCAGTTAATTCTCGTTGCACATGCAATGTTAATAACTTTGTGCAGACTGGTTGATCACAGAGGCCACCTGCACTGGCTCAGCCCCCAACTCAGCACAGCTACCTTTGGTACCACATTGAAAAATGGAGCCTCATGCTAGCCTCATTCCTGCAGAGCAAATTGAGAGGAAGCGCGAACACAGCTCTAAGTCTCAGACCTCAAGGGCCTTGTTTTAATGCCACTTTTGATGGCCTCATGTCATACCTCAAAGTGTTACTTAAAAACATACCCACCTATACCTGGCTGTTAAATTATCTGAGCTTGCCCTCCCTTTGTCAGCCCTCTTCTGATCACACAATTGGAAGCAACAGATCTGAGACAGCTCCCAAGACAGCAATAGTTGGTTAACCCACCATTGAGCCTGGGTGCTAATATTATTGAGCTAGAAGCAATTTGCAGATGTACCCTAGAGCAAAAGTCTGCTAGGAAGAGAACATCTATTAAATGAGATGCGCAGCTGAATTTCCCTTTCATACTTGGAGGAACCACACTTTAACATTACTCCAACACTGAGCACAAGCTTTTTAATTTATTGCATATGTCTTGTGAAATAAGGAAAATAATTATCTGGCTTAAAGACAAAAATTCCCTCAAGTTTATAAACTTTTAAAAAGCAGAATTTGATCTCAAGTCTCACTTGTAAAGGTCCTCATCAAGTGACAAGGTGAGCCAGAGTGTTAGCAGGCCTTCAAAGTTGAAAGTGAAGTATTATAAGTGGCATTATTTTACTCCCAATCTTTCATTTCCAAAAGCACACAGTTCTCAATACCGCATAGGAAATGACTGGTGCAAATAGTCATTACTGTAATTGATTTTGAAGAAAGAGAGTTCATTTCACTAATCTAAGACTCAGCCATATATGCAGATTGTTGCTGGTAAGATAAGAAATTAATATCATAAGGATAATTGGCCATGACAAATCAAACAATATTAGGAATGAATATCATATTAATAATGACACATTTAAACGAGCAGGGTCTAACATTTTCTAGTAAATGTGTGTTACACGAGTTACTCCCGTTTATCTGTGTAATTTCAAGGTCACTGTAATATACCCTGTACCACTCATTGCTGTAGGAGAGCATTCAGCTCTACCTTCTGGGCCTAAGATTGGATTAAGTAGATACTATACACTGATCTGCATCAGAATCAGAACAAACTTCTGCAAAAGAAATCCCTGCCCAGATATGATCAGTTATGGGGGCTATGGAGGGAAAAAACCAAATGTGTAAAAATCTACCTCCAGATGAGGTAAACTTTGTCCCTCCCCATGAGGTAATCCAGAAATCTTTGTACTCATCTACCTCCAGATGAGGTAGATTTTGGGGTTGGGTGGGTTTTTTTTCCTTTTTTTTCCTTCCTTCTCCTGTGGTTAGGTTAAAGTTTTCCTCCCACACAGACCGAGGATTTACCAGCCTGATGCTCAGCTGACTTTGGGTTACACAATATTTTCCTTGCTGGTCCTCCCGCCTCCACAGGGCAGTTTCACTGCTGCTGGTGCCCTGCCAGCCTGCTGCCTCCCACGAAGGCCTAAATCCCTCCCCAGGTGTCGGGCACCCCTCTGTTCCATCCAGCCCACTGCCTCACGCCGGGCAGCCACCCTCCAGTGCCCAAACTGCGGGTGCCCCCCACCCCGGTGGCAGGCCCTGGCACCTCAGATTCCCTCGGGGACGTTTGGCAGCTTCGGAAGGCGGCTTCAGAGTCAGAGACAGCTGTGCAGCGAGGGAAGTCTGACCTCTACAGCTCATGCACAGATATTCCTAGCTTTTCACCCTAACGGCAGCACGAAAAGCCGATGGAAGAAAACCTGCTTTCCTTTCTACCACGCAGGAACAAGCCCCGAGCCAGGGCTCCTTCTCCTCCTTCCCTGTGACAGAGCGGCTGTGGGTTCCAGGCTCCACCAGCATGACCCCAGTGTTGGTCCTGGTGCTGTCACCCACCGAGGCTAAGATATGGGGAGGGCAAACAAGAGCTTTCAGTCTGCAAATAGCCAGGAATAGCAGGTTGCTTACGCACCCTGTGTCGCACTTGATAGAGATTATGTGCCAGGACATCTCTCATAGACTCCACCTCTGCAGGGGAAAGCCCATGCACATGCTGATTTCTACTGCTCCTGTAAATAAAAGATAAGATAAAATATGATTTTGATGAGTTGGTTAAATACTGTTCCCATTAAAAGATGCATGATCTATTTTTAGTGCTAGCACAGTAGGCTATGAAGAGCCTTTCACTTACCAGTGACACCACAAAATCCTCCAAAGATTAACAAAAAAGTGTTTAGATTTTGCTCTTTCCTGGGTTTTATCAATATACTTGTTAGTCAGACTAGGCCCTAAGCCCTCATACAGCAGACATCCTCCTTTTCTTTCTCAACCCTTTGTAAGGACATCCGTACTTAAGGATTAGGTTGGGAAACAAACAACTGTGCATTCAAGAAGTCACTGCAAGTTTCCTCCTTGCCTGAATGCATTCTTCAGCATGGTCTAACAGCCTGGGCCTTGCAGTCCTACTAGTTTTAACTTACTGAAGAAAGTGCAGGAAATCCTTAAGAACTAAAGGACATGCCAATGAAGGAGTCAGAGAGATGTGCCCTATGGTGAGGAGACCATATAAGGTTTCCTTGCTACTGAACCCTTCTCCATTTAAAATGGAAGAACTACCTGTAAGATAGTCATCTTTGTATTTTTAACAAACTGTGACAAGAAGCTTACAGTTGCTTGTGGCTGCTTGGCTTTTTCACTAGCAAAACAAAGGAGGAGGCCTGCTGTGAAATGTTAACTGGTTTTGCTAAATCAGTCCATCAGTGTGAGAGTTAGTGTTGGGCTGAATTCCCAAGAAAAGAAAGGCAGATAGATAGTGATCAACCAGGTTGAATGGGTCTGAGTTCATCGTCTTGATGCTGTTTTTTTCCTTTTCCCATTTTGCTTTCTTGCCTCTTTTATTATAAAAAAAAAAAAGTCCTTAGAAATGTTTATACTCTGCTAAGTGATGTCCATAAGGTTTTGTCTATAAATAGTGCAATTAAAGATCAATGTACAGTACAGCCAAGGCCTTGTGTGCATTTATTTTGTACTCCCTCTAAAATAAATTTAGAACTTTTAATGGCAAAGGATGGTAGAGTCAAATGAAACTGAGATGGTGTATAAAAACAGGAAAAAGGTTGTAATTTGCATTTAGAGGTGGCTTTACAAGGCTACCACTGTTTTGTGCTAAATCTAACATGGACATCTGGAAAAGTAGTAGGACCATCCTGAGCTGCCTGGCTTCTACATTTTACTGCCTCTTACTATCAAGTATACAGTGAGCATTGGTGGCCCGACCCCTGTCCAAAGTCCATCGACTATATTAATTAATTCATGGTATATTGCAAGGTTTTGGAATGTGTTTTCATTCTGTATCAGACCAAAACTGAGATCAGCCAATTTTTCCAAGAAGTAAAAAGAAAGAGACATTGGCAATATCTAAAGGTGTAGTATTAGGGATGGGGCTGGGGTAATCAATAGGTTAAAGATCTTGCTGAAGCCTGAGGGACCCACAAGTCTACCACTCAGCTATTGGCAAGCCAGGCTGACAGAATAGGATTTGACCAGAAATCTTATCCTGACCCTTATAAATCCTTCCCAACAAAAAAAACCAGTGTCTGGTTCTGGACACCCCAACATAAGAAGGATGTCAAACTGCTGGAATGGGTCCAGAGGAGCACTACAATGATGATCACAGGGCTGGAGCATCTCTCCTGTGAAGACAGGCTGAGAGAGTTGGTGTTTTTCATCCTGGAGAAGAGAAGGCTCTGGGAAGATCTTATAGCAGCCTACCAGTATCTGAAGGGGGCCTACAAGAAATCTGGGGAGGTATTTTTTAGAAGGGCCTGTAGTGATAGGACAAGAGGGAATGGTTTTAAATTGGAAGGGGGTAGATTTAGATTGGATATTTGGAAAAAATTCTTCACTATGAAGGTGGTGCAGTGCTGGCACAGGCTGCCCAGAGAAGCTGTGGCTGCCCCCTCCTTGGCAGTGCTCAAGGCCAGGTTGGATGGGGCTTTGGGCAGCCTGGTCTAGTGAGAGGTGTCCCTGCCCATGGCTGGGGGGGTTGGAACTTGATGATCTTTAAAGTCCCTTCCAACCCTAACCATTTTATGATTCTATGAGTCAATTAAATGTTTAATTAACATTCATCAATTCTCAACAACAGCAAAAACACCAAAGTTAGGTATTTACCAGCAGGGGAAAAAAATCATCACCACCACCTAATTCCAGGCAAGCTGGCTGGGTGGTCAGGGATAACAGCGAGAAGATCCAGAAATGCCACCAAGTTTCCAGGCTTAGGTGTAATGTACCTTTATCCCGTACTGGGTCTGGCATGTCCCAGGCTGTGTGACAGCCTGCGTATGCTACTTTCCACAGCAAGTCTCTTTGCTGCCAGCAGCCCCTAGCTGCTGTCCCTTTGGGGAACACAGAGACCCTAGGTACACCTGGGAAAGCAAGACCAGCACAGCCCCTGGGAACTAATGACAATCTTGCAGGTCAACAAGTATTGGTCTGTAAAATGCAGCCTTCGATCATTTGTGTAATGCAAATCAAGCTGAAAGTTGATGTGAGGAGCTTTGACATCATAGGGAGTAACTGACTGGTCAGCACTTCAATGAACGTCTCCCCAGGGTCTTCATACCTTACAGTTGGGAAGAAATTGGAGAAAGCAGCTAAATAGGGGAAAGCAGAACTCCACCTGGAAGACATCAGATCATCATTTTACTTTTCTCCTTGCATACCTGACTCCCTCCACGTCCCAACACAGAAGTGGCATGTCCCAGATAATTTAACGGCTTATAATTTTGCTCTTTAAGTGACTTAGACAGACTTAAATAAAATCCCCTGAGTTTTAGCTGAGCTGGGATAGCAAGAGAACAAACAACGTGAAGATAGTCTGGATTGTTCTGGAGCACAAACAAAACCTGTATTTTTTTCATGGGATTAGATATTAACCTGCCCAGCCAGTAGCAGTGCACAGGTATGTTAATAAGGAACAGATTGCTTTTACACTTTCCAATACACAATACATTAAAAAGAGAATGTTTAATAAAACCCCAAAACAAGCCAAACAAGTCTGGTATGTTACCAAACCCATAAAGCAATCCCAACAGAATCTGTTTCTTTGTTCTTATTGAAACTTCCAGCATGCTACAAAAAAAATCCCCAAAAACACAGAATAGGAAATATTTTTGTGAAGAAAAAACTGAAATGATAATATACAATGAAAACTGTCTCTCTGTGATGAGTACCTGGACAGTATCTCTTTCTTTGTTCGACATGCAGGTAGTAATACAAGGAGGAAATTAAATGTCTTTCACAAACCTTGTAAGCTTAATTTTTCTGTATTTTGTATATATTATACCTAAAATTTTGAACTTTGTGATCTCACCATCAATCTCCACAAGTCCTGTGAAGGAAGTTACATTCATGGGGCATGGCTCTTGCACAACTGCACCACCACAAATGTCAACACACCACTTGATTCTTATCTATACCATATTAACATGTTCTAAGATTTACCAAACTCAGTACTGCAGTAATATGAAGCCAACATTAAATGAGCTCAGCATCAAACCACCTCTCTCTAATAGGCATATTTCCTCCAAAAAACAGCCATACAAATACAATTTGGACAATATATACTTGGCACTGCTTTTGCCATTTCTGCCCCTATTTCTAAGGCTTATATTCTCTAAAATGTCATAACAAAATGCTCTATTTTCATTCAAATGTGCATTCTTTGTTGCATGGTCCATGGGAAAACTTCCCCAGTCCACACTGGAAATACTTCCTGCATACTGGACACCCCCTCCACCTGCAGGGATCGCACCATTATTCTGAGAGTAATGCTGATTCACAGAGGTAAAGATTTGCTTTGATTGTGATAGACTATTTCCCCTCGTGTGCCTAAAGGCTGCAGAACTGCTCAGAGAGTTTCCTCACTACTCCAGCACTGCAAATATCACTTTACATGCAATAAATTGGAATTTGATTTCAAATTTCCACTTGCTCATAGCCAGATTTTGTATCCTCACTGAAGACAGAGACTTTAGGTACAAGCTATCTCAATGATAACAATCGAACAACTTGCAAATACATTTAGAAACCTTTTAGTCTTAAGCAGGTTCACTTAATTGTTCAGGAGAAAGGAGAATTGCTGCATTGGCTCAGAGCAAAGAAACAACTAGTTTGCTATCCTGTCTGCTCCAGTGCTCCACAGCAAACATCTACCAATGGCCAGAACTCAGAAAACATACATTTTACTAAGAGACTCTCACAGCCTCCAGGAATCAAAATATTTCTGACCTACAGGCTGCACTTTGTTTTTTGAGGTTGACACTTCATTTTTAAAAAGGCTATCTCAGTAGGAGAACCTGTACATCAAAGGTTGATGCACAGTAAAATTCAGTTATAGCCAAAGGAGAGCTGGGAAAAATTAGTCCATCATATCATCTAATTATTATGGAACATTTTCAATCTGAATTCTCAGCTCAGGAGAGAATTTCTGAACTACGCTGACACGATTTGTCTTATTTTCTCTTTCCCTCAAGAAAAGGAGTGTGGTTTGATTGCCATAGATGTCTACCAACGCTGCACATTTTCTCTTGGCTCAGAACAGTTAAGGAAATACAGCAGACAGAAAGGAGCCTGGCAGACACACAATCTTTTTTAATGCCATCTGTTCAGCAAAGAATGATTTAGAAAGAAAAGGGCTAGGTCTTACACTGCATGCTGACATCAGTTTCAAGAAAGCAGATGAATCTTGAAATGATTAAGCCAAAGTTTCAAGAGAGAGTTTCATGTCCAGCTGATAATTGGACTTTATGATATGCAATGAAATGATGGTTCAAAAAAAGAAAATATGCGAGGCCATTCCAGATGCTGCTGCAAAATGGAGAAGGGTTGAAGGATGCAGGGAGCAGGGAGCAGGCAGTAGCAGCCTCTGTGGCCAGTGGGAGTCCAGGAAAGAACCAGTGAAAGCCCAGGGAAAAGTTTATGGGTGTTAGCAAAAGTTTATTGCTGTTAGCAATACCCACATTATGGACAGTGGGTAGCAAGGTGAGGATAAATACATGCATATCAGTTAATGTATGCAGGAGTGAAGACTTATACAAACTTCTCTTTCAGAGGGTAGTTCCCTCAGTGATGGCTCTGGAGATCGCACCACTTTTCTCCCCTGGTCTGTCTGATGACAAGTTGTATTACTGTTTCATAGAATCACGGACTGATTTGAGTTGGAAGAGACCTTGAAAGGTCATCTAGGCCACTCCCCCTGCAATGAGCAGGGACATCTTTATCTAGATCAGGTTGCTCACATATGACCTTGAATACTTCCAATGATGGGACACCACAGCTTCTTTGTTCAATCTGTTCCACTGTCTCAGTACCCTCATCATAAAAAAAGTCTTCCATGTGTCCAGTTTAAATCTACCTGTTTTCAGTTGAAAACTGTTGCCCCTTGTCTAAGGCCCTGATGAAAAGTCTTTCTCCATCTTCCTTATAAGCCCCCTTTGAGTACTGGCAGACTGCTATAAAGTCTCTCTGGAATCTTCTCTTCTCCAGGCTGAACAAGTCCAACTCTCTCAGCCTGTCTTCATAGCAGAGGTGACCATCAATCATCTTGATGGTTCTCCTCTGGACCCTCTCTAACTGGTCAGTGTCTTTCTTGTATTGGTGGCCCCAGAGCTGAATGCAGAACTCCAAGTGGAGTCTCATAAGAGCAGAGTAGAGGGGCAGAATCCCCTACCTTGACCGGTTGGTCACACTGCTTTTGATGCAGCCCAGGATACAGTTGTCTCTCTGGGTGGGCTGCAAGAGTGCATTGCAAACTCATGTCCAGCTTTTCATCCATCAGTACACCCAAGTCCTTCTCTGCAGGGCTGCTCTCAATGTACAGTTGAATTAATTTGGTCAGACAGTTTGAGGGACCACAAACTGAAGTAGCAATAATTGCAAATACTACAGGGAAATCTTCCCTCAGCAAAGATTTGTGATCCGGATAACAGCGTTGGACCTGTGCTCTAAGCTGTCCTGCATGTCTCTCAGCGATGAGGAAAACCCACTGGCCAGCTAATAGATGAGAATGGGCACCTTGAACCACTGCTGTGATTTAAAGCAGCCACCGTGGCTTCTGCATCTGACTGCCCATCAGAGCTGCCTGTCACTGAAGAGAAACAGATAAAATATCCCTGGTTTTAATTTCCACTCTGTGAACAAAATGCACCAAGTGCAAGTATGATGAATACCAAATTGCCATCCCAAACCAGCAGCTTCTCTATTCACAACTGTCTTTTTTGTTCTTATATTTCTATTGAAATAATAAAATCCCTTTGGTATTTCCTCTTTTTTTGTCTCCTTCCTTCCTGTCCCCACTCTGCAAAGGATCAGGGAGTCAATACTCACTGTAAGGAAGCTGTGGATGATTCTGAAATTTTCATGCCACTCTCAGCCATCTCGATGGCCAGTTTTATCTCCATCTTTTTGTACAATGACACGATGCTGGATTTGGGCTGGTGTTCCCGAATTAAGATTTTCTTCAAATACTTGTTGTCAAACTTCTTAAATCTGCAAAAGAGATATTAGTTTATTTATTTATTTTTTAAAAAGCCGAAAACCCTAGGAAACCTGTTCTTATTTCTGTGGTACAAGCTGATCTTCATTCAGATGCACACCATATGTAATTCAGTGGTGGAAACTGAACCCAAATTGGAGGCACCTGTGGACTCCTGAAGGCCTAGTGAGCAGAGACCTTTAAGGGGACATCTGGCATGGTCTACTAGTCCACAGAGACTGTAAAGCCCACCAGACAAAAGAAAAAAAAAACAAGCTGCAATCAGAGAAAGAAAAAAAGAAAAAAAAGAGAGAGCTGGGTGTGTGTCTGCATATAACACTGCCACATTTGTCAGAAGAGAATATGGCCAGTCTCCACGCTTTTATACAAGTGTTGTAATCTGGTAGGGCATAACAGCAGCAGCTGCTTTTACAGTAATCCTGGCCTATTCAGCCAGCCACCAGTGAGGCTCTAAATGGCCCAGCAGTTACAGTAGTTTGGGCCCATTATGCTGCTGATAATTTTGAATCCTAACAATTAGAGCTGAGAAAACACATTTCTTTGTGTTCTGGATAAGGGGGAAATTGAATGGGCCACAAAATACTGCACACTTACATGCTGCAGATTGTACTTTACTGCTAATCTGTGCCATCATTTGAATGTGAATGTGTGTTTTTGTGTGTGTGCGCTTTGGAACAGGTATGTGCTTTCAGGAGGACATTTATCAGAGCAACATATGATCTTCTTACATGTTTCTTCCAAAGAAACAGTTGGCCACAGTGAGGTAATGTGCTCCACAATGCTAGAAAAAGCACTGTAGAGCTTGTATATTTTCCCCTTAAGAAAAGCTAGTTTTTATACATTATTAGCAGAGATAGCTACACATGTTTTCACTTGTGTTAGAGCTTTGTATGTTTTTCTATGTAACAGAAGGCCTCTTGGACTGTGTTCACTTAGGTCATTAATTCTGATATACATATGGTAAATTATTTTAAAGTTGTATAGAAAAGTCTAGGAAATACCTTTTAATACAATTTTATTTTGCATTTTTCTATTTTTTTTTTAAATCTGTCCATGGACTGGTGCACTACATTTATGGCTAGTTTGAACATAATTCTCTTTTCATAGCTGGTGGGTAGTTGTGAGATAAGGAATAGCATTTTCTCACAGATAATGGATTTGTTTAGCCTATTACCTGCACGGAAAGTGGTGTGGTCCCAGAGGATGTCCTAAAGCTATCTCTGTACTGTGACAGCCAAGAGGACATTTTAGCTTCTGTGTCCAGGTATGTGCCCTAGCACATTACATCATTACTCTTCGTTGGGACAAGAACCTTCACCAAGAAGGGATCTTACTTGCTGTGGAGGGTTACAGCAGAAGTCAGCGAAGCACTGACACCTTACATTGCTTCTGTTCTAAATCCAGACCTAGAAGAACACTGCTGCAGATCTAAGATTCATCCCCAAGCTGTGTGCACAGGCTGATTTCTGCATCGTGAGTTTCTGTGCTGTGTTTTTCTTTCAGAAGGTTTATTTTCTGCCTATTGTGCAGAAGCAATTTTGCAGGCAATATACAAGCACTACACTCCCAAGAGATAATGGTCACTCGGGACTTCACTTTTTA
The DNA here is from genome assembly GCA_022605575.1 of Laterallus jamaicensis coturniculus. Lineage (NCBI taxonomy): Eukaryota > Metazoa > Chordata > Aves > Gruiformes > Rallidae > Laterallus > Laterallus jamaicensis. The sequence goes on along the minus strand of JAKCOX010000023.1, from coordinate 5,860,390 downwards.
AAGAGAGATATTGCACATGTCCCCAATATTTTCATGCTATTTTAGCTTTATGGGGATCAAGATTGATTTCCTATTTTATTTACCTATTGTATTTTACATGATAGATAGGTTGTTTTATTATAGTAGGCTGCAATAAGAGATGCTTACTTATCTCTCAGCTGATAATGACTCCAATGTCCACATACGTCTTCAATACCAGCCTTCAAGTGATCCATCAACTAGAGAAAGAAACAAAGAAAAATTTCAAGTGGACTCTATGAGAAAATGATGTCACCTGAAATGCACAATGGTTGACAGGATTTTGAGAATTTTTAATTGATTTCTCTAAAAATCAAGGCAAACATCCCACTGTGGCAGCTTCTGTGCTTGGCTGCAATGCCAATATTTTGATGGGGATGACAAGTCTGTCAGTCTGCTAGCATCTCACCATCACCCAGCAATATACAGACCCACGTAAAGGACTATGTCCAATGGAAGACAATGCTGAGCATCCAAATTGCCTGGTCCTCTTTGTCTACTGACACCAACCCCCAAATTCTTGGTTCTGTCAATCAGGTTTCCCTGCTGCATCTGTGACTTTTCTGAGAGGGGCACAGGGACAAATACCCCACACCTTAACCTTTGTCTTGACTGATAAGTCCTCTGAAGACTTTGCAAGTTGTCACAAGACTGGTAAATTCATCAGCGCTAACTCCCAGGATTTTCAGTCATCTTTTGTGTGTTTCTAGCATTATAGAAACAGACAGGAAAATGACCAGTTCTTACATACCTGTTGTAACAAGTGGTGCTTGTAAATGCAACTTCCTTTCAGTGTTGAGTGTGAAGGTTGAAATAGTAAGAATTAAATGCACTTCAAATCCAAATCAGTTGAGATGCTGTAATTTTGCTCATGTGCTTAATTTTAAGGCATGGTGTTTCTGTTAATTTTGAATATGTTCCCTATTGTGAAAATGAAAGCCTGTCCATGTGTTTTGCATAGTGTTGTTAAGTCAGTTTGAGCAGCATTCTGTTATATGATATGAATTGGAGGGCTAAAGCAAATGTTTGAGAGGGCAAAAGATCATTATTCAGAATAACTTGAAATGAAATGTGCAGACCGGTGATTCAAGTCATTCAGTTCAACAAAACTCAATTAGGACTTTTAAGGTGTCAAGGTGTCCAGAGCCAGTCAAAAGATGGCAACAATGGTATCTGACAAATGTAGCTGGGAAGGATGACATGTGTGTTTCACAAACGCTACCTTTCTTTTTGTCCTCCCATGGTCACAAGTGTCAAGATGAAGGGCCCTGCTACACCATGACACTTGTGGTATGTGTCACTATGAATAAAAATGAGATATTATGTTTTAGAAAATCACACCTAGGGGTTCCTCCAAATGCTGTTAAAAGCATTCTGTGTCCAAATCCACTGAATGCCAAAACTACCAAATGTCTCTCTGTCCAGCTCTTCTGGATTACCCTTTCCCTTCTTCTTTTGAGGATACCAGCTACTAATATAAAAAAACCCCAACTTACTCGCACATGAATTTCTTCATTGATAGACTCCTTTTTGTTGGTCTTTTTAACATCTAGATATCTGACCAACGGTCCAATTGTGATTCCCTGCATTTGGAACAATGAAAATTATAGGAAAAAAACAGAAATAAAGCAAATGTATTTAATTTTAATGAGTTAGAAAAGCTATCATTTAGACACAAGAATGGTCTTTTACATTTATTGAGAGCTACAGGAGGATTAAAACTTAAAAGCATAACAAATCTTGCACCTTTTTTTAAACGCAAGGTTATTTATCAACATGTTTTAACTATGTAAAGTAACTGACTCATTAACAACCTTCTTCAAATCAGTACTCATTTGAAAGAAAATACTGTCTTTATGAAGTTCTTACAATCTTGAAACCTTTTACTTCAACATTTTCACAACCTATTATTTTTTTGGGGGGTTGGGTTTTTTTCCCCACTTAGAAACCATTTTCAGCAGCTCCCAATTATTTTCTGCACTGCTACAGAACAGCATTTAAAAAGGGAAAATAGAAACAATTTATATCTTTTTCTAAAACACTCAGATGGAATCTAAGTGCCTAACCACAAGTACATAGTGTCCCATTGGCAGCGTAGAGAATCTGAGATACTGGTATGGGAAAATATGGAACATGGAATGCAAGACCTCCAGAAGATCCAGTTCTTCCAGGTTCAGTAGTGTAAGCTGAGTGGAATAACCCAAACATCTGAAGTAGACACCTATTCTTATAAATCTGAATTACTCACTATATTTAATATTATTTTACAAAAGATTTCAAAATATTCTCATTTGGTCTCTGAGATGCATGAAGGTAAAAGTAAAAAAATAAAAATCCTTTATAGAAGAGTGATACTGTTTTCTGTTCAGTTTGAGATACACAACTAGAAGAGAATGATTCTGTGCTGAAGTGTAAAATTAAATGCTTCTTAATTGGAAGCACTAGAAAGCACATGTGGAGTGAAAGAGATTTTGGACAAAAAGGGCCCTTTCCCCTGAGTATTTCAGAATACATTGAAAAAGTTATTTAATAATACCTAAAAAGCCCTGAAAGGGTAATTACCACAGTGCAGTGCTAAATCTGGCCATAAAATAGGATAGCTTGTCCTAGTTTAAGAGTAAATTCAATGCGAACTTTACTATGAAGCTTTCAGTCACCTTTATTACATGAAAGCAATCAATTAAGAAATGCACTTACTTGGATGAACACTGTGAAATATATAACTACAAGAGTAGCAGTAATGAACAGTTTTTTTCTTGGGAAGAGATTCACTGGAAGCAAGAATGCAAGAGAGAAACTGCTGGCTCCTCGAAGGCCACTGTAGGAAATGATGAGTCTGTCTTTGAAGGTGAAGGGGTATGTTCGGAACTTGTTACTGATGTAGAAAAGAGCAAACACACCTGGCAAGGGAACAAAACACAGCTGTTATTAAACTAGAAGAATATGAAGAAATTTACAGTAAAACAACGTCTTGGCTCAGCCAGCTCTTGGTGGACCTTTATTTTCAGTTTTGGGTTCTTGCAAATTTTGTTTGACCAACTGCCGAGTCTGTTTTCTGCAAAATAGTGTCCTAGAAAAGACCATTGTTCCTTACTGCTTCAGGATTTAAATTCATTATGTGATCTAGAAGTGAAATCAGGGGAAAAGATTTACTTCTTCTATTTATGTTCTTCTCTTGAAGTGTTCTGGAGACAAGATCAGAGTTTTCTCCTATGCTTTCCCTTGCAATGTGCTTTCTGCACAGTATCTGCCCAAAGTGTTTGAACTGTACTTTACCAGCCACTCCTGCGGACAGGTTCACTGAAAGGCAAAGAGTAATAGCATTTTAATTTTTAATCCTCTGGCTTACCATGTCTCTAATTCTCTGTTTATTTCTCAAATTTCACTTTGCTTTTAATAAAAGTTAAAATTAATCAGACAGCCCATGGGTGTGTAAGAACTGCAGCTTTTCTCTATAGAGCACATTGAGCAATTTGCTTGATTTAATCTTCTTCATCTTCCCTAAGAAATACGTATTCTGTGCCTTGTGTGGAAACTGTTAAATTTAAAGTAAACTGTTAAAGGAAAAGCTGGAAAATGCTGATAATTGCTGGAGTAATTTTACAGAGCTGTCACTGATAAACTCAGTGGATCCGTATAGGTAATGTCAGTAGCAGTATCCTGTTATGTAGGTTGCTGGATATGCCTTTATATAAGACCTTTTCTGGCTACTTATAACTATGCTAGCCATCAGCTATTCAGAATGAAACTGCATATGTGAGGTATCACCCTCTGGCCAATTCTCTTTACTTTATTCAGGCTTCAGAGAAAATGATGTAATAATTTTAGCAAACAAATTTAGCAGAAAAATATTTCTGCCTTCCTCTGGAAAGCTCTAGCACTCCCCTTGGTGTTTGAGAGAAGGATGATCATGTGGCAGCAAAATAGATTTTGTATCAGAGAGCACTTTTTCTGTCTTCATTGGAAGCATACTCCAAGACGTACTCCAGAATTAAGGCTTTGAAAACTTAGAGGCCATGCTTGGTCGAGGATTAGCAAGAAAATATTTAATTACTTTCTTATTGCTGTCAACCCTTGAGAATAACATCACCTCTCCTGTTGAGTACTTGTGTCATTCCTATATAGCAGAGCTGTTCAGATCTATGCACTTCAACTTTCACAGATTTCATCTTTTTCCTCTGGTTAAATGCCTTTCTCCAGGGCTCTCAGGCTTAAAAGTCAAAGATGTTGAAATGTGTATGGGCTTTGAGGGTCAAGCCAACACCCTCTTCCTGCTCTGGTATTCTCTTTGACTGAGGAATAAGCCACCTGAGAGATTTAAGAGACCACAGAATAACTAGGTTGGAAAAGACCTTTAAGATCATCGAGTCCAACTGTACCTGTCATCTATTAAACCAATGGCATCTTAATCTTAGATGTTTGATGACAACACTTAGCTGATATCAAATGTTAGGCTGGAAAGGACCTTTGGAGGTCATCTAATCCAACCCCCTACTCGAAGCAGAGCTAATCAGATCAGTTTGCTCAAAGCTCCTGTCAAGTCTTGAATACCTTCAAGAATGGAGAGCTGGGCCACTGTTACAATATTGGATCATTCCTGTGTTATGAAATGGGTTCCTACTGTTTAATTAGAATTTCCCATATTCTAGCTTGTGTCTGTTGTCTCTAATCCTGTTGCTGTACATCCAGCCTCTGAACAGGTTGGTGGCCTCTATTGCATTTGATACAGAACCTCCATATCCTTCCTACACCGGGGAGCCCGGAACTGGAATGAACACTCTGGAGACAGGGCACACATGCTGAAGAGCAGGGAAGAAACACTTTGTTGGACCTGCTGAGTACACACTAATGTAGCCCAGGACACAGTTGTCTGCCTTTTCATAAGGACATAATTCTGGCTTGTGTTCAACCTATCATCTACTAGGACAGGTCCTTTTCTGCAGGGTTACTTACTAGACTCCAGGCCTATACTGGTGCATGGAGTTATTTCAATCCACATGTAAGTCTTTGCATGTGCTCTGCTTGAACTTCATGAGCTTTCTATTAGACCATTCCTTCAGCATGTCCAGGTCCCTTTGAATGAAAGCCATCAAGATTATTGACTGCTTGCTGCAGTTTGGTGTCAGCCACAAACTTGCTCAGTGTAGACTCCATTCCATCTTGCAGGCATGAAGACATTAAAACAATACTGATCCCTGTACTGAGCCCTGAGAGGTGCTGTTATCCACCAGCTAGACCAGTATTTTGAGTGCAGCGTTCCAACCAATTCACTTCCCACATTATCAACCACTTCCACTGGCCAAAATCTGCTCTTTGAAGTCTGGAGCTGTAATTCTCTTCTTTGTTGACTAGTTCACTCCTCTCAAGATCATCCACATTATACACAGTCTCATGGTTGCTGCAGTAAGACTGCCCTCAAACGTCACATCTTCAGCCATTTCATTGTGAATGTTAGCGAAGACAAAGTATATCCTCCAGTTGATTCATCAACCAGTCTTCAGAAACTATAGCTTGCCTTTTCCTCTCAACCATTTTTTGCCTTCCCCTTCGGGGCATAACTGGTCCTGATTAATCACCTGGCAGGTCTTGTTCCTCCTCAATACTGTAACAGAGGATGCAAGGCCAATGCCCAGAGCTCAAGACTGGGCTCTGTATGTAAAGGTAATGAATGAATGAATGAATGAATGAATGAATGAATGAATGAATGAATGAATGAATGCAGGAGGAAGTAGTGGAAGCTGCCTAGTGTCGATTTCTGTCCCACAGGATGCTCCAGAGAAACCTCCTTTGATTACAAATGAAGTATGTGAAAGCTAACTTACTAAGTTAATTGGACAAGGTAAGAGGCTAAATTTCAGTGTGCAGAATATCTCCTCCAAGGCCACCTGATGGAATATTTGAATATTTATTTTCTTTAAAATATATAAATTTCATTGAAAAATCCTAATGTGATTCAAAAATAATGTTATTAACATGGCCAATCCAGGCACTTGGAAGTTAAAAAATGTCAGAAATAAGATTGCCTGCATAATTGTATTTTTGGCCTTCTCATGTGTACTACTCCCAAAACATCTTTCATTACAAAAGCATCATGCACTCATATTTTTACTAAATTCAAATGACAAATAACTGCCTGGGTAAGGTGTGGTCCATAATTCATAGCCTCTCTAGGAGTAAATGCATTTGTTTTCTGCTATAGCAATTGTAACATAGCCTGATGCAGAATAGGCTAAAAAAGGATGGCATAAGTGATGGGCAACAGGTCCAAAACAAACCATTATATACCATGGGCAAGCAGTGTATTCTCTCACATCTCTTACACAGTGACTGTAGATGCTGAGGAAGTAGGAGGTGAAGAGAGCTCGGGAAGTGGGCAGACTCGTGAGCCTGTCCTAATTAGCATCTCCTGCAGGCTGTCTTGAAGACACCACTAGAGGGTTGGTCTGACCCAGTAGGTCATCCCTTCTTATGTCAGCTAGAGTGTTTGGCTGGATGGTACTAGTAGATGAGGTAGAAGATGGCAATGTGTTGCCTCTCTGTGTCCAGTTGCAGTAAATTGGCTAAAAGGCTTAAGGACAGTATGTACAAGAACCTACCAGGACCACTACCACCTCCAGAACACCACCAGCCTTCTTATTGCTTCTCCTTTTTCAATGTTACTTTTAACACATTCTGGACATTAGGAGGTGGGAAATTGTATCCCACAGCTCATGTGACATCATCTGTAAAGTCCCCTGCTCATACTGGAGGAATCCCCGTCTTACAGATCATGGAATAAAAGACCTTTGCACAGATACTGTGTGTAGAAATGGAGTAATTTCAAATAGGAACTCTTTCCTAGCAGTTTAAAATTTCAGAGTTGAATTGTGAGGAGCAGTAGCATAGCATGTTTGGTCTAAATGTGGTATAAGGAAGGAAACAGAGACTCTGTTCAGTTATCCATCAGTGCTAATTTTTATCATCTCTATTTTTCAATGCATACGGCATTCCCAGACCAGCACTTGTCATTATGGCACCAGAAGTACACCAATGTTCATTATCTAATTAGGAAGGTAATTACAGTGTACAGTGAAATCATTATGAAGCCCACTTACCCAAGGGCATATAGATAACTAAGATATCAGCATCTATAAAGGCATAATCATGGTAATATTTTTATTTTGCTTATGATTTTCCATTCTCACCTAATCATAAAGTCTGTGCTTGGAGACAGGCATTCAGGTTTGTTTGAGGTGTCCCCTTGTCCCACGTCCTACCCCACTTTTCTCCATGTGTAATTTGTGAAATTAACTTTTCAGTTATGTTACTTGTTAACATAACCCTAGAAAACCAGTTATACCAGTCTGCACAGACTTTTCTAACGTACCTTTGCACCAAAGAGATTCTCCCAGAGACGGAGAGCATATTGCCCCCAAAAGATGACTTACTCAGTGTCCGCCAAACGAGGCAGAAGATCAGAGTGAAGCAAATGAAGGCCCAGTTCCACTCATGGTTTTTCCCCACTGTAGACACTCCCATGAACACAAAAATAAGGGTCTCACTGACGCTGCTCAGCATCTTCATGAAATATTTTATTGTGGTATAGGAATTCTGGGAAACATTTTCCTCCACGTATTTTTTCATCGTCACTGCACATGCTGTCATCCTGTACCAGGCAAAACATCAGAGATCAGCCACAACCTGATTTTCTTTTCATTTAAGAACAACCTCAGCCTTCATTACCCGCACTGTCCCTCACCAGCCTCTAACCTTCCTAATGTCAGGAAGAATTTTACCTCTTCAGTAATGTTAGCTATTTCATTAGATAGAAGAGCATCTTCATTGAGCTCTACAAATCCATTTTACGTACCAGAAAAAGGAAGCAAACTAGTCGTCCTTCTTGAGGAGGAAGTGAGGGTATCACATTCCAGTTCAAAGTCCATTTTGTCCTTAAAGCCTAACATAGAGCCACCAAGTACCAAATATTTGAGTATCAAACAAAGGGCAAGTAAGTTTTGTACCAGCCTACGAACAGATTGGTTAGAGGCACATAACACACCTCTTGGTAATCTTTATATATGAGGTGGTGATGGGATAAGATGGTGGCAGTCCTATGCCAGGGTCAAAGCTCCCCATGGCTCCCTGCCAGCTGGCTAGCAGGTGAGCAGGGACAGGGTATAAACTTTGGTGACTCTCCACCCATAGCAGCCCATTGCTGTACAGCAGGGGAAAGTTGAGCTATCCTAGATGTTTCCTTCCCCACTTTTAGCTACCCAGGGCGTGGGGAATGTGCCTAAAGAAGCAAAAGGATATCTTCCACCTCTTCACTGTTATTGAAGACTAGAGCCTGCTTCAGAGGCAACAGCAGCCACCCAGCACAGATGCAGATAACAATCAGACAGAGCAGTAGTCTTTGAGCAGCCCTACAGAGGGGGGAGTTTCCTCTCACCACTTTCATTTCATTTCATCTTCATTTCACCCCTTTCAGGTGTAGATGAATAGATAGATTGAGTGCTATGCTAGTAACGTATTCCATCATCAATCTAGATTCCTCTAATATAATTTAAATCCTTGGGGGCTTCTTGTGATATTTTTCCAAACTTGTGAATTCAGAGAATGCTGACTGTTCATTAAATAACCCTTCATCTAGTTTCTGTTCATTTAATTTCCAGTGAAGAAATCTCAAGGGTATTCCAGTGGAGCTAAGACGTTTAGCAGGTCCAAGGACACTCTAAGACAAGACCATTAGGCATAAATGTTTAATACTGTTGACTTTCAGAGACACATGCATAATAGACTTTCATGATCCAAGTGAAAAATGAATGAATTCCTCAATAATTCAGAAGGGTGACAATAAGTTCCCATCCTTAAAACAAGCAATAATTTCCTTAATGAAGCAGTAAGAAAAATAAATCTCAATTATATTAACATTCTTTTATTACTAATAATTTCAGTACTCTAATGAAAATAAGAAGCAAAAGAAATAAAGAGCTATGTAGTCTAGCTTAATGAATCGGCAGGGGAGCAGTATTTTGGGCAGTACAGGTAGGGAAGGGTCCATATGGTGTTAGTGCTCACAACGTAGTAGGTCTAACCCTGCTCAACTAAAGTCACCAGCCACCTCAATCAGTGCAAATGTGAAATTTATGTATTTCTGAGCAATTAGACAGAGGAGATGAATCTTTTACTATGTTTTGTATATATATGCTAAGTATTTATTTAATATGGTTAAATATTCAAATATTGCTTCCCAGGGAAATGCTGCAAGGGTTGTTTTGACAAAGACAATTCTCCTCTGAAGTTAAACAAATCAGGGTTTGACAAACAGACACGAGTAAATGCACCTGTCTGGACATCAACAGCCACTTGCTTGTATTTACTGTACTAAATCAGTTCATCCTCAATGAAGGGGACTCCTTTCTGGAGCACTGGGGCTCGAAAGGCCCTGCTACCTACCAGCTCAGAGCCAAGACAGGCATGCAGACTACTGCTGCCCAGCAGCCAGGCACTGAGCCTGCGGCCACCAGCAGCACCAGCTGGAGCATCCACCACCATCAGGTTCCCATTTCTTTACACTTTACCCTGCTGAGGGCTGGGTTTTTTCTTTGGTGTGGTATATTGCAGATTTACCTACTGGAAGTTCTGTCACGTCTCTCATTCCTATTCACTCTCTCACGCTCCCTACTCCTTCCTTTCTATTCTGACTCCTTTCCTTCCCACAATACTCCCTTACTCATCCTCTCCACATTTACTGCAGTCAATAGGCCTGCCAGCTTTCTCTCTGAAGCAGCACCTCAAGAAAACAGCCCCCAGCATTACAGCAGTAACAAACTGTCTTGATCATCAATATCCTCAATATCCATACACATAAGTATGTGTAAGCATATAAACATGTGCCCTGTATGTCCATATACGTTTGATGCTCTCGGTTGTTGGGTTTTGCCCAGTTTCAGTCACAGCAACACTATACAAATGTGATGTAATTCCACTGAATTATGTCAGAGCTCATGTTCACAGCCCTGTGCAAAAGTAAGAACTCAGACATTGTTTTGTTAATCTTTTGAACTTTTCAACCCTCCCGCAATCTCATGGTGATGTTGCTTATAAAGAGTAGATAAATACAGGTGATAAATGCCAAAACCTGGTCTATTACCAAATCATTCTCTCATTCAACTGATCTGACCAGAGGTAGCAGCCAGATGGTGGCAGCAGTTGTCATGTAACCCACAGCTTGCAGTAATTTATCCAGTGGACAAAAATCTAAAAGAAATTTGAGCAGATATCCACTTCTCAGTAACACATCTATGCCTACACTGGCTGTGGGTTTGCTCCTTCTAGCTACCCCTTAGAGCCATTCACTGCAGTTCCCTCAGCCAGAGACTGAAAACACCTGTATCATACCAGCCTTGAGCAAACCACCTCCTCAAAACAATGCCACTTCCCTCAAGAGGGTTTCCAAAAACCTGTAAGGGATACTCACGCCAAAATGCCTGAGATGTAAAGGGTTTCAGCAGACAAGTATGACAGGTAGCTGAACATGAAGACCAGCAGGGGTTCGATAGCAGAAACGTTGTGGGTGAAACGAGTCATGAAGGCCGAAATAAATCCAAAGACAATGCCAAACAGGACACCACCCAGCCCCACCACGAAGAAGCGAGCAAAGCCAGCAAAGATGTCGATGGATTCAATTTCTTCATACCTGTGCATCTGAGTGAAGGCGATGAAGATGTTATATAAAACCTACATGTGAAAATAAGGAGACAGCAGTCAGATGTCTTTCTGAACCTGGCAGGGCTTAGAGGGAAGGGAAGGGAAGGGAAGGGAAGGGAAGGGAAGGGAAGGGAAGGGAAGGGAAGGGAAGGGAAGGGAAGGGAAGGGAAGGGAAGGGAAGGGAAGGGAAGGGAAGGGAAGGGAAGGGAAGGGAAGGGAAGGGAAGGGAAGGGAAGGGAAGGGAAGGGAAGGGAAGGGAAGGGAAGGGAAGGGAAGGGAAGGGAAGGGAAGGGAAGGGAAGGGAAAAGAATAATGTAGCCTCATTTTTCTATCATCTCTAGATAAATAAATACAGTTTCTCTATCTTCATATGTTTGGGGTTTGGTGCCATTTAACCTCTAGGAACTCTATGTTAGTCTTAAAGTGGGAACCAAAAGTTGTGGCACTCTAAATGGCCTAAAGACCCTTCACACATATATTGTGACTAGAAAGCTTGAAATGACAAAAATAAAAGCAAAACATTGAGACAATAGGAGAAAGATTGAATTTGCGGCACTATTTGGTTTGCACTATTTAGTTTGGTCTGAAAAGATTTAGTTTAGAGCAGTTAAGTTTACCATATTTCTATTACCAAGGATTTCTTTTGTGCAGAAATTAATAATAAAAAACCCTAGTGTATTCCACTTCCATTCATCTTCTAGAAACTAATAGAAAGCTTCCACAGTAATGACTGTTGTAGTAATAAAAATGTCTTAGAAATTACTGACAGTTACTTAAGATTAAGTCCAGTCGGATCTGTTTACAGGGATTGTGTAACACACAGAAATCACCTTAAATTTTTCAGGGAAATTTGGGGAGCATCTAAAGACACCAGCTCTGCAAAGCTGTTGTACAAAAGCATTAGTTCAAAAAATGCCAAATGAACCAAAATAATTTTGCTTATCCGGTTTTCTTCAGCTTTCTTCTTCATACAGTTAATTCCAGAAGGCCATGAAGAAGATTAAAGCAGATACTTGCAGGTAGAAGAGTCAAGCTTATTAGAATAATAATTATTCCCCAGCTACTATCTAATCTTAAATTGCTATGGGGAGCATATGACCTTGAGTTGTCACACAGCCTGTTCTCCAGGAGGCTCATTGATAATATTTCTGCGGGACAGAAAAAGCAGAACAAAATGATTTGTGTGAGAAAATCCCCAGGGATTTTTCCTGATGACTATGTATGAAATTTAGCTCTTCAGTGACGTATAAAGGGAAGAGTGTTCATGTCACCATAGTAAATAAACCTTACTGTACTTACCATATAGCTTTTAATTTCAAAGCCTTTTTTCTCTCCATTCCTCCTTTCCTGCAGAGTTCAACCTCTTCCTAAGATGTGCGACACTTTGTAGAATCACAGAACCACAGACTGGTTTTGGTTGGAAGGGATCATAAAGACATATAGTTGCAACTCCTCTGCCATGGGCAGGGACACCCTCCACTAGACCAGGCTGCCCAAAGGCCCATACAACCTGGATTTTTAAATGATACCAAGGCATAAATCTGTACGTACTTCTGAATAAAGCAAATTATCCTCAGGAAAATACTTTGTAAGTTTTTCTCTCTTTTTCCAGTTCCTAAAGTGTCTATATGATATAACTGAATTGGCATTCAAATGGAAATTATGGAAAGATTACATAATGCCATTTATTTTGGTAACATGCCTTGTTGGAGCAAACTGCTCTGAACTACAGCCTGCACTGTATCATATGAGTAAGGTTCAGTGTAACTGCTGCTTGGCCAAGTTACATTGCAGTGTTTATGCCAGTCAATGGAATACTATAATTATTTACATGGTAGGAAGCCTGGATCAGCTTAGGATGCCTTTGTTCACTTACAAAGAAGGGATAGATCTTCATTTAACAACTCTGAGAATGTCATGCTTTGGGTTTTTTGGAGGGGACATTACCATGTAGTGGTGTACCACTGGGTGGCTGTTAGAGCCTGGGAAAGGAAGAGAGAACATGACACTTGCCCACAGAGGATTTCCCCAGGGACTCATCCCTACTCTAGCTGTCTATATGATAGATGTCTATATGATACAAACATTGCGCATCCACATCAGAAGCAGTGGAAAAAAGATTTTCAAGTGCCTTAAACCACCAACACAGGCAGCCTTGAAACTCTTTCTTTTCTCCCTGATAACTCTTTCTGACCACAGGAGTTTAATTTTAGTCTAAACACAGTGGGTCAACTTCAATATTAGGAATAGAGAATGTTTTCATCTCCTTCCTAGCACCCATATATCCCAGTAGTCAAAGCTTTCTAAGGAAAGGTTTTAATATATATCTATTTATATATATAAAGTGCCTATCACCATATTGATAAACATTTTTTGGAACCACTCTTACAGCAGAGGTAAGAACAGGACTCAGCCTGTCAGTTCCTCAGTGCTGCTGCTTTCAACTGATTTTAAAACAAATAAAAAAGAAGCCACAATGCTTTGCTGCCAGCTTGCTTGGCTGGTTGTGACATCAGAGAGGCAAATAAAATTCCCTCAAAAAAGAATTTAAATTTATTTGAGTCTCCATCATGTAGTAGATTTCTTTAACTGCTCTGTTACCACACACAGAGAAGAGAGGGCACCATTAGAGAAAACAGTCACTGCCACTTTATTCTGAGTACAGCATGATGTGTAGGTGTTCTCAGTATTTCTAAAATCAAGCCTCAGAAATGAAGTAATCAGGGGAAATACTCCATTTCCTGATACACAAAGGTGCTCATCTCCTGTTGAGGCAGAAATTACCTGTGTCTGTGCAGGAGCAGAGCTGCAGATGCCTGAAATATTTTGCAACAAAACCAGGGTCCTCCACCTGTGTTCAGATTTGAATGAAATCTAGTCTGGATTTCACAACGTCACTGTTTTGAACAGGGCTTTGAAACTCCACTGATACATGATACATGTGAGGACCAGTCCTGTTGCTGTCCGTACTATCCTGATGCTAACAGCCAGCTCAGAAACAACTGGGAAATGAAGCAATTAGCAGGACCTGAAGCCTTTTTGATACATCCATGACATGGTCCTACTGAGGGGACTGGGAAAAGGTACAGATAGGTAAAACAGGTAAATTAACCACTTAAGTCAAAGGCATAACTCCTAAGTCATCATTCTAACCCCACAGTCTGTTACGTTGTGAATTTTTAATATCAGGATATTGAACTAAATATAGGAGAGGGAGCTATTGTTGCCTCAAATATAATACACAAGTTCAGCAAAATTCCTACCAGTTTTTCCTGCTGGGGGGGAAAAACAATGTTCAAACTGATAAGCAGACTGGAGAGAACCAGATTGTTTAAATTCGTTTTTAAACAATCACAAAATATGTATGTTTAATATTTCTTGGTGATACTATCTTCTTTAGCACATACAATTAATTCAAAGGAAGCTGTTAATAGAGAAATGGGGAGGAAATGGTAAGATAAGATACCTGAGATAAAGAGTTTTAAAGCCTTTTAAAAAAGCAAGTGGGGTATCACAGAGGAGAAAGCCACCTATTGGGTTCCATCCAGGTAATTTATAGTTCAGTCTTCTCAAGTATGAAGCCAGGTAGAGATTTGGAATACTTCAGTGCCCAGAAAATGGGTGAGAGGTGGATGATGCAGGGATGCATCAGCAGGAGCTGACAAAATTATTGCATTGTAGCTGCTGTGAGAAGAGCCCCAAAGAGGAGTGTGCATGGGGCAAAGGTAACTGACAGTGGTGTACCCAACACTGCCTGTACAGCCCTTATGTCTCTTTGGCTAACACAACAGTGATGCTGAGGAACGCCTAAGTACCACGGTTTTAAAGGCTTTCTGTCACTACACATGGATGTAATAGGATCCTGACTGAAAGCTCATGTAAATACCCTCATGAGTTGGACCAGCATTGTCGAATCATAGAATCACCTGGGTTGGAAGACACCCTTTAGATCATTGAGTCCAACCATAGCCTAAACCTGAGTACTCCACCTCTAGACCATGTCCTTAAGGACTTCATCTACACACCTTTTAAATACCTCCAGAGATGATGACTCCACCACCTCCCTGGGCAGCCTGTTCCAAAGCTTGACAGTATCATATGATATTGACAATATAATAAATCATAAATAACAGCTGGGAACAAAGAGAAAGCAAGGTAGAGAGCCAGTCAGCTCCTTCCAGAGTGAGGAAAAGGTATTATTACTTTTCGATGTCTGAACTTGAAGGAACCAAAAAGACATGTGGAAGTTATGGACTCATTGGGGATTTTTTTTGTTACAGTTGTAACATACAAGCAGTTTGTATGTAAAGTTAAGAAACATCTCTCCCTTAGTTCTACCTCAACCCTACTACATCTCTGGTTCACCCAGAGGAAAGATTTATGATGAATAGGCTGTGGCTGCAAGAAATTACTTCATTCCTTTTCCTTTTCACATTAGTCATAAACTGCACTCCTCCCACGAAGCCTTTCAGCAATGAACTCTGTACAGATTTTACAAGTCTGAGTTGCTTTGTACCTGGTACACAGCAGTATCTGAATAGGTTTTGTGTGTTTTAGATTCCTGTGATTTAAATTCTGTAAAGATCTTATCTAGAAAAACGCCTTAACGTGCAGTTAACTTGCAGCATGGGAGCAGTCCTGTTGGTTTCTGAGCAATGAATTTCCTGCTTGAAATTTCTGCCTTGAAAAACCTATGTGTTCTAAGTGTTTCTGTCAGTTGTGGATTATGGCTAGAAGTTCAGGATGCTCCAAGTTTTAATAGAACACATGGGAAAAGGGGAAGAGTATTAACAGAAAGAGTTCTGTAAATACAAGACATACAAGAAAGGTGAACATCTGTCAGAGGGCATGTTTTTCACTGACAGACACAGGGTTCTGTAAAGTTATTGTTTTTGGAAAGAGATGGACATTGTCCACATCTGGCTCTTTGCTTCTTTTTTTTTTTCCCTTTAGAGCACTAAGGTATGAGATGAGGGATAGCCTCCTGTATTGCTACCCAGTCTTTAAGTAGCAAAACTTTCTATTTATTTTCTTGCACAATTCCAAGAATGCTTCTAGGTCTTACCAGCAAAATCAGATGAAGTGGACACAAGAACAAGTTGTGATGTCTACTGTATATGTGTATGCATCCTTAAATGAACATGTTTTTGAAGGAGTTAATATAAGATTAAAATTTTACATTCTTTTTACTTACGTGTTGCCAGTGGAATATGCATTAAATAACTATCTAGAGTCTCCTTGTTGCTGCTCGTGCATTGTATCGAATAACCCTACAAGCCACAGGAGCCCTAAGAAGGGAAGCCAAGGCTTGGAAAGAAACTTACCACAGTTATGCCATCATTTAGCAATGACTCCCCAAAGATCATCATGTAAAGCTGCTCATTAACGGAGGCTTCTTCAAACACTACCAGAGCTGCAACAGGATCCACAGCTGAAATCATGCTGCCAAACAGCAGGTTCTGCAGCAGGTTGAGGTCCGTCAGGCCAAAGGCTTCTATCTGGCAGACTCCGTAGAGGGAGAGGCCAATCCCAAATGAGTTTAGCAGAGATCCCAACACAGACCACCACAGAATGGACCCAAAGTTTTCAAAAAATGGGCGGGTTGGCATGAAATAACCTTCCTCCAGGACAATGGGTGGAAGGAGATACAAGAAGTAAATACTTGTGTTCATAACTGGTGGAGATTTGTGATCAGAAGCAAAGATGATCGCTCCTACTAGCGCCCCAATGGCAATCAGGATGCAGCTTTCGGGCATAAGTCTTGGTAAGCGGTGGTAGAGATGGAAACCTTGAGGAAAACATGAAGGCATTATTCAAGTTTAAATTAACCTGATGTCAGACAAATGTTTTTCCTGCCTTTGAATACTCCGTCTTCACATAGCCAGGTTTTGCTTTTAGGATTACAAATATAAAAACAGGCAGTACTGTTTCCTTTTAAATTAGACATTCCCAGACTTCTATCACTAAAGCAAGGGAAGAGTTTGGCCATGAATCTCTTCTCTTGTTGCTCCTCAGCTCTTGATTTTTGAGCATGCACGCCTGAGTTTAAGCTCCACTTCCAGGAATGCAGAAAACTCTTTGAAAAGGTACTCCATAATTTTGAAAAAAAATATTCCTCAAAAATTCTTGCTGCTCAACCACTACTGCCAAACCTCTGAGGTACGGTATTGTCCCTCCATCTCAAAGACATCCCTAAAGACCTGAAAGAACTAGCAACAGCCCAGATATCTAAGAGTATAACACATTCTAAGAGATATTTTTTTCCTCACTAGAATAAAGGCAGAGTCTACACTAGCAAATTAAGCCGGACAAAAGCTTCCAAGCAGAAATCAACATAGAACCATAGAAACATTAAGGTTGGAAAAGATCTCCAAGATGAAATCCAGTCATCAACCCAACACCACCATGGCCTACAGTCTGCCTAGGAGAAGGCTTGTCAACATTGGAAAGGGCTGAGAAGGATCAAACCAACACTGTTGCGGTATGGACAGTAAAACAAAGCTTCCTGACAGGATGCTTACAAGCATAGATGTAGCCAAGCTGTTTTACTGAGAAAGGGCTACACTTGCCACATAAATGTTGTGGGTGTGAATGTCCTCTTACCTTCATGTACTACTGCTACAACTGCGTTCCTATAATTCTTCCCATTTACCATGAGTACTGACACCAATACTAAGATAAGGTCTACCAATGGCTCATCTAGTTGCTATACCAGGAACCGTGTAATCATACTGTGAATGAGAGGTGTCTCTAATGGAAATGAAAAAGTTTTTTTAGAATGTACAATGAGAATGAGGCAGACTAAGAAACCTATACATCCAATGGCTGTCTCTCCATGCCTGAAGCTAGGTCAAACCTTCATCATGGAACTCTAGAATCTGATGCCACAACTGCATTTCTGTGACCGTCAAATTATCAGTGTTCAAAAGTAAAGAAAAAATATTTTCATGACATTTAAAATAATTTAAGAGGCTATTTGTCTTTACCAAAAAATATGTTAAGATCATAATTCACACATCTGGTTTTTTAATTTAAAAAATCATGTTCAAGTCTTCTGTTACAGTATAAGGGGATTGTTTTGCCTTTTAAGATCTCATAATGTTTCCCACCCTGAAATCTTGAAATCCGGAAAGAAAATATCTGAATAAAATGCTGAAAATTTATAACAGTTTGGAAAACTTCTTCCCTGGGTAACCAGATTGTCCAGACTAGTTCATTCTTCCAAGAAGATTTGAAGTCAGCAGTTCCACACTTTTCATCAAAAATAATATTAATTGTAAACTCCTAGCTAAGGAACAAGACTGCTTGGGAGGCATCACATAGTTCTTCTAAAGTATCTGTTTCTTTCTCAAATCAAGAATATTGAGTAGATGCATCATATGACAAGTCCTGTGATTTTATGAAAAACGTGTGCCTTCAGGCCTGATGATATCTGATGATTTAGAAAATCATCAATCCCACCTACCAGCCTGTTCTAGAGTAATGCTTGAAAATCCCATGGAAAGATCAAAAGGACAGTGAGATCACATCATTACCATCATCTTAATTTATTTGACATTGCTGCATTAATTCTGAATGGTCAAAATAATTTGAACCCAGCCATGCAAATGTCTATGACACATGGCGAGCCATTTCGCTGTTAACTGCAGTCCCTATTTCTTCATGAGTTGCCTTCCTTCATTCAGATGCCTACACGGAGCTCTAATAGAAGTTAGATAAAGTGGTATGTATTCAAACGGCACTTACCCTACATCTCTGATGATTTATACCCTCTTAGCTCTCACTCTGAGACACTTTAAACAACAAACACATAAAACAAAGACTCACAGGGAGATGTTTGCTATTATTAGCACAACAGAAGAATTCTTCTCAATTTTCTCCCCCAAATTCAGCACACTTGAAGTCTCACTCTGGTGTTACTGATTTCTACAGCTGTGGTGGGCTGCCAATCCTCGTATCTTGTGACGTTTAAAGACTAGAAAAAGGGAGGGACAGCACTGTGTGGGGAAGCTCTGTTTCTACTCATTAGCATAGACAACTCAAGAGACAGGAGAGTTACAAGTCATATATATACTTAATTAAGCTGGAAGCATTCAGTGTTGGAATTTTGTCCTTGTCATAGCAATGAAAACACTTGTTCTTTTGAGGACAGAAGCTATAAGAACAATCCCAGCTACAAAATTGCATGGAAGATACTTGGTTGCGCAGTATGTTTTTAACTTCTTGCCAAAGTAGGAAGAACCAAGGTGCAATTTTTCTACTTACCTATTTTTGCAAGAGAGGCAAGGAGGATCCAAAGAGTAACTTCATAGGGAATTTGCACATACTCATAATCCAGAGTGAAAACATGTAGCCTCGTATCTTGTGAAGAGCCAACAGCACCCCCATCATCATGTTCATAGCGAGGCAAAACCCTGCTGCTCAGTTTGGGCTGATCCACATCAGCAGCAGCAGAACAGCATACCGGACTTGACAGCCACAGCAACCAGTTCAAAAGCTTTGCATGTGCATGTGCAGCAGAGCCCATGTCTGGGGCTGTGACTGTTTCGTTACAGGTACAGCATACAGTGGGTGCATGAAGGTATGCAACACTCACTTCTCTTGGTTCTTGTTTCTCACAGCCACAGCTGCTTCTTCCTCAGGGCTGCTTCATTTGCCTATTAGAGGTCGTTTTAAAAGCCTTAATGTGCCTGTCCCCTTCCTTGTGTTACAGGCAGACAGAGTTTGTATGAAGATACCGGTTCTGCAGGTTCCTCTGACCCAAATAAACTTTGGCCACAGCATCACCCTGTTAAGGAATAAAAAAGCCCTTTCTAACTGGCCATTTATTCAGCAACTCTGATTTATTTTTCCCACTGTCAAAATAGAAGTAAAATAAAACTTAAAAAAAAGCTGCAATGCACACCATTCAGGCACCAAGTTCAGCACAGGTAAGTAGCATCAGGTGGAAGAAATGGTGGCACCGTGGAGAGCCTGCTCCATACCTTCCTCTCTTACCCTCCGTCCCCGTCTGCCACCCCAGCACAACTGGCACCTAAGGTACCACAGGTTTGCACTGCTCACTGGTCCTGTCTCACCTGGCAACAAAACTTCTTGCTGTGTAAATAAATGGACTCTGCAGGGCTGACGGTAGGGACATCTGGTGGAGGCCCACGCCAATGACGTTCTCATTTAGAAACACGTTCTCCCTCTGAAATGCGTGTCTGCAACTTAGCACATTATAGCAACAGAAAGAGGAAGGTCTGAGTCATATCACGTGCCTAAAACTGGATCTTGAGTTGTATTTGGTGTTTGTTTTACTCATGCCAGTAAAGTATTTATTGGACACCCACGTAATCCTCCTCTAAGACAACGTTCGCCCTTACGGAACGTTTTTTTTTTAAAAGATCAGCCTCTTCACTCCTCCACAACAACTAACATGTTCAGCATTAGGATAACAAAGTGTACAAACATAGTAATGTTAGTTAGAAGCTGCAAAAGCCTGTGTTGCATACATCAGAAGTGAACAGATTCAGTTTACTGACAAATTGTTCAAATTACCCACTGATTTGTGATGGAAAAACTGTGCAGACTAGTGAGAAGAGAGATGTCCCCCAACACAACTACTGCTGAGGACCCCACGTCCACACTGCGTGTGTTTGGGATGGGATTCCTTCAGGCCAGCTGGTACCACAGACATTCATGGGTAGAGAATATCTTCCACGTGACTTTCTGTGGAAAGAGATCCAGTGCATGCACCTGTGATGCTCTGTAGACCAAAGCTAAAGGCTCTGGTGACAACTAAGAAATTTGCTTCAAAAGTTTAGCATGTCCTGGATTAAATCCCTAATACAGGTGTAACCACGGTGTCAAAGTTTGCTGTGGGACAGCCAGTGATGCCATTTGACATTGTGTTTCTACATGAGGCACTAACATCTGCTTCTGCCCCACAGCACCATGACAGCTTCCAGTGATGGCTTTGAACCCACTAAAATATGAGGTAGATAATGCTCTTCCTGCTTGCAGAAGAGTAGCTTTTTTTTTTCATATACAGGTCCTGTTAACAGCAGTATTTCTTGAAGACCCTTTCCAACAAGGAGTCTGGAAGGAATCTGATTCTGTGAATCTGTAAGTTAGCAGAACACCAGATCAGTGGCTCTCCTACTCCTTAACACTAACCTTTGCATTTCCCTTAGCTACACCCATACACACAGAGACTGCAAGACACCTCCAGTCTAAATTATACCTGAACCCTGAAGAGCTAGCAGCCAGAGAGAGGACTGCAAGGGAAAGACTTCAAAGTCCCTGGAAGTAGTTGTGACAACCAGGGCTTTGATTTACAAGTGTAACACAGCCACCAGGTTTAGTGGGACCCATGAGTGACCAGCACCAGACAGGATCAGCAATCTGCAGGTGTCTCCAAGTATGGAATGTTTCACAACTGGTAGAGGTGCTTTCTCCCACTGCAGGAAGGATGAAGACATTTGGGATCAGCATCACCGACACAGCACTCATTCTTTTCTCAACCCCTTGGGCATACCCAGTTGTAGCAGTCTTCCACAGTACCTCCCTGGTGCTCCCACAGGAGGAGTTAAGTCGTTTAAAGAGTTTGGATTTGTCCCACTGAATTGCACAGGAAAAACTGAGCTGCAAGTTTCCTCTGGAGTTCCCTTTTTTAATCTTTTTTCTAGAAAACAAGTATAAAAATATTCCAGAAGACAGCACAAAGATCAAAACATTCACATGTACGTCCCAACATCACAGCAGTAGAATGTAAAAAAAATAATTAAAACAATAATAAAATAATAGCTTATAAAGGACACCTCATATTTACAGCTGCGTGCAGTGCCACTTTGTTTTTACTGTGGGACTGCACACAACAGTCCTTCTCACTGTTTCGGAGCAAGCTACAAACACATCAGTATTCCTGAGCTTGCTGTCATCCCTCTGTGAGATTTCTTCTATTAATACACATGATTGAATAACCTTTGGAAACAGCCTTTTAGGCTGCAGTTTCCCAACATCTTAGTATTTTTCACTGGCATGTGGTAATGCATGTATTTCCAGAACTTCTTGTTTGGAGTAGCAGAAATAGAAGACTTCCAGGTTATAACTGGTAAAATCCGAAGAGCTTTCTTCACGACTGGAGGCAAAGTCTCTGGCTCCTGGAAAGCCTGGAACTTTATCAATACCAGTTTGATCTGTTTGTCTTCCAATGCACAATTCACTGCTGCCAGCAGTTCAAAGATGCTTGGTCCGCTGACATAGGCGGGGCTTAAAATTATTATTGCTCGTCTGCTTTGTTTAATAGCTGCAACAACTTCATCTGTGTATGCTGGAGAAAAAATGGTGATCATTACTGCATTCTGTTATGGACTTTTTATCTTATCAGTTCCTTTATCCACAGCTAAACCCCAGAATGAAGGAAAATTAAAAGTAGGGCTGCTGAGCAATCATATAGCCCCTAAAATTGTGATTGTTATCAGAGGGTACGGCAGCCATTCCTGCACAGCCTAGGGAACACAACTTGCTGCTCAAGTGGTGGAGGGCGCAGCTGAGACCTCCACACGCTGTGGCTACTCAAGCAGGGTCTCAAGAGACACTTGGGACTTGTTTTTGTCTCAGGCACAGGTACTGTGAGCTTTCTAATTACTGCAGGTAGCAGTAATTTGGTCAGAAAGTAACTACTGCAATATTTGGGGTTTGCATTTCCAGGGAAGTGATTGTGAGGCCACAGCTTGAGTATTGTGTTCAGTTTTGGGTCCCTCCCAACAAGAAAGACATTGAGGTCCTGGAGTGTGTCCAGAGAAGGGAAACCAGGCTGGTGAAGGGGTTGGAGAGCAAAACTTATGAGGAGCGGCTGAGGGAACTGGGGATGGAGAAGAGGAGGCTGAGGGGAGACCTTATCACTGCCTACAACTACCTGAAAGGTGGTGAAGCAACAGGTGATAGAATGAGGGGGAATGGACTCCAACTGTATCAGGGCAAGTTCAGATTTGACATTAGGAAAAAATTCTTCACTGAAAGATTTATCAGGCACTGGAACAGGCTGCCCAGAGAGGCAGTTGAGCCACTGATCCTGGATGAATTTAAAAGACAGGTAGATGAGGTGCTCAGGGATAATATGGTTAAGTAGATGACAAGTATGGTTGGACTCGGTGATCTCAAAGGTTTTTTCCCAACCTAGTGATTCTGTGATTCTTTGCAGGGAATGAAGCCTGCTTGCAAAGAGTTTCTTAGATAAAAAGTTTTGTCTCAGCCTAATATCTCCCAGCAATCACACTCAAAGGTACATATGCTTCAGGTGCAGGGACCAGATGTAAAGATCATGATTACCTTTGAGCAGGAACTCTACTACCAAATTATATTATTTGCTGATCTGGTGTATAAGGTTTTTAGGAAAGTGAAAAATAATTTTATAAAGAACTGAAAATTTTCTACCATCTGCAGGGATCTTACCTCCTCCTGGAAGAATATCTCTTTCAAGAATGCATAACTTGTATCCATATTTATTTTCCAGCATGTCTGGGAGAATCTCCAGAGCAAATTTTTCCTCAGTAATTAAAGTAGAGTCACTTTCAGAAGAGTCAAGTTTTGCATAGGACACAAACGCATCAAATTGTTTGCCATCTAAAAGAAATAAATAGCACTGTATATGTTAACAAGTCTGTCTGAAGCATTCAGATTCTTCACACTCAGTTTTTCATTTGCATGTGTAGGCACAACAGAAACTTAAAATTATCAGCTGTTCATGAAGTACTGCCTTCCAGTGAAGCCTCAAAAAGCTGGAATCAATACTCGATACCCTTGGTTACCCAAAGCCAACCTTTAGTCCTCACTGTCTTGCAAATTTTGCAGGCGTGCACTACCAAAGCAAAGGAGGAAGCTACAGATGATGTAAGGAAGTTTGAATCAGGCATTTTCCTGCATTTTCACAAACACGGTCCAGTTTTCACTAGAGGAATATCTGTCCCCTTCCAAGCAAAATCCATGTTGTAGGGAATGATTCCCAACCTTTTCTCTCATTTCCCCAAAACTGATTCTAAAAATACTCATCAGTGCACAACCTGCTTTGCAAATAGTCCATTTTAAATGCACGATGCCCTTACATATCAATTCCTTCAAAAGATGTGCTATATTCATACTCTGTTATGTTTGCATTCAGAGAGACTGGTACAAGTAACAAAGCCCAAGTCTGATCCAAATATCAACTCAACATCTGCATATGGACTGTTTTCTGAAATTAGTTTCAGTCTCATTAGAAGAAAATGTTTGTCAGATGCAGATGAAAAATACATTAAGAATTTTCTCAGCTTTGAAACACCCTGGTACCAATGACCTGAGTTAGGCCCATTCATAACTACAAGAAAATCTTACCTATTTGCTAGATAAAATTTGGTTAACCCTTGTGAGAGGAAGAAGGAATTGCTGGTGAAAGCAGAAAGCACAGTGGACTCAGTCTGGTTTCTCATATGTAGTTGCTTAATGCCATTTAAGGTGTTCTAAGGTTGATGTGACTGACAAATTTGGCATGGGAACTATTGGAGACTTCAATCTTTTGGAACAGCCGGACATCCTCAGGCAGTACAAATAACATCAGACACCTACATTCAATCAGCTGCCTAGTATCCTATGTCAATATGGTTAATAGAAAATAGAAAGAAATTCAGCTGCTTAGTATAGAGTCCTATTACAGGGTGCTGCTGCAGGGAGAGCTGAGAAGCTCTCTTGATTTCACCATATTGACAACATCTTCAGTGCATGGGAGCTGAGACACTGACCTCCAGCACAGACACCTAAGTAATGGTGTTTAGTATCAGTCTGTGCCTTAGGGTTACCCTCCTGATTTTCATTCCTGTATGTAAGATTAGGATGACAAACCTGAGACAGATCCATCAAGCTCCCACAGGATCTAGAAGACCCTATATGGATTCCAGGGAGCAAAAGAAATACATGTGGAAAACTTAATGACATGCGTGAGCTGGGGTTGAACAGTTACATTCAGAACCAGAAAGTATGTCATCAAAACAAAACATAGGTGTGTAGATTAGGTTTAGAGGACAAGGATATGATTAGAAAACCCACATAACACCTCTGCTCCTCTCCTCTGCTCCTGGCCACATACTTCTACCACTTCCTTCTACTGGTGCTGAAGCTCTTGTGGTAACAGAGGAAGCTGATTCACTTTGCTAGCTACTCATTGCCTTTTACTGGGTTATTTTTCTGCCAAGTTGAGACAATTTAAGCCCACAGGAGTGAATCACCAGCAGCAGGCACGCAGGTCTAGTGTGGGACTTGAAGGTGGGGCAGCAGGTCACTAGATTGGTTTAGCTGAACTTCATATATGCTGAATTGAAGCTCCTTTGAAAAGAGTTTTTAAATGACAATAAATTGCACTACAAGCCAGATATTCCTCGTTTCACCCACAGAGGTCACTACAACCATATTAGACAACAATAGAAATAAATGAATGTATCACTGTTTTCCTTTATATTATTTTTACAATAGCGAGTTAAAAGCACATAAACAGAAAGCAAGACTAGGATTTTTTTTCACCTATAATTGTGCAGGACAGTTACAACCTGAGGAACTTTTGGCACAAGCACTGAAGATGTCCAAAGGGTAGAAAATGAAGAATAGCTGAGTTAAACGAAGTAACTGCATATGTGATCTATAAATGTTAGTATGACAGCTTCTGCGCTGTTTCTTTCTCCTCGTGGAGGAAAGAAAGATGTTTCACATAATGCTTTTAAAGAGGTATATCTGAATTGGCTAAGGAGGGTTACAGAGGTGTGCAAAGAAGGTGACCTTACTGGTGTCCTCAACTACCAAATGGGAGGATACAGAGAAGATGGAGACAGATTCTTCTCTGAATCACACAGTGATAGGAGAAAAAGTTACAGGCACAAGATGCAACAAGGGGAATTCTCATTAGATGTCAGTGTAAAAGTTTATACTGTAAGAGTGGTCAAACTCTGGAGCACACTGTCCAGAGAGTTTGTGGATTCTCTGTTTACAAGATCCTGAGCAACCTGGCCTAGGGTGGCTCTGCGCTGAGCAGGGTGTGGGATCAGACAGTCTTGGGGATCCCTTCCAACATCATGGGCTTCTGCAATTGTCTGATTCGGTGCTAAGAAGGGTGGAAGTGAAGGAGTGATGGAAAGGAAGAAATGGCAAAATTAAAGTCATAACTGCTGTTTTGGTGCTCTATGAGCAAGCCCTTCCAGACCTCAGGTGACTTGATACGCCACCACATGAAGTGAAAATGACATAATCCTGCAGGTGAGAACACATTTTATAGATAATCACTTTATGGAAAAAAACCCTATTTCGGTAGGCACAGTCAATCTGCACACCCCGTGCCCCAAGCTGCAAATGGTGCTGGGCACATGCAGCACATCAGAGTCAGGGAGCAGGTCAGAGGCTGCTCTGATGGTGAAGCCTGACAGCATCTTCAAGTTCTATGCAGAAGTCTTGGTAGGTCTGTCTCTGTCCTACTGACTACAGGGGAGCTCTAAGGGGACTTTCCAGAGGTTCTTAAATCAATACGTTACCTAATAGAGGGGAAATTTTGAGTGATTTCCCAAATCGCTTTTGCCAGCTGCCTTAGGGTCATAAAAATACTTTCCAAAGGGTAGCTAATTGTCACACTGCGTGTGTATTTATAGATATCTAGATGCAGTTATTTCACACTCATATATAATTGACATATACGTATGCAAACACAAAAGCAACCTCAGACACCTGTATCTCAAGTTGCATCAAGAAGAATTTTTAGAAAATTTTTCTTGGGCACATAGTATCAGATTTATTTCAACCCATGTAGGAAAATAAAACGTTACATTCTTTGAAGTAGGCATTGTAATTTCTGATACATTTTTACACTGCCTGTGATGTTGAAGGCCCCTTTTAGCTGAGATGCTAAACGGCAATGCTTCAACAGAAATGTGAAATATTGGAAGCTGATCAGTCTGGTGTAAATGTCAAGATGGTCAGCATAATTTTTGTAAAGGAAGTATGACTGTTTCCCAAACATACACTTCTTGGTGCACTATATCATCTTATTTCTCTCCTTTGATTATTCTTCTGAGAAATTATTTGGCTTTAAGTGAAAAAAACAATAGTCTCTGGAGTCCTTCTCTTAGTTCTGCAAGGATGCTTGATTCTTGTCCACAGGTTCTGATGAACCTTTTGAGAGACTGAGGTTAAAATGTTGGAGATGCTCTATTACTCCATACAAAGGGACTGCCAAAATTCAACTTCCCACTCTAATTTTCTAGTTTAGAAATCTTGGAAAAGGTTAAGTATGACTTTTTTCCCATCTGAATCCAATAAGCATCTTGCTAGCTTTAACAGCCTTTGTATCAGCTCAAAGAGGGTCATTAAGATAATATAATTAAATGGTTGACACACACAAGATCAATCCATATTGCAAAAGACAGTAGACAAATTGTAGAAAAATAATGTTTCTTACCTCCTGTAGTTTCATTGTGGACCAGATAACTTCGGTACATCAGCACTATTTCAATCCAGTGCTGGTAAATAAAGGCAGTGCACAAAAGGAATGCAAATAGAGTAGAAATGGAACTGCATAGTACATATAAGCGAAACACTGTAGAAAGAAAAGGGTTTGTCATTGTTCAGGCTTTCCAAAATAGTGTTGGCAGATGAAAAACTCAGTCCAGAAATGGGGTCAAACCATCTCACAATCTTAATTCTTGTCCCACTGGCAAACTTTAGGGAAGTCAGGAATTTATTTAGCTGCAAACCTTAATCATAGAATCATAAAAGCATAGAATGGTTTGGGATGGAAGGGACCGCAAGGAGGATAGAGTTCCAACCTCCCTGCCACAGGCAGGGCCACCAACACAAAGGTTCACTCTACCATCAGGGACCTTTTTTGAATGGTGTGTCCTTGATTGTATCAAATGCCAATCTGTGACAAGAGACACAGAGAAAGTGGTCTGTGGTACACTGAGCAGGGCCGAAGTAGTCATCACTTGAGATGGAAAAATGTCAGAACACACATAGCTGCACCCACTGCCCTGATGGAGACAACAAGTGCCACTCTAGTGATGAATCTCCACTGTGAACTATGGTTCACTGGTTTAATTTCCATGTTGATTGTGGTTTTGGCCTTTGCTTGAAAGGCTGCCACATTTGTAACAGTTATGGTAACTTCTTAGAAACATGTATGCTAAGGAGTGGGGAAACAAACAGAAATGTCCTATGAAAAGCAAGGAATTCTATGGCTTTCAGCAGCCACGGTGCTTCACTGTAGTAGCTTGCTTGTTAATGTTCAGGGATACTATTCTCCTCTTCCTCCTCCCAGTTAGTCTCCAGTTTCCACTTGGCCCACGTGCCTGCACTATGCCCCCAGATACCCCCATCCTTCTGAGCAGTCCTCCCAGTTATGTACCTTCCTAGACACCTGACAAATCAAACTTTTCCCATCTAGCTTCAAGATAATTCTGCAGCTGGCTAAAAACCCAGTGTCAATGGGGAATGACATTGTAGCCACAAGTAAATCAAATAAAAATGTGTAAACCAAAATGTGTCTTCAAGAGCAAATACCCATCCATTGATAGTTTTACCTGTCTGCTTTTTCTTCAGCTGAATCACAGCAGTGGCATTCCCCACTGAATTCTCAGCAAAGCATGTGAAGTTGCTTCTGAGATCCCTTTCAGTGACTTCTTTCAGTTTCGCAACCTGAAGAAGTGTTTGCCCCTTCAAACCTTTTGAATAAACACTAAGGAGAAAAATAATATGTATTTGCATGATACCTTTGCTGGTCATTCACACAGTCCTCAAATGTCTTTAAGACAGAGAAAGAGGAGCTTGCAGCTTCTTAACATTCAGCTTAAACTTTAATTAGAGATGAAGAACTCTGGTTTGAACTTCCATTTGTTTTTTCTTTACATTGTAAGAAAATGCTAACGTCAAAGGTCTGCAAACTGAAAGGCTTATTCTTAATTCATCAACTCGGCAAAATACTTAAGCACTTGCCTTGTTTCAAATATATATATCCCCCCCTTGGCTTCTATATTATTTGTATTTTTCTAAGATGTAAAAAATTCCCCTCGGGGCAACTGCAGGGAAATGAAACTTCAAAAAGGAGCCCTAAGAGAGGACTAGCTGAGCAGAAAGACTGAGCAGCACAGCTTCTTGTGTGGGGGTAAAAAGCCAAAGGACAAGATATACAGACAAAACAAGACAGGGGTGGAAGTGTAGGAAATGAAGAGGTAACAGGAATCCATGTGGAGCTAAGCGACAGTTGAAGGGAACAGATCTGTGTCTGCAACCACTCAAGAACAGTCAGGGGTTCTGTGTCTCAGCATTTCTCTTTGAAGGCCACAAGTACAGGTGTTCCTGAGTGGTCTTGAAGGTGTCTCACATCATGCCACTGCAAAATGAGTCTATCATACCCCTACTTCTGCTAACTCAGGATGCACAGACACAGACAAGGGTTCAACCTGTACTGGAAGTCTGTCTGCAAAGTTTTGTTCCTTCAGGGTTTTAAAAAATAAACACAAAGAGCTAAAACCTCGGTAAGAAGAACATTACAAAGCTAAACATTAAAAAATTAGGAAAAACCAATTTCCAATCTACCTCATGAGTGAGTGAGTGATATCATAGTTTGTTATTTTTTTGTCTGACTCCTATTAAGAACTTGATTTTAGCAGTGACAGTAGGGCTTGTGCTTCCCTCAGAGTAATGTTGTTCCATAAAGAGGACTCAGGAGGGTGTAGTGACAGACACACTTCCCTGTGCTGCCTCCACTATGTTTCTTGCCCAAGGTGGACACTGCATAAATGAGTGAGACAAGGAAGTACAGGAGGGAAAGGAAAGCATGGTGACTATTTGGATTGTTCCCCAAGACACAGGAAACCTTTCCTCCATGCATTGCTTCTTTGCAGGGTCTCATCGATCCTTGCCAGGGGAGAATCCCAAAATTCAGTGTCCTGAAATTCAAGGCTGCAAGTCCTCAGACTGACTCAATAATGCACCCCAGCGTCTGAGGCACCCAAATTCCTTTCAATACCCACAATACTGCTTTACTGATCTGGTTTATTCTCCACTCAGAGACAGCTTCCGAAGAGAGATTGCGTGAGTTGCTTAGCAAGACACAGCAGAGGAAACACTTGAAAAGAGCTGATGCAGGCACAGGTAGCCAACCACCACTCATGTTGAAGCGACTGAGAAGAAACTTTGAGGTTTTGACTTTATGGCCATGAATTTGTTCTTCTGTATGTGACGTGCACATGCCTATCACATGCTACACACATGCACATAGAGATGCTACAGAACAGAGGCCTCTCAGTTTCTTTCAGTAAAATGTACTCAGTGAAGCTGTTGTAGATGGTGTTTTACAGTTACTGATTGCAGTAGTAATCAGAAGGGCTTTTTTTCTTACTTTGTTTCCTGATCCAATTTCTCATTTATATTTTCTTTGTTGCTTCTTTCCCACGTTACCCTCATCAGAGACTCTCTTTCAAACCCGAACTGTACATGGCATTCCAATTCAAGTGGCTTTCCTGGAAAAAATTAGCATAGGAAAACTATGCATGGAGGTCACCAGAAATGTTTTTTCTTTTAAATAGCCTGGGATGTGCGTAACAAATGATGCTTCCTTTAATGTCCAAAAAGATATATATCAAGGAAAAAAAAACCCATTTTCTATAAAATTCTTATACTCCTAGAAAGCAAAACTGTTCTGCTTTATCAAGATCTGCATTTTTCTATCAATACCTCATTTAAACATTTTATTTCACTTTCAGATGAGGAATTGAAACTTACCAAGCTCTGCTTCAAGGATCACCACACCACTGGGGTACAAGAAGTTTGGTGGATGGATAGTGTTTTTTGCTGCAAGTAACATGAATACCATTAATAACTATAATCCTACCATCAGTGCAAAAAAGCAAAGAAAATTTCTTACATTTTCAATTAGGTGTAATTTTGACACCTAAGTTCAAGAAGATGATTCAGAGTTGTCAAGATGTCTGAGAGTGCACAGGGAGTTTTGACTACAAAACTTACATAGCTATTTAAAGACCCGCTGTCTCCCTTACTCTGAGGCACTGCCATTTTACACCAGCTGAGGAGTGTCGAAGACCATCGGCCGCGGACCGATGGTCAGAACCGGAGGGAAGCAAGGACACACTCAATATGAGCGATCAGCAAGCTTCGTTTATTAGCTCTAAGTTAGCTTCTTTTATACATTGTGGTTAATATATGCCTACTAGTCAAACTATCATTGGTTATTAGTTACAAGTTACATCATCATAAGCCTGCCTCTTGTTTTCATTCTTACAACTTCTTGTTTTCATTCTTACAGCTCCTTTAACCAGTTTTTCCCGGATTCAGTTGCTTCTTCTGAGGGCTATCTTCGTTTAAGGTCATCTTGACCCTGATGCTGATTGGTCATGCTGCGCTTCCTCGCTCTGCTTTACTCTGCACTCCGTGCCTACGTGCACGTACACAGTTCCTCATGTACGCATATGCAGCTCAGCTGTATCTCCATGACCATTGTCTGTCAGCCATTCTCCAACAGAGGAGCTCGGCATCTATCCTGCACTTAAGGTTATTTAGGATTTGGAGATCAAGCCCCTGCCTTGCAAAACTCCCCAAAGGAGGCAGACCTCATACCAGTTGCCTGCTGAGCCCCATACGACACCTGGTAAGCGTTCATACAGCGCCCACACCTCTTTCACTTCAAATACACAGCACAGGTACACACATCATGATAACCATGCTTTGTTTCAGGACAAGTGCTGCCAAAGGGCACAGATAATGACGCCCACAGTTCACATGATCTACTAAGCCATTACCCAGGCTCTGGAAAAACAGCTTGAAGGGGCTAAAAGCCACAGCTCTGGTATTCTAGGAAAGTCCCATGCTGCAGGAAATGGTGCCACACGCGACTTTTTTTTTCTTAAAACCAAGGCACAAGGAGAGAAGATGGGTGCAAGGTTCAATAGGGCTGTAGATGGCACCTTTCAAGTGGTTTTCTGACCATGCTGTGTAGTGAGGGAAAAGAACTGGGAGCACAGTGTTAGCTCACATTCATCCCTAGCAGAATAAATGCAGAACTAGTCAGTGCCTGCTTGGGAAATATTGCAAGAATATAGCTGGAGAGAAGTGAAAGTCCACCAGACAATGTAACCGAGCAAACAGAAGTCTCTAAAGTTGGTTTCCAGGCATAGACCCTGTCCTGGTGGGGTGTATATGTTTTTCCCATGACTTCTTACCACTAAGTGCAGAAATCTGCAAAAATGGGAGCAGCTATTTCAGAGGGGTGCTTTCCTCACTAGATTATGGAATTTCAGAGGAGTGCTGTCCTCACTAGACCACAGAACCAGGTTGCCTCACCTGACAACTTTCTTCTGCTCCCTAAATCTTGTTCTCCCTTCACAGAATGTCCCACTTTACATCAGGATGCCAAGAATAGGTTCTGTGCTATTGGCGTATAGACGCGACTGTACTGGGTCCACCCAGCTCAGGATAAAGAATAGATGTGTCCATGCTTTCCTCTGGGACCTGTGATTGACTGGAGTGACAGGAGCATCTGATGAGGGTATCTTACAGAACTCAGTCACAGATATCTGGAGAAAAGCATAAACACATCTCTCATCTTGCAAACTAAACAGTCTCCCTTGTTTGTGGTTCTAAGGTGCTAGCAAGGCCTCCTGCACAGTGTTGACATTGTCCAACAGCACTCCGCCAGGCAATATCTGGGCTTCTTCTGAAAGGCAGCAGAGGACTGCAAATATTACAGGGAAGGTCACTATAATTTGAAGGATAATATAAGTCCATGCCATATCACTGTGCCATAGAGTCCTGTCCAGTTTTATTTAGCAATCCATACAAAGCCTTTAGGTCATACAGGCTTTCCCCCAAATGGCACATGCAACAAAAACAATGGCTTGTTTTTCAGTTAGATTGGTCACAGGTCTCCCATTTCCTCTACAGTTAAAAAGTTACGTGGAAGATGGTCAGTCATCTCACTAGCATTATCTTTCTCATTGTCAAGTGAAAAAAGGAAGATCTCATCCCTGCCCCAAGAAACAATTTTTTTATCTGACTTTTACTTTCACATGCATGTCTATTTCGGGGACAGAGGCAGGATTGAGATACACTGCTTTTGTGCCTCTCAGCACATGACTATCGTCCCAACACTCCCCATAGAGTACATGGAGAACACTGGCACCAGTTGAAGTTTCATGAATTCTACTCCCAGACCAAGAGATCTAAATTCTTCTGTAGATTTGATTCCCACTGTTAGAAAGTACAATAAACCCAAGGCAGAATTAGATCTTGAAAATTATGACATCATATGCTATGTGCTATTATTGAACACGGAAGATTCTATTCAGTGTCCCAAGATGTCCTCAGCATACGTGGAAGAGGATTTAATGACCACGTGGCTAATTCAGTTTATGGGTTTTTCAGAACAAAAGCCTCAGCCAAAGGCCTAAACAGAGTAAGAAAGAAAAGAGAAAACATATTTTATTTAAAGTATTTTATTCTGAGTTACTATATTACTCACCAATGACTTTCACTGTTACTACTGTTCTCATTGTCCACTCCGTAGTGTTGTCATATAAAGTGTAATCACACACATATATTCCACCATCTGTGACATAGGTTGGATTCAAGTAGATTTCATTATGCTTAAGCTTTAGGCTTTTTCTGTTTTTCCTGTATTTTACCTCATTACCATCCTAATGAAAAGAAAATAATATCAAGGAATTGTAAGTTTGCTTTGGTTTGGGTTTTTTCTTTGCTGTTATCAAATTATATTTTAAAGTTTTTGGATTGGATTACCACAGGGGTGGGGCTAAGCCAAACTCCTTCCACTGAAGCCCCAAAAAAAGATTGATTATGAGTTTGAGGACATCTGTCAGTTATATTTAAAGGTTGTGGTCTATAATATATGAATACCATTGTCTTTAAAAAACATAATACTTAAAATACGTGGCTGCTGAGAGAAATGTGAAATGATAAAACTAATGTAAATTAAACTCCTATAACTAAAGAACAACAAAAAGGAATGGTTTTTTTTGATGGACAGAGTATTCTTTATTTTGTAAATAAAACACTGTGAAAACATTTTTAAGTTATTTTTTCAGAAGTAAATAATGATTTTGAAAAGTCAGAATGACAACACTGACAGTACTTTTGAAAGGATGAAAATTTACTAGTCTTTGTAAAGCATGCTTATTTTTCAGCTTGTTGTATTCATATTCTCTAAGGCCACTAAGTATTTTCCTTGAATTAAATTCTTGAAAAAAATCCACTAATTCAAATTTGAAAGAATTGCCTTAAATTCAGTAGGCTTCAGATCAAGATGTAGGTAAAGATGCACCTCATTCAAAGTCTGAAAATAAATGAAGGGTAACTTTGGCTAGGTCATAGTTCTACTTAATAGAATAAATAATGTAAATAATACCAGGTTAGTAAAATGCACAACTGACAGTGCAGTCATTTTCATTTCATCATTTATACAGGTTTAGATAGCATACTACTATCCTTAAAAACACAGTAAGAATAATTTTTACCTTCTAAGTGTTTTAGTGGTTATTGGAAAAAGAGTAAGTCAATAAGATATTAGTAGAATAGTGCTTCATTAAAAACAGTCGTGAACAATTTGAAACATTAATCTTAAAAGCATTTTCTAACACAGATACTTTCCCTTGGTACATCTGATATCTTCAGAATTAAAAATGTCAAAACAACACTTGAAACTTTAAATTTCAAATGTATGTCAGTTTTGTAAAATAACCCTATTTTTGATCCTTATTTACTTCAATTTGCTAGCTGAAGAGGAAGCATGTCCTTCTACTATTTTATGGAATCCTATTTTGGGTGTGGCAAATTTCTTCAAAACTCTTACTTACAGACTAGATATATAGCAATTTAAGACTCTGCTTTTGGGTTTAATTTCTGAGGCTGCACTCTATGCCAAAGAAGAGTTCAAGAACCTATGCTGAGTGAGTATTAACTAGCCTTAAAGCTATACCACTACTGAGACTTTTTCGAACACTCAAGAGAGTGCCTCTTACCTTGTACCACTTCACATCTGGCTTTTGTATATGGCTGTAGCATTTTGTCCCAGGGCAAGTTATTGAATTCCTAATGTGAGCAAGAAGATATAGCATATTTGTGTCATAACCTGAACATTTTGCTGCCTTCTTTGTTTGAACCTCCAAAACAATTTTGAGACATGGGATATTCTCCCTGAGTGATGTAAAAAAAAAGTTAAATATTTAATACACAAAATCATTAGTTGTCATATAGAAATTAAAGCCTTTTGCTCTGTTACATACCATATCATACAGATGTAGACTCCAGAAGCACTGTCCCTTACTGGTTTAAACCAAAGTGCATCCCCTTGGAGAGCAGGATTAGAGTTTCCCTTGATAGCCTTCAGTGACTCTTCACCCTTCTGACGCCAGAACCATTTCACCTTATGCTCTTTTAGAACTGAGTTGTTATAAATGTGGATAGCATTTCTGTCTGGTAGAGTACATTGTAAAACAAAATCTTCATCACTAATTGCACGATACTGTATTTGAGGTTCAGTGTGGGAACATCCTGAAAAGCAGGACAGTAAGACATCAGTACAACCTGAAAGGGCATGCTGTCAACATGTTAAAAGAAAATAAATCAGGAATACTGCAAAAATACACTTTACCTTTCCTTGTGTTAAATAATTTTTTCTAATTTTCAAATAGAGAATTGATTTCCTTAAATGTGAATTTTGTCAGTGTTTATTCAAATGTTTCCAAAGGTTAATTAGGTCTTTTTTCAAAAGTCTAATGTAAAAATAGCTTAGGATTTTTCGTGAACTGAAGATTTTTACATAGGTGCTAACCTGTTAAACCTCAACCCTGTAGAAGAGCAGATGTAGCTCCTCTAGCTCTCCTCATAGAGGAGAAGGGATTGTCATAACTTGAAGAAGCAGAGCCTGCCCAACACACCTCCTATTAGGGTAAGATTGAAAGATATTACCATCTCACTGCTGTAAAATCTTTCTGCTAAAATTAGACAAACTTTTGGATTCTGAAAGCCTTGGTTACCCATTCTATCCCCGAATTCTCTAAAGGCTGACTAACCTTGCTGTGTAACCTCTCCTGCCACTCAGGATGTGGTAACCCTTGAAAATATGTCAGGATTTCACTTCAGCAGAAGGAAGGGCATGGATTCAGTTCCTCGCCCGTCCACCTGGGAGATTCATCTCAGTTTCAGTTTCTCTCTGTGAACTGAATTGGATCAAGCTCCTCCAGATAGATCATGTGGGTGAAGACTTTGATACATCAGCCTCACCCTGCTTTTCTCTTTCTTCTCCCTCCTATGACGAGACTGGACCAGCTGCTGGAGACTTCGAGGAGTCACAGAAGCAATTCATTTGCTCCATTCAGTTCTCAGAAATTCTCTTCCACATTTACCCTTTTATTTTCATTGGGGAACTGAATTTTGAACCATACATATGGTTAACTGTATTATCATACTTTAAAAGCTTGCAGGAAGGCTAGAAACAGCTGCTTGCCTGAAACAAGCATAAGGCACACAAAAATCTCATGGAGGCATGGCATAATGCAGATCCCCTTTTCCCAGTAGAAAGCACCACAAACCCCAAAACCTCACCAGTGCAGGCTCTTACCTGGCAAACTCATCTCTCTAACTGCTGCCCCACTGACAAAAGATGCTAGGATCCAGAGCCACACGAGCATGATTTTCTTTTTTAATTTTGGTTCATATTCTGTGACATTTTCTTCAAGAATCATCTTGCTTCCTGTAAGAGGAAAACAGACATTTTTTTATAAGTAATACTCCTGTAAGATAGATAGGCAATTACATATTTCGTTACGTAGCTCCATAAAACTTAGCAGACAGGATTTCCTAGATACTGTGCTCTTTAAAGATGGGGGTTGCAGCACTCTTCCTGCTCACACTATTTCACACAAATACAGGATTCAAGAATATGCAAGTCTCCTTAAATACATCTTGCATAGAGTTGCTACAGATTGACTTCCAGGTTATGCCTACAGCAATGCAGAACTCCACATCTGATGTGGAAATGCTGGTCTTTCAGCAGCTGTTGCTGTTAGAAGAGGAACCTGTCTTAAGGTGAGTAAAAAAATACCAAATAACAAAATCTGGTTTTAGCTAATTACAACAATCAGCAACAGTCTGAGAAAAGCGTAACTAGTCCCAGAACCCATGGATCTCTGTTGGATCTTGAAGGCCAACAGGTCCAAAGAGTGTCAGCTGGATTCCTTTGGGATTAAACCACATCTAATGACATCCTGCAGCTGCAAACAACATTGAGTCCACAGGGCTAGAACAAAACTATGCAGAAGTAAACCCCTCAAAGCACATACTGTCTGGTCACGAGGTTTATGATTCTAACTCTTTCACCCAAGACACATGCTCCTATCGGGCTTTATTACCAGCTAAAATGGCTACACTGTGAGATGTCTGCTACGGTGAGCAGAGCAACCTAAAAATCCCTTCTGCTCCGTGACTTCCCTGCGTGTGCAGTATCAGTCCTCACTTCTGCACCATAGTGCTGTGATGCACTGCTTGAGTGACCCAAGCAGAGACCTGCTGAACAAGGTAGAATCCACAGTTATAAGGTGTCAGCTCTGCCATCTGTCAGCTGAGACCGGAACACCCAGGGAATTTGGTCCACAGAGCACTCAGCTGCACCCAGACCCCTATATTACAGCCTCCTGTCCAAGATGAAACCCCAAACCCAGTTTCATAAAGGGTTTTGCCTCTCCTACTAAGAGGTTTGATCTGTGTCCCAGAGCCTTCTCATCTGCAGGGCCAGAGAGAAGGCAGGCTGTCAAGCATGCATATCCAACAGCCATGGTTAATTTGGGTGTTTAGTGAGAACACATACAACGCCTGTGATTGACATGTTTGGAGAGCCTGATTCAGGGTCTCAGTGAATAAAGGCCATGTGTTTTGCTGATGTTCACACTGTGCAACCAAGACATCATAAAGCTTTTTTCCTTTGCTCAGCCACAGAGTGACTCTGCAATTGCACAGCTGCCAGAGAGGCACTGCATCAGGCGAAGTGGAAAAAAGAAAAGGTTGAGCAAAGGCTAGTCCCTTCTCTGTTGGCACACCATGCAAATCAGACACAACTCACACAGGCAGATGGTGAGCGAGCACCCAGTGCACACTGAGGTAGCACGAGAGGTGAAGAGAACTCCCACTCTACGCTTTGTCAGGCAGCTATTCTGTATAGAGAGGAGCACTTTAGTCACCATTCACTTCAGCATGTCCCTATTCCTTCCAAGTGAATGGAATGATCTATTTTTACACTCAGAGGTCACACGGACTAGGCTAACTCATTTGTCTTAAGACATCCGGGTGATTTGTTACAGATTGGATGCTGCCAACTGTTCTCTCTCCATACAGCTTTTAAAACCACCCTGAAACTCCACGTCAGTAAGTAAATCTGAATAAAGAGACAGTTCCCTACCAGTACTAGGCAAAAACTCTCCAACATATTAAGAAGACTGTTCTTATCCACTGCAAAAATATTAAAGGATTCTGACGTTTTGCAATCTAGACATTGTTCTAATTTAGGACAATTAGAACTCTCCCGAGGCACTCTGTAGGGCTCCAATTCTCTCCCTATTCATACTTTACCAAACAAAGGATAATGTTTTATGTCATCCATCAGCCCATGTGCCAAAGTCATACTGGGGCCAGGTGCCAGCAGGACCCAAGGGCCTCGCATGTGATTCAGTGCTGCAGTCCCTTCAGCAGGTGACCTGATGTAATGGGTCAGTGCTGTCAAAAGGAGAAGGTCTCACCTACTTCTCAATCCTTCCCACTCCTCTCTTCCTTGATCCCAGAAAAACAGTCTAGCCCGCTGTTGTGGTTTTGCCCCAGGCGAGAGCCAAGCACTATGCAGCCTCTCAGTCTCTAAGAGGGGATGTGGGGGTAATTGGCGGGTGTGAGGCCAGGGTGGGGCGGAACCTCAAAAAACCCTAAGCCCCATGGGTTGCAATAAGGATAGTTTACTGGGACAGCAGAGAGAGATAGATATAACAATAATAGGAATTTATAGGAATATGCAAATCTGGTGATACACGATGCAGCTTCTCACCGAACCGCACAGTTCAGGCCATACATCTCAGGGCCATCCCCAAACCAGACTGTCCCCAAAAACCACTCGTCCTGGAGCAGTGCGCTCTTCACCCCACCAGCCACCCTTTATGCTGAGTGTGACGTAATTGATATGGAATACTTGGCCAGTTTGGGTCACTTGTTCCAGCTGTGGCCCCTCCTAGCTTCCTGCCCACCACCTCCCCCCACCCCTTCTCCTTAGCAGGGCAGCATGAACAACTGAAAAGCTCTTGACTGCTTGGCAGCAACTAAAAACATCCATGTGTGTTATAAGCACCTCTCTCGTCTCTCACCTTAACCCTCAAACACTCCACCAGCTGCTAGAAAAAAAATTAACTCTATCCTAGCCAAAGCCAGGACACCCTTATTTCTGTGACATCTCTGGTCTTTTCTGGTGGCTCCGTTCAATTTGTTAATCCACCAGGAGCTACATGAGGAGTGCCTGACCTGGCACAAGAAAAGCAGTGGAAGCATTTACTTCCCAGCTACTCATCTGCCTGGAATCGGGGAATTAAGAAGTGGCATCTTGCAAGTCTCTTGACAAGAAGAGACACATTCACAGCAGAGCCAGGCAGCATTTACAAAAGGGGGGGAGGGGGTGCAGGGGGGGCGGTACCTGAAAAAGGATAATCTTAAACTGACCACTCCAGTGCACTTGCACTGCAGATGAACTCAAGGTGATTCAGCAACACAAGATACCCAGTGACTCATTCTATCTTGGTCAGTATCTGTCAGAAAAAGAAAGTGCTCTACTCTAGGCAATGTACTGTCAACAATCTTTCTGCTTTCTCCTGCCGTGCGCACACCCGTATTGTCATATCCTTAGTCTAGGGATTTCAGCTGCTATTTAATTGAAAACTAACTTATAAAAAAGGAAACTAATGTGGTCTAAACATAATTTCCTGTAGTAAAAAAAAATGTAAGAGACAAGAAGAAGAACTGTATTATTTTGCCCATGTTTCTACTCCTAAAGGACTCTCACAAGAAAACAGCAAATCTCTATTTCATGATATTTTCTGTGTATTTACACAAAATATAAGCAAAAGGAATCAAAATCAATTTCTTGAGAGCTGCATCAAGTTTCAGGATATCTCTGAAGTTCAGTAAAGAATGGTATGCCACAATCTTACAATCAACTATTCTGATTCTGATGAGGATCGCTTCAGCATCAGAGCTATCAATTCCTGTGCCTTGTATTGGATTTACATTAATGGAAAGACAAACATAATCTGATTCTAAGACTAAGATTAGTAATAGTCACACAGAAGAAAATAGCTTCACCATATCTACAATCAAAACAAGCAAAAAAAAAAATCTAATAGAGCTACTTACTAAGACACTACTGTTTTGTCTGACCAAAGAATTAAAACCAATTTACTTTAAAATGCACAAAGACAATAAAACCAACTCACCTGTAGAGCAGATGGGGTAGGGAGGGTGAAAATCTGAGGCTAAAACTATAATTAAAAGAAATAATCATCTGAAAATCTTACCTGCACAACTTAACACCACATGATAAGAATCGTGGTTAGATCTAGCTGTGCACTGTGTTGAGTCTGTTTCCTTTACAGGAAATTCCTCTACCTCACTGTCATCATCCCTTCCTTTCTCAGTTTAGTTGCGTTAGGTTCAAAATTTCTGGGTTATTTTCTTGTAAAAAGAACAAGGGAAAAAAACTTTGTCCCTAGAAAAGATCAAAGCCCTTTCAGTTCTAAAATCTTTTATTTGCAATGTGTACAAAAATGCTTTTTTTTCTGACTTTCTGACTTGCTAGTTTGCTAGTTTGCTTAATTTAAGAGCAGGAAGGGTAAAAGTTTCTTTCTTTTTTTACCCAAATGCTGCTACTAGATGGTTCAAAAAGAATGCCTAACATCTGAGACCTACTAGAAAGCCATATTTCAGCTCAATAGAAAATAATTTTCGCTATAGGAGATGAGTTCCCCTCAGTCTCCTCAACTACCATCCACACCCACTGTGAGTGGGCACTATAAGAAGACTGTGACATGCCATTAATTTCTGTCTGTGTCCTCACAGTTAAACCTTGTTTACTTCAACACAGCTCAGGCAGAAAAAGAGATGCTCTGATGGGTATGAGCTATCTGTGACTTTGTCCCTTGGACCTGATAGGCAGGCAGGGCAATTCAGCACACACAGTGCCCAGCCTCTCTCTCTTCCAGGTTCCCTCTATGGATGTGAAACCCACACAGGACAGGCAGTAGTGACTCAAACTACAGAAAAACACCTTGTTATCAATTCAGACCCCACTTCGCCCTATTTCAGAAGAGGTCATGTAAATATATCCATCAGTTTGCACCAGACTTTTTTCAAGAACGGTTGTTTCTTTTCCTCTTGAGTTACATTCTTCATTGTTTCTTCTTTTCTCAAGTGACATTCATTCTCATTACTGCAGATTGGGTCAATGACACTGTTTCCACAACACGAAGCTAAAAAAGTCTTTTTGCTATATAAGAGGCGTTGTAAATATTGTTTCTGTTTATACACACACCGTTAGTCAATGGCCAGTTTTAACACTTGGTTATATGGGGACCTGAGCATTTGGAGAGGCAGGATGTGTATCCTCAGCTTCTACCATGTGTTTATCTCTCTGCTCTTTTCAGAATGGAGCCCACTGACCATCAGGCTTGGTAATTGCCTCCTAAAATGCCAGTGTTTTGCCCCAGCGCAAAATACATGTTTGGTTTATGAGTTATAAAAGGTTCCAGTGTATCTCTGTATGTTTCAGTATAGAGAGTTAAGTTTTTTGAAGATGTCCTCTCTGACTAGAAAAAACCCAACATTTTGCTTTCCTCTTCCTTTGAAGGAACTACAGAGTCCAACACAGATAACATCAAGCCCATGCTACCCTCAAGATATATTGCTCAGACTATCAGAAAGAGAAAATGGTTGTTTCTCACAGGCGCATCTTATAGACACAAAATATACTTTGTTTATTTTAAATACTAATTGTCATACTCCTCAAGTAATAGGTTTATTACATTAAAAAAATGAAGTAGAGCAGTCCAACTGTCACAGCAGCTCTTAGAAATACAACAGAAGCACTAATCACATAGTTTTCATTGAAGGCTGCACTGCCAGAAGGGTAATGTCATACTGGTTACCACACCGGATGAAAATCTTGTCAAATAGTACCAAATACTTGGCTGATCCCCTGCTCCAATTACTGTTACAAGAGTAATGTATATGCTAAAAAAGCAGCCTCACACACCTGTACTCCCCAAGTTCATCTTTATCCTTTGCTGCAAGAGCAAGTTTATAAAGGAGAGGGTAAATGTCTGCCCCAGAACACTCTCCCTGCTCCCTCTCTCTCCCCTCTCTCTCCTTCCCCTTACTCACTCACCCTCTCACTCACACATTTTTTCATACTATAGCTCCAGGAAATTGTACCTACCCACACCCATGGAAAGTCAAGGTGGGAGTCCGTATCTTACATTGTCCGTCTCACTTTTGCTCAAGTGTTTTGCCAGCCAAGAAGCAGGGGGAAATCATCTCAGTGCGGATGTAGTCTTACAATGCTGTTAGGATTACGCTTCTTTACCATTCTGGTACTATTCTGGCTTGACACATTTACACATCACCTTCTCCTCTGCCCAGCTATGGTTAACAGCAAGTTGGTAAGAAATTTTCCGCTCTGATCACCTTCTACGCTGAGTCAGTGGTGTTGGTTCTGCTGTCACAGGCAGTGTCTGAACGATATCTAAACATGACCCTCTGTTCATTTTGTACTAGGCTGTATAGTCAGTGAAATGGCATACAGCCAAGGGCAGTTTACGGAGCAGTGAGGTAACTCACCTATTACTCTGTGAAATCAGGGAAGGTGGTGTTATTTAGTACAAATTTGCTACACCACAATGCATTCTGCCTTGGGCATCGAGGTGCAGTATGGCTAGTCCCCCGGAAGTGTTTTAGATGTATACTAAAAACTGAATAGATCACCTGCCAACAGAGAAAGACCAAAGCAAATACTCACAACTGAGTATACTCACAGCAAATGCTCACAACTGAGGCCTTTAAAATATTTTCACTCTCACAGTCTTTAGTGGCTAATTATAAAAGATTGTCTAACACCTCAAATTCCACGGCTGCCTCTTCTTGCCCTTCTTGATAGCCTAGCCTGCTTACTGCAAGCCAGGAATATAAAACTGGCAAAGATTACCATTGCAGTATTACGGGTTTTATTTCAGAAACTTACAGTGCTCCAACCCAAAAGTAGGTCAGAATAATTCCCTATTACTCCCAAAGGAGACCTTACTTTTCTAATGGCTTTAATGCCCATCATAGATTTATTCATGGCCACGAGTCTTTGTGTGAATACTGCTCCTTAGCTTAAACAGTTCTTGTCCTTTGA
Source organism: Laterallus jamaicensis coturniculus (assembly GCA_022605575.1). Classification (NCBI taxonomy): domain Eukaryota; kingdom Metazoa; phylum Chordata; class Aves; order Gruiformes; family Rallidae; genus Laterallus; species Laterallus jamaicensis. The sequence goes on along the minus strand of JAKCOX010000023.1, from coordinate 5,817,186 downwards.
AGTGCTTTTTCTTTTCCTGTATGCATTTGTTGACAATGTGCCTATTCCTTTCCCTGACAATTTTTGCATCCTAAACAATTTAAACTCTTCTAGGATCCCTTCACATGATTCTCCTGATGATCAACGTGGCTCTGATTTGCAGGTCCTAAGGTCTCCATTCATTGCAGCCCTTCATTGGTATGTGCACTGTATTGTCTGACTTTCCTTCCTCATGCTGGTAGCTTGGAACAAACCTGAAGTTCTCAGAAGCTTTCATTTCCAGAGTATGAGTTCATTCTTTGTAGCTGAATTTTTGCTGCTAGTTCCCAAAGGCAGTAATTTTCTTAAACACTACATATACATGCTTAATATTCTGAGCCACTATTCACAGATAGACATTGCCATCACAGCTGAGATGAATATTTAGGCTTGAGTCTCCAACTAAATGCCTGAATTCAGAAATGAGGTGTACCTCATAACGAAATGAGTCCCTCAGGAGATCTCTTTGCTAGGGCTATTCAGGTTATTCCTAGTATATACTGACAGCTCTTCATGAACAGACACAGTCACTTCTGAATTTGCTCAAATGTTTCTACAAAAGTCAGATTCATGCCACATCACAAATAGTTTTGGAACCTCTTTATGGAACAGCATTCCTCCACCGTAGGCAAAAAAGGACTACGATTTTCCTGTATTGCACAGTATACAGTTTTGTGACTGCAGTCTCAGGCACAAGACTGAAAGTGGCTTAACCATGATAGTGGTCAAAAGAATTGAGCAATAAAGCCATTAATCTATTTTATTATCTTTCAGAAATGCCATAAAGCATCAATGTACTGAAATGATTGGGTTTGTATTTGATAGGTAATAACTAAAAAATATATTACACTGAACTGTGTTGCTGATCTTACTGTTGTACATACCATATCTCACCAACGGAGGCCAGATGGAAGATGAAACAATGAAGTACACGAGACAAATCCCTGTGGTGATGTGTTGATATGTTTAGCTGAGGATGAAACTAAAAAATGAGAATATTGTGGTCTATCTGCAGCTGCTGTCACTGAAGTTCAGGAAATTTGGATTGAATCACAGGAAGCTGTCATGAATTGATCAAAACTGGAATAGATTCTTGCAGAGCCTTTATTTCATTTTGTATTTTATTTTTTAATTACAGAAAATTTGGTAACTATTGTTTCACACAGGCACTTTAAATACAGCTACTAAATCAGAAAATTATTCCCTAAAAACACGGAATATTTTCAAGTACATCACAAGTGTCTCACTAGGAAAGGCAACATTTCAAACATTTCATTAGATTTATATAGGATTTAAAGATTGCCTCTTCTGTGCAAGGCAGACCATAGTCATTTCTAAAAAGAAAGTTCTCTTGTGTTTTTAACTTTCTCTTAGATACCAATATAGACAAGGACAACTTTAATATATAACCACAGTTCCAGAGTAGCCTTCTCATCCAGACTCATTATTCTGTCTTCATATCTGTTCGTTTGGGTTTTTTTTCCCTTGTCTTTAATGACCTGATGCATCAATCTACTGATTTCTGGACATGACACAAAATTCTGGGCCATCCTGCACAAATAAATTGTGTATTTCCTTTAGGTCTGACATGTACAGCATATACTAACCTTGCCATGTGCACAAGATGCATCCCTGTTGGAACTCTCCTTTTTGTGATGACTGTCAACATTTTAACTTCTAGTTAAGCAAATACACTACCGACACACTTCCCTCATGCAATTCAGGTCATTTCCTCTGGTTCCATCACTTGTTACTTAGAAGAGACCAACACCCACTTGGCTACAATCGCTTCAGGTAGTTGTAGAGCTGTAATATCTCCCCTCAGCCTCCTTTCCTCCAGGCTAAACAATCCCAGTTCTCTAAACCACTCCTTTCAGGACTTGTGCTCTAGAACCTTCACCAGCTTTGTTGTGCGTCTTCGCACATGCTCCAGCACGTCAGCGTCATTCTTGTAGTGAGGGGCCCAAAACAGAACACAGCACATGCCAAGCACAGGGGAATAATCACTTCCCTAGTCCTGCTGGCCATCCCATTCCTGATACAGGCCAGGATGCTGTCAGCCACCTGGGCACACTGCTCGCTTGTGTTCTGCTAGATATTGACCAACACCTCCAGGTCTTTTTCTGCCAGGCAGTTATCCAGCCATTCTTCCCAAAGCCTGAAGTGCTGCATGGGGTAGTTGTGACCCACGTGCAGGAGCCGGCACTGAGCCTTGTTGAACCTCATAAAGTTGGACTAAGACCATAGATCCAGCCAGTCCAGATCATTCTATAGATACTACAACCCTAAAGAAGAATCAAAATTCCTACACAACTCGGTATTTTTGTTGAGCTTACTGCTGGTTGAACCCCATCCTTGCGCCTGCTCATGTCATCGTTGGCTGATCTCCCCAGCCACAGCCAGGTTCTTCTGGTCCCCGGTGTTTTAACTCAAGACCATCACCAGTACCCAGGGTTTGAATTCAGAGCACGTAACCATTTCCATAGTGAGCAAGGCACACACACTTCTAGTTAGCCACTCCGAAGGCCCACAACAGGCATTTTATTCTCCTAATGCTTACAAGTTCTCTAAAATCCAAACCCAATTCCAAACGAAAATGAAGAGAAACTGGTATTTAGTAAAGAAACTGTTGCAGGTTTGCGTGGTTGGGTGCTGGGAAAGAACGGGGCTGCAGAAAATGGCTTGTAAACAGTGAATTGTAAACAATGCAAGGCCAGAGTCAAGGTTGGCCAGGGCCAAGCCAATGAGAGATAGTCGTAGCGCCTCCGAGCATCACATCTAGGAGAAAACAACCCGGAAGCAGCTGCATTTTGCCACCGGAGAAGGGAGAGAGAAGATGCAACGAGCTGTGCTGACACCAAGGCCGGGGAGGGCGGGGGAGGAGAGGCCCCAGGTGCCGGAGAGAAAGATGCCTCTGCAGCCCGTGGGAGAAACCCCATGGAAGGGGCCGAGAGCCCGACCTGCAGCCCGTGGAGGGGCTCCACGCTGGATGGAGCAGGTGGAGACACAGAGAAGACACTGCTTGCCTACGTTGGGATAAGCCCCTGCCAGCACTTGCAGCCGTGAAGAGAATCAGAGACACAAGGATGGACAGGTTCGCTGTGGGGGGCTGGTGATCCCGGGGAGGGCTGGGACTGAGAGACATCGTGATTTCCTACTGCCTGCCCTAGCAGTGACCCACGGCGGAGAAGCTGATGAAGAGGGCTACTGAGAACCCCATTTTCCCTAGTCCCTGCCCCCCCCGCACGGCGAACGGGAGGGAAGAAGGGAGCAAAATTCTGACTAAAGTCTGCTAAGAAGGGAGTGGTGGGGGGAACGTGTTTTAAGATCTGGTTGCATTTGTTTTAAGATTTGGTCGCGCTTGCTTTGGGCTTTATCTCTTCATCAGCTGCACCGCAGTGGGTCACTGCTAGGGCGGGCAGTAGGAAATCACACTGTCTCTCAGTCCCAGCCCTCCCTGGGATCACCAGCCCCGCCCCCGCCCCAGCAAACCTGTTGCGACGCAAAACTCTCTCTCACTCATCTCTGTGTCTCTGATTCATGGCTGCAAGTGCTGGCAGGGGCTTATCCCAATGTAGGGTCACAGCATCTTCTCTGTGTCTCCACCTGCTCCATCCAGCGTGAAGCCCCTCCACGGGCTGCAGGTGGGGTGTCGGCCTTTTCCATGGGGTTTCCAACGCCCAACCACACAAAACTGCCATGGTACCAATAAAAGAAGGGCATGGCTGCCTCCTCGTCCCCTCTGTCAAGGTGGTGCTGCAGCTACGTTGTGACGCTCAAGGGCCGGTCCTTGGAGCTCATCCGGGCAACGCAAGCAGCAGAAACGCACCGGCACCTACAAGGACAGAGTTGGAAAGCGCTGACGGAACCGGGAAGGCAGGAGCAGGCAGGACTTGCTCCCCCCTTCTTTGGGATGTCCTCTGGCATGGCAAGAGAGGACAAAACATGGTTCTTTTGCTGGGTTTTGTCTTCCCTCAAGTCTCTCAGGAGAAGCGTCAGTTTTTGGAGGAGTGACGATACCTCCCTAGCTACAGCTCTGCGGAGCAGCTCCTTGCTGTGTCTCTGGGATTCAGACAACAGCCTCAGGGGGATTCCCTCGAGTCACAACATTGCAAAGATGGATGGCAGAGTCTGCTACACACCTGGGCTCCTGGTGCTTCTTGGCCTGCTTGGACTTCCTCCTCCTCCCACAGAGCTGTTTCTCCACCTTCCTCCTCTTCCTGTCTGCTTGCCCGTCGCTCCCCTCTTCGCAGGTGGGTTTTCTCTTTTGGTACCCTTGTGAAGAGCCTGGCAGCCTGTCCATTCAGGAGGATCATTAGACAGGGGAAGCCATGATCAACGCAAACCAGTTCTGCTCTTCATCAGAGCTAGCTCATCTTACCTTCTGTCCTTGCAGGAGCTCTCTTGCTGCTTGCTGTCCGCAGCGACAGGAGGCACCTGCAGTGGAAATGAGCAAGTTAGCAGGTGGTGAGGACCCGCCTGCCCAGCTGGCACCTCAGCTCTGACAGGCAGATCCATCCCTTGGGTGGGTTTGCTCAGCTCAGCTGAGCCGGCACTGGTGGGTGAAACCCAGCACCAAGTGCGATGGCCGACGTGAATCAGCCTGACCCTCTGCTGTGGCAGGCCTGCAGGCTGGCAGTGACCTGGCTTGTCCCTGCAGCAGCGCTGCCACCCACCTTCTGAGGGGGGAAGACTCTTCTCTCCCATTTTCTGTGGCCCTGACGTACCTCTGCTGCTCCTGCATCAGGCCCCCGTGCTGGCAAGCAGGCCACCTCCTCCCGAAGGAGTTCCTCATGATGGTCAATGAGGAACTCCAGCAGCTGCGTCACCTGCACAGAGCAAAGCAGTGGTTTGCAGCTGGGGGGCTGAAAGGGGCTCACCCAGGACAGCAGTGCTGGGCTGGGCCCGGAAGGCTGCAGCCAGCTGGGAAATACAGCGTACCTGCCCTGTGACGCGCACCAGAACGTCCAGGGGCAGCGTGTCCTCCTCGGGTGGGCTGAGGAGGTTGGGCCCCACGCAGATGGCCAGGTTGCCAGCGCTCATCCTGCTGCTGTCCACGTTTCTGCTGATGTTGTGCAGCAGGGACAGCAGGCTCTTGAGGAGCAGGAGGTTGGCCTCAGGCAACTTGCCGGCCACCCTGGCAGGACACAAAGGCACAGTCAGTAAAGCTGACCTTGTTGACACCGCTCCCCCAGGCCGATCTCAGCCAAGCCCAGCCCAGGGAAGGCTCCCTGGCCACGCCGACACGACAAAGCTTACTCCCTCAGTGCCGCCAGCTGCTCCTGCCTGCTGGTGTTCTGCAGGGCGCTCATCCACTCCTCGTAGAGCTCGGCCACCAGGAGTTTGGAGGGGATACGCCGGAGGAAGTCCTGCAATGCCCAGGGCTGCGGGTGAGGCTTGGAGCACTGCCGCCAGCAGCACAGGCCACATCCTTGGCAGGCTGGCTCATGAGCAGGCGGCTGGCTTTCAGCTCCTGCTCTCACAGGTGCCCATCAGCTCGCACAGAGCCCGGAGCTGCCGGGGGACAGGTCAGCGGGCTTTACCTTCAGGATGCTGGCCAGCAGATACACGGGCTGGCTTTCCAGGTCGACCTGCAGCCCGGCGTCGAGGGCCTCCCTCAGCTCCTGGGAGGCACGCTTGCTGGCCTCCACCCGGAAGATCCCCTCCGTAGATGGCCCCTGCTCCTCCAGGACAGATAGCAGGTCCTACAGGGACAGAAGAGGACAGTGGCCGGGCTGGAGACAGGTCCTGGGCCAGGCCAAGCTTGCGCAGGGGCAGGAGCCGGGGGGCCAGCTCTGCTTTGGCCAAAGGTGGGTGCAGTGGGGAGCAGCCGGCTTTGTCCCCGAGCCCCAGCCGGGCTTCCTCTGCTGGTGACAGCGCCTGTGCGCAGCAGTCACCGGGGCGGGCAGCCCCTGGCCAGGCTCGCTTACCTGGATGGGCTGGGGCAGCGTGCCGTCCTGGCTGCAGAGAGTGGACAGGGGCCGGCCGAAGAGAGCCCCCCTGCTCTCTTCGGCGGCCGGCTGCTCCGCTGCCTCTGCAGCGGCCGAGCTCCCTCGCCGCCTTCCAAAGGGCCAGGGCAGCTGCCACCTCCTCCGGCGGGTCCCACCTGCTGCCAAGGGCAAGAGAGCAAAGAGCCGTGGAGGGAGGAGAAGCGCCAGGCGAGCGCTCCGGGAGCCTCTCGACGCTAAAAGCAACTCAGAGGCAGCCCCGGAGGCTCGGACAGAGTAGCAGAGGGACGGACAGAAGGAGGGAGGGAGGCAGGGAGGGAGGTGTGGTTTGGGAAGGAGGGCCCGCAGAGCCCTGGAGTCCCCGTGCCCTGCAGGAAGGGCTGCAGCAGCCCCAGCCGCTGCAGCAGGAGTGGGCACTGGGCAGAGGAGCGGAGAAGGGCCGTGGTGTCCACTGCCCCCTTCTCACTCACCAGCCGAGGGGCTGAGTCCGCCTTCGCTGCCGGAGGCGATGGGCGGTGGGCGCTGCTCTGGGCCAGCCTGCAAGAAAGGCGCTGTGCTCAGCCAGCAGCCCCGCAGCAGCAAGGGCGCCCGGCGAGCTGCCTCGGCCCCTGGCCCTGCGGGACAGGTGGGCAAGGCTGAGACAGCAGCTCGAGCGCTGCGGGGCCAGCCGACACGCACCTCTGCCTGGCGTTCAAGCAGCTTCTCCAGGCTGCTGGTGTCCAGCGGCGTGGCCTGCACAACGGGAAGAGAGCGGCTGGTGAGAAGCCATGGCCCTGATGCTGGGCTGGAGCAGGCTCTGGGGGCAGGGCGGGGGCAGGAGGGTCACTCACGGCTCTGCGGCGCCTCAGCTCCTCCAGCAGGAGCTTGATGGAGGGCAGCTGGGTCACCCGGGCTCCCTGCACTCCTTGCGGTGGCCTGTGGTGCCAGGGGAAGGGGCGGAAAAAGAGCCAGGTGAGGCACAAGCCGCCTTTGCCCTCTCTTAGCTGCCTCGAGGCGGCCAGGGGCACCTCTCCCCAGCTCGGGAGCAGTGTTTCCAGAAGGGTGGGGCTACGCCTGGAGCATCCCCCCCAGGGCCGTGCTGGGAGCAGGAGCGGCCCAGGCTGCAGGGCCAGGGCAGGGCTTACCCAAGGAGCGCGCTGAGCCAGAGCTCCTTCAGTGCCAGGGAGCTGCAGGAAGAGAGGAGACCCAGCCTGAGTGCCCGCTGCGCCCCACCCAGCCGGAGCTGGGCAGTGCCGAGCATGGGGACAGCCCCAGAAGCAGGACAAAGGCCGGTGCGGCTGGACCGAGGTGCGTCCCAGCCCTGGCTGGGTGGGACGCGGCCGCCCCGACTCACCAGAATGTGACGATGAGGGAGCCGTCGGGCCAGACGAGGACCAGGGAGTTGGTGTCCTGGTCCTCCTGCTCCTCCTCATCGCTGGCCGCATCCCTGGCTGCCCGGTTGCTGCTGCTGAACACGTGCAGCTGGCCCAGGGGCAGGCAGATCTTTGGGCGTGGGGCCTGGCCATCTCTGCAGAGAGGAGCATCAGGGAATGGTTTGGTGGTGGTCCAGACCGGTGGCTTCCCTCCAGCGCCTGGCCATGGGTGCATCTGGCAGCAGGGCACCGGGGCCCTGGGGCTGCCGCTGGGGTGTCCCCGCCATGGGCCAGGGCCAGGGCTTGGCAGGAAAGAGAGCTGCGCTCTGGGAGTCTTACTTGGACTTGGCGATGACCAAGCTCTCCAAGAAGAGGAGGAGGTCCCTCTTCTTGGTCACGCGCCCCTGGGTCACCTGCACAGCCTGGCGCAGCAGCGGCTCGGGGGATGGCCGGGTGGGCTGGCACTGCTGCGGGGGCTCAGGGTTGTCCCTGCAGAGGCGACGGTGTGAGGTGTGATAAAGGCAGCTGCTGCGGGGCTCAGCCATGACAGCGTGTCCCGGAGCTGTGGGGGGAGCCTACCTGGCGCTGTGGCAGCAGTTCAGCTGGCCCATCCTGAAATCTCTCCTAGACACGTGGTCTGAGGTGTGTTTGTAGGGCTCTGGAACGAGCAGAGTCGTCCAGAGCAACGCTGATCCAGGTGCCGCGGTGCTGCTGGGCCAGAGCTCCAGTCAGCACTGGCCGCTCTGTGTACAGGCCCAGCTGACACACTGAGGCCGTTGCCGGGCCAGCGCTTGGTAACAAACAGCTTCTTGGGACCTAGAACTCGGGCCGGGGGGGGGAGTGGGGGGGGAGATGGGGGTCGTGTCACTGGTGGGGCATGGCTCAGGGGTATCTCCCCCCCATAGAATCATGGAACAGCCCGAGTTCCAAGGGACCCGTAAGGATCATGCAGTCTGACTCCTGGCTCCACACAGGGACAGCCAAGTCAGAGCATGGGGCTGAGGGCATCGTCCAGACACTTCTTGACCTCAGGCAAGCTGGGTGCTCTGACTACTTCCCTTCTACTGACCATCTCCTCAGTGAAGAACCTCTTGTCTCAGCTTCATACCGTTCCCTCGGGTTCTATTGCTGGCAGCCAAAGAGAGGACGTTGGTGCCTGCCCCTTTGCTCCCCCTTTTTACGAAGCCGTAGACTATGCTGAGGTCTCTCCTTGTAAGACTTGCCCTCCAGAGCCTTCACCATCCTCATTGCCTTCCTCTGGACACTCTCCAATCGTTTCGTGTCCCTTTTCTACTGTGGTGTGCCCAAAACTGTACACAGGACTCAAGGTGTGGCCACATGAGAAGGAACTTCTTTACTGTGAGGGTGGCAGAGCACTGGCACAAGCTGCCCAGAGAGGTTGTGGAGTCTCCTTCTCTGGAGAGACTCAAACCCCACCCAGACGCTGCCCTGTGCAACCTGCTCTGGCAGGGGCGTTGAACTAGATGATCTCCAGAGGTCCCTCCCAGAGACCCTGTGGCTCTGTCATTCTGCGAAATCAGAGGGACATCATGGAAACTCAGCTGTGGTGAAGGCACGTGGCCAATGTTAGAGTGCCATCAGTGATGACAGCTCGGCTTGTAGGAGCGGCACGCTTTGCCTACCTGGCCCACAAGCTCATGCTGTGTGGAGGCTGATACTGTCTGCTTAAATGAGAAACGCTTCAAATGACACATAATAGGCTGTAGCAGCTTTTCCCCTACTTTGTGTTCTTCAGGTTACTCCTCAAGAGAAGGCCTTATTCTAGCTGTAAACACAATCTGGGCTGGGCTAACATTTTAGCTCTTACCTTCACCTCTTTTTTTTCTTTTTATGAAAAGGCTTTTGGCTGAGACACAGCTCTGTCTCTGCACAGGCACGGTGTATCTGAACCTGGGGCAGAGTTCTGGGAACACAGGAATTGCCAAACCATCTCAGCCTTGCCCACTCCTTTCTCCTCTCTCTGATCATGACTGACAGCGGTTATGGGTTAGGATTTCATGGCAAGGTTTTGGTAGTGGGGGGGAGGGGGCTGCAGGGGTGGCTTCTGCAAGAAGCTGCTAGAAGCTTCCCCTAGGTCCGACAGAGAAAATACCAGCTGGCTCAAAGATGGATCCCATGCTGATCAAGGCCAAGCCCATCAGCAGGGTTGGTAGGGCCTCTACGGCAACAGTTAGGAAGGACAAAACCCAAAAGACAAGCAGCCGCTCTTTGCCACCAGAGAAGGGAGTGGGAAGGTGTAAGAAACGGAGCAGGCACCAAGACCAGTGAGGAAGGGGGGTGAAGAAGCACTCCAGGTGCCGGAGGAGAGATTGTGGAGAAGCCCATGGTGAAGCAGGTTGTCCCGCTGCAGCCCGTGGATGAAGGTGAGGGTCTAGGTTCCAGCTGCAGACCATGCAGGAGCCCACAGAGGAGCAGGTGGAGACACCCAAAGGAGGCTCTGACCATGTGGCTAGTGGGTGCTGGAGCAAGCTCCTGGCAAGACCCGTGTCCCCATCAAGAGAGGAGTCCACACTGAAGCGGGGTTTCTGGGGGAATTGTGTCCCTGTGGGGGACTGTGCTGGAGTAGCCTGTTCCTGAGGGTCTGTGCCCCATGGAAGAGATCCACACTGGGGCAGCTGGTGAAGACCTGAAGCCCCCATGAGAAGGGCTCACACTGGAGAAGCTGACGGAGCACTGTCTCTTGTGAGATGGACCCCACACTGGAGTCCTCCCCTTGAGAAGGAAGGAGCAGCAGAGACAGCCTGTGATGAACTGATACCAACCCCCATTCCCCATCCATCCCCCTGTGCTGCTTGGGGGAGAAGAAGTGAGAGAAATCGGAGGGAAGTTGAGCCCCAGAAGAAGGGAGGAGTGGGAGGAGGTTTTATTTCTCATTATCCTACTCTGGTTTGATCGGGCAATAAATGAGGTGCCATTTATTCCGTGGTGAGTCTGGTTTGCCCATGACCTTCATTGCTGACTGATCTCTCCCCGACCTTCCTGCCACCCGTGAGCCGCTCCATAGATTTTCTCTCCTGTTCAGATGAGGGGAGTGATAGAGCGGCTTTGGTGGGCATCTGGCTGTGACTGGTCTGTGTGGGGTTTGGGTTTGGGTTTGGTTTTTTGGTGTTTGAGAAGGTTTTTTATGAGAAAATGTTCTTTTCCGAAGCTGTTCTGTAGATTGGTTTAGAAAAAGATTTTTTGGTTGCTCTTCTGTAAAAGCCTTCCTCCTTTCCTCAGAACATCACCCCTTTGGTGTTACTTGATGCATGTGATGGTTTCGATTGTTGCGTTTTTGAAGAAGCTTTTCAGGAAGACACAGAAATCTGCTCTCAATCCAACGTCACAGAATCGCAAGGTTGGAAAAGAGCTTTAAGATCACCAAGTCCAACCCTTCCCGTCCTATGCTAAACCATATCCCCAAGCACCTGATCGACCCGTCTTTTCAACACACCCAGGGATGGTGACTCAACCCCCTCCCTGGGCAGCCTGTCCCAGGCCCTGACAACTCATTCAGTGAAAGACTTTTTCCTGACATCTCACCTGAGCCTGCCCTGGCGCAGCTTTGTGCCATTTCCCCTTGTCCTGTCTCCTGTCACCTGGCTGAAGAGACCATCGCCCACCTCTCTACAACCTCCCTCCAGGTAGTTGCAGGTGGTGGTAAGGGCTCCCCTCAGACTCCTCTTCTCCAGGCTAAACATCCCCAGCTCCCTCAGCCGCTCCTCATAGGATTTGCCCTTCACCAGCCCCTTCACCAGCCTGGTTGCCCTGCTCTGCACTTGCTCAAGGACTTGCTCGACGTCCTTATGCTGAGGAGCCCAGAACTGGACACAGCAGTCGAGGTGATGCCTCACCAGTGCCAAGTACAGGCCTTCATTTCATGAATGTCATAGACCAGTCTTGAGGATTTTGCTGGCCCAGCTAAAACCTGCAGCCTCCACTGGCTTTATGGGACCCGGCAAATGCAGTTGCGTACGCAGGGAAATCTTCTTCCTTCCTCCTCTCCTCCATTCTCTTTATCACTTCTTTTTTAAAGGTTTTTCTTCTGAAATTCTTTCCTGCTGTCAGAGGGTTGGTAGTTGCCCCAGGGGTTATCTCTGGCTGGGGGTGGGCAAATTTGGGTGAATTGTGCTGCTGAAAACTGCATTTCCCAGCAAGTTTTAGGCACATAAATCCGAGAGAGAAGTCACAGAATCACAGAATCACAGAATCTTAGGGGTTGGAAGGGACCTCGAGAGATCATCGGGTCCAACCCCCAAACTGGAAGTGCCAGCAGTTGGTTTAGGTTAAAGCAGAGGCCCTAGGGATGTCAAATGCAAACCTGAGGTTCTCTGAGCTGCCTGTGTGGAGTGGGACAGAAACCTTGTCGCAGAGAGCACAGCCTCTCTTTGATCAGGGCAGAAATTGGTATGAGACCTTGGAGGGGAGTGCCCAGCCCCAGCATGCGTACGGACCCTCTTCAAAGGATTGGAAGGAGACGTTCAGGTGCTTTTTTTTGTTTTTTGGTGTTAGGACTGCCAGGCTGAAGGGCTGGAACACATCACCCCCAGCAGAGTGTAGCACTGGAACCTGTCCTGTCTCACAGGGAAGAGAACCAGCAAGGAGCCACTGCAATGAATGGGCAGGGTTAAGAAGGCTGAATGGTCTTGCCTAAGTGGCAGGAAGCATCTCTGTCAGTGTTGGCTTTGAGAATGTGAGCGCCCATGTCCCAGATACCCCTCCTCTCTCAGCACAGGGGGAGCAAATACAGACTTCAAGCCAGAAGAAGGAGCAGTGAGTCATGGTTACTAACTATGGGCTTATTTTCAGAAATCAAATCAGAATTGCACGTTTCATGAGCACACACACAGGCATGGAGATCTTAGCATTGGTCAGGCATCTCAGCACCCTGGAACTGAGCATGACCACCGAGAGGGCATCGTGGTCATCATTGGTGGTCCAGCTAATGCATTTCTGTTTGGTCCAATAGGTAGAAAAGATCCACAGGGATGAGGGAACCTGTTTCAACTCCCTTGCTACCCTTCTTGTGCGATCCCTTGCTGGAGTAAGGGCGTGGGAACATTAGTTTTCATACTACCATTTGTTCGTGGCATCCCTTGGGGTTTTTTTTTCTTTTTCCTGAGTAAAAGGAGGAGCCTTCCCCATCGCTGCCAAGTGTTAGAGAATATTTTTCATTAACATCTCCCCTACGAGGACAGGCTGAAAGAAGTGGGGCTGTTCAGCCTTGAGAAAAGAAGACTAAGAGGGGATCTGATGAATGCTTAGAAATATCTCAAGTGTGGGAAACAGGGGGGAATAGGCAGCCCCTTTTCAGGGGTCTGTGGGGACTGGACAAGGAGCAACGGCTTCAAGTTGGAGCACAGGACGTTCCGCACCAATATGGGGAAGAACTTTTTCACCGTGAGGGTGCCAGAGCCCTGCAACAGGCTGCCCGGGGGGGGTGTTGTGGAGTCTCCTTCTCTGGAGATATCCAAGACCTGTCTGGACGCCGACCTGTGCCACCTGTCCTAGGGAGCCTGCTTTGGCAGGGGGGTTGGACCCGATGATCTCCGGAGGTCCCTTCCAACGCCTAGAGTTCTGTGACTCTGTGAAGTAATATACTCGGTTCTTTCCTTGTCAAGAGCTTTTCTGGGATGCGGGTGTCTCCTCAAGTTTCCTAAGAGAACAGAGCTCCTGGGAGAAAGAAAAGGCTCACACAAGTGCAGCCCTTGCATGGCATTTGTGTCTTCTTAGAAAGGTAAATCTTAACAAAAGAAGTCAAGTACAGAGGAGAAGACACAAAAGGGGAAGGGAAGGAAAAGGAAGGGAAGGGGAAGGAGGGAGCGAGGGAGCGAGGGAGGGAGGGAAGGAGGGAGGGAGGGAGGGAGGGAGGGAGGGAGGGAGGGAGGGAGGGAGGGAGGGAGGGAGAGAGGGAGTGTGAGTGGGAAAGTGAGAAGGAGGGAAGGGATGGCAGAGGGAGGGAGAAGACTGGCCACGTGCACTTTTGGTGCTTTATTTCTGTAAAGAAGTAACAGCCATTTCAGAGGGGACGTAGGAAGAGGCTCTGAGAACTGCAGACAGCCCAGTGTCTTCCAGCAATGTCAAGGGGAACTAGTCCAGATCGGTCACTCCCTGCCCAGCTTTGGGACAGTGCTGTTTGCAGACGGCCGGCATGCCCGCTCTCACCTCCCACTAACACTGCCATACCTGTTTATCACACCTCCCAGTATTCCCTGGGACGCCCGTGCTACAAAAAGAGCACGGGAGACAAGTTTGCATTCCCCTTTATCTGCAGCCTCTGGAAGAGTCTGTAGCAAGAGCTCACAGGCAGCTGCCCCTGCAATAGCACCATCGCCTCCCGCGTCCAGAGGTGCCAGCCGGAGGGCATTTGCTGACAGAGACAAGGAGCGAGCCAGAAAGGCCTCCTACGAGGGCTGGGGTGGCTCTGAGGGTGCTGGGGGGCCGCTCCGGCCCAGTGGGGCACAAGGGAAATCTGCTGGCCAGCGCAGAAGTCTTAGCAGTCCCAATCACAAAGAGCTTATCTACAGGAAGCAGAGAAGCAGGCACTTCTTTCACTGCAGCGCTGGGAACGCGGGGGATAGCTCCACCACGGACCTGTTCACCCACAGCTACAAAGCACAGCACATCTAGACAGTTCTTTAGCTAAAGTCATCGTTCAAAATTGCATAGGATGCTGGCTGCTTCATTTGGCCTTTGCAAGGACTGGCTTTCAGGCACTTCACCTTATCGGTACTCTTATTCTACAAAAACCATTGGTTAACTTCACGAGTGCTTTGACTACAAAGAGGGGAGGGCAGTGATTAAAGTATTTGTGTTTCTTCCTGGAAGCCATTATGAAATGCAAATGTCCCCAAGGCACGCAGGGTTATGTTGAGCGGGGGTCCTATGGCTGTCCTCCAGAATCTTCCTCACGGTGGGCACTGGCTGAACCTCATCCTTGCACCTGCTCATGTCATCGTTGGCTGATCTCCCCAGCCACAGCCAGGTTCTTCTGGTCCCCGGTGTTTTAACTCAAGACCATCACCAGTACCCAGGGTTTGAATTCAGAGCACGTAACCATTTCCATAGTGAGCAAGGCACACACACTTCTAGTTAGCCACTCCGAAGGCCCACAACAGGCATTTTATTCTCCTAATGCTTACAAGTTCTCTAAAATCCAAACCCAATTCCAAACGAAAATGAAGAGAAACTGGTATTTAGTAAAGAAACTGTTGCAGGTTTGCGTGGTTGGGTGCTGGGAAAGAACGGGGCTGCAGAAAATGGCTTGTAAACAGTGAATTGTAAACAATGCAAGGCCAGAGTCAAGGTTGGCCAGGGCCAAGCCAATGAGAGATAGTCGTAGCGCCTCCGAGCATCACATCTAGGAGAAAACAACCCGGAAGCAGCTGCATTTTGCCACCGGAGAAGGGAGAGAGAAGATGCAACGAGCTGTGCTGACACCAAGGCCGGGGAGGGCGGGGGAGGAGAGGCCCCAGGTGCCGGAGAGAAAGATGCCTCTGCAGCCCGTGGGAGAAACCCCATGGAAGGGGCCGAGAGCCCGACCTGCAGCCCGTGGAGGGGCTCCACGCTGGATGGAGCAGGTGGAGACACAGAGAAGACACTGCTTGCCTACGTTGGGATAAGCCCCTGCCAGCACTTGCAGCCGTGAAGAGAATCAGAGACACAAGGATGGACAGGTTCGCTGTGGGGGGCTGGTGATCCCGGGGAGGGCTGGGACTGAGAGACATCGTGATTTCCTACTGCCTGCCCTAGCAGTGACCCACGGCGGAGAAGCTGATGAAGAGGGCTACTGAGAACCCCATTTTCCCTAGTCCCTGCCCCCCCCGCACGGCGAACGGGAGGGAAGAAGGGAGCAAAATTCTGACTAAAGTCTGCTAAGAAGGGAGTGGTGGGGGGAACGTGTTTTAAGATCTGGTTGCATTTGTTTTAAGATTTGGTCGCGCTTGCTTTGGGCTTTATCTCTTCATCAGCTGCACCGCAGTGGGTCACTGCTAGGGCGGGCAGTAGGAAATCACACTGTCTCTCAGTCCCAGCCCTCCCTGGGATCACCAGCCCCGCCCCCGCCCCAGCAAACCTGTTGCGACGCAAAACTCTCTCTCACTCATCTCTGTGTCTCTGATTCATGGCTGCAAGTGCTGGCAGGGGCTTATCCCAATGTAGGGTCACAGCATCTTCTCTGTGTCTCCACCTGCTCCATCCAGCGTGAAGCCCCTCCACGGGCTGCAGGTGGGGTGTCGGCCTTTTCCATGGGGTTTCCAACGCCCAACCACACAAAACTGCCATGGTACCAATAAAAGAAGGGCATGGCTGCCTCCTCGTCCCCTCTGTCAAGGTGGTGCTGCAGCTACGTTGTGACGCTCAAGGGCCGGTCCTTGGAGCTCATCCGGGCAACGCAAGCAGCAGAAACGCACCGGCACCTACAAGGACAGAGTTGGAAAGCGCTGACGGAACCGGGAAGGCAGGAGCAGGCAGGACTTGCTCCCCCCTTCTTTGGGATGTCCTCTGGCATGGCAAGAGAGGACAAAACATGGTTCTTTTGCTGGGTTTTGTCTTCCCTCAAGTCTCTCAGGAGAAGCGTCAGTTTTTGGAGGAGTGACGATACCTCCCTAGCTACAGCTCTGCGGAGCAGCTCCTTGCTGTGTCTCTGGGATTCAGACAACAGCCTCAGGGGGATTCCCTCGAGTCACAACATTGCAAAGATGGATGGCAGAGTCTGCTACACACCTGGGCTCCTGGTGCTTCTTGGCCTGCTTGGACTTCCTCCTCCTCCCACAGAGCTGTTTCTCCACCTTCCTCCTCTTCCTGTCTGCTTGCCCGTCGCTCCCCTCTTCGCAGGTGGGTTTTCTCTTTTGGTACCCTTGTGAAGAGCCTGGCAGCCTGTCCATTCAGGAGGATCATTAGACAGGGGAAGCCATGATCAACGCAAACCAGTTCTGCTCTTCATCAGAGCTAGCTCATCTTACCTTCTGTCCTTGCAGGAGCTCTCTTGCTGCTTGCTGTCCGCAGCGACAGGAGGCACCTGCAGTGGAAATGAGCAAGTTAGCAGGTGGTGAGGACCCGCCTGCCCAGCTGGCACCTCAGCTCTGACAGGCAGATCCATCCCTTGGGTGGGTTTGCTCAGCTCAGCTGAGCCAGCACTGGTGGGTGAAACCCAGCACCAAGTGCGATGGCCGACGTGAATCAGCCTGACCCTCTGCTGTGGCAGGCCTGCAGGCTGGCAGTGACCTGGCTTGTCCCTGCAGCAGCGCTGCCACCCACCTTCTGAGGGGGGAAGACTCTTCTCTCCCATTTTCTGTGGCCCTGACGTACCTCTGCTGCTCCTGCATCAGGCCCCCGTGCTGGCAAGCAGGCCACCTCCTCCCGAAGGAGTTCCTCATGATGGTCAATGAGGAACTCCAGCAGCTGCGTCACCTGCACAGAGCAAAGCAGTGGTTTGCAGCTGGGGGGCTGAAAGGGGCTCACCCAGGACAGCAGTGCTGGGCTGGGCCCGGAAGGCTGCAGCCAGCTGGGAAATACAGCGTACCTGCCCTGTGACGCGCACCAGAACGTCCAGGGGCAGCGTGTCCTCCTCGGGTGGGCTGAGGAGGTTGGGCCCCACGCAGATGGCCAGGTTGCCAGCGCTCATCCTGCTGCTGTCCACGTTTCTGCTGATGTTGTGCAGCAGGGACAGCAGGCTCTTGAGGAGCAGGAGGTTGGCCTCAGGCAACTTGCCGGCCACCCTGGCAGGACACAAAGGCACAGTCAGTAAAGCTGACCTTGTTGACACCGCTCCCCCAGGCCGATCTCAGCCAAGCCCAGCCCAGGGAAGGCTCCCTGGCCACGCCGACACGACAAAGCTTACTCCCTCAGTGCCGCCAGCTGCTCCTGCCTGCTGGTGTTCTGCAGGGCGCTCATCCACTCCTCGTAGAGCTCGGCCACCAGGAGTTTGGAGGGGATACGCCGGAGGAAGTCCTGCAATGCCCAGGGCTGCGGGTGAGGCTTGGAGCACTGCCGCCAGCAGCACAGGCCACATCCTTGGCAGGCTGGCTCATGAGCAGGCGGCTGGCTTTCAGCTCCTGCTCTCACAGGTGCCCATCAGCTCGCACAGAGCCCGGAGCTGCCGGGGGACAGGTCAGCGGGCTTTACCTTCAGGATGCTGGCCAGCAGATACACGGGCTGGCTTTCCAGGTCGACCTGCAGCCCGGCGTCGAGGGCCTCCCTCAGCTCCTGGGAGGCACGCTTGCTGGCCTCCACCCGGAAGATCCCCTCCGTAGATGGCCCCTGCTCCTCCAGGACAGATAGCAGGTCCTACAGGGACAGAAGAGGACAGTGGCCGGGCTGGAGACAGGTCCTGGGCCAGGCCAAGCTTGCGCAGGGGCAGGAGCCGGGGGGCCAGCTCTGCTTTGGCCAAAGGTGGGTGCAGTGGGGAGCAGCCGGCTTTGTCCCCGAGCCCCAGCCGGGCTTCCTCTGCTGGTGACAGCGCCTGTGCGCAGCAGTCACCGGGGCGGGCAGCCCCTGGCCAGGCTCGCTTACCTGGATGGGCTGGGGCAGCGTGCCGTCCTGGCTGCAGAGAGTGGACAGGGGCCGGCCGAAGAGAGCCCCCCTGCTCTCTTCGGCGGCCGGCTGCTCCGCTGCCTCTGCAGCGGCCGAGCTCCCTCGCCGCCTTCCAAAGGGCCAGGGCAGCTGCCACCTCCTCCGGCGGGTCCCACCTGCTGCCAAGGGCAAGAGAGCAAAGAGCCGTGGAGGGAGGAGAAGCGCCAGGCGAGCGCTCCGGGAGCCTCTCGACGCTAAAAGCAACTCAGAGGCAGCCCCGGAGGCTCGGACAGAGTAGCAGAGGGACGGACAGAAGGAGGGAGGGAGGCAGGGAGGGAGGTGTGGTTTGGGAAGGAGGGCCCGCAGAGCCCTGGAGTCCCCGTGCCCTGCAGGAAGGGCTGCAGCAGCCCCAGCCGCTGCAGCAGGAGTGGGCACTGGGCAGAGGAGCGGAGAAGGGCCGTGGTGTCCACTGCCCCCTTCTCACTCACCAGCCGAGGGGCTGAGTCCGCCTTCGCTGCCGGAGGCGATGGGCGGTGGGCGCTGCTCTGGGCCAGCCTGCAAGAAAGGCGCTGTGCTCAGCCAGCAGCCCCGCAGCAGCAAGGGCGCCCGGCGAGCTGCCTCGGCCCCTGGCCCTGCGGGACAGGTGGGCAAGGCTGAGACAGCAGCTCGAGCGCTGCGGGGCCAGCCGACACGCACCTCTGCCTGGCGTTCAAGCAGCTTCTCCAGGCTGCTGGTGTCCAGCGGCGTGGCCTGCACAACGGGAAGAGAGCGGCTGGTGAGAAGCCATGGCCCTGATGCTGGGCTGGAGCAGGCTCTGGGGGCAGGGCGGGGGCAGGAGGGTCACTCACGGCTCTGCGGCGCCTCAGCTCCTCCAGCAGGAGCTTGATGGAGGGCAGCTGGGTCACCCGGGCTCCCTGCACTCCTTGCGGTGGCCTGTGGTGCCAGGGGAAGGGGCGGAAAAAGAGCCAGGTGAGGCACAAGCCGCCTTTGCCCTCTCTTAGCTGCCTCGAGGCGGCCAGGGGCACCTCTCCCCAGCTCGGGAGCAGTGTTTCCAGAAGGGTGGGGCTACGCCTGGAGCATCCCCCCCAGGGCCGTGCTGGGAGCAGGAGCGGCCCAGGCTGCAGGGCCAGGGCAGGGCTTACCCAAGGAGCGCGCTGAGCCAGAGCTCCTTCAGTGCCAGGGAGCTGCAGGAAGAGAGGAGACCCAGCCTGAGTGCCCGCTGCGCCCCACCCAGCCGGAGCTGGGCAGTGCCGAGCATGGGGACAGCCCCAGAAGCAGGACAAAGGCCGGTGCGGCTGGACCGAGGTGCGTCCCAGCCCTGGCTGGGTGGGACGCGGCCGCCCCGACTCACCAGAATGTGACGATGAGGGAGCCGTCGGGCCAGACGAGGACCAGGGAGTTGGTGTCCTGGTCCTCCTGCTCCTCCTCATCGCTGGCCGCATCCCTGGCTGCCCGGTTGCTGCTGCTGAACACGTGCAGCTGGCCCAGGGGCAGGCAGATCTTTGGGCGTGGGGCCTGGCCATCTCTGCAGAGAGGAGCATCAGGGAATGGTTTGGTGGTGGTCCAGACCGGTGGCTTCCCTCCAGCGCCTGGCCATGGGTGCATCTGGCAGCAGGGCACCGGGGCCCTGGGGCTGCCGCTGGGGTGTCCCCGCCATGGGCCAGGGCCAGGGCTTGGCAGGAAAGAGAGCTGCGCTCTGGGAGTCTTACTTGGACTTGGCGATGACCAAGCTCTCCAAGAAGAGGAGGAGGTCCCTCTTCTTGGTCACGCGCCCCTGGGTCACCTGCACAGCCTGGCGCAGCAGCGGCTCGGGGGATGGCCGGGTGGGCTGGCACTGCTGCGGGGGCTCAGGGTTGTCCCTGCAGAGGCGACGGTGTGAGGTGTGATAAAGGCAGCTGCTGCGGGGCTCAGCCATGACAGCGTGTCCCGGAGCTGTGGGGGGAGCCTACCTGGCGCTGTGGCAGCAGTTCAGCTGGCCCATCCTGAAATCTCTCCTAGACACGTGGTCTGAGGTGTGTTTGTAGGGCTCTGGAACGAGCAGAGTCATCCAGAGCAACGCTGATCCAGGTGCCGCGGTGCTGCTGGGCCAGAGCTCCAGTCAGCACTGGCCGCTCTGTGTACAGGCCCAGCTGACACACTGAGGCCGTTGCCGGGCCAGCGCTTGGTAACAAACAGCTTCTTGGGACCTAGAACTCGGGCCGGGGGGGGGGAGTGGGGGGGGAGATGGGGGTCGTGTCACTGGTGGGGCATGGCTCAGGGGTATCTCCCCCCCATAGAATCATGGAACAGCCCGAGTTCCAAGGGACCCGTAAGGATCATGCAGTCTGACTCCTGGCTCCACACAGGGACAGCCAAGTCAGAGCATGGGGCTGAGGGCATCGTCCAGACACTTCTTGACCTCAGGCAAGCTGGGTGCTCTGACTACTTCCCTTCTACTGACCATCTCCTCAGTGAAGAACCTCTTGTCTCAGCTTCATACCGTTCCCTCGGGTTCTATTGCTGGCAGCCAAAGAGAGGACGTTGGTGCCTGCCCCTTTGCTCCCCCTTTTTACGAAGCCGTAGACTATGCTGAGGTCTCTCCTTGTAAGACTTGCCCTCCAGAGCCTTCACCATCCTCATTGCCTTCCTCTGGACACTCTCCAATCGTTTCGTGTCCCTTTTCTACTGTGGTGTGCCCAAAACTGTACACAGGACTCAAGGTGTGGCCACATGAGAAGGAACTTCTTTACTGTGAGGGTGGCAGAGCACTGGCACAAGCTGCCCAGAGAGGTTGTGGAGTCTCCTTCTCTGGAGAGACTCAAACCCCACCCAGACGCTGCCCTGTGCAACCTGCTCTGGCAGGGGCGTTGAACTAGATGATCTCCAGAGGTCCCTCCCAGAGACCCTGTGGCTCTGTCATTCTGCGAAATCAGAGGGACATCATGGAAACTCAGCTGTGGTGAAGGCACGTGGCCAATGTTAGAGTGCCATCAGTGATGACAGCTCGGCTTGTAGGAGCGGCACGCTTTGCCTACCTGGCCCACAAGCTCATGCTGTGTGGAGGCTGATACTGTCTGCTTAAATGAGAAACGCTTCAAATGACACATAATAGGCTGTAGCAGCTTTTCCCCTACTTTGTGTTCTTCAGGTTACTCCTCAAGAGAAGGCCTTATTCTAGCTGTAAACACAATCTGGGCTGGGCTAACATTTTAGCTCTTACCTTCACCTCTTTTTTTTCTTTTTATGAAAAGGCTTTTGGCTGAGACACAGCTCTGTCTCTGCACAGGCACGGTGTATCTGAACCTGGGGCAGAGTTCTGGGAACACAGGAATTGCCAAACCATCTCAGCCTTGCCCACTCCTTTCTCCTCTCTCTGATCATGACTGACAGCGGTTATGGGTTAGGATTTCATGGCAAGGTTTTGGTAGTGGGGGGGAGGGGGCTGCAGGGGTGGCTTCTGCAAGAAGCTGCTAGAAGCTTCCCCTAGGTCCGACAGAGAAAATACCAGCTGGCTCAAAGATGGATCCCATGCTGATCAAGGCCAAGCCCATCAGCAGGGTTGGTAGGGCCTCTACGGCAACAGTTAGGAAGGACAAAACCCAAAAGACAAGCAGCCGTTCTTTGCCACCAGAGAAGGGAGTGGGAAGGTGTAAGAAACGGAGCAGGCACCAAGACCAGTGAGGAAGGGGGGTGAAGAAGCACTCCAGGTGCCGGAGGAGAGATTGTGGAGAAGCCCATGGTGAAGCAGGTTGTCCCGCTGCAGCCCGTGGATGAAGGTGAGGGTCTAGGTTCCAGCTGCAGACCATGCAGGAGCCCACAGAGGAGCAGGTGGAGACACCCAAAGGAGGCTCTGACCATGTGGCTAGTGGGTGCTGGAGCAAGCTCCTGGCAAGACCCGTGTCCCCATCAAGAGAGGAGTCCACACTGAAGCGGGGTTTCTGGGGGAATTGTGTCCCTGTGGGGGACTGTGCTGGAGTAGCCTGTTCCTGAGGGTCTGTGCCCCATGGAAGAGATCCACACTGGGGCAGCTGGTGAAGACCTGAAGCCCCCATGAGAAGGGCTCACACTGGAGAAGCTGACGGAGCACTGTCTCTTGTGAGATGGACCCCACACTGGAGTCCTCCCCTTGAGAAGGAAGGAGCAGCAGAGACAGCCTGTGATGAACTGATACCAACCCCCATTCCCCATCCATCCCCCTGTGCTGCTTGGGGGAGAAGAAGTGAGAGAAATCGGAGGGAAGTTGAGCCCCAGAAGAAGGGAGGAGTGGGAGGAGGTTTTATTTCTCATTATCCTACTCTGGTTTGATCGGGCAATAAATGAGGTGCCATTTATTCCGTGGTGAGTCTGGTTTGCCCATGACCTTCATTGCTGACTGATCTCTCCCCGACCTTCCTGCCACCCGTGAGCCGCTCCATAGATTTTCTCTCCTGTTCAGATGAGGGGAGTGATAGAGCGGCTTTGGTGGGCATCTGGCTGTGACTGGTCTGTGTGGGGTTTGGGTTTGGGTTTGGTTTTTTGGTGTTTGAGAAGGTTTTTTATGAGAAAATGTTCTTTTCCGAAGCTGTTCTGTAGATTGGTTTAGAAAAAGATTTTTTGGTTGCTCTTCTGTAAAAGCCTTCCTCCTTTCCTCAGAACATCACCCCTTTGGTGTTACTTGATGCATGTGATGGTTTCGATTGTTGCGTTTTTGAAGAAGCTTTTCAGGAAGACACAGAAATCTGCTCTCAATCCAACGTCACAGAATCGCAAGGTTGGAAAAGAGCTTTAAGATCACCAAGTCCAACCCTTCCCGTCCTATGCTAAACCATATCCCCAAGCACCTGATCGACCCGTCTTTTCAACACACCCAGGGATGGTGACTCAACCCCCTCCCTGGGCAGCCTGTCCCAGGCCCTGACAACTCATTCAGTGAAAGACTTTTTCCTGACATCTCACCTGAGCCTGCCCTGGCGCAGCTTTGTGCCATTTCCCCTTGTCCTGTCTCCTGTCACCTGGCTGAAGAGACCATCGCCCACCTCTCTACAACCTCCCTCCAGGTAGTTGCAGGTGGTGGTAAGGGCTCCCCTCAGACTCCTCTTCTCCAGGCTAAACATCCCCAGCTCCCTCAGCCGCTCCTCATAGGATTTGCCCTTCACCAGCCCCTTCACCAGCCTGGTTGCCCTGCTCTGCACTTGCTCAAGGACTTGCTCGACGTCCTTATGCTGAGGAGCCCAGAACTGGACACAGCAGTCGAGGTGATGCCTCACCAGTGCCAAGTACAGGCCTTCATTTCATGAATGTCATAGACCAGTCTTGAGGATTTTGCTGGCCCAGCTAAAACCTGCAGCCTCCACTGGCTTTATGGGACCCGGCAAATGCAGTTGCGTACGCAGGGAAATCTTCTTCCTTCCTCCTCTCCTCCATTCTCTTTATCACTTCTTTTTTAAAGGTTTTTCTTCTGAAATTCTTTCCTGCTGTCAGAGGGTTGGTAGTTGCCCCAGGGGTTATCTCTGGCTGGGGGTGGGCAAATTTGGGTGAATTGTGCTGCTGAAAACTGCATTTCCCAGCAAGTTTTAGGCACATAAATCCGAGAGAGAAGTCACAGAATCACAGAATCACAGAATCTTAGGGGTTGGAAGGGACCTCGAGAGATCATCGGGTCCAACCCCCAAACTGGAAGTGCCAGCAGTTGGTTTAGGTTAAAGCAGAGGCCCTAGGGATGTCAAATGCAAACCTGAGGTTCTCTGAGCTGCCTGTGTGGAGTGGGACAGAAACCTTGTCGCAGAGAGCACAGCCTCTCTTTGATCAGGGCAGAAATTGGTATGAGACCTTGGAGGGGAGTGCCCAGCCCCAGCATGCGTACGGACCCTCTTCAAAGGATTGGAAGGAGACGTTCAGGTGCTTTTTTTTGTTTTTTGGTGTTAGGACTGCCAGGCTGAAGGGCTGGAACACATCACCCCCAGCAGAGTGTAGCACTGGAACCTGTCCTGTCTCACAGGGAAGAGAACCAGCAAGGAGCCACTGCAATGAATGGGCAGGGTTAAGAAGGCTGAATGGTCTTGCCTAAGTGGCAGGAAGCATCTCTGTCAGTGTTGGCTTTGAGAATGTGAGCGCCCATGTCCCAGATACCCCTCCTCTCTCAGCACAGGGGGAGCAAATACAGACTTCAAGCCAGAAGAAGGAGCAGTGAGTCATGGTTACTAACTATGGGCTTATTTTCAGAAATCAAATCAGAATTGCACGTTTCATGAGCACACACACAGGCATGGAGATCTTAGCATTGGTCAGGCATCTCAGCACCCTGGAACTGAGCATGACCACCGAGAGGGCATCGTGGTCATCATTGGTGGTCCAGCTAATGCATTTCTGTTTGGTCCAATAGGTAGAAAAGATCCACAGGGATGAGGGAACCTGTTTCAACTCCCTTGCTACCCTTCTTGTGCGATCCCTTGCTGGAGTAAGGGCGTGGGAACATTAGTTTTCATACTACCATTTGTTCGTGGCATCCCTTGGGGTTTTTTTTTCTTTTTCCTGAGTAAAAGGAGGAGCCTTCCCCATCGCTGCCAAGTGTTAGAGAATATTTTTCATTAACATCTCCCCTACGAGGACAGGCTGAAAGAAGTGGGGCTGTTCAGCCTTGAGAAAAGAAGACTAAGAGGGGATCTGATGAATGCTTAGAAATATCTCAAGTGTGGGAAACAGGGGGGAATAGGCAGCCCCTTTTCAGGGGTCTGTGGGGACTGGACAAGGAGCAACGGCTTCAAGTTGGAGCACAGGACGTTCCGCACCAATATGGGGAAGAACTTTTTCACCGTGAGGGTGCCAGAGCCCTGCAACAGGCTGCCCGGGGGGGGTGTTGTGGAGTCTCCTTCTCTGGAGATATCCAAGACCTGTCTGGACGCCGACCTGTGCCACCTGTCCTAGGGAGCCTGCTTTGGCAGGGGGGTTGGACCCGATGATCTCCGGAGGTCCCTTCCAACGCCTAGAGTTCTGTGACTCTGTGAAGTAATATACTCGGTTCTTTCCTTGTCAAGAGCTTTTCTGGGATGCGGGTGTCTCCTCAAGTTTCCTAAGAGAACAGAGCTCCTGGGAGAAAGAAAAGGCTCACACAAGTGCAGCCCTTGCATGGCATTTGTGTCTTCTTAGAAAGGTAAATCTTAACAAAAGAAGTCAAGTACAGAGGAGAAGACACAAAAGGGGAAGGGAAGGAAAAGGAAGGGAAGGGGAAGGAGGGAGCGAGGGAGGGAGGGAAGGAGGGAGGGAGGGAGGGAGGGAGGGAGGGAGGGAGGGAGGGAGGGAGGGAGGGAGGGAGGGAGGGAGAGAGGGAGTGTGAGTGGGAAAGTGAGAAGGAGGGAAGGGATGGCAGAGGGAGGGAGAAGACTGGCCACGTGCACTTTTGGTGCTTTATTTCTGTAAAGAAGTAACAGCCATTTCAGAGGGGACGTAGGAAGAGGCTCTGAGAACTGCAGACAGCCCAGTGTCTTCCAGCAATGTCAAGGGGAACTAGTCCAGATCGGTCACTCCCTGCCCAGCTTTGGGACAGTGCTGTTTGCAGACGGCCGGCATGCCCGCTCTCACCTCCCACTAACACTGCCATACCTGTTTATCACACCTCCCAGTATTCCCTGGGACGCCCGTGCTACAAAAAGAGCACGGGAGACAAGTTTGCATTCCCCTTTATCTGCAGCCTCTGGAAGAGTCTGTAGCAAGAGCTCACAGGCAGCTGCCCCTGCAATAGCACCATCGCCTCCCGCGTCCAGAGGTGCCAGCCGGAGGGCATTTGCTGACAGAGACAAGGAGCGAGCCAGAAAGGCCTCCTACGAGGGCTGGGGTGGCTCTGAGGGTGCTGGGGGGCCGCTCCGGCCCAGTGGGGCACAAGGGAAATCTGCTGGCCAGCGCAGAAGTCTTAGCAGTCCCAATCACAAAGAGCTTATCTACAGGAAGCAGAGAAGCAGGCACTTCTTTCACTGCAGCGCTGGGAACGCGGGGGATAGCTCCACCACGGACCTGTTCACCCACAGCTACAAAGCACAGCACATCTAGACAGTTCTTTAGCTAAAGTCATCGTTCAAAATTGCATAGGATGCTGGCTGCTTCATTTGGCCTTTGCAAGGACTGGCTTTCAGGCACTTCACCTTATCGGTACTCTTATTCTACAAAAACCATTGGTTAACTTCACGAGTGCTTTGACTACAAAGAGGGGAGGGCAGTGATTAAAGTATTTGTGTTTCTTCCTGGAAGCCATTATGAAATGCAAATGTCCCCAAGGCACGCAGGGTTATGTTGAGCGGGGGTCCTATGGCTGTCCTCCAGAATCTTCCTCACGGTGGGCACTGGCTGAACCTCATCCTTGCACCTGCTCATGTCATCGTTGGCTGATCTCCCCAGCCACAGCCAGGTTCTTCTGGTCCCCGGTGTTTTAACTCAAGACCATCACCAGTACCCAGGGTTTGAATTCAGAGCACGTAACCATTTCCATAGTGAGCAAGGCACACACACTTCTAGTTAGCCACTCCGAAGGCCCACAACAGGCATTTTATTCTCCTAATGCTTACAAGTTCTCTAAAATCCAAACCCAATTCCAAACGAAAATGAAGAGAAACTGGTATTTAGTAAAGAAACTGTTGCAGGTTTGCGTGGTTGGGTGCTGGGAAAGAACGGGGCTGCAGAAAATGGCTTGTAAACAGTGAATTGTAAACAATGCAAGGCCAGAGTCAAGGTTGGCCAGGGCCAAGCCAATGAGAGATAGTCGTAGCGCCTCCGAGCATCACATCTAGGAGAAAACAACCCGGAAGCAGCTGCATTTTGCCACCGGAGAAGGGAGAGAGAAGATGCAACGAGCTGTGCTGACACCAAGGCCGGGGAGGGCGGGGGAGGAGAGGCCCCAGGTGCCGGAGAGAAAGATGCCTCTGCAGCCCGTGGGAGAAACCCCATGGAAGGGGCCGAGAGCCCGACCTGCAGCCCGTGGAGGGGCTCCACGCTGGATGGAGCAGGTGGAGACACAGAGAAGACACTGCTTGCCTACGTTGGGATAAGCCCCTGCCAGCACTTGCAGCCGTGAAGAGAATCAGAGACACAAGGATGGACAGGTTCGCTGTGGGGGGCTGGTGATCCCGGGGAGGGCTGGGACTGAGAGACATCGTGATTTCCTACTGCCTGCCCTAGCAGTGACCCACGGCGGAGAAGCTGATGAAGAGGGCTACTGAGAACCCCATTTTCCCTAGTCCCTGCCCCCCCCGCACGGCGAACGGGAGGGAAGAAGGGAGCAAAATTCTGACTAAAGTCTGCTAAGAAGGGAGTGGTGGGGGGAACGTGTTTTAAGATCTGGTTGCATTTGTTTTAAGATTTGGTCGCGCTTGCTTTGGGCTTTATCTCTTCATCAGCTGCACCGCAGTGGGTCACTGCTAGGGCGGGCAGTAGGAAATCACACTGTCTCTCAGTCCCAGCCCTCCCTGGGATCACCAGCCCCGCCCCCGCCCCAGCAAACCTGTTGCGACGCAAAACTCTCTCTCACTCATCTCTGTGTCTCTGATTCATGGCTGCAAGTGCTGGCAGGGGCTTATCCCAATGTAGGGTCACAGCATCTTCTCTGTGTCTCCACCTGCTCCATCCAGCGTGAAGCCCCTCCACGGGCTGCAGGTGGGGTGTCGGCCTTTTCCATGGGGTTTCCAACGCCCAACCACACAAAACTGCCATGGTACCAATAAAAGAAGGGCATGGCTGCCTCCTCGTCCCCTCTGTCAAGGTGGTGCTGCAGCTACGTTGTGACGCTCAAGGGCCGGTCCTTGGAGCTCATCCGGGCAACGCAAGCAGCAGAAACGCACCGGCACCTACAAGGACAGAGTTGGAAAGCGCTGACGGAACCGGGAAGGCAGGAGCAGGCAGGACTTGCTCCCCCCTTCTTTGGGATGTCCTCTGGCATGGCAAGAGAGGACAAAACATGGTTCTTTTGCTGGGTTTTGTCTTCCCTCAAGTCTCTCAGGAGAAGCGTCAGTTTTTGGAGGAGTGACGATACCTCCCTAGCTACAGCTCTGCGGAGCAGCTCCTTGCTGTGTCTCTGGGATTCAGACAACAGCCTCAGGGGGATTCCCTCGAGTCACAACATTGCAAAGATGGATGGCAGAGTCTGCTACACACCTGGGCTCCTGGTGCTTCTTGGCCTGCTTGGACTTCCTCCTCCTCCCACAGAGCTGTTTCTCCACCTTCCTCCTCTTCCTGTCTGCTTGTCCGTCGCTCCCCTCTTCGCAGGTGGGTTTTCTCTTTTGGTACCCTTGTGAAGAGCCTGGCAGCCTGTCCATTCAGGAGGATCATTAGACAGGGGAAGCCATGATCAACGCAAACCAGTTCTGCTCTTCATCAGAGCTAGCTCATCTTACCTTCTGTCCTTGCAGGAGCTCTCTTGCTGCTTGCTGTCCGCAGCGACAGGAGGCACCTGCAGTGGAAATGAGCAAGTTAGCAGGTGGTGAGGACCCGCCTGCCCAGCTGGCACCTCAGCTCTGACAGGCAGATCCATCCCTTGGGTGGGTTTGCTCAGCTCAGCTGAGCCGGCACTGGTGGGTGAAACCCAGCACCAAGTGCGATGGCCGACGTGAATCAGCCTGACCCTCTGCTGTGGCAGGCCTGCAGGCTGGCAGTGACCTGGCTTGTCCCTGCAGCAGCGCTGCCACCCACCTTCTGAGGGGGGAAGACTCTTCTCTCCCATTTTCTGTGGCCCTGACGTACCTCTGCTGCTCCTGCATCAGGCCCCCGTGCTGGCAAGCAGGCCACCTCCTCCCGAAGGAGTTCCTCATGATGGTCAATGAGGAACTCCAGCAGCTGCGTCACCTGCACAGAGCAAAGCAGTGGTTTGCAGCTGGGGGGCTGAAAGGGGCTCACCCAGGACAGCAGTGCTGGGCTGGGCCCGGAAGGCTGCAGCCAGCTGGGAAATACAGCGTACCTGCCCTGTGACGCGCACCAGAACGTCCAGGGGCAGCGTGTCCTCCTCGGGTGGGCTGAGGAGGTTGGGCCCCACGCAGATGGCCAGGTTGCCAGCGCTCATCCTGCTGCTGTCCACGTTTCTGCTGATGTTGTGCAGCAGGGACAGCAGGCTCTTGAGGAGCAGGAGGTTGGCCTCAGGCAACTTGCCGGCCACCCTGGCAGGACACAAAGGCACAGTCAGTAAAGCTGACCTTGTTGACACCGCTCCCCCAGGCCGATCTCAGCCAAGCCCAGCCCAGGGAAGGCTCCCTGGCCACGCCGACACGACAAAGCTTACTCCCTCAGTGCCGCCAGCTGCTCCTGCCTGCTGGTGTTCTGCAGGGCGCTCATCCACTCCTCGTAGAGCTCGGCCACCAGGAGTTTGGAGGGGATACGCCGGAGGAAGTCCTGCAATGCCCAGGGCTGCGGGTGAGGCTTGGAGCACTGCCGCCAGCAGCACAGGCCACATCCTTGGCAGGCTGGCTCATGAGCAGGCGGCTGGCTTTCAGCTCCTGCTCTCACAGGTGCCCATCAGCTCGCACAGAGCCCGGAGCTGCCGGGGGACAGGTCAGCGGGCTTTACCTTCAGGATGCTGGCCAGCAGATACACGGGCTGGCTTTCCAGGTCGACCTGCAGCCCGGCGTCGAGGGCCTCCCTCAGCTCCTGGGAGGCACGCTTGCTGGCCTCCACCCGGAAGATCCCCTCCGTAGATGGCCCCTGCTCCTCCAGGACAGATAGCAGGTCCTACAGGGACAGAAGAGGACAGTGGCCGGGCTGGAGACAGGTCCTGGGCCAGGCCAAGCTTGCGCAGGGGCAGGAGCCGGGGGGCCAGCTCTGCTTTGGCCAAAGGTGGGTGCAGTGGGGAGCAGCCGGCTTTGTCCCCGAGCCCCAGCCGGGCTTCCTCTGCTGGTGACAGCGCCTGTGCGCAGCAGTCACCGGGGCGGGCAGCCCCTGGCCAGGCTCGCTTACCTGGATGGGCTGGGGCAGCGTGCCGTCCTGGCTGCAGAGAGTGGACAGGGGCCGGCCGAAGAGAGCCCCCCTGCTCTCTTCGGCGGCCGGCTGCTCCGCTGCCTCTGCAGCGGCCGAGCTCCCTCGCCGCCTTCCAAAGGGCCAGGGCAGCTGCCACCTCCTCCGGCGGGTCCCACCTGCTGCCAAGGGCAAGAGAGCAAAGAGCCGTGGAGGGAGGAGAAGCGCCAGGCGAGCGCTCCGGGAGCCTCTCGACGCTAAAAGCAACTCAGAGGCAGCCCCGGAGGCTCGGACAGAGTAGCAGAGGGACGGACAGAAGGAGGGAGGGAGGCAGGGAGGGAGGTGTGGTTTGGGAAGGAGGGCCCGCAGAGCCCTGGAGTCCCCGTGCCCTGCAGGAAGGGCTGCAGCAGCCCCAGCCGCTGCAGCAGGAGTGGGCACTGGGCAGAGGAGCGGAGAAGGGCCGTGGTGTCCACTGCCCCCTTCTCACTCACCAGCCGAGGGGCTGAGTCCGCCTTCGCTGCCGGAGGCGATGGGCGGTGGGCGCTGCTCTGGGCCAGCCTGCAAGAAAGGCGCTGTGCTCAGCCAGCAGCCCCGCAGCAGCAAGGGCGCCCGGCGAGCTGCCTCGGCCCCTGGCCCTGCGGGACAGGTGGGCAAGGCTGAGACAGCAGCTCGAGCGCTGCGGGGCCAGCCGACACGCACCTCTGCCTGGCGTTCAAGCAGCTTCTCCAGGCTGCTGGTGTCCAGCGGCGTGGCCTGCACAACGGGAAGAGAGCGGCTGGTGAGAAGCCATGGCCCTGATGCTGGGCTGGAGCAGGCTCTGGGGGCAGGGCGGGGGCAGGAGGGTCACTCACGGCTCTGCGGCGCCTCAGCTCCTCCAGCAGGAGCTTGATGGAGGGCAGCTGGGTCACCCGGGCTCCCTGCACTCCTTGCGGTGGCCTGTGGTGCCAGGGGAAGGGGCGGAAAAAGAGCCAGGTGAGGCACAAGCCGCCTTTGCCCTCTCTTAGCTGCCTCGAGGCGGCCAGGGGCACCTCTCCCCAGCTCGGGAGCAGTGTTTCCAGAAGGGTGGGGCTACGCCTGGAGCATCCCCCCCAGGGCCGTGCTGGGAGCAGGAGCGGCCCAGGCTGCAGGGCCAGGGCAGGGCTTACCCAAGGAGCGCGCTGAGCCAGAGCTCCTTCAGTGCCAGGGAGCTGCAGGAAGAGAGGAGACCCAGCCTGAGTGCCCGCTGCGCCCCACCCAGCCGGAGCTGGGCAGTGCCGAGCATGGGGACAGCCCCAGAAGCAGGACAAAGGCCGGTGCGGCTGGACCGAGGTGCGTCCCAGCCCTGGCTGGGTGGGACGCGGCCGCCCCGACTCACCAGAATGTGACGATGAGGGAGCCGTCGGGCCAGACGAGGACCAGGGAGTTGGTGTCCTGGTCCTCCTGCTCCTCCTCATCGCTGGCCGCATCCCTGGCTGCCCGGTTGCTGCTGCTGAACACGTGCAGCTGGCCCAGGGGCAGGCAGATCTTTGGGCGTGGGGCCTGGCCATCTCTGCAGAGAGGAGCATCAGGGAATGGTTTGGTGGTGGTCCAGACCGGTGGCTTCCCTCCAGCGCCTGGCCATGGGTGCATCTGGCAGCAGGGCACCGGGGCCCTGGGGCTGCCGCTGGGGTGTCCCCGCCATGGGCCAGGGCCAGGGCTTGGCAGGAAAGAGAGCTGCGCTCTGGGAGTCTTACTTGGACTTGGCGATGACCAAGCTCTCCAAGAAGAGGAGGAGGTCCCTCTTCTTGGTCACGCGCCCCTGGGTCACCTGCACAGCCTGGCGCAGCAGCGGCTCGGGGGATGGCCGGGTGGGCTGGCACTGCTGCGGGGGCTCAGGGTTGTCCCTGCAGAGGCGACGGTGTGAGGTGTGATAAAGGCAGCTGCTGCGGGGCTCAGCCATGACAGCGTGTCCCGGAGCTGTGGGGGGAGCCTACCTGGCGCTGTGGCAGCAGTTCAGCTGGCCCATCCTGAAATCTCTCCTAGACACGTGGTCTGAGGTGTGTTTGTAGGGCTCTGGAACGAGCAGAGTCGTCCAGAGCAACGCTGATCCAGGTGCCGCGGTGCTGCTGGGCCAGAGCTCCAGTCAGCACTGGCCGCTCTGTGTACAGGCCCAGCTGACACACTGAGGCCGTTGCCGGGCCAGCGCTTGGTAACAAACAGCTTCTTGGGACCTAGAACTCGGGCCGGGGGGGGGGAGTGGGGGGGGAGATGGGGGTCGTGTCACTGGTGGGGCATGGCTCAGGGGTATCTCCCCCCCATAGAATCATGGAACAGCCCGAGTTCCAAGGGACCCGTAAGGATCATGCAGTCTGACTCCTGGCTCCACACAGGGACAGCCAAGTCAGAGCATGGGGCTGAGGGCATCGTCCAGACACTTCTTGACCTCAGGCAAGCTGGGTGCTCTGACTACTTCCCTTCTACTGACCATCTCCTCAGTGAAGAACCTCTTGTCTCAGCTTCATACCGTTCCCTCGGGTTCTATTGCTGGCAGCCAAAGAGAGGACGTTGGTGCCTGCCCCTTTGCTCCCCCTTTTTACGAAGCCGTAGACTATGCTGAGGTCTCTCCTTGTAAGACTTGCCCTCCAGAGCCTTCACCATCCTCATTGCCTTCCTCTGGACACTCTCCAATCGTTTCGTGTCCCTTTTCTACTGTGGTGTGCCCAAAACTGTACACAGGACTCAAGGTGTGGCCACATGAGAAGGAACTTCTTTACTGTGAGGGTGGCAGAGCACTGGCACAAGCTGCCCAGAGAGGTTGTGGAGTCTCCTTCTCTGGAGAGACTCAAACCCCACCCAGACGCTGCCCTGTGCAACCTGCTCTGGCAGGGGCGTTGAACTAGATGATCTCCAGAGGTCCCTCCCAGAGACCCTGTGGCTCTGTCATTCTGCGAAATCAGAGGGACATCATGGAAACTCAGCTGTGGTGAAGGCACGTGGCCAATGTTAGAGTGCCATCAGTGATGACAGCTCGGCTTGTAGGAGCGGCACGCTTTGCCTACCTGGCCCACAAGCTCATGCTGTGTGGAGGCTGATACTGTCTGCTTAAATGAGAAACGCTTCAAATGACACATAATAGGCTGTAGCAGCTTTTCCCCTACTTTGTGTTCTTCAGGTTACTCCTCAAGAGAAGGCCTTATTCTAGCTGTAAACACAATCTGGGCTGGGCTAACATTTTAGCTCTTACCTTCACCTCTTTTTTTTCTTTTTATGAAAAGGCTTTTGGCTGAGACACAGCTCTGTCTCTGCACAGGCACGGTGTATCTGAACCTGGGGCAGAGTTCTGGGAACACAGGAATTGCCAAACCATCTCAGCCTTGCCCACTCCTTTCTCCTCTCTCTGATCATGACTGACAGCGGTTATGGGTTAGGATTTCATGGCAAGGTTTTGGTAGTGGGGGGGAGGGGGCTGCAGGGGTGGCTTCTGCAAGAAGCTGCTAGAAGCTTCCCCTAGGTCCGACAGAGAAAATACCAGCTGGCTCAAAGATGGATCCCATGCTGATCAAGGCCAAGCCCATCAGCAGGGTTGGTAGGGCCTCTACGGCAACAGAGTTAGGAAGGACAAAACCCAAAAGACAAGCAGCCGCTCTTTGCCACCAGAGAAGGGAGTGGGAAGGTGTAAGAAACGGAGCAGGCACCAAGACCAGTGAGGAAGGGGGGTGAAGAAGCACTCCAGGTGCCGGAGGAGAGATTGTGGAGAAGCCCATGGTGAAGCAGGTTGTCCCGCTGCAGCCCGTGGATGAAGGTGAGGGTCTAGGTTCCAGCTGCAGACCATGCAGGAGCCCACAGAGGAGCAGGTGGAGACACCCAAAGGAGGCTCTGACCATGTGGCTAGTGGGTGCTGGAGCAAGCTCCTGGCAAGACCCGTGTCCCCATCAAGAGAGGAGTCCACACTGAAGCGGGGTTTCTGGGGGAATTGTGTCCCTGTGGGGGACTGTGCTGGAGTAGCCTGTTCCTGAGGGTCTGTGCCCCATGGAAGAGATCCACACTGGGGCAGCTGGTGAAGACCTGAAGCCCCCATGAGAAGGGCTCACACTGGAGAAGCTGACGGAGCACTGTCTCTTGTGAGATGGACCCCACACTGGAGTCCTCCCCTTGAGAAGGAAGGAGCAGCAGAGACAGCCTGTGATGAACTGATACCAACCCCCATTCCCCATCCATCCCCCTGTGCTGCTTGGGGGAGAAGAAGTGAGAGAAATCGGAGGGAAGTTGAGCCCCAGAAGAAGGGAGGAGTGGGAGGAGGTTTTATTTCTCATTATCCTACTCTGGTTTGATCGGGCAATAAATGAGGTGCCATTTATTCCGTGGTGAGTCTGGTTTGCCCATGACCTTCATTGCTGACTGATCTCTCCCCGACCTTCCTGCCACCCGTGAGCCGCTCCATAGATTTTCTCTCCTGTTCAGATGAGGGGAGTGATAGAGCGGCTTTGGTGGGCATCTGGCTGTGACTGGTCTGTGTGGGGTTTGGGTTTGGGTTTGGTTTTTTGGTGTTTGAGAAGGTTTTTTATGAGAAAATGTTCTTTTCCGAAGCTGTTCTGTAGATTGGTTTAGAAAAAGATTTTTTGGTTGCTCTTCTGTAAAAGCCTTCCTCCTTTCCTCAGAACATCACCCCTTTGGTGTTACTTGATGCATGTGATGGTTTCGATTGTTGCGTTTTTGAAGAAGCTTTTCAGGAAGACACAGAAATCTGCTCTCAATCCAACGTCACAGAATCGCAAGGTTGGAAAAGAGCTTTAAGATCACCAAGTCCAACCCTTCCCGTCCTATGCTAAACCATATCCCCAAGCACCTGATCGACCCGTCTTTTCAACACACCCAGGGATGGTGACTCAACCCCCTCCCTGGGCAGCCTGTCCCAGGCCCTGACAACTCTTTCAGTGAAAGACTTTTTCCTGACATCTCACCTGAGCCTGCCCTGGCGCAGCTTTGTGCCATTTCCCCTTGTCCTGTCTCCTGTCACCTGTCTGAAGAGACCATCACCCACCTCTCTACAACCTCCCTCCAGGTAGTTGCAGGTGGTGGTAAGGGCTCCCCTCAGACTCCTCTTCTCCAGGCTAAACATCCCCAGCTCCCTCAGCCGCTCCTCATAGGATTTGCCCTTCACCAGCCCCTTCACCAGCCTGGTTGCCCTGCTCTGCACTTGCTCAAGGACTTGCTCGACGTCCTTATGCTGAGGAGCCCAGAACTGGACATAGCAGTCGAGGTGATGCCTCACCAGTGCTAATTACAGGCCTTCATTTCATGAATGTCATAGACCAGTCTTGAGGATTTTGCTGGCCCAGCTAAAACCTGCAGCCTCCACTGGCTTTATGGGACCCGGCAAATGCAGTTGCGTACGCAGGGAAATCTTCTTCCTTCCTCCTCTCCTCCATTCTCTTTATCACTTCTTTTTTAAAGGTTTTTCTTCTGAAATTCTTTCCTGCTGTCAGAGGGTTGGTAGTTGCCCCAGGGGTTATCTCTGGCTGGGGGTGGGCAAATTTGGATGAATTGTGCTGCTGAAAACTGCATTTCCCAGCAAGTTTTAGGCACATAAATCCGAGAGAGAAGTCACAGAATCACAGAATCACAGAATCTTAGGGGTTGGAAGGGACCTCGAGAGATCATCGGGTCCAACCCCCAAACTGGAAGTGCCAGCAGTTGGTTTAGGTTAAAGCAGAGGCCCTAGGGGTGTCAAATGCAAACCTGAGGTTCTCTGAGCTGCCTGTGTGGAGTGGGACAGAAACCTTGTCGCAGAGGCGGGAGCTGAGAGCACAGCCTCTCTTTGATCAGGGCAGAAATTGGTATGAGACCTTGGAGGTGAGTGCCCAGCCCCAGCGAGCGTACGGACCCTCTTCAAAGGATTGGAAGGAGACGTTCAGGTGCTTTTTTATGTTTTTTGGTGTTAGGACTGCCAGGCTGAAGGGCTGGAACACATCACCCCCAGCAGAGTGTAGCACTGGAACCTGTCCTGTCTCACAGGGAAGAGAACCAGCAAGGAGCCACTGCAATGAATGGGCAGGGTTAAGAAGGCTGAATGGTCTTGCCTAAGTGGCAGGAAGCATCTCTGTCAGTGTTGGCTTTGAGAATGTAAGCGCCCATGTCCCAGATACCCCTCCTCTCTCAGCACAGGGAGAGCAAATACGTTCTTCAAGCCAGAAGAAGGAGCAGTGAGTCATGGTTACTAGCTATGGGCTTATTTTCAGAAATCAAATCAGAATTGCACGTTTCATGAGCACACACATGGGCATGGAGATCTTAGCATTGGTCAGGCATCCCAGCACCCTGGAACTGAGCATGACCACCGAGAGGGCTTCGTGGTCATCTTTGGTGGTCCAGCTAATGCATTTCTGTTTGGTCCAATAGGTAGAAAAGATCCACAGGGATGAGGGAACCTGTTTCAACTCCCTTGCTACCCTTCTTGTGCGATCCCTTGCTGGAGTAAGGGCGTGGGAACATTAGTTTTCATACTACCATTTGTTCATGGCATCCCTTGGGGTTTTTTTTCTTTTTCCTGAGTAAAAGGAGGAGCCTTCCCCATCGCTGCCAAGTGTTAGAGAATATTTTTCATTAACATCTCCCCTATGAGGACAGGCTGAAAGAAGTGGGGCTGTTCAGCCTTGAGAAAAGAAGACTAAGAGGGGATCTGATGAATGCTTAGAAATATCTCAAGTGTGGGAAACAGGGGGGAATAGGCAGCCCCTTTTCAGGGGTCTGTGGGGACTGGACAAGGAGCAACGGCTTCAAGTTGGAGCACAGGACGTTCCGCACCAATATGGGGAAGAACTTTTTCACCGTGAGGGTGCCAGAGCCCTGCAACAGGCTGCCCGGGGGCGGTGTTGTGGAGTCTCCTTCTCTGGAGATATCCAAGACCTGTCTGGACGCCGACCTGTGCCACCTGTCCTAGGGAGCCTGCTTTGGCAGGGGGGTTGGACCCGATGATCTCCGGAGGTCCCTTCCAACGCCTAGAGATCGGTGACTCTGTGAAGTAACCTACTCGGTTCTTTCCTTGTCAAGAGCTTTTCTGGGATGCGGGTGTCTCCTCAAGTTTCCTAAGAGAACAGAGCTCCTGGGAGAAAGAAAAGGCTCACACAAGTGCAGCCCTTGCATGGCATTTGTGTCTTCTTAGAAAGGTAAATCTTAACAAAAGAAGTCAAGTACAGAGGAGAAGACACAAAAGGGGAAGGGAAGGAAAAGGAAGGGAAGGGGAAGGAGGGAGGGAGGGAGGGAGGGGGAGGGAGGGAGGGAGGGAGGGAGTGTGAGGGGGAAAGTGAGAAGGAGGGAAGGGATGGCAGAGGGAGGGAGAAGACTGGCCACGTGCACTTTTGGTGCTTTATTTCTGTAAAGAAGTAACAGCCATTTCAGAGGGGACGTAGGAAGAGGCTCTGAGAACTGCAGACAGCCCAGTGTCTTCCAGCAACGGCAAGGGGAACTAGTCCAGATCGGTCACTCCCTGCCCAGCTTTGGGACAGTGCTGTTTGCAGACGGCCAGCATGCCCGCTCTCACCTCCCACTAACACTGCCATACCGGTTTATCACACCTCCCAGTATTCCCTGGGATGCCCGTGCTACAAAAAGAGTACGGGAGACAAGTTTGCATTCCCCTTTATCTGCAGCCTCTGGAAGAGTCTGTAGCAAGAGCTCACAGGCAGCTGCCCCTGCAATAGCACCATCGCCTCCCGCGTCCAGAGGTGCCAGCCGGAGGGCATTTGCTGACAGAGACAAGGAGCGAGCCAGAAAGGCCTCCTACGAGGGCTGGGGTGGCTCTGAGGGTGCTGGGGGGCCGCTCCGGCCCAGTGGGGCACAGGGGAAATCTGCTGGCCAGCGCAGAAGTCTTAGCAGTCCCAATCACAAAGACCTTATCTACAGGAAGCAGAGAAGCAGGCACTTCTCTCACTGCAGCGCTGGGAACGCGGGGGATAGCTCCACCACGGACCTGTTCACCCACAGCTACAAAGCACAGCACATCTAGACAGTTCTTTAGCTAAAGTCATCGTTCAAAATTGCATAGGATGCTGGCTGCTTCATTTGGCCTTTGCAAGGACTGGCTTTCAGGCACTTCACCTTATCGGTACTCTTATTCTACAAAAACCATTGGTTAACTTCACGAGTGCTTTGACTACAAAGAGGGGAGGGCAGTGATTAAAATATTTGTGTTTCTTCCTGGAAGCCATTATGAAATGCAAATGTCCCCAAGGCACGCAGGGTTATGTTGAGCGGGGGTCCTATGGCTGTCCTCCAGAATCTTCCTCACGGTGGGCGCTGGTTGAACCCCATCCTTGCGCCTGCTCATGTCATCGTTGGCTGATCTCCCCAGCCACAGCCAGGTTCTTCTGGTCCCTGGTGTTTTAACTCAAGACCATCACCAGTACCCAGGGTTTGAATTCAGAGCACGTAACCATTTCCATAGTGAGCAAGGCACACACACTTCTAGTTAGCCACTCCGAAGGGCCATAACAGGCATTTTATTCTCCTAATGCTTACAAGTTCTCTAAAATCCAAACCCAATTCCAAACGAAAATGAAGAGAAACTGGTATTTAGTAAAGAAACTGTTGCAGGTTTGCGTGGTTGGGTGCTGGGAAAGAACGGGGCTGCAGAAAATGGCTTGTAAACAGTGAACTGTAAACAATGCAAGGCCAGAGTCAATGCTGGCCAGGGCCAAGCCAATGAGAGATAGTCGTAGCACCTCCGAGCATCACATCTAGGAGAAAACAACCCGGAAGCAGCTGCATTTTGCCACCGGAGAAGGGAGAGAGAAGATGCAACGAGCTGTGCAGGCACCAAGGCCGGGGAGGGCGGGGGAGGAGAGGCCCCAGGTGCCGGAGAGAAAGATGCCTCTGCAGCCCGTGGGAGAAACCCCATGGAAGGGGCCGAGAGCCCGACCTGCAGCCCGTGGAGGGGCTCCACGCTGGATGGAGCAGGTGGAGACACAGAGAAGACACTGCTTGCCTACGTTGGGATAAGCCCCTGCCAGCACTTGCAAGAGAATCAGAGACACAAGGATGGACAGGTTCGCTGTGGGGGGCTGGTGATCCCGGGGAGGGCTGGGACTGAGAGACATCGTGATTTCCTACTGCCTGCCCTAGCAGTGACCCACGGCAGAGAAGCTGATGAAGAGGGCTACTGAGAACCCCATTTTCCCTAGTCCCTGCCCCCCCCGCACGGCGAACGGGAGGGAAGAAGGGAGCAAAATTCTGACTAAAGTCTGCTAAGAAGGGAGTGGTGGGGGGAACGTGTTTTAAGATCTGGTTGCATTTGTTTTAAGATTTGGTCGCGCTTGCTTTGGGCTTTATCTCTTCATCAGCTGCACCGCAGTGGGTCACTGCTAGGGTGGGCAGTAGGAAATCACACTGTCTCTCAGTCCCAGCCCTCCCCGGGATCACCAGCCCCGCCCCCGCCCCAGCAAACCTGTTGCGACGCAAAACTCTCTCTCACTCATCTCTGTGTCTCTGATTCATGGCTGCAAGTGCTGGCAGGGGCTTATCCCAATGTAGGGTCACAGCATCTTCTCTGTGTCTCCACCTGCTCCATCCAGCGTGAAGCCCCTCCACGGGCTGCAGGTGGGGTGTCGGCCTTTTCCATGGGGTTTCCAACGCCCAACCACACAAAACTGCCATGGTACCAATAAAAGAAGGGCATGGGTGC
This sequence comes from Laterallus jamaicensis coturniculus, assembly GCA_022605575.1. Lineage (NCBI taxonomy): Eukaryota > Metazoa > Chordata > Aves > Gruiformes > Rallidae > Laterallus > Laterallus jamaicensis. Next base: position 5,777,839 of record JAKCOX010000023.1, on the reverse strand, counting down.
CTCCTCGTCCCCTCTGTCAAGGTGGTGCTGCAGCTACGTTGTGACGCTCAAGGGCCGGTCCTTGGAGCTCATCCGGGCAACGCAAGCAGCAGAAATGCACCGGCACCTACAAGGACAGAGTTGGAAAGCGCTGACGGAACCGGGAAGGCAGGAGCAGGCAGGACTTGCTCCCCCCTTCTTTGGGATGTCCTCTGGCATGGCAAGAGAGGACAAAACATGGTTCTTTTGCTGGGTTTTGTCTTCCCTCAAGTCTCTCAGGAGAAGCGTCAGTTTTTGGAGGAGTGACGATACCTCCCTAGCTACAGCTCTGCGGAGCAGCTCCTTGCTGTGTCTCTGGGATTCTGACAACAGCCTCAGGGGGATTCCCTCGAGTCACAACATTGCAAAGATGGATGGCAGAGTCTGCTACACACCTGGGCTCCTGGTGCTTCTTGGCCTGCTTGGACTTCCTCCTCCTCCCACAGAGCTGTTTCTCCACCTTCCTCCTCTTCCTGTCTGCTTGCCCGTCGCTCCCCTCTTCGCAGGTGGGTTTTCTCTTTTGGTACCCTTGTGAAGAGCCTGGCAGCCTGTCCATTCAGGAGGATCATTAGACAGGGGAAGCCATGATCAACGCAAACCAGTTCTGCTCTTCATCAGAGCTAGCTCATCTTACCTTCTGTCCTTGCAGGAGCTCTCTTGCTGCTTGCTGTCCGCAGCGACAGGAGGCACCTGCAGTGGAAATGAGCAAGTTAGCAGGTGGTGAGGACCCGCCTGCCCAGCTGGCACCTCAGCTCTGACAGGCAGATCCATCCCTTGGGTGGGTTTGCTCAGCTCAGCTGAGCCGGCACTGGTGGGTGAAACCCAGCACCAAGTGCGATGGCCGACGTGAATCAGCCTGACCCTCTGCTGTGGCAGGCCTGCAGGCTGGCAGTGACCTGGCTTGTCCCTGCAGCAGCGCTGCCACCCACCTTCTGAGGGGGGAAGACTCTTCTCTCCCATTTTCTGTGGCCCTGACGTACCTCTGCTGCTCCTGCATCAGGCCCCCGTGCTGGCAAGCAGGCCACCTCCTCCCGAAGGAGTTCCTCATGATGGTCAATGAGGAACTCCAGCAGCTGCGTCACCTGCACAGAGCAAAGCAGTGGTTTGCAGCTGGGGGGCTGAAAGGGGCTCACCCAGGACAGCAGTGCTGGGCTGGGCCCGGAAGGCTGCAGCCAGCTGGGAAATGCAGCGTACCTGCCCTGTGACGCGCACCAGAACGTCCAGGGGCAGCGTGTCCTCCTCGGGTGGGCTGAGGAGGTTGGGCCCCACGCAGATGGCCAGGTTGCCAGCGCTCATCCTGCTGCTGTCCACGTTTCTGCTGATGTTGTGCAGCAGGGACAGCAGGCTCTTGAGGAGCAGGAGGTTGGCCTCAGGCAACTTGCCGGCCACCCTGGCAGGACACAAAGGCACAGTCAGTAAAGCTGACCTTGTTGACACCGCTCCCCCAGGCCGATCTCAGCCAAGCCCAGCCCAGGGAAGGCTCCCTGGCCACGCCGACACGACAAAGCTTACTCCCTCAGTGCCGCCAGCTGCTCCTGCCTGCTGGTGTTCTGCAGGGCGCTCATCCACTCCTCGTAGAGCTCGGCCACCAGGAGTTTGGAGGGGATACGCCGGAGGAAGTCCTGCAATGCCCAGGGCTGCGGGTGAGGCTTGGAGCACTGCCGCCAGCAGCACAGGCCACATCCTTGGCAGGCTGGCTCATGAGCAGGCGGCTGGCTTTCAGCTCCTGCTCTCACAGGTGCCCATCAGCTCGCACAGAGCCCGGAGCTGCCGGGGGACAGGTCAGCGGGCTTTACCTTCAGGATGCTGGCCAGCAGATACACGGGCTGGCTTTCCAGGTCGACCTGCAGCCCGGCGTCGAGGGCCTCCCTCAGCTCCTGGGAGGCACGCTTGCTGGCCTCCACCCGGAAGATCCCCTCCGTAGATGGCCCCTGCTCCTCCAGGACAGATAGCAGGTCCTACAGGGACAGAAGAGGACAGTGGCCGGGCTGGAGACAGGTCCTGGGCCAGGCCAAGCTTGCGCAGGGGCAGGAGCCGGGGGGCCAGCTCTGCTTTGGCCAAAGGTGGGTGCAGTGGGGAGCAGCCGGCTTTGTCCCCGAGCCCCAGCCGGGCTTCCTCTGCTGGTGACAGCGCCTGTGCGCAGCAGTCACCGGGGCGGGCAGCCCCTGGCCAGGCTCGCTTACCTGGATGGGCTGGGGCAGCGTGCCGTCCTGGCTGCAGAGAGTGGACAGGGGCCGGCCGAAGAGAGCCCCCCTGCTCTCTTCGGCGGCCGGCTGCTCCGCTGCCTCTGCAGCGGCCGAGCTCCCTCGCCGCCTTCCAAAGGGCCAGGGCAGCTGCCACCTCCTCCGGCGGGTCCCACCTGCTGCCAAGGGCAAGAGAGCAAAGAGCCGTGGAGGGAGGAGAAGCGCCAGGCGAGCGCTCCGGGAGCCTCTCGACGCTAAAAGCAACTCAGAGGCAGCCCCGGAGGCTCGGACAGAGTAGCAGAGGGACGGACAGAAGGAGGGAGGGAGGCAGGGAGGGAGGTGTGGTTTGGGAAGGAGGGCCCGCAGAGCCCTGGAGTCCCCGTGCCCTGCAGGAAGGGCTGCAGCAGCCCCAGCCGCTGCAGCAGGAGTGGGCACTGGGCAGAGGAGCGGAGAAGGGCCATGGTGTCCACTGCCCCCTTCTCACTCACCAGCCGAGGGGCTGAGTCCGCCTTCGCTGCCGGAGGCGATGGGCGGTGGGCGCTGCTCTGGGCCAGCCTGCAAGAAAGGCGCTGTGCTCAGCCAGCAGCCCCGCAGCAGCAAGGGCGCCCGGCGAGCTGCCTCGGCCCCTGGCCCTGCGGGACAGGTGGGCAAGGCTGAGACAGCAGCTCGAGCGCTGCGGGGCCAGCCGACACGCACCTCTGCCTGGCGTTCAAGCAGCTTCTCCAGGCTGCTGGTGTCCAGCGGCGTGGCCTGCACAACGGGAAGAGAGCGGCTGGTGAGAAGCCATGGCCCTGATGCTGGGCTGGAGCAGGCTCTGGGGGCAGGGCGGGGGCAGGAGGGTCACTCACGGCTCTGCGGCGCCTCAGCTCCTCCAGCAGGAGCTTGATGGAGGGCAGCTGGGTCACCCGGGCTCCCTGCACTCCTTGCGGTGGCCTGTGGTGCCAGGGGAAGGGGCGGAAAAAGAGCCAGGTGAGGCACAAGCCGCCTTTGCCCTCTCTTAGCTGCCTCGAGGCGGCCAGGGGCACCTCTCCCCAGCTCGGGAGCAGTGTTTCCAGAAGGGTGGGGCTACGCCTGGAGCATCCCCCCCAGGGCCGTGCTGGGAGCAGGAGCGGCCCAGGCTGCAGGGCCAGGGCAGGGCTTACCCAAGGAGCGCGCTGAGCCAGAGCTCCTTCAGTGCCAGGGAGCTGCAGGAAGAGAGGAGACCCAGCCTGAGTGCCCGCTGCGCCCCACCCAGCCGGAGCTGGGCAGTGCCGAGCATGGGGACAGCCCCAGAAGCAGGACAAAGGCCGGTGCGGCTGGACCGAGGTGCGTCCCAGCCCTGGCTGGGTGGGACGCGGCCGCCCCGACTCACCAGAATGTGACGATGAGGGAGCCGTCGGGCCAGACGAGGACCAGGGAGTTGGTGTCCTGGTCCTCCTGCTCCTCCTCATCGCTGGCCGCATCCCTGGCTGCCCGGTTGCTGCTGCTGAACACGTGCAGCTGGCCCAGGGGCAGGCAGATCTTTGGGCGTGGGGCCTGGCCATCTCTGCAGAGAGGAGCATCAGGGAATGGTTTGGTGGTGGTCCAGACCGGTGGCTTCCCTCCAGCGCCTGGCCATGGGTGCATCTGGCAGCAGGGCACCGGGGCCCTGGGGCTGCTGCTGGGGTGTCCCCACCATGGGCCAGGGCCAGGGCTTGGCAGGAAAGAGAGCTGCGCTCTGGGAGTCTTACTTGGACTTGGCGATGACCAAGCTCTCCAAGAAGAGGAGGAGGTCCCTCTTCTTGGTCACGCGCCCCTGGGTCACCTGCACAGCCTGGCGCAGCAGCGGCTCGGGGGATGGCCGGGTGGGCTGGCACTGCTGTGGGGGCTCAGGGTTGTCCCTGCAGAGGCGACGGTGTGAGGTGTGATAAAGGCAGCTGCTGCGGGGCTCAGCCATGACAGCGTGTCCCGGAGCTGTGGGGGGAGCCTACCTGGCGCTGTGGCAGCAGTTCAGCTGGCCCATCCTGAAATCTCTCCTAGACACGTGGTCTGAGGTGTGTTTGTAGGGCTCTGGAACGAGCAGAGTCGTCCAGAGCAACGCTGATCCAGGTGCCGCGGTGCTGCTGGGCCAGAGCTCCAGTCAGCACTGGCCGCTCTGTGTACAGGCCCAGCTGACACACTGAGGCCGTTGCCGGGCCAGCGCTTGGTAACAAACAGCTTCTTGGGACCTAGAACTCGGGCCGGGGGGGGGGAGTGGGGGGGGGAGATGGGGGTCGTGTCACTGGTGGGGCATGGCTCAGGGGTATCTCCCCCCCATAGAATCATGGAACAGCCCGAGTTCCAAGGGACCCGTAAGGATCATGCAGTCTGACTCCTGGCTCCACACAGGGACAGCCAAGTCAGAGCATGGGGCTGAGGGCATCGTCCAGACACTTCTTGACCTCAGGCAAGCTGGGTGCTCTGACTACTTCCCTTCTACTGACCATCTCCTCAGTGAAGAACCTCTTGTCTCAGCTTCATACCGTTCCCTCGGGTTCTATTGCTGGCAGCCAAAGAGAGGACGTTGGTGCCTGCCCCTTTGCTCCCCCTTTTTACGAAGCCGTAGACTATGCTGAGGTCTCTCCTTGTAAGACTTGCCCTCCAGAGCCTTCACCATCCTCATTGCCTTCCTCTGGACACTCTCCAATCGTTTCGTGTCCCTTTTCTACTGTGGTGTGCCCAAAACTGTACACAGGACTCAAGGTGTGGCCACATGAGAAGGAACTTCTTTACTGTGAGGGTGGCAGAGCACTGGCACAAGCTGCCCAGAGAGGTTGTGGAGTCTCCTTCTCTGGAGAGACTCAAACCCCACCCAGACGCTGCCCTGTGCAACCTGCTCTGGCAGGGGCGTTGAACTAGATGATCTCCAGAGGTCCCTCCCAGAGACCCTGTGGCTCTGTCATTCTGCGAAATCAGAGGGACATCATGGAAACTCAGCTGTGGTGAAGGCACGTGGCCAATGTTAGAGTGCCATCAGTGATGACAGCTCGGCTTGTAGGAGCGGCACGCTTTGCCTACCTGGCCCACAAGCTCATGCTGTGTGGAGGCTGATACTGTCTGCTTAAATGAGAAACGCTTCAAATGACACATAATAGGCTGTAGCAGCTTTTCCCCTACTTTGTGTTCTTCAGGTTACTCCTCAAGAGAAGGCCTTATTCTAGCTGTAAACACAATCTGGGCTGTAGTTCCTTCATTTTAACCCATGCGGTTGTCCTCACCATCTCACCCTTGATAGTGTCTTGAACAGCTCAATGTTCTTCCCACACTTCCATATGCAAGATTCGATTACAGAAAATCAGGGGAAGAAATGCTGCTTCAAATTAACATCCTTAGACAATGTGAGATTCCTTTGAACCTTCATTTTTATAGCAGCAAACGGGAATAAAAGACACACTGTCTGAAATCAGCAAGTCCTTCCCTTTCTGTGGAATAACAGTCTCTGTAGTTCTAAGGAACTTGATTTAAACCACACAGGGAAGTCTTCCCCAGGTCAGAGTAGCTCTTTTCTGTAGTAGCAATTGCCCTCAATTGCTACAAAAATTGCTACCAAAAAATTGCTACAAAAACTGCTACAAAAAAACCCCTGAATGTTTTCCCCCCCAAGGTGGGGAAAACATGCAGATATTTCAAACAAAAAAGATTTGAAAAGTCGAAACACGGGACAGTAATTCCAGAATGATAAAATCCCTCACCTTCCCGCCCTTTCCCAAAGATCTGTGTGTGTCCTTAGGCAACTTCTGCTGCATTTTCCTTCTGACACAGCACCAGCTAAGAAACGCATCTCACCGCTGCAGGGGTGGCTTCTGCAAGAAGCTGCTAGAAGCTTCCCCTAGGTCCGACAGAGAAAATACCAGCTGGCTCAAAGATGGATCCCATGCTGATCAAGGCCAAGCCCATCAGCAGGGTTGGTAGGGCCTCTACGGCAACAGAGTTAGGAAGGACAAAACCCAAAAGACAAGCAGCCGCTCTTTGCCACCAGAGAAGGGAGTGGGAAGGTGTAAGAAACGGAGCAGGCACCAAGACCAGTGAGGAAGGGGGGTGAAGAAGCACTCCAGGTGCCGGAGGAGAGATTGTGGAGAAGCCCATGGTGAAGCAGGTTGTCCCGCTGCAGCCCGTGGATGAAGGTGAGGGTCTAGGTTCCAGCTGCAGACCATGCAGGAGCCCACAGAGGAGCAGGTGGAGACACCCAAAGGAGGCTCTGACCATGTGGCTAGTGGGTGCTGGAGCAAGCTCCTGGCAAGACCCGTGTCCCCATCAAGAGAGGAGTCCACACTGAAGCGGGGTTTCTGGGGGAATTGTGTCCCTGTGGGGGACTGTGCTGGAGTAGCCTGTTCCTGAGGGTCTGTGCCCCATGGAAGAGATCCACACTGGGGCAGCTGGTGAAGACCTGAAGCCCCCATGAGAAGGGCTCACACTGGAGAAGCTGACGGAGCACTGTCTCTTGTGAGATGGACCCCACACTGGAGTCCTCCCCTTGAGAAGGAAGGAGCAGCAGAGACAGCCTGTGATGAACTGATACCAACCCCCATTCCCCATCCATCCCCCTGTGCTGCTTGGGGGAGAAGAAGTGAGAGAAATCGGAGGGAAGTTGAGCCCCAGAAGAAGGGAGGAGTGGGAGGAGGTTTTATTTCTCATTATCCTACTCTGGTTTGATCGGGCAATAAATGAGGTGCCATTTATTCCGTGGTGAGTCTGGTTTGCCCATGACCTTCATTGCTGACTGATCTCTCCCCGACCTTCCTGCCACCCGTGAGCCGCTCCATAGATTTTCTCTCCTGTTCAGATGAGGGGAGTGATAGAGCGGCTTTGGTGGGCATCTGGCTGTGACTGGTCTGTGTGGGGTTTGGGTTTGGGTTTGGTTTTTTGGTGTTTGAGAAGGTTTTTTATGAGAAAATGTTCTTTTCCGAAGCTGTTCTGTAGATTGGTTTAGAAAAAGATTTTTTGGTTGCTCTTCTGTAAAAGCCTTCCTCCTTTCCTCAGAACATCACCCCTTTGGTGTTACTTGATGCATGTGATGGTTTCGATTGTTGCGTTTTTGAAGAAGCTTTTCAGGAAGACACAGAAATCTGCTCTCAATCCAACGTCACAGAATCGCAAGGTTGGAAAAGAGCTTTAAGATCACCAAGTCCAACCATTCCCGTCCTATGCTAAACCATATCCCCAAGCACCTGATCGACCCGTCTTTTCAACACACCCAGGGATGGTGACTCAACCCCCTCCCTGGGCAGCCTGTCCCAGGCCCTGACAACTCTTTCAGTGAAAGACTTTTTCCTGACATCTCACCTGAGCCTGCCCTGGCGCAGCTTTGTGCCATTTCCCCTTGTCCTGTCTCCTGTCACCTGTCTGAAGAGACCATCACCCACCTCTCTACAACCTCCCTCCAGGTAGTTGCAGGTGGTGGTAAGGGCTCCCCTCAGACTCCTCTTCTCCAGGCTAAACATCCCCAGCTCCCTCAGCCGCTCCTCATAGGATTTGCCCTTCACCAGCCCCTTCACCAGCCTGGTTGCCCTGCTCTGCACTTGCTCAAGGACTTGCTCGACGTCCTTATGCTGAGGAGCCCAGAACTGGACATAGCAGTCGAGGTGATGCCTCACCAGTGCTAATTACAGGCCTTCATTTCATGAATGTCATAGACCAGTCTTGAGGATTTTGCTGGCCCAGCTAAAACCTGCAGCCTCCACTGGCTTTATGGGACCCGGCAAATGCAGTTGCGTACGCAGGGAAATCTTCTTCCTTCCTCCTCTCCTCCATTCTCTTTATCACTTCTTTTTTAAAGGTTTTTCTTCTGAAATTCTTTCCTGCTGTCAGAGGGTTGGTAGTTGCCCCAGGGGTTATCTCTGGCTGGGGGTGGGCAAATTTGGATGAATTGTGCTGCTGAAAACTGCATTTCCCAGCAAGTTTTAGGCACATAAATCCGAGAGAGAAGTCACAGAATCACAGAATCACAGAATCTTAGGGGTTGGAAGGGACCTCGAGAGATCATCGGGTCCAACCCCCAAACTGGAAGTGCCAGCAGTTGGTTTAGGTTAAAGCAGAGGCCCTAGGGGTGTCAAATGCAAACCTGAGGTTCTCTGAGCTGCCTGTGTGGAGTGGGACAGAAACCTTGTCGCAGAGGCGGGAGCTGAGAGCACAGCCTCTCTTTGATCAGGGCAGAAATTGGTATGAGACCTTGGAGGTGAGTGCCCAGCCCCAGCGAGCGTACGGACCCTCTTCAAAGGATTGGAAGGAGACGTTCAGGTGCTTTTTTATGTTTTTTGGTGTTAGGACTGCCAGGCTGAAGGGCTGGAACACATCACCCCCAGCAGAGTGTAGCACTGGAACCTGTCCTGTCTCACAGGGAAGAGAACCAGCAAGGAGCCACTGCAATGAATGGGCAGGGTTAAGAAGGCTGAATGGTCTTGCCTAAGTGGCAGGAAGCATCTCTGTCAGTGTTGGCTTTGAGAATGTAAGCGCCCATGTCCCAGATACCCCTCCTCTCTCAGCACAGGGAGAGCAAATACGTTCTTCAAGCCAGAAGAAGGAGCAGTGAGTCATGGTTACTAGCTATGGGCTTATTTTCAGAAATCAAATCAGAATTGCACGTTTCATGAGCACACACATGGGCATGGAGATCTTAGCATTGGTCAGGCATCCCAGCACCCTGGAACTGAGCATGACCACCGAGAGGGCTTCGTGGTCATCTTTGGTGGTCCAGCTAATGCATTTCTGTTTGGTCCAATAGGTAGAAAAGATCCACAGGGATGAGGGAACCTGTTTCAACTCCCTTGCTACCCTTCTTGTGCGATCCCTTGCTGGAGTAAGGGCGTGGGAACATTAGTTTTCATACTACCATTTGTTCATGGCATCCCTTGGGGTTTTTTTTCTTTTTCCTGAGTAAAAGGAGGAGCCTTCCCCATCGCTGCCAAGTGTTAGAGAATATTTTTCATTAACATCTCCCCTATGAGGACAGGCTGAAAGAAGTGGGGCTGTTCAGCCTTGAGAAAAGAAGACTAAGAGGGGATCTGATGAATGCTTAGAAATATCTCAAGTGTGGGAAACAGGGGGGAATAGGCAGCCCCTTTTCAGGGGTCTGTGGGGACTGGACAAGGAGCAACGGCTTCAAGTTGGAGCACAGGACGTTCCGCACCAATATGGGGAAGAACTTTTTCACCGTGAGGGTGCCAGAGCCCTGCAACAGGCTGCCCGGGGGCGGTGTTGTGGAGTCTCCTTCTCTGGAGATATCCAAGACCTGTCTGGACGCCGACCTGTGCCACCTGTCCTAGGGAGCCTGCTTTGGCAGGGGGGTTGGACCCGATGATCTCCGGAGGTCCCTTCCAACGCCTAGAGATCGGTGACTCTGTGAAGTAACCTACTCGGTTCTTTCCTTGTCAAGAGCTTTTCTGGGATGCGGGTGTCTCCTCAAGTTTCCTAAGAGAACAGAGCTCCTGGGAGAAAGAAAAGGCTCACACAAGTGCAGCCCTTGCATGGCATTTGTGTCTTCTTAGAAAGGTAAATCTTAACAAAAGAAGTCAAGTACAGAGGAGAAGACACAAAAGGGGAAGGGAAGGAAAAGGAAGGGAAGGGGAAGGAGGGAGGGAGGGAGGGAGGGGGAGGGAGGGAGGGAGGGAGGGAGTGTGAGGGGGAAAGTGAGAAGGAGGGAAGGGATGGCAGAGGGAGGGAGAAGACTGGCCACGTGCACTTTTGGTGCTTTATTTCTGTAAAGAAGTAACAGCCATTTCAGAGGGGACGTAGGAAGAGGCTCTGAGAACTGCAGACAGCCCAGTGTCTTCCAGCAACGGCAAGGGGAACTAGTCCAGATCGGTCACTCCCTGCCCAGCTTTGGGACAGTGCTGTTTGCAGACGGCCAGCATGCCCGCTCTCACCTCCCACTAACACTGCCATACCGGTTTATCACACCTCCCAGTATTCCCTGGGATGCCCGTGCTACAAAAAGAGTACGGGAGACAAGTTTGCATTCCCCTTTATCTGCAGCCTCTGGAAGAGTCTGTAGCAAGAGCTCACAGGCAGCTGCCCCTGCAATAGCACCATCGCCTCCCGCGTCCAGAGGTGCCAGCCGGAGGGCATTTGCTGACAGAGACAAGGAGCGAGCCAGAAAGGCCTCCTACGAGGGCTGGGGTGGCTCTGAGGGTGCTGGGGGGCCGCTCCGGCCCAGTGGGGCACAGGGGAAATCTGCTGGCCAGCGCAGAAGTCTTAGCAGTCCCAATCACAAAGAGCTTATCTACAGGAAGCAGAGAAGCAGGCACTTCTCTCACTGCAGCGCTGGGAACGCGGGGGATAGCTCCACCACGGACCTGTTCACCCACAGCTACAAAGCACAGCACATCTAGACAGTTCTTTAGCTAAAGTCATCGTTCAAAATTGCATAGGATGCTGGCTGCTTCATTTGGCCTTTGCAAGGACTGGCTTTCAGGCACTTCACCTTATCGGTACTCTTATTCTACAAAAACCATTGGTTAACTTCACGAGTGCTTTGACTACAAAGAGGGGAGGGCAGTGATTAAAATATTTGTGTTTCTTCCTGGAAGCCATTATGAAATGCAAATGTCCCCAAGGCACGCAGGGTTATGTTGAGCGGGGGTCCTATGGCTGTCCTCCAGAATCTTCCTCACGGTGGGCGCTGGTTGAACCCCATCCTTGCGCCTGCTCATGTCATCGTTGGCTGATCTCCCCAGCCACAGCCAGGTTCTTCTGGTCCCTGGTGTTTTAACTCAAGACCATCACCAGTACCCAGGGTTTGAATTCAGAGCACGTAACCATTTCCATAGTGAGCAAGGCACACACACTTCTAGTTAGCCACTCCGAAGGGCCATAACAGGCATTTTATTCTCCTAATGCTTACAAGTTCTCTAAAATCCAAACCCAATTCCAAACGAAAATGAAGAGAAACTGGTATTTAGTAAAGAAACTGTTGCAGGTTTGCGTGGTTGGGTGCTGGGAAAGAACGGGGCTGCAGAAAATGGCTTGTAAACAGTGAACTGTAAACAATGCAAGGCCAGAGTCAATGCTGGCCAGGGCCAAGCCAATGAGAGATAGTCGTAGCACCTCCGAGCATCACATCTAGGAGAAAACAACCCGGAAGCAGCTGCATTTTGCCACCGGAGAAGGGAGAGAGAAGATGCAACGAGCTGTGCAGGCACCAAGGCCGGGGAGGGCGGGGGAGGAGAGGCCCCAGGTGCCGGAGAGAAAGATGCCTCTGCAGCCCGTGGGAGAAACCCCATGGAAGGGGCCGAGAGCCCGACCTGCAGCCCGTGGAGGGGCTCCACGCTGGATGGAGCAGGTGGAGACACAGAGAAGACACTGCTTGCCTACGTTGGGATAAGCCCCTGCCAGCACTTGCAAGAGAATCAGAGACACAAGGATGGACAGGTTCGCTGTGGGGGGCTGGTGATCCCGGGGAGGGCTGGGACTGAGAGACATCGTGATTTCCTACTGCCTGCCCTAGCAGTGACCCACGGCAGAGAAGCTGATGAAGAGGGCTACTGAGAACCCCATTTTCCCTAGTCCCTGCCCCCCCCGCACGGCGAACGGGAGGGAAGAAGGGAGCAAAATTCTGACTAAAGTCTGCTAAGAAGGGAGTGGTGGGGGGAACGTGTTTTAAGATCTGGTTGCATTTGTTTTAAGATTTGGTCGCGCTTGCTTTGGGCTTTATCTCTTCATCAGCTGCACCGCAGTGGGTCACTGCTAGGGTGGGCAGTAGGAAATCACACTGTCTCTCAGTCCCAGCCCTCCCCGGGATCACCAGCCCCGCCCCCGCCCCAGCAAACCTGTTGCGACGCAAAACTCTCTCTCACTCATCTCTGTGTCTCTGATTCATGGCTGCAAGTGCTGGCAGGGGCTTATCCCAATGTAGGGTCACAGCATCTTCTCTGTGTCTCCACCTGCTCCATCCAGCGTGAAGCCCCTCCACGGGCTGCAGGTGGGGTGTCGGCCTTTTCCATGGGGTTTCCAACGCCCAACCACACAAAACTGCCATGGTACCAATAAAAGAAGGGCATGGGTGCCTCCTCGTCCCCTCTGTCAAGGTGGTGCTGCAGCTACGTTGTGACGCTCAAGGGCCGGTCCTTGGAGCTCATCCGGGCAACGCAAGCAGCAGAAATGCACCGGCACCTACAAGGACAGAGTTGGAAAGCGCTGACGGAACCGGGAAGGCAGGAGCAGGCAGGACTTGGTCCCCCCTTCTTTGGGATGTCCTCTGGCATGGCAAGAGAGGACAAAACATGGTTCTTTTGCTGGGTTTTGTCTTCCCTCAAGTCTCTCAGGAGAAGCGTCAGTTTTTGGAGGAGTGACGATACCTCCCTAGCTACAGCTCTGCGGAGCAGCTCCTTGCTGTGTCTCTGGGATTCTGACAACAGCCTCAGGGGGATTCCCTCGAGTCACAACATTGCAAAGATGGATGGCAGAGTCTGCTACACACCTGGGCTCCTGGTGCTTCTTGGCCTGCTTGGACTTCCTCCTCCTCCCACAGAGCTGTTTCTCCACCTTCCTCCTCTTCCTGTCTGCTTGCCCGTCGCTCCCCTCTTCGCAGGTGGGTTTTCTCTTTTGGTACCCTTGTGAAGAGCCTGGCAGCCTGTCCATTCAGGAGGATCATTAGACAGGGGAAGCCATGATCAACGCAAACCAGTTCTGCTCTTCATCAGAGCTAGCTCATCTTACCTTCTGTCCTTGCAGGAGCTCTCTTGCTGCTTGCTGTCCGCAGCGACAGGAGGCACCTGCAGTGGAAATGAGCAAGTTAGCAGGTGGTGAGGACCCGCCTGCCCAGCTGGCACCTCAGCTCTGACAGGCAGATCCATCCCTTGGGTGGGTTTGCTCAGCTCAGCTGAGCCGGCACTGGTGGGTGAAACCCAGCACCAAGTGCGATGGCCGACGTGAATCAGCCTGACCCTCTGCTGTGGCAGGCCTGCAGGCTGGCAGTGACCTGGCTTGTCCCTGCAGCAGCGCTGCCACCCACCTTCTGAGGGGGGAAGACTCTTCTCTCCCATTTTCTGTGGCCCTGACGTACCTCTGCTGCTCCTGCATCAGGCCCCCGTGCTGGCAAGCAGGCCACCTCCTCCCGAAGGAGTTCCTCATGATGGTCAATGAGGAACTCCAGCAGCTGCGTCACCTGCACAGAGCAAAGCAGTGGTTTGCAGCTGGGGGGCTGAAAGGGGCTCACCCAGGACAGCAGTGCTGGGCTGGGCCCGGAAGGCTGCAGCCAGCTGGGAAATGCAGCGTACCTGCCCTGTGACGCGCACCAGAACGTCCAGGGGCAGCGTGTCCTCCTCGGGTGGGCTGAGGAGGTTGGGCCCCACGCAGATGGCCAGGTTGCCAGCGCTCATCCTGCTGCTGTCCACGTTTCTGCTGATGTTGTGCAGCAGGGACAGCAGGCTCTTGAGGAGCAGGAGGTTGGCCTCAGGCAACTTGCCGGCCACCCTGGCAGGACACAAAGGCACAGTCAGTAAAGCTGACCTTGTTGACACCGCTCCCCCAGGCCGATCTCAGCCAAGCCCAGCCCAGGGAAGGCTCCCTGGCCACGCCGACACGACAAAGCTTACTCCCTCAGTGCCGCCAGCTGCTCCTGCCTGCTGGTGTTCTGCAGGGCGCTCATCCACTCCTCGTAGAGCTCGGCCACCAGGAGTTTGGAGGGGATACGCCGGAGGAAGTCCTGCAATGCCCAGGGCTGCGGGTGAGGCTTGGAGCACTGCCGCCAGCAGCACAGGCCACATCCTTGGCAGGCTGGCTCATGAGCAGGCGGCTGGCTTTCAGCTCCTGCTCTCACAGGTGCCCATCAGCTCGCACAGAGCCCGGAGCTGCCGGGGGACAGGTCAGCGGGCTTTACCTTCAGGATGCTGGCCAGCAGATACACGGGCTGGCTTTCCAGGTCGACCTGCAGCCCGGCGTCGAGGGCCTCCCTCAGCTCCTGGGAGGCACGCTTGCTGGCCTCCACCCGGAAGATCCCCTCCGTAGATGGCCCCTGCTCCTCCAGGACAGATAGCAGGTCCTACAGGGACAGAAGAGGACAGTGGCCGGGCTGGAGACAGGTCCTGGGCCAGGCCAAGCTTGCGCAGGGGCAGGAGCCGGGGGGCCAGCTCTGCTTTGGCCAAAGGTGGGTGCAGTGGGGAGCAGCCGGCTTTGTCCCCGAGCCCCAGCCGGGCTTCCTCTGCTGGTGACAGCGCCTGTGCGCAGCAGTCACCGGGGCGGGCAGCCCCTGGCCAGGCTCGCTTACCTGGATGGGCTGGGGCAGCGTGCCGTCCTGGCTGCAGAGAGTGGACAGGGGCCGGCCGAAGAGAGCCCCCCTGCTCTCTTCGGCGGCCGGCTGCTCCGCTGCCTCTGCAGCGGCCGAGCTCCCTCGCCGCCTTCCAAAGGGCCAGGGCAGCTGCCACCTCCTCCGGCGGGTCCCACCTGCTGCCAAGGGCAAGAGAGCAAAGAGCCGTGGAGGGAGGAGAAGCGCCAGGCGAGCGCTCCGGGAGCCTCTCGACGCTAAAAGCAACTCAGAGGCAGCCCCGGAGGCTCGGACAGAGTAGCTGAGGGACGGACAGAAGGAGGGAGGGAGGCAGGGAGGGAGGTGTGGTTTGGGAAGGAGGGCCCGCAGAGCCCTGGAGTCCCCGTGCCCTGCAGGAAGGGCTGCAGCAGCCCCAGCCGCTGCAGCAGGAGTGGGCACTGGGCAGAGGAGCGGAGAAGGGCCATGGTGTCCACTGCCCCCTTCTCACTCACCAGCCGAGGGGCTGAGTCCGCCTTCGCTGCCGGAGGCGATGGGCGGTGGGCGCTGCTCTGGGCCAGCCTGCAAGAAAGGCGCTGTGCTCAGCCAGCAGCCCCGCAGCAGCAAGGGCGCCCGGCGAGCTGCCTCGGCCCCTGGCCCTGCGGGACAGGTGGGCAAGGCTGAGACAGCAGCTCGAGCGCTGCGGGGCCAGCCGACACGCACCTCTGCCTGGCGTTCAAGCAGCTTCTCCAGGCTGCTGGTGTCCAGCGGCGTGGCCTGCACAACGGGAAGAGAGCGGCTGGTGAGAAGCCATGGCCCTGATGCTGGGCTGGAGCAGGCTCTGGGGGCAGGGCGGGGGCAGGAGGGTCACTCACGGCTCTGCGGCGCCTCAGCTCCTCCAGCAGGAGCTTGATGGAGGGCAGCTGGGTCACCCGGGCTCCCTGCACTCCTTGCGGTGGCCTGTGGTGCCAGGGGAAGGGGCGGAAAAAGAGCCAGGTGAGGCACAAGCCGCCTTTGCCCTCTCTTAGCTGCCTCGAGGCGGCCAGGGGCACCTCTCCCCAGCTCGGGAGCAGTGTTTCCAGAAGGGTGGGGCTACGCCTGGAGCATCCCCCCCAGGGCCGTGCTGGGAGCAGGAGCGGCCCAGGCTGCAGGGCCAGGGCAGGGCTTACCCAAGGAGCGCGCTGAGCCAGAGCTCCTTCAGTGCCAGGGAGCTGCAGGAAGAGAGGAGACCCAGCCTGAGTGCCCGCTGCGCCCCACCCAGCCGGAGCTGGGCAGTGCCGAGCATGGGGACAGCCCCAGAAGCAGGACAAAGGCCGGTGCGGCTGGACCGAGGTGCGTCCCAGCCCTGGCTGGGTGGGACGCGGCCGCCCCGACTCACCAGAATGTGACGATGAGGGAGCCGTCGGGCCAGACGAGGACCAGGGAGTTGGTGTCCTGGTCCTCCTGCTCCTCCTCATCGCTGGCCGCATCCCTGGCTGCCCGGTTGCTGCTGCTGAACACGTGCAGCTGGCCCAGGGGCAGGCAGATCTTTGGGCGTGGGGCCTGGCCATCTCTGCAGAGAGGAGCATCAGGGAATGGTTTGGTGGTGGTCCAGACCGGTGGCTTCCCTCCAGCGCCTGGCCATGGGTGCATCTGGCAGCAGGGCACCGGGGCCCTGGGGCTGCTGCTGGGGTGTCCCCACCATGGGCCAGGGCCAGGGCTTGGCAGGAAAGAGAGCTGCGCTCTGGGAGTCTTACTTGGACTTGGCGATGACCAAGCTCTCCAAGAAGAGGAGGAGGTCCCTCTTCTTGGTCACGCGCCCCTGGGTCACCTGCACAGCCTGGCGCAGCAGCGGCTCGGGGGATGGCCGGGTGGGCTGGCACTGCTGCGGGGGCTCAGGGTTGTCCCTGCAGAGGCGACGGTGTGAGGTGTGATAAAGGCAGCTGCTGCGGGGCTCAGCCATGACAGCGTGTCCCGGAGCTGTGGGGGGAGCCTACCTGGCGCTGTGGCAGCAGTTCAGCTGGCCCATCCTGAAATCTCTCCTAGACACGTGGTCTGAGGTGTGTTT
Organism: Laterallus jamaicensis coturniculus; assembly: GCA_022605575.1. NCBI lineage: Eukaryota > Metazoa > Chordata > Aves > Gruiformes > Rallidae > Laterallus > Laterallus jamaicensis. Next base: position 5,761,419 of record JAKCOX010000023.1, on the reverse strand, counting down.
GTAGGGCTCTGGAACGAGCAGAGTCGTCCAGAGCAACGCTGATCCAGGTGCCGCGGTGCTGCTGGGCCAGAGCTCCAGTCAGCACTGGCCGCTCTGTGTACAGGCCCAGCTGACACACTGAGGCCGTTGCCGGGCCAGCGCTTGGTAACAAACAGCTTCTTGGGACCTAGAACTCGGGCCGGGGGGGGGAGTGGGGGGGGAGATGGGGGTCGTGTCACTGGTGGGGCGTGGCTCAGGGGTATCTCCCCCCCATAGAATCATGGAACAGCCCGTGTTCCAAGGGACCCGTAAGGATCATTCAGTCTGACTCCTCGCTCCACACAGGGACAGCCAAGTCAGAGCATGGGGCTGTGGGCATCGTCCAGACAGTTCTTGACCTCAGGCAAGCTGATGAACTGACACCAACCCCCATTCCCCATCCATCCCCCTGTGCTGCTTGGGGGAGAAGAAGGGAGAGAAATCGGAGGTAAGTTGAGCCCCAAAATAACCAAGATTATGTTCTAAACAATCAATTCAAACATTCACTAAGATACAGAGACACACCACTGCCTATCCCTCCTTGCCTACTTCTTCTGAAGAGCTGTAGCCATCCATTGCAGCACTACAGTTGTGCAAGTCATCCCACTATGTTCTCGTGATGTAACTGTATCACAGTTTACCTGCTGCATAATGGCTTCCAGTTCACTGTTTGCATTGGTGTAGGTGCACTTCAGATGCGTTACTGATCCCATCAACTTTTTTGAGGGGAGAAGCCCTAAGTCTTGCCTGGTCTTACATGGTGGCTAACCCATCAGTAATCCCGTATATTTGCTGCCACATGGCTCTCTATCTCCTACCTTCACTTAGATGGCAGACCAAAGGACCTCACTAGCACACCATCCCACAGATATTGGCATGCCACTCCCAGGCTTAATTCTACAGAGCCTGATTTTATCCCCATCCCCTTTCAAATCTAGTTTAAAGATTTTTCAATGAACCCTGTTAACTCCTGTGCAAAAGTCCTTTTCCCTCTTTGAGACAGGAGTACCACACCTGTCATCAGTGGGCCTGGAATCGTGCAGACCAACCCATAATCAAAAAAGCCAAAATTCTTTTGGAGACACCAGGCTTAGAGCCAAATATTGATACTTGGCTCCTTCTGTTTCTCCCCTCACAATTCCCTGCAACTGGAGGGATAGAGGAGAACACTAATTGTGACATTGATTTGTTAAGCAATTCCCTCTGTCCTCAAGCCATTCTGCAATTCTTCTGCTTTTTTGCAGTCTGGAGAGCGGTGAAAAAGATAGGGTCTGTCCTTAAGCTTAGATATGGAATGATGCAGCTTCTTCGGGGCGGGGGTGGGGGGAGCATTTATGCTTGTTTCTCATATCTCTGTAAAGAACGCAGATTATAATGGAGGAAGAAATTATGGATGTGGAACTAGACATAGTGTCCATTTGGAGGGACCCCTTCATCCAAAGAGCCTGTCCAGAATTGGTGCAGACATAGAAAGTGGTCACACAGGACAAGGCACATGGACAACTGTAACGCACAAACCTTCTACATTTCCAGGACCTTACACTATAGTACTGGTACTATATACATAGTATTATACTATAATAGTCCCAACTCTTCCCAAAATTTATGTTCGAATTATCAATAGACAAGAAGACTTCTTTGATAGTTTTTTTTCTTCCAGCCTCCATTGTTTCTGGTAGAAAGTGGTCAGCCAGGAACACTAAAAAAACATGCAGACACAGACTATGCTCTCACAGTCATTACTGTGTTGTAGAACAAGCAAGAGAGACAAGAATCTTCAAGACTGGTGACTTAGAACAGCTGTCTGCTCACTCTTCCCATTTGGTTCCTCCTCTGGGAAATCGGACATTCCAATTGCTTGTTTGAATTTGTGTTTGTTTAAATTGTTCTGCAGTATGAGACATTTATTGCTTGAGGAGAGCAGGTCTAACCGCACTATTGCTTTGTCTTGCACTTTTTCTTCTTACTGGAATTTTGGTTTTTGACACTTACTGCTGTCTAAGTGCAGCAAAAATGGAAGCCACAGATGTGGAGAAGGGAAATAAATTTTTATTAAGTGTAAAAATGGAAAAAACTGCAATATAAATCATTGAAACGACCCATTACCTCAAGCCACATCATGTGAATTCACTTATAAATTGACACATTCATGATTAGGCAAATCAACATTACAGTCTATAAAAGTCATATTAACAGCTCCTTTTCTCTTGGGACTGGTAAACACAAAGAAGGCATTTCCAAGCCTTGACTGAAGTCAGTAGTTCAGGATACAAGAGCAGTAAGAGCAACATGTGGTGTTAGTGTAAGTATACACATCCCTAATTTCCCTTGTCTCACTTTACCACTGCATGGGCAGCAAGGATCAGCTATAGAGATTACATGATCATGTCATGATACGTTCTGTGCAAAAATACTTGCCCCTTTACACACACTGAGTAGTTCATTGTACTACAGCTGACTGTCTGCTTTGCAGGCATTCAAACAACTTTGGGGTTAACGCCATTTAGCTTTCAACCTTCCTTATGTACAGTCCTCTGTTATTCTGTAAAACCTCAGTGTGGACAAATTCTGTATGGTCCCACAGTCTTCAGGGTACAGCTGCATGAGGTATACCAGGTGTCTGCAGTCCCATTATCTCTCCAGGCTGATCTGAGGAGGTATTCATTGCAAATTCAATCTCAATATATAGCTGCTGATTCTCACAGAGGGTAGGTTCAGTCCAGAGCTTTCAACAAATTAAGTGCAGTATCCATATTCATATGCACAGTATAATGCACTTAACACTTTATGTTGTTAGGCAATACACTGATGACAATGACATGGCTGAGTAGCAAGTTTAACACCCCGGTTAAGTACTAGGAAAGTTACTGACTTGTCTGTCAGGTGTTTGGCCAAGAAATGGATGTGCTCAGCGTGTCTGATGGCATTTCTGAAGTAAGAGCAATCATTAGTCCTGCAGGAGAATGTTAGAACTGTTCTGTGGTTCCAAATCACAGGAAACACTGGCAGAGGAGATTTGGAAATTTGACAACACACATATCTACAGACCATAAATCTTCTTCAGTAAAAGCTTACGCCAGAGAATGGCTTTTGCCTAAGTATCACATTTCAATAGCTCTAGTTGGCTGACAGAAAGAGAGAAACTTGGAGAGAGCCTCTTGGAGCTGATCTGAAGGACACCACTGATGGGTGCCTTGTTCCATTGTTCTTTTTAATCTGCATGTTAACCTGGCAGCTGTGTCATTAGCCATTACTTTTACATGAGCATCTGTCAGAAATTATGCTTGATTACAATATATTTGACAAATAACAAAGTATTTAATTCTCATGAACAGGTATTTTATTCTTATGAACCTTGAGACATTTCGATGACACCCAGCACTCCAACTGTGTTCTCAAGTGCACTGAGAAGGTAACAGAGCTCCTCCATTACAGCTGCATGGATTAAGTGTCAGTGTCAAAGACACATCTCCTCAGAACTAGCATTATTTGAATGCAAGACAACTACATGAGTGGGATGAGTCTTGATGATCTCCTAGCAAACCAACAGAAGATCTTCCAAAAATATTTTCCATTCAGTTCTCTTCATTGGTACTAGGTAGAAATATAATTTCATTTTATCCAGGAATTTATGATATCTTCTGCCAGGCAGCTAATAACAAGTGAGGATTACCATGGTTTTAAATGGCATTACTAAGTTTGTTCTGAATAATAATACAAAGTACAAGTGTTCCAAAGGTTTAGGAGTACATAGCAAAGATCTCGTTTTCACATAAATCTACTATGTCCCTCATCTGAAGACAGCTCAGGGTATAGTGTAGATATCAGCACCCATGAACAAAATACTATTATCTCTATCCCTCCCCCCACCCTTCTCCCTACCAAAATGAGCATTTATAGTATTTGCCGTGAAATAGGAGGATGGAAACAGTCTTCACCCTTCCTTCAAATCACTCCCATTTGGCATGTCTAGAGCACATACCACTCAGTAGTAAATACTGCTGACCCAACCAAATCTTCCCTATTCTTTCTAAACTCTGCCTTCTCTTTTCTCACTTGATTCTTCTGGTTGACATTGCCCAAAGCCTGCATGCCAAGCTCACTAGGGCAGGAGCCATTTGGGTCTGAGTCCAAGCAGGATCCCTGGGAAATACCAAAATGCAAAGCCAAGAGCATCTAAATAATAATACTTTGCAAATACTGATATTGAGACCCCTCAGAAATTATGCCAGTTGAGCTACTATCATTCTACACTGCTGCAAAATGTAAAATCAAAATGTTTTGCGTTGCGCTTCGTGCCATGTGCTAAGTCCTAAGCAGAATGAAATTTCTGGTCTTTGTTCAGATTGCTGGGTAAACTCTCTCTGGAATAGCATTTAGCATTGGGGTTAATATCATCCTACCCACTATAACCATTTCTACATTCTTCTCACATCTCAGACTTGGCCTCTTCCAAGACCACTATCTTCCCAAAGCAAGTATGCAAGTTGTGTTTTCTTTTAGTTAGCAAAACGTGCAGTTTTCTGCACTATCTTCTCTCTCCAGAATCATCATACAACTGCATTAAAGTCACAGCCCTCAGTATGTGGTTGAGCCCCTTGTGAGCCTAGGTCGAGATTATCATATTCCCCTTTGGTGTTTATCTTGGTAGGTTTTGCTGGCATCAGGTACAGAAGGTTCTTCCAAAATCTGGAATTCACAGGAAGAGATTTATCCTTTTTCCACTTCACAACCTTTTTTGATGGTAAAAGAGACAGTGACTCTGGCAAGAAATTGTAGTCACTTATAGGCATATATTCAATTAAGATGATCTTAATTTTTCTTTCAACTAGGGCTTTATGGAGTCCACTCTCGAGTTCATATATGGCTCTGTCAGAAATGTAGTTCTGGCTCAGTATAATGATTAATCTTCGGCTTTTGTCAATGAATGAATGGATATCATCAACAACTGCTGCAAATGAAAGATAAATGTATTCTTAAGCTAAATTGAAAGGATAGGCACTCCTTATCCTGTAACAATTACACACGTACCAAAAATATTCCTTTTCTAAAGTGACAGCATGTAAGCACCCTGTCCCTATAAAGAGATTAATATGCATTACAGATTATGTGTCTGTGAAAATTAGCTCAGGTATGGATGAAGCTTGCTTTATGGAGTAGATAAAAAACAACACAAAATCCTCAGATACCCTAGGCAGCTGTCTGGCACCAGTCACATGGATAGCTGACAGCAAAATTTATTTTTCTTCCAACCAGGCTTTTTTTTGCTCTTTCAGAATAGATATCATTGGAGTGACTCCACAGAAAGTCACCAACAGCAACCTCTCTCCAAATATTCAGTAACCTTTATATCTCCAAATACCCAAATCTATTGTCAGTAATCCAAGGCTGAGAACACTAGCATGGGATGACAGCATGAGGTCCAACTGGCTTTTAGATCCATGACTTTGTCATGACAAGTGATGAATGAAATGGAATGGAATGGAATGGAATGGAATGAAATGAAATGAAATGAAATGAAATGAAATGAAATGAAATGAAATGAAATGAAATGAAAATGAAATGAAATGGTGATACCCTTCATACACCCATGCACCTAATTGAATTCTCCTGCACAACTTCCTGTGCCCGCTTCAGCATGATGGGACAAGGTCTACAGAGATCTAGAAAAGATGCCTTGGAGGGAAAGGCAAATCAAACAGCAGGAGTAACCTAAAAAAGAGGAAACTGGGAGGAGGAAGGAGCTTATAAGGGTATTACAACTCACCAAAAGGCTCCTGTAAATAGAATGAAATACACTGTTTTCCATATTCATGATGGATCAGACCAGAGAAAAGGAAATAAGCTAAAACTACTGCAAGAATAAGACTGAACACTTCAGGCAGCTTTTTTCATATACTTGAGAAGAGAGAATAACTAGAAAAAATGTCTTGGGAGAGCTGGGGCACCTCTTAGGTTAGAAAAATGTGTCATAACTGGATACAAGAACACGAGATCCTGCCTTGTGAAGGAGGTTGACTGCCCCTATTGTTCTGTGGTTTTAACCATCAAACCCTATACATCAACTAGACCTTTGGACTAAACGGAATCCCCCAGTAACTGTTTTCCAAGCATCTACAAAAGGCCATCTATCCATAAGCCTTTCAGAGAAAAAAAATTCCATGTTCTCAGTTCTGTTTTGTTACGGCACCCATCACGCTCACAAGATGGCTTCCACCACCACACTGAAGATACAGCAAGCACACAAGTTACCTGAGAATAACTAGCACCAGAAACACCAGCTGCTCTGTGCAGTAAAGGTGAGTTCATTCACAGGTGCCCACTCTCAGTGAAAGCAGAGCAAGAGCACTATTACTGTGTAACACATGACATCATCTGTGTTCTCACTTTAGCTTTCTCCACACTAGCTTTCTCATTTGCTCATCTTGGTTCTGTGCAATTAAAGATATGTGTCTGTGCATGTGCATAGGTATCTACGAATTCAGAAATGTATCTATAAAAGATGTTAAATGTATGCATGCAAACTTTGCAGGGTCACAGTCTAGAGTAAATAAAAAACATAGCATTTTTGTGCCCAACACATTTGACCAAATTCCTTCTACTTACAGATTTTTACCTTTGTGTGCAAATGATGTGCCTATTTAATGACAAGAATATTCAGAACACTTACCTCCTCCAGGAGATACATCCCTCTCAAATATACATAACTTATACCCAAACTTCTCTTCTAATATCATGGGTAATATGTTCAGAGCAAATTCTCTCTCTTCTTCAGTAGGAGAAATACAGTCTTTCAGGTAAGACACAAAGGCATCATATTCTTTTCCATCTGGAAAGAAATCATCAATTCTTGACTTGTTAGCAGTCATTAGAAATACAGTATCAAATCCACCATCTTGATTTCAAAGTTACCATCTCAGTAGCAAAGCAGCTGGAAACCCCTGCTCTTTCCTTTGACACCCCAAAGACAAAAAATCCTGAATCAATTTAAAATTGATACAAAAAAGACTGCTTGGGTTTAACAAATATTTAAAAATAACATATCCTTTCTACATTAAGGATTTTTTCTAAAGGAATCAGATTATTTTAACCAGTTAATGTCACATCTGTGATGATCAAGAAAACGAAGGGAGGCAAAAAAATGTATCTGTAACCTAATAAGGACACTACTGAAGTGATATTGCAGATTTCTACTTTTATTTTACTCTTTGTCTAAGATTATCAAGTAGTTCTGTAGAATGGGTGCTGATAAAAGAGACTAAACCAATTTATTCTTTTAATTATAAGAGTATTCTATGCCTGGTCATGCTTCGGGCAGCAAAATCAAAGACAAATTCAGAGGCCAGGTCTACTACGCTGAGTGATATCTAATTGAACCTTGCCACAGAACAGCTATCTGGATGAGACAGCAGCACACATAACTTTGCATCTTAAACTGTACTTCCTTGCTTCCCTTCCCAGATACTTTACAACATGTAGTTCAAAAGAGAGAGCAAAAGTTAAGCCCATGAAACCCTACAGAAGCAGGAGCTCTAGGAGTATGAAATTCAGTGCCTAGCATCAAGACAGTTACTCCGGGTTGGCCTGGTGCAGGTTCTCTGAGATCCTCCCCATAAGTCACTGTACGCAGCGACAGCTGACAACAGCAGATAGATAAACGTTGGCAGTCATAAATGGCATCCACTCATTACTGAGGAATCTCCAATCACTGCAGTTTATTCAAGCAATATGCAAGCTGATTTAGAGACTAAGGAGGCCTAAGAAAATCAGGCACAGCAAGTTTTTTTCACCACAGTTTTCAGAAGAATTATACCCAGAATTAGGTAGCTGTCAGGCTTGCTCCTAAAGTCAAGATCACAGCAATGCTGCCTCATGAGATACTGGTAGTGTGCTCTCCTGCTGTCCTTAAGCGCACTGAGTGACAAGCCTGTAAACACTGCGATAGCCTCTACAGACAAGGAAGCATTTTAACCTTTGCCTCACTGAAGGGTATGCGTGAGGTGAAATGTTTCTGTCAAGATGCCCATCTGACAACTCCAAGTGCTCACCCTCTTTACAGACAGGTAATTGTAAACTTCTCCTTCACTGGCTTTTGTGATAAAGAACACCTGAACAGCATCTAACCATGTCCCTTCCACTACCTGCTCCAGAGGTAACATCTTCTCTGTGTTTCTCTGCCATTACAACAAACTCACTTTAGCACCTGGCCATCAAGTTCCTTTTACATTTTTCTTGTGGTTTCTACTCACAAAACTTCTGGATTATTTTTCTCTCTTCCTCAGAGATGACTATTTTATAAAACCTACCAGAAACTATTTTATAAGCAATACATTTATTTCAATGTCAGCATTAGCCAAGCCATACCTCCAGCAGTTTCATCTCTTTTGCATATGTTCCTGTACAGTAGAGCTAAATCGACTCTAAACATCACACAGATGCACATGGCAGCAACAGCAACACATGGAAATAGTACGGCAAGGGCCATTCCAGTTGTAAATACGTGCACAGGTAGATCTTGGGTGTTCCCTGTAAAACAGAAACCCAGGAACAGAGAGTATTATATGACAAGATTACTGTATTCAATACCCATGGCTCCTTAAAATATCTCCCTTCCCCCCAAATAAACAGTGTTGATGTGAATCCTTTCCTGCTAATACTTAAGTACATATGCATGCCATTTGTCCTCAAATGGAGAACTAAAGGACATGGATTCCCCTAAAAACTGAAGAAGCAATCTTGCATGCATTCACGCAACCTCCACACACAAATAAATAAACTGTATGCGGGATCAAGACTGGGAGAATGAACTATCCATTAGGAGATCCACTGTAGGAGATAATCATGTTCATGACCATCTAAGGAGCCTGAAGGTGCACAAATCCATGGGACATGATTAGATGTATTGACTGGTCCTAAGGGAATTGTAAGAAGGGGTAATGGACTTAAACTGAAGGAGACTAGATTTAGATTAAATATTAGAAAGAAACTCATTCCTGTGAAAGTGGTGAGTCACTGGAACAGGGAGGTTGCCCAGATCTTTTGCGAAGATTTTTTTTTCCTTTTGTCTCTAATACTTTTCAGACTTTTTCTTCTTAATTATTATTCTCTACCTTTGTCTTTTTATTTCCCAATACAGATGAAACCTTAAGTTTCTGTAAAGTCTTTATAAAGGCATCGTCAAGTCACACTCATTGTAGTCTCTTATTTCATTTGATTTATTATATGCATTATCTTTTGACGACTCTATTTTCATGTATTTCCTACCAGTGAGGCTTGGAAAGGTCTGGGAGAGATGGAAAAAAACCAAAGGAATGCCCATTTGCCATGAATTTCCAGGCTGTCTCAACTGTAAATGTAAAGTACTGCTATATTGTATATCCTTTCACAGTTAGAAGGATAGAGCTCCTGACAAAAGAGAAATCATTGACCAGAACCTTTCTGGCATTATCAGGTATATAAAAGATCAACCTTTCCAGGAGAGAAAAAGCAAACACACAACAACCCTAGCAAAACCTCAGATTTTATTTTTAGAAAGAGCTGTTTAATAAACAAAGTGACCCAACAGCAACCTCTGCACTGCACCAAGGTTTAGGTAGTTGATCCCCATGATCCCACCAACCCAAGAGCACAAGGAATGCTCTTCCTAGGCATCTAGCAACGCGCCATGCAGTGATCTGTCAGGCAGAGCACAGCGCAGCCCCCCACCCTGGATGTGTGAGCCCTCACACAGCTGCTGTGGCAGACGTGGCAGCAATGCCTGCTGCCCCTATCTCAGAGCAGGAGAAAGCACCCTGGGGATTGTTAGGCCCAGCCCTAGATGGACCAGGGCCTTCACCAGCGCACACACATATTTGGAGGGATGTTCTGAAATCAGTACCCAGCCCTCAGAATTGAACAGGCTGGCACAATCAATAATTACGTGTGAGAAATAAGATTCATAGATTATACCGTACGTTTCTTCAGTTTCACTATTTTTATTTGTGTTCTCTCATCAGTTTGCAACATGCAGGTGAAGTTATGATGCATGTCCTCAAATGTTACTTCTTTAATCCGTAGAAGCCTTGTGACATAGAACTTGTTTCCCAACCTGCAACAAGGAACAGTGTTAGTAACATGATCTGTACAGAAACCTACAGCCAGCTGAGGGACAGATTTGGAGGAAAAGGCTCGAAAACAACCTCAGACTGAGGTTTTACTGAATTTGCAGTTCCACAAAGTGCAGGGCATACACATGCAAACAAAGGCACAGTATTTTCAGGAAACCTACTGTAATCTTTGGAACTCTTCTTCACATATTGAAGGCTCATTCTCGGTGATACCCGTGCATTTTTCTGGAAACGTTTGATTAATTAACCAGTAGAGGCTGGCATCTTCTTGCATATAATAACCCAAGAAACCGGTGCAATTGAGTACCTCTTCATTACCTAAACATGAGAAGATCTACTCAGAAGTAGCGTTCATAGAGGACAACCTACCACCAGTGCTCCAGGACCAGGTAAAATAACTGGTAAGGGGTACAACAGCTATGCTATTAACTATTACCCAATAAACTCAAAACCTGCAAGAACCCCTGCTGAAGTCTCACAGAAGAAATTCTCATCCTGGCACTACACCTGGAAATCAGCATAATCCCTAATATGTGAACAAGGCTCTAAGTCTGTCCACTACTTTGTACCATTTTAAAGCACTAATTGAAAGTTACAGGAATGACGCCATGGGTCCAGTTAATTTTAAGAAAAACTAAAAAGACAACTGTACACTTAGGAAAATAAAGGCAAGAGGCTGCAGCTTCAGAGTGTGAGATTTGATGATTTGCAAGGCATTTTATTTTAAACATTGTCACGGGAAGCTTGACCTGAGGTTAGCTGCAAGTTTACACCAGCATTTCTAGGTTATGGCAGCATCATTTCCAGGCAACACACCACAAACGCTCTCTACTAAGCCACAAGAGATGCATGTTCTTGTCCACACCATCACACACAAATGCTTTCCAGTAAGCAAGGTTGACCCAGGAGTTCTCTAAGGACACACATTATAAGCTGACTTCTCAAGTTTTATTAGAGTGGATGCTTCCAGTTGAACTGCTTAAGGACTGTTAAAGCAGGATCCAGATGAAAATCTGCCCATCTTAGATTTGGACTTTAGAATGCCGTATCACAGTTGCACAGAGTAACACACAGACCTGAACTTCCAGTATCACCTACCCTGCAACTAACTACCTTTTTCACTGTACACTACAGATATTTTCAGGGAAATATTACATAAAGCTCATCTAAACAGATAAGCAAAAGGGGAAGCCCTGAAGCACTGGGAAAAAAAAGATGGGTAAATTTCTATTTTAAAAAATTAATTAAAGCCTCAATCACAAAATCCTGGATCCTGCCCAACATTGTGTGAAGTCTGCACAACATGTTATCTAATCTACTCCCAGCCAGAAGCACAGTTGGAGTCTGGGCTTTGGACAATAGAACCAATTCTTTGCAGCAGTGACAGATCTACATGGGCACGCTGCCAGGACTGCCAGCCCCTCACACTTCTCATTTCCTGGCAGAATAACATCTTCTACCGCATCAAGTATTAAGGGGATTCCTTGTTATTGCTTTTTGCTGAACCAACTGGACATCTTTCACACATTGCCCTATGAGGTTTACTATCTACAAAATAGAGTTATGGAGAGTTTGTTTATCATCACCACCTTTTTCTCTTGCTGTTCATAGCAGCAACCTCAGCTTCTGCCTCTGTAAAAGGGTACATTTAGCTTACTTGTAGATCAATCCTGGAATACAGTGGGCAAAACATAACCAGATGTGAGGATGGATGAGATTCAGGACAGTGCACAGACAATTCTTAGTCCAGACCATCAACCAGGAAGAAATCAGAACAAAAGCATATATATATTATGCAGTAGCTACCAGAAAGATCAAAGATTCTAGTACTAATCCAGTACCTATTTCTGTTTCAATTTCTTCATTGCGCCCAACTATCTCCAAAGTTACAGCCTCTGGTGCATCTAAAATAGAAAGAAGTACTGCTATTGAAGTAAGAGCTTATTCCCATTCTGCCACAGTAAAAACCACACATTTACTTTATTTTTAAAACCAGCCTTGCAGTACCTAAAGGAGGCCTACAGACAAGATGGAGAGGCCTTCTTTGTCAGGGAGTGCAGTGATAGGATGAGGGGTAATGTCTTCAAACTAAAAGAGCTCAGTTTAGATGAGACATTAGGAAGAAAATCTTCCCTGTAAGGGTGGTGAGGCCCTGGCCCAAGCTGCTCAGAGGAGCTGTGGCTGCCCCCTCCCTGGCAGTGTTCAAGGCCAGGTTGGATGGGGCTTTGGGAAACCTGGTCTAGTGGAGGGTGTCCCTGTCCATGGCAGGGAGGTTGGAACTAGATTGTCTTTGAGGACCCTTTCAACCCAAAGCTGTCTGTGAATCTATGATAATCACATAGGTTTCGTTCAACTCAAAGAACAATACCTGGACTCCTGCATTACTGAATGGTTTAAAAACCAGTATGTGCTGCTGAATTTTTTTCACATGCATATATATATACACAGAGTGCACAATTCTAAATGGTTGGAAAGTCCTTTCCCCAAAACAGCACGTTTGCATGACTGACTGACAGCAGCTATTTTTTGGCAGGAGAAAAAATCCCCACAATTAAAAAAAAAAGAACCCTACAGAGAAAACTTACCAATTTTTTTTCAAAAATGGTAATATAGCATACTTTGTCTATTGCTTTTTCTTATTTTTAAATTACTGTGAAATAGTTCAGACTACCAGATTTAATCATCCTTTTATGCATTTATCACATGGGAACTGTAATTAAAAATCTCCATAGTAAAGAGAACCAAAAACTTTAGAAAGCTTTCTTACCTTCTTCTACTATCAGCTTAATTGTATTGGTGCTGTGATATATCTTTCCTTCATGACTGATTGAAATTCTACAAGTATATATGCCAGAGTGCTGTACTGTTAAAGTTTTAAATTCCAGTTCCCTCTCTGTTTCATTTTCATAGTTCCTACAGTCCTGCATCAACAAAGACAAAAAACACTGCTCTGTACCAAACATACATTCAAAATCTTCAAGACATTAAAAATTATTTTTGAAAACAAGCGTTGCCATCATCCTCTCACTCTCTTAATGACATTTATCTAACGCAAAAGAGGTGGGGGGCCAACTTTCAGTGGAGGTCACTTAAATGCCACACTTGAACTTTTAGCCCGTTAGAAGCTGAGGGCACTGGAATTTCAAGTAAGCATTCAAGTATAAAGCTATTGTATCAGGAATTTAAGTGTACTCGTATTTTTTTTCAAAATGCTGGCTTGGGTTTGCAGCTGTCACCTGCTTGTGGTCAAAATTTATCTAAACTTAGGAGGACCTTTCAGTCAAAGTAAAATGTCTAAACAGAAGGGACTAACCATCTCCAACAATGATGAGAGCTGGGCTCACATTTGTTTACCTTCCCTTTACCCAAAACAAACTCTGGTTTATTTTAATTCATAGCACATGTTAAGTGAAATGTCCTGTGAAAATCCAGCAATTATTTGGTTCTTGTCTGAATTACCTCATATCAAGAAGGGAAATGATCACTGGTGGAAAATTTCCAGGGAATGAGCATTTACTGGATGCATATGCTTACTACTAGGCTCCTATACAAAATGCATACATGACCATCCCTGCTTTATCTATCTTGGCTTAGGGTGTGATAGGAAGGCTTTGGACATTTTCACCCCATAAAGCACTGAAGGATATTGCAAGGAGGCTGCTTCATCTGTCTCAGTATTAGGCAACAGCTTAGCCACCAGGAAGGTCAGTCTGGAGTGTGGTCCTTTTAACTGGGGAAAATGCATCCACCTATGGCCCTATCCATCAATGGTCCTGTCCTGTCTGAAGGACATGGAAGCAGGGCTGTGGCTCACTCTGCCAGGCAGAGTCCAGATGCCCTTACTTAAGCAGCCAAAATCCCTTCCTGAAACTGATTCAACATGGAGTGCACAAGGTCTGTTACTCCAACCACAACACCTGAGAGGAATAAGGAGCACTGGTCAAGGTGATATATAGGGCCCGGGTAGGTGCTTCAGCCAATAGTTGAGCACATCTTCCAACAGTTACACGTGCTTGCACAACTATCACCTATGTTCTGGTGATAGCTGGTAGAGACAAAGGATGATTTGCGTAAAATGAACAGAACTGAACCTGTTATGACTTTTGTAACAAGTGTTGAAAAAGAGCAAACCCAAAAAGTTTGCAATTACTTTACAAGCACATGCCATCTGTGAAACAACTATCTTGGCATGTCATTTAGTGTCAGCTTAATATCTGTATCAGCAAAGTAGCAGCTGGCTAAAGCAGCAAACAGGCATGTGCATGAGATCTTTTACCATTCCAAACTACCAGTTTATTAATAATTTCTGATTACAGGTACGTTTCTCTAACAAATCTGATAGAGGAAAAACTTGGTTTTGTGTATCTGTCTAAAGAGTGTTATTTTCCCCCTAATAACCTGAAAAATTAAAGCTTTACAAGGTTTATAGATGCTTCTAAAAGCTGTTTATAATTATTTTTTCTAGCAATCAGATGTTTTGTTTCAATAGCTAGTGATCTGAGTGACACTGTTACAATAATTACCTTGTACCATGTTATACTGTCATTCTCATTGACAGACAAATCACTGCATTTCAGTGAATGACCAGTTCCAGCATTTTTAATTTCTGTAGTTAAATGGTTTTTGTTGAAACAGCTGCTTTTATTTCTTTCAAGTACATTCAAGGTCCACTTCTGAATTGTGAAATTCTGTTTTCCATTGCTATGAAAAAAAAATTTAGGAAAACCAGTTTTAGGAGCTTTATAAAGAAATGCAGCTTAGTGAGTTACACAACAAAATACATATAAATTCTCTAGTACATCTGCTACACAAAAAGTACATCTACAGTGATCTAATTATTTATATCACTCTTCAACCCCCAAATATGTATTATTTCCCAGAACAAAAGTGGTTATACCAGCTAAACCATCTGTGACAAAACATTTGACAATACAATTACATCTATGAAATATGATAATATATGCTACATGATAGTTTATTTTTGTCATTTAGTTGACAGCCAGCTGAACATGAGCGGGCAGTATGTCCAGGTGACCAAGAAGGCCAATGGCATCCTGGCTTATACCAGTAATTGTGTGACCAGCAGGAGTAGGGAAGTGACTGTTCAGTCATACTGAGCGCTGGTGAGGCTGCACCTTGAGTACTGTGTCCAGTTTTGTGCCACTCACTACAAGAAGTATGTGGAAAAGCTGGAGCACTCTGAAAAGTCCAGAGAAGGGCAATGAAGCTAGTGAAGGGTTTAGAGCACAAGTCCTGTGAGGACCAGCCGAGGGAACTGGGGCTTTTTAGTCTTGAGAAAAGGAGGCTGAGGGGAGACCTTAGCACTCTCTGCAACTACCTGAAAGGAGGTTGCAGAGATGTCAGCGTTGGTCTCTTCTCTCAGATGACAAGCAATAGGACAAGAGAGGAAATGGCTTAAAATTGCACCAGGGTTAGGTATCAGGAAAAATTTCTTTACTGAAAGGGGTGTCAAGCATTGGAACAGGCTGCCCAGGGAGGTGGTGGAGTCACCATCCCTGGAGGTATTAAAAGGGCACGTAGATGAAGCCCTTAAGGACATGACCTAGAGGTGTACTAGCCAGGGTTAGGCTATGGTTGGACTCAATGATCTAAGGGGTCTCTTCCAACCCAGGTGATTCTATGATTCTGTGATTCTATGATTCCACCAGAAGATCGATGCAGCAATCGATGGCATCATCTGTTGTTACAAGTGAGCATTAAAGAATTTTAGGACCTTGAATCAGCTAGTGATTTTCCAAGTATAATCTCCTTAGGCTTGCTAAGGCTTAAAGCAGTAACCAAAAAATCTATTTGTAGAATCTGCGAAAAAATAAGAAGAGCAACTCTGCTGTTGTTCACAAAGCAACATTTTTCATTGTTTGATACTATGCAGATAGCCACCAATATTTTGGAAATATTTCTAAACACCACCAAGTCTCATGAATTACAGAATGACTTATGGATTCAAGAATGTCTGCAAAACAAGGCATTTGGAAAAGGATTCATCTCTCTGCCTTTCTGTCCACACTGATCAGAGAGCTACAGTAGCTGGCCACCCCAGGTTGATGGAAAGTGCCAGGAACTGCTGCTTCTAAAGCAGAGACATCACGTCCCATACAGTATCTGTACAAGATCATGTGAATATGCTCCAAAAATGCCTCTTTTGAGTATATAGAAGCTGACCACTGTCATTCAGATATCTACTATGTTCTACCCATGTATTCCTCTAAAGGATCAGATTATAGCTGTGAATTATTTCATTGCTGGTCAAATATATGACTGCCAAGGGAAAAGAACCTGGAGGAATTCTGTCTTAAGTTTGGCAAAGTTGGCCTAACTTTGCCAAAGTTAGGACTTAAAGGAAAATCATATGCTGCTGTAAATTAATGGGTGAGATTTCACCCCTTGTGTGGGCATAAAACTTTTACAGAACAAACAGGGGCTGACAAAGCAAAAGTTGCAATCACAGAGTTCTTCCCTCCAGTTATATCTTTGCAAATACATTTGAATCTTTCAGTTTTCAAGAAAAGAAAAAGGAATCATTCCCAGGAGAACTGAAACTAGTCAAGAATCATTTCAGTGAGAAGGACTAAGGGGACAAAGCAATTGAAATGGAGAAGCAAGCCTGACAAATGCATCAGCTTAAAAAACATTCTTGACTTCAACCTACACAGGTTCTCGTTGTTCCCCTTACTCACTTGAGATATGCATTACTTATAATTGCAATTGTATATCTAAATTAAAGCATACTGCTTTGGTTTCTCAATCAGTTAGCTATGGTGTCATAAACAGGAAAAACCTTATCAAAACTTTTCCATCAGAGATGTATGTGCATGGGTATTCATGATGGGTGGAGTCCTTCTCACCTCTTCTTTAACATCACATTCACACATTTAAATCAGAGCTACTAATCACAGTCAGCAGTGGGACCACAATCAATTGTTAGCCTTCCAAAGTGCCATTTACGTGACCTATTTTGTATGTTTTGTTTAGGATAAGATAGTCGTGACCCAGAAAGTCCTCTCTCTCTCTCTCTCTACCCCTGACCGAAAGGTACCCAAGATAAATTTTAAGTGGAGACATAAACATTAGTTGAAATTAATTTCACCAAGTCTGTGTGTTTCTTTAGGCATCTCACCAGTATCTGAATATTGCAGGATAGGCAGTTATGGATCTAGCCATAAAATACATTGGACTTTATGATCTAGATTTAGCAGATGGAAGAAAAGGATTAATAAAACACATTCTCCTCAGCACTGTCACTCCACAGAGGCTTTCTTCTGTGGTTGTATTTGGTGAAATCACTTCAACAAATACGAGTATTTCACCCAAAGTGGATCAAGATATTCTACCTGAGGAGCCAAAATCTAGCAAGGAGCAGATCTCTGGAAGGTGACAAAACCATCCTATGCAAAGTAAGATGACTTTGGCTTACATAATTTATAATCATCCACAATATGCATGATTTACAACAAAAGATTAATTAAGTTGCGTTGTTTAAACTGCTATCATCCAAGCTGTTATATTTCTATCCTGGTTTTGACTTGTTGAGATTCTTTAGTGAAAATTTGTAGGGAACAAAACCATTTCTGGTGTACCAGCCTTTCAATTCCCCCCCCCAAAACCACCAAGAAGGAACAACAAAAACTAGCCTGATTCAGGGGAGTATACAGGAAAGTGAAAGCTCTCAGAGAAAATAAAACAAGTTTACTGGATACACAGACAATTCTAGGCCACCCCTTTGCTGTTTCACTGCACATGTTAGTGCTACTTCAATATACTGCAAGAAACTGCCTCCCCAACTACAAGACTATCCCTAAATGCCTATGTCCCAAACTGCTTTCAGCTGTTCTAAACACTCTGGAAAAAAAGAGAGCAGTATTAGTATCTTAAAATGTACCCTATGTTTATCATGAATCTCCGTGCTTTTCTTTTTACAGGTCAACCAGATGACCTGCTTTTTTTGTATTCTGTTTTTCTTTGATAACCACAGGATATAGGCAATGAAAAAACATACAAATTCAAAATCCTGACAAAGATGTGTGACACAGTTTTTCTGTTTGCCACTCCCACTACAAGTGCATAAGAAATCCTTTATTTTCCAAGAAATGTTGCTGAAGATGGGCACACCCAGGCTTACAGGTGTTGTCTATCAATTCCTGAATTTATACCCTAAGTCTACTAAAGGGTGCCCTACAACTAAGAAGAAATCACATAAACCCAAAAGAAATGTTCTACCATCAGACTTTTCATTTGCAAAGTAAACAGTAATGGTGTCCACATTTCTCCAGTAACATTGCATAACTTTGATAGTCGTGGTATCTGAAATGCTAAATATTGTAAATTAAAAGTCTGCTGATAGACCGTTTTTCATCATCTGCAGTCTTGTAACCTTTACGAACCTTAAAAATGTTACCTGGAAAACAGCACAAATCATTACATGAAAATTAATGTGCTTAAATTAATTATTTCTTCAATTTTAAATGCTTTGGTGCAAGTTAGTTATAGGAATTCCATGCAACAAAACTCTGACTTAGTCCTTTAGTCTTTCATGCTGATCTAATGAAAATTGCAACCAAATAATTGAGGCGCACTCATATTTCCCTTTTTGACTCATGATATTTTACAGCTGTGAGAAATCAAATCCAATTATTTCATTTGTTCTTTGAATGGCTCCAATCCTGCAAAGGTTTGCACAGAAACCAGGGTTCAGTTATACCACCCTTTGTCTGTTACGGTACTGTACAGTTGGACAGCTTGGCAAGCCTCCTCATAGCCTGAGATCTGCTCAACACAGTAAGGAAGAATGAGTCTGGTGGGGAAGACAAGCAAATGTTTCCTTTTACTTGGCAGCAGACAGAAGGGTCGCCTATCACTCATTTTGCTGAGGTAATTAATCACAAACCAGCAGAAATTCTGCCCACCTTATCAAAAGGTTTACAGAGCCTCCAAAAGGCTACGTCTGCCTAGAGTTATTTGTAAATATTGTAGGTCTGCCTGTATGGTGATTGTGAGGTGATGCAGAAAATGGCACCACAGTTAACATAGTTCCCTGCACCTCCTTGGTACAGATGCCAATAACAACACAAAGCAAGACAAAGAAATTATCTTCTTCGAAGAGAAGTACAAAGGGCGGATGCTCACCCGTCGGTTTGTGTACCCACCTGTGAGTGACAGAGTAATTCCCAGAGTCACTGAGTTCAGCTGGCCAAAATTCCAGAAAATCCCTTTCAGAAACATTTCTGTGCGTTTCCTTTATCAGCTGCTGCTTTCCAGCATTTTCTTTGTACCAGTTTATGGTGTATGCTTCTTCCTGAAATAGTTCTTGTGTTGACTCAAGATAGCAAAGGAAAAAATACTCCCCTTCTAGCACATCAATGGAGGCACGAAGGGGACACAGCTTCTCTACAGAGAAAGGAAAAAAAAGATACATTAGGAAGCCAAGTACTTGTTCAGAAAATTACATTAGCCTGGCTTTAAAGTGGTTGACTCTACTACTGGTCTTGGCGCAGAGTGGTTTGGCCGTATTTATTCCAGCAATACTTACTGGAAAACTCAGTTTTCCAAGTCTCTATTCTACCTCATCCAAATAAAACAGAAGGAAAAGGAGGGTTAAAAAAAAAAAAAGACCTTCCCCTAAGATTATTTTAGGCGGGACCAATGGTGTCAGAATGAAATGGGCACAAACAGCAGAATCTGGCCTTACTCTACAGTAAATCAGCTACCACAAGTGGAAGGGGAAATGAGAAATTCTTCACAAATGGTTTTACTTGACAAATATGGCTAACCCTCAGAACTGCCATAAAAGCAGAGATCGTATGAATTAACATTTTCATTTTCTTTTCTTCCTAGTTAAAAATAAATCATTATGTAGGTAGATTTCTTAAAAACAGACATCTTTGGGAAAGTTGCCTTCAAATGAGATTAGATGTCTAAAATTTAGTTTCCATGTCTGCTTTTCCAAACACATTTCCCAAATCGACTTTTGCATTCAAAAGTTATTAAAAAAGGGACCATGACCATGATCTACCCTTAAAAGTCAAGCATAAAATAAGCCTTCAGCCTCTATTTCCCCTGAGGTTCTTGGAGATTGTTGATGTTTAGCAACTATTGCAACAACACTTCTGAATGGCAAAAGAAGCAGACTCATTCTCTTCCTCTTTCTGCTCTTTTTATTCCATAATTTTGATATTTTGGACCAAATTTCCCTAATGTGAAGCTGGACTGAAATTGCCAAAACCTTTAGGATTTTGTTCTTAACTGAAAAACACAAGATTTGCCCCACTCTTAGGCAACTGGAAGAAGATGCCACATGTCCAACAAGTATTTTCAAGGTTCTACTGAAACAAAGATTTATACTTACCAGTGGCAGATTCAATGATAAACATTAAAAAAAAAATCAACAGAGTCATTTTCTTGAGTAATTTCTCACTTCTTCTCCAAAAAAAATGAAATTGAATTGTTTTGCTCGTTCTGTGAAAAACAGATTCACAATTCATCACAA
The DNA here is from genome assembly GCA_022605575.1 of Laterallus jamaicensis coturniculus. Classification (NCBI taxonomy): domain Eukaryota; kingdom Metazoa; phylum Chordata; class Aves; order Gruiformes; family Rallidae; genus Laterallus; species Laterallus jamaicensis. Next base: position 5,740,791 of record JAKCOX010000023.1, on the reverse strand, counting down.
GTGCAGTGGAACAGATAACCTTGAGCATGTGAGAAATGTCTTGGCTAGTACTGAAGAGGGCTTTACAAATGGAAAGTTACTTGTTTATCATAACAGCTATTTTCATAGCATTGGTCATGTATCTAGATTTTTCATGGCAAGTTTATTTTACATTCAGAAAGCACTGCAGGGTTTCTTCCCTCCATTTTCTCCTTCACTAGATGTATTTTAATTTTGTGATTAAACCACCAATCTTACAGAAGCACCTAAACTTAGATCTGAAGCCACAGGATAGGACAGTGGGGAGAGGGTTCTCCACAAGGAGTATAAACTTTGCTAGACCAGACCTCATAGAAACTGCTAGTAGAAACTTCTCTTGCCTTCAATGAGAACAGCACAATGTTGATAGATTGGACATTTTGATGGCTGAACTTGAGCCTATTGGAAAACAATGAGGTCTACAATTTTGCCTTAAATCTCACCAGCTAAGAGTGCTAATATTTCTACTGAAAGGGGAGGGAGATGGAAGAAGTTCATATTCAACTGCTTCATGTGTAGTTAACTGGGTCTTCAAAGGCACATGACTTCACACCACTAAATAGTACCAGCATGGAGTAACTTCTCTGGGGTTCCTCAGAAGGGCAGGAGAAATGCCAACCAAAGCCAGAGCCTCAGTTTTTCTCACAAAACACACTGATTAGGTGCATGATACGCTAACACAGACAACACTGCTTAGTCACTGACCCCAACGTGCATGGACAAATGAGACTAAGACATATTTCACCAAGAGTGGCCCAAACAAATCTTGTTAGCATGCCGTTTCTTTGGTATTATTATCTAAATGTCTTGCAATCTGAGAAAGCACACACTTACTGATGTAAAACGTTGTCCTGAGATTTACAATCAGAAACTTCCCATGATTTAAAGAGGAGGCAGGAGGTCACCGCATTTCCAGCACTACTCCAGAATGATATCGAACCGTGTAGCTGCTCTCCCTCTCTTATTGTTCACTCTGGTTGTTTACAAGGATGTCATCATCCCATAGATCACTGTAAGGAGATGAAAGCAGTGTTTTACACTGTAAGGAGATGAAAGCAGTGTTTTACATCCCTTTTTTTTTTACTGGTTGCCAGGCAGATCCAGATTTAGAGAGCAGCTAAAAGAAGCTGGATGCTGAGTACTGAAACAAGCTATTTTAAAGGGTTATACAGTAAACTCGTCAGACCTGGTTTTAGTTCCCTTCTACACATGGAGATTCAAACTGCTGCACTTTACAAAGACAAAGGCTCTATTTTCATTTCTTGAATTTACTTTTCATTTTTCATCCTATTGCATCCAGAAGAAAAACAGCTGTTACAGACTATGAAACTATGACCCACTACAGAAAGATAAGTTTTCAGCAGTTTTTTAGTTCTAAATCCCACTGCTCTTTGGGATATCACATAAGCACACAGTTTTAATTAATTCAGAGCAGAACCCTTCATTCTTTTAACGGGGATTAAAGAACAAAAAATAATGCAAGGTGTTTAGTAATAACCAGGTTTGATATTAGTGGCTTCTATTAACAAGCAAAACACAGGTCCTTAATCATACTCTCACACTGCTTTTGAACCTTATCAATTTGTCTGAAATTGTCTTACTCCAGGCTAACAGTATTTACATTTGAGCCATATGGTTTGCATACACTTGGATGAAACACTAGGAAAAAAAGAAAAGAAGGAAAAAAAGATAAATGCTTTTGGTGAATCTCAGCTAATATAAAAAGATTATTCAAGGAACAGAATAAGAGTTTTAATTTTCAGAAAAAAATTGAGAGGTACTTTAAAGTAAAGGTAAAGATTCCCTCCCTAATAAAGAAGTACAGAAATACTCAATGGGCAAAATGCTAAGGCAACAGTGGGAATAACAGTTTCAAACAAAAAAAAAAGGATTAAAAAACCCCAGTTGTCTATAAGGCCCAAAGTGGCAATAACTTTAAGCATGTTTTTCAAATTTCACCCTTGCTTAAAGCCATGGATAGAATTCTAATAATAAAAAATGGCACTTAAAAATCATTGTGCCATTGTGAAGCCAATAAAATGTTTAAACAAACCTAAGATTTAAAATCTGTAAAGTGCATTAATTATAACTCATGAGCTAGACAACTGTGTGTATTTAAGTATCATTATAATTATCCCTCTTTTTCCCAGAATCGTCTGAAGATTTTTGAAATGAGAGGGTTGATACATCAGCCTTATCCTCAGTTTTGGTGGAGTATCTTGTGCACCACTGCCCTCTTGATATGAAGACTGCCATATTCCAAGTCACACATTCTTTACCAATGGAGTAATAGAATTAACAGTATTTAAAAATAATCACATGTAACACTGCAGAGACCTTAAGTGCTAAACTAGTGGCATCTGTGACCAGAGAATTGGCATTTTCTACAGTGGTTAACAAAGCAATTACCAATGGCCTTTTTACATATTTTTCTTTAACGAGGAATAATATGCATGTAGAAAAGACCTACTTAAAGGCTTCATTTATATTCTTTTAAATCAGATCATTATTTAATAACTTATATACATTGTTGTTGGAATGGTATATGTTTTTGCAGCTCTTTGTATTTTGTGGTAGATTGAATTGTATTACTTCTAAACTGCAGATTGATTTTAGAAATCAATCTTTAGAAATCTGAATTGTGATTTCTTTTGTTTAAAGCCATCAGATTCTTCTGAATTTCAGGCTGTTCAAGCAAACATTTTGGGGTCAAGGAAGGAAGGCACAGGATGGCTGTGGAATTTAAGTATTTTTCAAACGTCACCATACAGTGCCGTAAGTGGTGCAGGGTTCATGAAGGGAACAAAAGGATCTAGCAAGCACCTGCCTTAACCATACCAGGTCTAATCACCGTTCTGCCATGGTTGCTATTTATCAGTTAAAATGAAAATCCAGCTTCATTTCAAAGAACACAAGCAAAGTTGCTTACTCACTGTGCAAGTCTTGCCATGTAGAAAGCTGAAGCAGTCTTTGAAACTTCAGGGAACTGCAACTTGTACTTATATATACCTATTTCATCACTGAAAGAGAGAGTAATCTCAATAGGTGAGTCAAAATACAGACAGCTCAGGCTGAAAAACCTCCCAAAAAAGCAAGAGTGGAATTTCTCACTTGTGCATCGCTGACTGCAGGGAGGGAAACGGAAAAAGCAGGTGTGAGAAATTCATGTTTTACTGGCTTTAATGGAAAGGTAACAGCGAGTTACAAATACTGGTTTTTCTAAATGAGGCGTTTGAGGGCTAATACAGAAATGTTTTAGGAATTATCTTTTGCTGCACTTTATGAACCTGACCTGCTCCAAAGCCACCTAGGTGTGAGGGAAATGGCCAGGGAAGACCGGGGAGGGCAACTCTGCGGTGCCGATGAAGGGCTCAGCTTTGAAATACGCTCTTTTCAGAGCGAAATTATTTATGACATCTCTGTAATAAGGAAAAGGTCTCCCATGATAGAGAGAAGCCGGAGCCAGACGGCTCGGGGGAGTGCGGGGCAGAGATGCGGGCAGGGCAAAAGCGCGTCAGGGAAGGCAGGGGTGGGGGTCGGGGGGGACAGGCGGGGATGGGGGGGAAATAGGCGGGATGGAGGAAGACACGCGGGGATGGAGTGGGACAGGCGGGGATGGAGAAGGACAGGCGGGGATGGCAGGGTCTCTCGGAGACAAAGGCACGTCCCCAGGCAGGGACTACCGACCCCAGCAGGCTGCCCGAGCAGGTCCGTGCGCTTGGGGCTGGCGGGGCAAAGCGAAGGACCCCTTACACACACACCACCACCACCCCCAGAGATGACCCGACTAGAGGCAAGCGCTTGGCTCCTCCGAGGGAGGGGAGAAGGAGCTGCCCGCGTCCGGCCCTCGCTTCACCCAGCCCGCCTTCCCCACCTCATCCCTCCCTTCCCCTCCCCTCCTCCGGACGCCCCACTAGCCTACCTAGCTGGGGCGCCGGGGCTCTCGACGGCATATGCGCGCCGCGACCCCTCTTTCTGCACCGGGGGGCGGCGGCTCGGCCGGGCGCCGAGGGGCCGCTTCCCAATTTGGCTAGAAAGAAGCGCTCCCCGGAGCCGGGGCCGGAGCCGGTGCTGGTATCGGGGCCGGTGCTGGTGCCGGGCAGCGGCGTGGCGAAGGCAGGTGTGGAAATGTCACCGGGCTCAGCAGAGGGTTCACCCGGTCGTGCCTGAAGCCCAGCGATGGCCCCCGCGAGCAGACGGGGTGAATGAAGATCAACTTTTTTAGGAGACGGGGGTCTCTCCCCTCACAACCTTCCGGGGGAAAAAAAGAGGGCGTGAGGAAGTGATGTGTTCGGTTGTCTTCAGCTGAAACGCCTCTTCCTCTGCTTTTCTGCTGAAAGCCCTTCGCAGGACTTTTCCCAGTAAGTGTGTGGAAGTAGGATGGCGATTTAGGAAGGTGCATTTAGTTAAATATAGCAACTTTTATCAGTGCTACAGCTTCCCCTTCCCCCGTCCCCCACTGTCCATTGGTAAAATGAGGATGTGCAGCGATGATAAACTGTATCCTGTAAGGCTGATATTCTGCAAGGACCTCAAAAGAAGGGAAAATAAAATAAAAATCCACCTCAAAACATTACAAAATCACAGAATCACAGAATCTTAGGGGTTGGAAGGGACCTCAAGAGATCTTCGGGTCCAACCCCCCTGCCAAAGCAGCTCCCTATCTCATATCACACAGGTCGGCGTCCAGACGAGACTTGAATATCTCCAGAGAAGGAGACTCCACCACCTCCCTGGGCAGCCTATTCCACTGCTCCGTCACCCTCACTGTGAAAAAGTTCTTCCGCATGTTGGTGCGGAACTTCCTGTGCTCCAGCTTACAGCCATTGCCCCTAGTCCTGTCCCCACTGACCACTGAAAAGGGGCTGGCCAATTCCCCCTGCAACCCATGTATAAGATATACAGACCCAGCTCACTCAGCCTATCCTCATAGGGGAGATGTTCCAGACCCCTAATCAACTTTGTCGCCCTTCTCTGGACTCTCTCCAGAAGGTCCCTGTCTTTTTTATACCAGGGAGCCCAGAACTGGACACAGTATTCCAGGTGCGGCCTGACCAACGCAGAGTAGAGGGGGAGGATCACCTCCTTCGACCTGCTGGACACACTCTTCCTGATGCATCCCAGGATCCCATTGGCTCTCTTGGTGGTCTATAGGAAAAGAAACAAGGCAAAACACGTGATCCTACGATACTTTGGTCAGAAATGTCCCAGTGTCCGTGCTGTTTTTCCTGTGCCAGCATCCCCTTTGGGGAGTAATGCAAGTTCTCAAGACACGAAACATTCTATAGTTCCAACACTGCAAAGGAACACGTGTATTGACTGCTGGATAACCCTCATGCCAGTAGCTCAGCCTCCCTTTTAGTCAAATGTCGATAGACTGGAAGTGTAGTTCCATTAGGGATTTCTGACAGCTGTATTTCTTGTTTAAGTACTGTTCCAAGTAAAGGAATGCCTGCCACTGTTTATTCCATGTAAGTTGTTTATTTGATATGTACTGTGCAATGATTCCCTATACTTCTATATAAAATTATTTTGATCACAGCAGGGAAAAAAATATCCCCTCAGGATTTCTTTTCATGCCACACTTTGCATGTTCAGAAACTTCTTTGGTGGTAGGTACCTTTATCCTTTTATTTATTTATTTTTTTAAACCCGGGACTGCTGGAAATGCAGAAGTTCCCAATGACAACAGGAGGTGTCACTTCAGAGGCGAAAGAAGCAGGATAAAAAAAAAAAAAAGGAGGTATTCCACAGTGCTGGTTTCTTTGTATATGTTACTGCTGAGGTGAAGCAAAGGAACTATGAAGAGTTTTGCTGTTTCACCTAATTTGTTTTCCTCAGCACAGATTGAAAAAATAAAAATAATAAAAGCAATCGAACCATTAGCTAACGTAAATCAGCACAAATCCAGGAAAGTCAGCTAAGAATCTGACCCACTATAAAAACGTGTACTAGATACTTTGCAGTGGGTTTTGGTTTTTGCTTGATTTAAAAAAACTTAAAAGAAAGCATGTATCATACAGAGGATAATGATTCTACATGAGAGTCCAAAAGCAATTTTGCAGCCAACAAAAAAAAAAAAAGAAAAAAAGGGTAAAGTAAAATATCATCAGCTTTTTATTTTGACAGGCTAAGTCTTGATAGCGCTGGTTTGGAAATATCTTTTTTTAGAATTATTCACTCTGACTATATTTTCCATGAGCTGTTCTTACATTCATTTCCTTCATTTACTTTTGAAATACTCTCAAGTTTCTGAACTTTCATCTGTGTTGTAGGAAGTGCTGTGTTCAATTAGTCGTTTCAAGTAGTGTCATAGCTAGCTCTGAGATATGTGAATGTATTTGAAAGGAGAATAAAGTTTACACTTTTTAGGCCTCAAACTAATAAAGTTTTAATGGAGAAGTAATAGCCTTGTAATTGAGAAGTAACTTGACCAAAAAATAACTACAAGTTGAATTTTCATTGTGAAAATGCCATGATAAAAATGAAAGTTTGCACTAATATTGAAAATCAGATTATTGTCTGCAGCTCTGGCCACCTGACCCATCAGACAGGGAACACCAGTTACTTCTCACAGTTTTTCACATCTTCATTTCCATCCAAAATACAGTAGACAGAGGTGCTAACTGAAAACCTAAACTGTGAAACTGTTTCATCATGAATAGCAGCACGTCCAACGCCTGTAACCACAGCCTAAGTTTGTTTGCTTCTAGCTGGTAACAGTCCCTTCTAAACTACTTCTGTCACCTCTGTCTGCTAGTTATAATAACTCTGAGCAGAGGTGAAGTAATATTCCATATTTTTTTCAGCATTGTCTGTCCCTTGTGCCAAAAAGCAGATTCCAGACTGACAACCTGTCTGTTACACCCTTGTCTGTTTCTCAGGAGTTTTAAAATCCACAAGCTGCACATGTTCAAGCTTTCCTCCACATCGTACCACCACGGAATCATTCAGGTTGGAAGGGATCTCTGGAGGGCACATACAGCTGACATCTGATTAACTCAAAGCATGGAGATCTCACAGCATCTCTGGGCACATGCTCCAGTATTTGACCATGCATATGGTGAAAAATTGTTTCCTAAAATGTAATTTAAATTTCCCATGTTCTGTTTTTTGCCTGTTGCTTTTTTGTACCATCACTGTGCTCATTTGAGAAGAATCTGGTTCCATCCATTCTCTTTATCTTTCCATTAGATCACTGTAGTCAGAAATAAGACCTCTTGTCCTCACCTTCAATTTCATGTGGTCTTGGTCTTTCCTTGGACTCACTCCAGTACATCACTGCCTTGCTTTTACTGAGGAGCCCAAAACTTGACGCAATACCCCAGAGGTGAGCTCACAATTGCTGAAGACAATGGAATAATTACTTTCCTCAACTACATTCTCCTAGTTAGGTACAGGGTGAAGCTGGTTGCCTTTGTCACAAGGACGCATTGCTGATTCATGGTCACCTTAGAATCAACTAGGATATCAGGTCTCTTTCTGCAAAGCTGCATTGCAATGTGTTGACCTCCAGGTTGTGTTGTTGAACAGATTTATTCCATCCAAGATGCAGCACTTAGTTGAACCTGATGAGTTTCCTATCCGTTTATTCCTGCAGTCTATTTCCTTCAGCCCTGCCCTTCAGACTGTCAACTCTCTTTGCCCAGTTTGTTTCTCTGTCTGAAAAATCAGTTGATTGTGCAGTCTGTCCCATCATTAATAAGGATACCAAACATCAGTGGTACCAGTATCAGTCCTCAAGGGATGCCACTAGTAATTCACTGTGAGCTGAGGTGTGCATACTGATCACGATACGCTGATCCCACATGGACATCACTCCCACTTTATTTCCACTCACCTTTGTCCACTTATCTACCACAGAGACTGCATCAAAGGCCTTGATCAATTCAGGGTCTGCAGCATCCAGGGTTCTTCCATTGTCCACAGGGTGGCTGGATATGCATGATATGCCTGTTGAAAATCCAGTCACCTTCTTCTCCTTCGCGTACTTTGAAGTAGCCTCAAGGAGGATTACTTCATAACCTTCCAAGGACAGAGTTCTATAAAGACTGGAAACAGTTTTCAAGAATAATCACTATACAACAAATTCTGCCTTTCATTTAAAATTAGGCATGTAGGTCATGCTTCAAAGTTGGAAAAGGGAACACATAAGCACATGTTTCTAACACAACAGCTGTAATTTTTCAACCCTTGATAGAGTCAGGAATGGACATCAGTACATGTAGAATTTTTCAATAGAATATAGTCAGTTTTACAGATTATTTTCCAAATATACCTCCATCTAATCCTTTAAGAAATTAATGTTACATGCACTACAAACAAGAGATTGTTATGGAAACTTCTCAGAACTTCTCAAAACTTTATTCTAGTGGTCAGTCTCTTGGTATTCACAACCACATAAAGCAAATAGAAGCCAAACTCTCTCCTTGCACGTGGCAGGAACAGTAGCTAGGCTGGCTTTTCAGGCATGTGGTTCCGGTGAAGAAGTTGATTCAGTGAAAAAGTCAATAGGGGTCCTGGTTCTTTGATATCTAGAAACATAAATCTCAACAGTATTTGAGACCTCGAGGCCAAACTGTTGAACAAGTTCACACAAAGGACTGCTGTGTAGAGGAGAAGGCAGTACGTTCTAAGTACTGTCTGCAGTTACCTTGCTTCGTACTTGTAGGAGCTGGTTTTCATACCTTGGGAGCCATCAGGAGCTTTGTCACTGCCATCAGTGGCAGTAATCCAATGCTTATTCCTGTCTCTTTGTTATTTATTGATTGCCAGGAACTCAACATACATTTTTCAACTATGAAGTACCCAGAGATAGGATTTTGCAACCGGAGATGCACACTATCACTGCAGTTACATGTCAAGGAGACACTTCTGCTCCTTCAAGTAAGAGAGTCGGTGCTGCATTCTCAATGCCAGACTCTGAGCCAGTGGTTACGAGTAATGCTTTATGGGTTTCGGGAGGTTACAGCAGCATGCACAGCCTGAAACATTCACTGTGTTTAACACTACTGCAGATTTATCTCCAAAAGGTCTGAATTTCTCAATACCGTCCACTAGATGGCAAGATGACCCTGCTCTATCAACAAGCGAAAGGCAATCTCTCCAGAGTCCCTTGAGGTGTCAAAACCAGGGAAGCACAGAACAGAAATCAAGGAGCATTAAATGTCTACGTGGAAGTTCTGATTAAGCAATAAAATTATCTTTTTTCTAGTTTAAGCTTTAAGCACCCAAATTTATTCTTCTGTCAGCTTTCTATGGTGAAAGGAAGGATTTTTTGAACGTCCTTCTATTATTCTACTAAGGTAGGCTGCCTGGTGTAGAAATCTGCGATTTTCTTTAAAAAGATTGTTTTGAAGAATCAGATTCTTTACAGATCATATGTCACAGGAACACAGAATGATTGAAGTTGGCAGGTACTTCTGGAGATTTTCTAGTCTAGCCCTTCATCTCAAGCAGGGTCACCTAGATCCAGCTGTCCAGAACCATTTCCTAGTGGCTTTTGGTTATCTCCAAGGATGAAGGCTCCACAACCTCCCTGGGAAACCTGTGTCAGTGCTGGATCACCCTCACCATAAAGTGTTTCCTGATGTTCAAAGGACACGTCCTGTGTTGCAGTTTGCGCCCATTGCCTCTGGTCCTGTCACTGGGCATCATTAAGAAGAGCCGGCTCCCTCTTCTTTGCACCCTCCCTTCAGATGGAAGCTGTATCTTCTCTGTGCTGAACATTCTCAGCTCTCAGCTTTTCTTCTCAGCTGCTCCAGTCCCTTCATCAATTTCATGGCTCTTTGTTCGACTTTCTCCAGTATGTCTATGTCTCTCTTCTACTGAGGAGCCCAGAATTGGAGTCAGGACTCCAGGTGTGGCCTCAGCAATGCTGATGCTGTAAAAGTATTCCACAGTTCCTCTTGTGCTTTCTCTGTAATACTATAAATACAGTAACATCTATAAAGAGATGTTCATTTTAATGCATGTCTCAGATTCCTTTATTAAACACCAAGGAGTACAAAAAGGTGACAACTGCAGATTTTTTTGGCTATTATTACAGTCACATACTCACCCCCAGCTCTATAAAAGTTATTTGCCATTCACAGGATTTGCCAGTTTTCTCTCTGTCAAGGCCAAAGTGTTCATAGCTGGTAAACCTCAGTAAGAGTTGCCAGGTTTTGCTTGATACTGTTTTCCTCTTTGTTTTTCTTGGTTGACCATGAGGACCATGATACAAAAGGAGGGTCACCACAAGAGCCACTTAGTGAGTTTGTTTTTCACCATCATAATTTTTTACCATCATAACTACATGCCTTGCTAACAGAAGTCAATGAGATACCAATATGTTTCAGAATAATTTGGTTAATTGCTAACTTCATGCACTTCCTCAGTGTACTTTTACCTCTTTGCCCTTTCCAGCTTCAAAATTCTTTTTGTTTCTAAGATACTCATTTATCATCCTTTCTTCCTCATGAAGTGCCCAGGACTCTATTAAAAATTTATCTTATAATAATCTTGGAAGTGAATATTCTGTCTTGCTCAGAAGTTGCTATGAAAAATCTTCATCAAGTAAAGCAACAAGCTTTCCTGCCTGTACACGTGCCTTAGGATTAGCATTCTTTCTGTGGGGAGAAATGGGACTGTAAGAATAAACCAAATCTCTTACATTGGCATGAATCCATTTTATGGAGCTTCCACAGAAACAATGAGGTTTGTCTAGAGGGATCTTTAGGAAGAGGACCCAAGACTGCACAAAATCTAATGAGGAAATAACAAAATGCAACATTAGATGGTTTATAGTTGTGGAGAAGTGGTGACTGCATGAACAGTTGAAAATATAACTCACCAGTGAAAAGCTGTTTAGTTTGCCATTGGTCTTCAATGTTGAAAAAAATCTATACATAAATTACATAAACATTTTTCCTACTCCAAATAGATATCCATAATCCTGAAGATGCGTATTTGTTAAAAAGTTTCAGTAAAAGGAAAGGACTTGCCTGTTCTGTAAGCCTGGACTTGGTAACACGGGGTGTTCTGCATCAAATTTTCAATTTAAAGTCCATTCTGTAGCATGCCTGAAACTCAAAACCAAGCCTTCTCCAACAGTAAGAAAATTTCTGGGTTTCAGAAGCTAAAAAGATTAAAGTTTGCAAGGATATCTGTACCAGAAAACATTTTGTTCATACTTCCCTGTACTAGGATGAGATTTGGTCCTGACCTTTCCATCTCAGGGTATATGAGAAAGTGTAAGTAGGCATAAGGTCAAGGCAGGGGAAAGAACAGAAGTGGATACCGCCTGTTACAAAAATGCAGTCTCTTTTTTTTAATAGTTTAAACTAATGCTATCAGTGTACAAAAATGCACCCCCGATTTTAAAATGGTATTTCTATCTGGAGACAGTACCAACAGTAACAGCATGGTGTGTTGCACTGGAAAGATTTAAAATTTCCCCTTTGTGTGAGATTCATTTTAATATATATAAAAAACATTAAAAATGCATATGGATATGTCTCAGTGTATTTATTTCCCTTAACATTGAAATTTTTTTTTCAAATGCTGTATTCACATCAGTCTCAAAGGTGCCTTTACTGCCACATCCCAACTATACTGGAAAGACAAAATGTCACGGTATGAGTATTACTACTGAACCAAAAAGTAGTGGCAAAAAGAACAAAAGCACAACATTCCGCTTTCTAGATGGCATTTACATTTTATCAACTGCATTAGAAAGGCAAAGCAAACCTGCAAGACATTCTGCTATTCAGAATCAAAAGTTACAGCTACATGTACAAGTATATATAGGACGAGTATAGGTACATTTTGTTTCCGGTCACATGTGAAATCCTGTACACAGCCTAGAATGATTTATTTACAGAACTCCCATATCTGTAAAAACGCTCCTAGTTCCCCAGACCTCCTCCATCAATTTTCCTTATCGGTATTCAGCTGAAGGACTGAAAAAAAAGGAGAAAAAAAATATACAACCAGGCTTCCAGACTGTAAAATCACATCCCTACTGAAAGGAAAAGGAGCTGCAGGTGTGTGGTTCACCCTGATAGTGTGTCAGTATTTTCTCAGGCTCATTGTTCACCCAGCATTAGCTGAGTATGAGGACTTGGCCGTCAGTGGCATATGGTACCTCACCTGCTTCCAGAACTTAGAGTTGGATGACTGTGGGTGCACAGTGTGCTGCTCTTTCCACTTGACAGTACCTTGCTGCTTAATAAGAAACCTAAGAGATTCCTGAAGTGTCTCATAAGTCCCAATTGTCTCCATTTCCAGCAGGATCACCTTTGTATCGTTTTGAATGAGGGCAGTGTATAAAGCAATGTGCTGATCATAAGCAGCTTCATTACAGTTAATCAGCTGGTGTGTTAGAAGGATAATCAGCCGTCTGCTCTTCTGCATCCTCTTCTCAATTGCACTGGCTGTATCTAGGAATGTACAAGAAAATGATGAGACCTGGAAATTCATTTTCTAAAGTTTTTTGTGTTCAGGGACTTCATTTTTATTGCTTTTTAACCAGACATAACTCCTGTCTCACTTCAGTCTCATGCAGTTTATTAATGAGAAAAAGAGCTTAAAAAAACCCAACCCAAACAAACAACGGAAAAAAACCCCCAAGCTTTTAAAAAAATGTTTTATTTTGTTTAAACATTAATATTTTTACTTCTCTTAAGAATTGTTAGAAATCTCTAGTCCAATCTAAGATCTTGTAATATTTACCCATGAAAATTAGTTATTTGGAGATTTTTGGGTGACTTCTAAGAGGCTTACTTACCAGCAGAGAGAGTGTTAATTCTCCTGAGCTACAACATGCTAATTTATATGCTAACCTGTGCATTGAGTTGGCATCTACCCTACAGGGCTGGATCCAGATTTGTATGTCAGCAGGAATAAAGGTGTTTTTGATTTCTCACTGCCATATTCAGGAGAGCTCATCCACCACAAGTGTCCAGGAGAGATGATGTTGGAGGAGTTGAACTTACAAAATTCAAACGCAAGCATACTATGGGAGAAACTTCTGGGCTCCACATCATGCTTCCAGGATCTGCTTATCTCCAAGACCTGCTGTGATATCTATCTGAGCAACACTGCAGATAAGTGTCTGTCCAGTGAAATGCTCAGCCCAGTTGGAAGACATTCCCGTGGTCTATAGATAGTTGGGGTTGTTTTGGTGGGAGTATGTCATGCCGGTCCAAGGGAAAGGGGGTAGGAGCTGACCTAAGGAAATTCAGAGTAAAAAGTATTTAACAAAGTCACTGATATGCAGATGCCATAATCCAGCTGCATATGCATCTTCTTTTCCTTTGCTAGGTGCTCCCAGCCCATTGTAAATCTTCTCAGTCTCAGAGAGGCACAGTTTTTTCGGTTCCTGGGTCAGGAAGGGAACTCCTTCAGCAACATCTCAGTCCTACTATTCTGTGAAAACAATTTGCCTGTCTGTGATGTTCACCAATCATAACTTTTCTTCTTCTTTTTCATTGAATTTTCCTGATGTTAGGAGAATAAATCCTTTGGAAGGTGAGCAAAAATAAGGTAAGCTGCTTTCATTTGTTTCATTTCCACAACAACAACACTTAGAAAAAACCACATATGTTTCTCAGTTTTGAAGTGCATTCCATTGTGCTCAGGACTGAAATTCCATGGACCTGGGTAAATATTTACTTCTCCATCTGGATTTCTGATGCCATACTTCTGGCAAGAGGAAACAAAGGGTTGCATGCTGCAAATACTTTAATCAAGGGATTAATTTCAGACTGTTTTGTTAATGCCAGCGGTTCAGAAAATGACAGCAGCTATTACACACAAAAATCCAAGCATCTTAAGTCCACATACAGCATGGAGAGTATATTAGTGGAAGTATAATATTAACCTTTCCATGTTCTTTAAGTCTTTTCCAGTCCTTTGCCCATGACCACTGCTGAAAGTAGGACACTTTGCTGCATAAAAAATTGCTCCAATGATCATTCCTCTGCTATTTGCTCATGGTTTTGTGTAGTACAGATAGAGCAGCTCCAGTGGTGTTTGGTTAGATTCTGCAGCAAGGAATGCCATTGGGAGGGCAGTGAGTGTCATTGTCTCCATGAGAAGAACGGAGAAGGTGACAGTTGGTGAGAACTATTGGTTTTCTGGGTTTGCCTCCTCAGGCAACTGTTAGGTTGTAGGAAATGCTGTTAATCTGTAACATCAGGAAACAAACAAAATGCTAGTTTAGGGAAGCATGAAAGGAGTCCAACAGCATTGTTGTTTATCCCCTGAATCCTTATGTTTAACTCTCCTTTTTTTACTCGAAGAACATGTTTCAAGTAACAACGTTTTGCTCTGGGAGACTCATAAGCATGTCTCAAAATTATGCTTCCATTTTATATCCTCACTGCAGCGTTGTTGTTGTTGGGTTTTTTCTGGAAAAACACGTAGTTTTACAGTGAAAGTATGATTCATCTCATGCTATGATACATGCTCAGGAAGGATCACAGTAACTGGAAGGGCATTTCCTGTTTTGCTCTGTGCTTAGCATATTTTAATCAGAAGGTTTTGGATTTGGAAACCTGGTGATGAAAGGCTCCAGATCAGAAGATAAATAAGAGTGGGGAGCACTTGGGTAAAGTCCATCACCCTGAAAGCAGAAGATGCTTCAGTGCTCCTAGCGGCTGGAACATTTTGAGTAGCTTTTCCACCCAAGTGGAAGCATTTTGGGGCATGAAATGGGATGAGAAAGGGAAAAGCGGGAATCTGGGAAAGTAGGCAAGAAGAGAAGAAGGATGTTTTCAGGACATTTTTAGAGTTTTGATTAAATGAGAACTAACAAGACAAGCAGAAGGTACTGTCCAAGGTGTCTTGATGAGTCTGCTGTCTCACACCTATGTTACAGGCATCCATTTATGCCTCCGTACAGTGAAAATGTCTTCGTTTTCTGCCAACTTATGAGAGCCCTTGTTAGTCCCACAGTCTTCATCTCAGCTGCATGTTGTACTCAGTTTTCTTCAGGATTGCCATCCATAAACCAGAGTTTGAGAGCAGCATCCCATACCAAAATATTGCCCTGTTCCTAATCACCTGAACAGGTGATGTAAGGTTTTGTCATCAACATTTTTGTGAGCTACTGTCAGTTCCTTGTTCTGGATCTGGCGTGCTGGGAATGGCTCAGCAACTCTGGGGCTTTTTTTACATCCTTGTTGCAGTGGGTTTTTCCAAGGCCAGGCGGCACTTTTGCTGCTCACTAGAAGAGAAGGACATCAAAGACACCAGCCCAGCTCTAGGCAGGTGGATGACACCTGGCCTGTTGCTGATGTTTTCAGAAAGGTGTAAGAGAAAATGTACCAGCTTTTGCTTCACGCCCCCTTACTGACAGGGAGGGAAGATCTGTTCCATGGAATAACCAGAGCACAAAATAAACAGACAAGTCAGCTCTGAAAGAAAGCAGCTGGCACCTAGATGACCACAATCATAAGAGAGAGCACAGAGATGACTATATGGAAATAAGCTCAGATTAATTGACATGACACCATTTTGGAAGACAAGGAAGGAAGAATAAAGAATAAAGCTCCCAAATTACTGCCGAGAATTGTGTGAAGTGAAAGTAGGTCATGTCAGCAAAGAGAAGCTGAACTTCCTGTGACTTTAAAACTCTTGCAACGGGCTGAAAAACCCTGAGTGATAACAGCAAGGTTCATTCCTCAACTCTGTGGTTTTCTTCTCTTCCATGTCTTGTAAATCTACTCACACATGGTTTGGTTGTGGCTTTGCCTAGATAATGGCTATGCAGAGTTACACTACCCAAATAGCAGGTGTATGTTTAAAAAAGTCGCACTTAGGGTCACATTTCCGGCATGACTCAAGAAGATGATAAACAATCTGTGCCCCTGCCATGCAACTTGCTTTTCTTAGCACATCAGCAAACACAAAGTGCTGTTGTGTCACCCTGCCTGAAAGAGCAGACATAGAGCTGCTGAGGAGATGAGCACCCAGCTCAGGAATGCAGAGGAACCTCCTATAACTCTGAAACGGACTAGAAACACAATTGGCTCCAACTTGTTAAACCATTCAGTGCATTACCTGATTATGAAACTTACCTTCTCCAGGATATATATCTCTTCCATAAATACAGAGTTTATAACCACATTTATTTTCTAGAATATCTGGCATGATTTGGTAAACAAAATATTCCACAAAATTAGCTTCATTGCTGTGGTTCCTAGGGTAGATGACATATGCATCATAGATCTTCCCATCTGCAAGGCAAAACAAGAGGAAAATGTATTATGTTAACATGAATTAGAGCTGGGTATTGCAAAAGCTAGAAGAGAAATAAAACTACAAGTCCTTGAAATATGTCTAAGTAGAAGTTCCTGCTAATCGGAATCATATATATATCACTGGTGCATGTTTGGAAATTAGAGACTGTGCGCATTTGGTGCTCCCCATGCTCAATTGTCATGTCCTGTGTGTCTGTTACTTTGGAGAACCTGAGCTTGAAGTATATAGAGGAAGAATTCTGTGTATTAGTGTATGAAATAGAGCGGAAGCTCAGCATTTGTTTTCGGTGATACAACAGGATTATAAGAGCATTTGTTTTTCAGGACAAGACACTCAAATTCTTCCCCATAGAAGAAATTATTCATATTTCCCATGACATATCATACTTCTGAGTGAGAAGCTCCTTTACTCAGGAGGTAACCTTACAGTCAGCACCAAGTACAAAGTAAAATATAGCTTTCACTCTTTCCTTTTTTTTTTCCAATCTCAAATGTTTCATTTCTTTATTTCTGGTGGAGACGATCACAGCCCTCCTCTTATTATTAGCTGAGGTTCTTGTCCATACCATCCTTAAAATAAGAGAGAAATCGCCATTTCCAGAGTTTGATTTATTTCAGCATAAAATATGCTGAAATTGAAACTGCTCTAAAAAGTATATTTCTTTCATCTTTAAAGAGAACATAAGTAACTAGATCAGCTGTAGATATCTACTGTGCAGACATCTGTGGTATGAGTCATCTTCAGATTTAAAAAAATGTAAATTTATTTGTCTACACAAAAGCTATGTGTCTACCTTGCTACAGTCAGTGGAGAACTAGCAATTGCAATTAGTGAATTTGGGAGTGATTCACATTACTCTCAGGTAGATGTTAGGGGCCCAGCTGAGTTGCTCAAACACAGGCAGCTAGTACCTTTTGAGACTTCCTATGGTACTCTACCTGATCTCCAGACCCTGATCCAGAAATCTGCAACATCTGGAAGACCTTTGTTACGTGATTGCTATTTTGGCCATCCCAAATGACTCCAGATGCCCATGTCTAGACCACAGATGCAAAGTCCCAGTGCCCAGTTAGCTGAGTTAGTTGATTTTATTTATGAGAATCTGCATTTGTGCACCTAAAAACCTGTGTCAGTTAGACACTGCCTGCCTTTCAGCTGCCACTTCAGAGGAGGTTCAGGTCTTAAAGGAGCTCCAACAGCACTAGTTGCTTATGACCGGACAGCTGAACCCATCCCCAAGTGTCTAGGTTTCATATCTGTGATAGGAACTTGCATGTGTGCACCTTCATTGCATGCAGCTAAATTTAGATGTCTTAACATTGAACTGAAGTCCATCCCTAAAGTTGGATGGGATGTATTCCCCTCTGCTGTGGTTTAACCAGGCCAGCAGCTAAAACAACCACACAGCTGTTTGCTCACTCCCCCTCATTCCCCTGTTAGTGGGATGGAGGAGAGAATTGAAAATGGAAAAAGAAAAAAAATATTAAAACTTATGAGAATATACAAGAGAAGGGATGAACAGCACAATTTCTTACCACCAAACGTTAATGCTCCAAAAGTTCCCAAGCTCCCTGCCTCACAGCCTATCCCAAAGCTATATATGGAGCATGACACCATATGGTATGGAACATCCTTCTGGCCAGTCTCTGTCAGCTATCCTGGCTGTGTCCCCTCACAACTCTTGAATGGCCCCTTGTCTTCTCATTGGCAGGGTAGCATGAGAAGCTGAAAAGTCCCTGACTGCTTAGTAACAACTGGAAACATCAGCATGTTATCAACATTATTCTCACCCTAAATCCAAAGCACAGCACTATCTTCTACTACCTTCTTCTGCTATGAAGAAAATTAACTCTGCCGAATCCAGGACGCCCTCAAAAGTGTCTTCCATAATATTGCTACCTTTCTCTTTGGGTTACAAATCCTGTATTGCTTTAACATTTACTTGTTGACACATAACCCAGCAGGCTGGTTCCTTTGCTTTAGAGAGAACAAGGGAATATCAAGCACTACCAGAGCTTATCTAAACAATGTCAGAAGACATGAGAAAAAGAAGAATCAGACTCAGGTGTCATATGAGTTAGTCAACAATTATCAAATAAATTAATTTTCCATAAGATTTTCCTTCTATCTTTTTTAAACTTACTTGCTCAGTTCTTACTCACCATCCTTGACTGAGTGGGGCTGAAATATCTCCCGATACAATAGGACGATATCAACTCGGAAGGACTGATAGAGCATAATAGACACTGCAATTGCAACAAGCAGAACTAGAGATCCTGTGATCAAGAGGATGTTAGGAAGTCCCACTGCAAAGAAGAGGAATATATTGTTAGCTATAGAGGTGTCAACCCATGGGCTGAAGCCTCAGCCCCCTCATACCGTGACGTCTGCGGCAGCTTTAAGGACCTCACAACAGAGACGACAAAGCTTTTTCCTTCCACATCTGGCATAACCAACACAGAGACCCCTAAACTAGAAGCATACTAAGCAGTATATAATTAACATCCAATTCCACTGAATCCAAACCTACCTACACTAAATACCACAGCTGACGAAAATGTTCAAGTATTTTCTAACACTTAAAAACTGTTAATAACACAACCAGCAAAAATGTTTAAGCATTTTGTAAGGCATCTAAGCCTAGGCATAACAACCATAAGTGTCCAGGACAAAAAAGGACAAGCAGAGGCTTCTGGCATAGTTGCACAAATGGTACAGAGAAACATGCGCAAATAATGACATCTGGAAGATAAGAACAAAATACGTAAAACTAGAAAGAAAACAGAACATGCCCTGGTCACAAAAAAAAAATAAACTGTGCTGGAGGCAGATGATGTTCTCCCCTGCCTTTTCCTTTGAAGAGGGTCAAGGAGCATAAAATAGCAACGACAAGTAAGGAAAATTGGGAAAGAAAGGAGCCACCCAGTCTAGTTTCAACTTCCCTGGTGGAAGAGCTCGTGAATCTGACCACCTCCACTCGTGAATCTGACCACCTCCACCTCAGAGATAAGAAAGATCTATTATGGATAGATTCGGACTAGATATATGGAAGACATTTTCTACAAGTATAAAGGTGGTGAAACATTGGAGCAGGGTGCCCAGAGAGGTGGCAGATGCCTCATCCTGGGAAACATTCAAGGTCAGGTTAGATGGAGCCCTTCACAACCTGGCTCTGATTGAAGATGTCCCTGATCATTGCAGGGGAGGTGGACTAGATGATCTTTAAAGGTCACTTCCAACCCAAACCATTCTGTGATTCTGTAAGGATGGTAGTCATCAGCTCTGTGCTATCATATCCACACAGCTAGTCTAGGACAAGACTGAGATTATCACACTCCTAGGGAAAGGTCTGTTTCTATCCCTGATCATATAGCTTCATTTCTGTAACAGCCTATTTTCCCTCTCAATCTGTGATTCATGGGGTAGAAGCCAATCTAGATATGTGCATACTCTAGATGACATAGTTCTGCTACAGCAAGAGACAATGGGAGGTAGAAGCAATGACATTCTGTACTCTCTCCAAATTAGAAAAATGGAAGCTTAATCCACAGGCTGTTAGAGCCACAAAGCTGAAGAAGGAAGTTTTCACCTATGGACTGGACATATTGAATTCACCCAGGATTCAGTATTGAAAACACTAAGAAGTCCAGATTGCTGGGTTTGAAATTTAAATGTCAAAGGCTTTATACAGCAGTTAAACAAAGAGGATTCATTATTCCCTTGGAGGGAAGATTAAATTCAATTGTCCAATAGTAGAAATCTTCTCCTAAGCAAATGAAAGATACCTACAGCTACTCTACTTCATTTTAAAATGTGAACTCAGAGCAGTTCCATGTACATTTTTTTTCTCTGAACACTAAATCCATTAAGAATTTTCCATTTGCAGTCAACCTTCTTTACCGAAATTCTCCTGTCCAGCAAGACAACTCATCATCATATAGCTGTAATAATATTGCTGCTTTGGAAACTTCTCTGTGATTCAGATCACTAAAATAATTTGGATCAAAAAATATACCTCCAGCAGCTTTGGACAGGGTGAGGAACTTTTGCCACCAAAGAAACACACACGAAAATGTTCACATTGTGCATCACATCTGCAAAAAAGGTCCCACCTCCTTTTATTTCACTGTGATATAGCAAATATTTGCCAGGTGGCATGCCCTGGCTTGGAATATCAGTAGAAGCATATATCCCTTCAGTGCTACAATGACATCTGCAGTTTCAGAACTATTTTAGCTGAGGAAATAAATATTCCTTTGAATGTTGATCACAAAGAAATTTAAATGCAAGCTTTCAGGCAACACAAACAGGGAGGTCAGCTCTGGCATCCTCACTGTAAAGACCCATCAATGCACCTCAGCCCATGGAGGATGACTGTATCTACTTGCAACATCTCCACACAGTCAAGCCTTGCACATTCAGAGCAGGGATCAGATGTTAAGGGCTTTTCCTCCCCCCGTCTGCAAAACACACACAAGACACATGCAGCTGCAGCAGCAGCAGACCATTCACTGGCACTTGAGATGAATCTTACAGCACTCTGAAGAGCCCATCTCAATTTCATCCATGGAAGAGGCAGCAAGGCAGGCTGGAAAGTGCTGCAGATTGCATGCAAGCTGCCAGGTGAACGCACTGACCACCACCATGGAGAAGTTTCATAGCTTTCGCTTGGACCTGGCACTATGTGAATGAAATAAGATAGAGTATTTAGCAGCAAAGTGTCATATTGAGACTTACAGGTTCCCTGACTTCTCCGGGAAATGCTGAATTAGGCAGCGTATCAAGGAGTACTCATGGAGGCAACCTAAACATATCAGTACCTGAGAAATTCCACTGAAAAGCTATATAAATAAAGAGTTCGCTAGTACATTTTCCCTTTCCTCTGGTGGGATGAAAGGTAAATCTCACATGATTTTCACACTCTTCTTTCTTTCTTTGCCATTTAAAATGAGAAAGAACCATCAGGCACAGGGTGAAGCATACCTCGCTGGCACTAAGAGATCTGTAGGAAACACCTTCCAATAAGATCAAAGTGGGCATGGCAACCAGCAGTTAATTTTGTTGTGAAGTCTGTCCATTTTGTAGTTTTAATGGAGTCCTGTGACGTCCATGAAGGACCATTGTCCTTGTGGACCTCTTCAAAATTATTTGTTTGATTCATTCTCCTGGTCAATACACGTGCAGAGACAAAATCAGAAATCCCCATCTGCTACCTGGTGAGGATGACCCAAGGATCAGAGTGTGCTCGCCCTGACGTTACAAATGCTGTTATAACACATTAAGTATCTGTAAAACCTCTAGAAAAGAAACAGGCTCCAACAACAACTTCTGCAATGCCAAACCTAAAAAACACTGTTTACATTTGGGTTTGCGTTTGATTAGAACAAGGCTGGAAAAGAAGGAAGAGATTTCCTGTGCTTACACAGCTTGTAAAGCATCAGACAAGACCACCACAGCAATTTTGCTGGAAGAGCAGGTTCAGTTCCCAGTAAAGCTGACTCAATCTCTCTTTTCTCTGGAAATAATCAGCTATCTTCAGCACAAGGCGGGCGTGGGCCACTTTTGGAGGCCTTGAACAAGGTTGAAGGGATCCTGTTGTTCCATTTGACTTTGCTGCATCATTTAGCGGCAAAGAGTTCATGAGTAGACTGTCCTCTAATACTACTTATTTATGTTCAAGAGTAATGGGAATAGAGAACTATCAGCTCAGAAGAAACAGTCTTGGAGAGGCCAGAGAAAACAAGTCAGAAAGCAACATTTGAAGGCATTTCTGACAAACTCTAGAAGAACAGCAGCTTCTTGTAACTTCTCTGGCTTCTAAGGTAGACACACTTGCAGATAATAAAGGCAGAGATCTGCACCTGGAATTCATGTCCACATGTCTAGCAAAGACGAGTCAAAAGGTGAGGTTTTGCATTAAATATCTTTGAGGTAGAGACAATGTTCTGGGTGGAACAATCTCCACTCTGAATGACTGCAATTTCTGGCATTCTTCAGAGAAGAGGGATCAAGGCAGAAAGATTTGGGGTGCTATGGGCCCTTTAAGCCTCCTTATGAATGAGAACTGAGGGAGAAATCAGATGATGCTTGTATGTCAGACACACCAAAAGCCACCAGTTACTTAACCAGCCCAGAATCAAGATGAGAAATTAGAAGCCAGGGGCAGCTTTGTGATTAATAAAAAGGGAGGTATTTGGAAGGTATTCAGAGAGCCCATGCATCCTAGCAGTCAGAAGGGGATGCAGTAGGGATGTCCTTGTCCTGACCTGGTAGAAGTTAAAGCTTTTGGTGTTCCTCCAATTACTTGTCACCGCCTCACTCTATTAGGAGCTGAAAGCTCCCCCCTGACTCTGCCAGCAGAACTCACTGCAGTTCTCAGTGAGCTGAACTGGGGGGAACAAGGCACCTGATTAGTTTTCTCATTCTTGAGAGTGGCATCTTCCAGCATGAGAGTTACCAAGCAGCTGTGGGCGGCAACTGGGAGCAGTCAGGGAGGCTTTGCCAGGAAAGGTAGAAGGGAATTAAAAGTTGTCATAAAATCCTTAATGACTGGAAGCCAACATCACACAAGTTACACAGATGATCTCAGAGCTCAGGAGAGGACATGTTTTTTGGCAGAGAAGGAAGGTAATATTTGGAATGATTGCCATCTCTAGAGTTAAAAAGGAGGATGTAGGACTGAAAGATCTGGAGGAAATGAGACAGCCTATATTTTCTGTAAAGAAGTATTATGAGTCTCAAAGAATGTATTTGTGAACAAGTGTTGGTAAAGAATCAGAAGATACCAAACAGCTTCAGGTAAAGAAAGGAGAGAAAAATGAGAAGTAGTGTGGAAAGATGGGTTCCATATTGATGGAGTGATCAAGGTCTAGGCAGGGAGTGGATGAGAAAAAAAACCCAGAAAGGTCTTCCTCAGCAGGAGGACAAGCAACCTCTGAATGTAGCAGAAGCAGCAGCAGCTGAAAGATGCAGGGGCATTAGGACCTCCTAATGGAAGCAAGGACATAGCTGCAGAGACTGTCAAAATTCATAATCAAATCCCTGTTCAAATTTTTTTGTTAAAACAAAGAAAGAATTTGCTTGATTTCTCCATGTCTAACAGATATAGCATCTGGAGTCCAGATACCACCAAATCACACCTAAAGAAGCTGACTGCATTTCCTTGTTCCTGATAACTGAGGTATTTATGTTATGTAGCTCATTTTGAAAGAGTGGATCAGTTTCTCGTAGCAGCATTTATTTCCTATTAAAAAGACAAAAGAAAAGACACTTGGGACAGACACGTGAGACAAACACGTTTTCACAACACAGCACTTTCTCTTCATACATGGATGTGAAGCACAACTACAGGCTGGATGGAGAATGGATTGAGAGCAGCCCTGAGGAGGACTTGGGGGTGTTGGTTGCTGAAAAGCTCAACATGAGCTGGAAATACATGCTTGCAGCCCAGAAAGCCAACCATCTCCTGGGCTGCATCAAAAGAAGAGTGGCCAGCCAGTCAAGGGAGGTGATTCTGCCTCAGAAGGTTCCAGGAAGACCTTATTGCAGGCTGCCAGTACATAAAGGGTCCTATGAGAAATCTGGAGAGGGACCATTTACCAGGGCATGTAGTGACAGGACAAGGGGTAATGGCCTTAAACTGAAGGAGGGGAGATTTAAGTTAGATACTTGGAAGAAATTTGTCCCTATGAAAGAGCTCAGGTCCTGGCACAGGCTGCCCAGAGAAGCTGTGGCTGCCCCCTCCCTGGCAGTGTTCAAGGCCAGGCTGGATGGGGCTTTGGGCAGCTTGGGCTAGTGGAGGATGTCCCTGCCCATGGCAGGAACTAAATGGATTTTGAGGCTCCTTCCAACCCAAACCAATCTCTGATTCTGTGATTCAGAAAATATACCTTTTTTTTTTTTTTTTCCTGTGAAATGTCAAGCAGCCTGGCCAATTACATCAGTTCCTGACAGTATTAGGGAAGCACTTTTGTTTTCCATGGAGACAAAACCAAACAACTCACACCACTCTTGACTGTGAAAGTAACTCCCTCTTTTCTCATCACTCCTTTCTGGAAATTTTTTGTTCTTAGATGGATTACAGCTGTTATCAAAGCAAATTGCTAGGGTTAACTATAATGGTATTGCTAACAGTCAACTAGGACTTAAAGTATTTTAATATGACTTAGAAACATAGATGTAATTCCTGGTTCCCATGGCAAATTTCCATGTGGTGAGCCAAACCATTCATTCAGTAGGTTTTTGAAGACAGAGACTATTGCTGTAAGACTGAACAGGTTCTAACCCAGAGGAACTCTAATGCAGATGTTTACAGAATCTTTGCTTCCTCCTTTAATGTAACCTGTACTGCTAAACACTATTTATCTAGGTCATTAAATACCCCCAAAACTGACTAATCTGAATAGTAAACGTCACAACACCTATTCATTACTTCCTATCATAGTTCTGTGCTACAAATAATAACAATGTGCCCCATCCTAAATGCCTTGGAAGAAAGTAAACGGAATACAGAGCAAGAATTTGTGCAAAAAACACATTAACAGGATTGTAACTTGCTGACACAATTTGTGCTAAGACACTAAGGAACAACCACATAATAGAACAAAACCAGAACACACAACTGGTTTTTTTCCATTAAAAATAAACAAACAAACTCAAAAAAAGAAGAAATACGTATTTTTATTGCACATTTACAAAACATGAGGCAGAAGCAAACCCTACAGCATTTTTATTTTACTCAGAGGCAAGCTGTCATTGTTTTAGCATAAATATCGTTCAGCTGCACGAAGAGCAAACAAAGAAAACCAAAGCAGAGAGCAGAATCATTTCTGGACATAGTATTGCTTAAACCAACAGTACTGCATAGCAGAAGCAGGCATCTTGGCAATAGCAGCAGCAAGAAGGGGACAGACATCCACACAAAACAGGCAGCGGGAAAAGGAGGTCACAATCAAGTGCTTTCATGGACATTTACTGAAAACCTATGGATAAAAAACAAGATAAGGTTTGTCTACAACAGAAATCAGAATTAACAAATAATTTGATGAATACAGACTATAAAATATACCCATTTGCAATATAGGGTGCATAAAGGACTTGTGTTGCTTGAACTAGAGTAAGCAGGAACTCCATACTCAATTTCCTTCCCTCTCACTACAAGTACAGTCCCACACTGCACAGCTGAGGTGCTTCCAGCTTCCCAAGCGATGCTATGCTCACACTCACTTAGTAACACCCAACCAAAACATCTTCTGCCACCTTTTTCTGCGGGAAATTGGTGCTGTCCTGCTGGATGATGACACATCCTCTGCTACAATTGACCCCAAGTCCTTCTAGTCTAGGCTATGGCAAAGAAATATGTCTATGCTTTACAGCTGTGATCCTGCAAGAAGTTATGAACTCTCAAGAGCACTGCAGGACATGGAGCTGTGCCCAGCTTGTGACAAAATACACTTGATTTTACTCTTCCCACCATTCTCTTAAAGAAAACTAATCCCTGTTGGGATTTCTTCTCACGGTTCTTGGTGGTTCAGCATATCTGAAGGAGTAAGAAAGGAAGCCATTGACCCCAGCTCCTTGTGCCTCCACAAACAGAATAAATTTTTCTGCCATAAGAATCTAATTCAGTGGTGCTGGCAATAGTGCTGGGGGATCTGGCTACCCATATGAAAACAAACAACATTATTGACCTAGATTTTCATTCTCTGGAAGAAATTACTAGAACCTATAGGAATTTTAAAACAAAACCCAGGGGAAACCTTTGTGTTACTCACAGGTTTGTGTGGCACATAGCAAACACAGTGGCACTCAGGGAGCAGGACAAAGCCAGGCATCGCAGAATTTAGTCACACCACTTAACGTGCAGTCACAAAGCAAGGCACAACAGTGGATGTGGTATGGGCAGGAAGGCAAGAAAACAGGCAAACTGGCAGCTGAAACTCTGAAAGTTTGCCTGTTTTCCACACTGGAAACAAAAAATTCTCTTCTCCAAAGGAGATGACCCTCTGCTCCTCACAATGTACTGTAACACTGGTGACCAAAGCAGAGGTCAATTCCCAGCCTAGCTCTCATCTGCTGTGAGTCTCCTCTACACCCCGACTATTCTGTACAGCAGACTGCACCATACCAGCATGCACCAAATCCAAGTGTGCTGCCTGCCTTCGATGCAAGGGGAATTTGTCACCCAACAGAAAGATGCTAGACACAGGATATTCTTATCACAGGGCTGATGCAGTTGTGCTCTGCATAATTAATCTCTTGCTGATATCATTTGAGTAATGCCCCCCCAACCCCCTCTCCCCCAACAGAATTTACCTGGAGGACTTTCATGACCTAATGAAGCCATGGGAATTTTTCCACTGGCTTGAACAAGTAGGGAGGAAGCAGGCTGGTTTTTCTTCTTAACAGAAACTTTCTTACTAACCGAAACAAATAATAAAATAAAATCACCAAAACATTCCCAACTGAGTGCAAAGTGTAAGAAAACAACACAGCAAAATCCTACCCTCACGTTGTGCCTTGGATTGTAACGTCACTGTGACCTTTGTGTTGTACATTTCGTTCAGCGCTACACAGGTGAAATTTGCCTGCAGGTCCTCCTTTTTTACTTCAGAAATATACAGCGTGGTCTCTCTGTAATATTGTCGTTCACTTCCTTCAAAACTAATAGAGAGAGAAAGAGCTGTAATAGCTAGGCATGTTTTGTGTAGAATCATAGAACGGCATGGGTTGGAAGGGACCCCAAGGATCATAGAGCTCCAACCTCCCTGCCACAGGCAGGGCCACCAACCTCAGGCCTGGATCTACACAAGGTTGCCCAGAGTTTTCCATACTTACAAATGAGTTTTTTCCCGAAATCTTGAAGACTCTAAGTACTTCACTGGGATGTTGTTCACATCCCACATGACAACAGCCATCGGCTGTAGCTTAATCCCCAGGAGGGCCTGACATTTCAGAGACAAAGCAGCACCTAATTAAGATACAGACAGATGTAAATATTCCCTGGCAAAAACCAAGTATAATATTTTCTTCATGCCATCTCTCTCTACAAATCCTCATACTACTTGTGAATTTTGTCTTGATAATTTTGACAAATTTCTCTGCTGAGAAAATGATGCATAGACAAGACTCAAAAATAATAGAAGAAGGTTTTAACATATCATCTAACACAACACCCAGTGTTACAAAAGGCATTTTTCATATTTGTCAAGATGAAGGCAATGTAGACTTTACTTGTGATGCTTAACCCATACAATCAACTATTGAGGAACACAGAAAGTGAATCTCGGATTACACCCAAATGTATATGGGAGTAACATAATTTAATTTTAATATATGCATGTTATTTTGCCTGAGTCTTGTGTGCAGACTCTTATCTTGGATTTTATTCAAGCTGGACTAAAGTAAAGTAAACCAATCCAAGCAAAATTAAAACAGGAAATTACTTATTAAGTATTTGCCATTAGGAAATATTTATTCCAAAGTAAGAGTCATTGCTGTGCTGGAAGAAGGTAAAATTAAAACACTTTATTTCCATGTAAATCTGCATCTAAGTAGAACCTAGTTAAGATTAACAAACCTTATGATTTACATTCTGGACTGATACTAGGGAGCACAGAAAAATCCCTTCAGTTTTGCAAATAGCAGACAACAGGTACAGAACAGCAAATGGTTTTTAAATGTAAATTTTCTCATTGTAAGCAGTGCCAGATTACTTTTTGTCCCAGAAGGGTGGGCAGAGACCACACAGCACTAAAAACCAACCATCTTCTTAGAGAAAGATGGTTCAGAGCACAGGTCATCTAACTCAGAGTGACAAAGCATGTGGGAGAAAGAGGGAAAAAAGAACAGAAATGAGAGTCAGCATGGCAACCCGCTGAGCATGAGGCAGCTCAGGCATGGCTGGGGGCCTCTGCAGTACCTGCTACCACAGCAGCCTTGCTGTAGGACAAAAACAGTGGAGGGGTTCTTGTGATCTCTTCTCTCTATGGCCCAGATTCATCCCATCTGCCCTTGTAGACAGGTATCCTGGGCTTAGGTATTTACATTTCAGATGGGCTCAGTCGCTTTCTGCAGAAGGCCACCTTTCTCTGTTGATTGTATGGAAGCCCTAGATGGTTCTCATTCCTACCATAAGCATCTTGCACTGATGGTGCAAGTTATGCAGAGTAAATCTGAACCACTGGGAAAGGGAGCCAGGGCGCAATCTGTGCATTGTTGTTTCTAAGTTCACTCCTTGGTCCTGTCAGGTGGTGCTCCACAGCCTTAGGACCAGCAACCAGCCCCAGCAACCAGCCTCTCCTGTCCTTCCTTCATCAACAGAGACACAGACACTGTCTCCAGAGTGGAACTGCACATATCAGGGAGTATCCCTAGTTGTGAGAATAGTGCGTTCTTCTCTCTCAGAGGTAACATCAAGCAGTTTCAAGGGATTTAGTGAGAGCCCTCTCTGAAGTGGACAGTTCCACCCTTCCAGCCAAGATGTAATAATTGGCTGTGTGAGTAATCCCACTCTATCCGAGTAAGGTCAGAATGGGTTATTTAAATCCCCTTAAATTACTGCTTAATACCTAAATAACCCATCAGGTATATCTAACGTCACATCACTGTGCATGGGTTGAATTAAATCTGGTAAATATTAGGGTGCAAAAAATGTTATGAAAAATTCCATCATTAAATCTCCCTGAAGGTTCCCATGTTCACTAGGCCATCACAAAATGTTTATTAAAAAGCAATTTAAAGTCAGTACTTACCAAGCTCCACTTCTATTACACCATTATCTTTTGGAAACAAAATTTGAGGAGGTAGAGGTGAGTGTTTTGCTTTAGAAATTAAGGAGGAAAAGAAAATACATATTAGAAACTTGTGGAAAAGCATTTATTATAATCTGTACAGCTAATATTTTAAGATCCCAAAGCAGAATTGCAAAACTACCAGACTAACACTACAGCAGTGTTTCATGTGTCTGTTGGGATCATCTGATTTTATTCCCATGACCAAATATTCCTCAGGACTCTGTACATGTTAATAGTTTAAGTTTTTTTCTCCCCATGTATTTATTTTTTTGTCTTTGCACATAAAGAGCAAGGATAGCTTTTTCATTTTTCAATTACTTATATCTGCTAGGGGATGGGGAGCAAAAGCAGTTCTGGCATGGTGTATTTTTTCAGTTGCTTTTTTTTTTTCTTAAAAAGAGATAAGATAGATAAATAAATCCCTTCTGACATTTGAGAAATTACTAACATCCATGATCTGAAATAGCAAATAGGTACTTTCACCTGGTTTCTGAGCTAGGGACCCCTCACTCACAACTGCCTGCCCAAGTTCCTCTCTTTTTCCTGCCATCTCTGTGGTCTGTCTGTCCCCCAGCCCTCTCTCTCTCCACTCTCTGAGCTCTGCTGCTGCACACAGCTGCTCCCCCTCACACCAGCCTGCCATGACGTGGAGCATTCCTTATCATTAGAAAGAACACTACTTTTCCTTTGACATATTTATTTTGTGTCCCCACTAACAATTTTTATGGACACATTCAAACTACATCCAGCTGCTTGACTTGAATTAAGTATTGAGGTCTTTTGGATTTTTTTTCCCCTCTTAATGCATTTTTCTTCTTTTCTTGCCCATTACACTGTTTCATATTTCCCCACTCCAAAAACATTGTTTGCTGTCCTTTCCACAATGAAGATATCTGTCTCAAGGCACCTCTGTGAAACCCACAACCTTATCTCCCTAAAAAATCTGCAAAAATTCATTTAACCCCCTGCTTCCAAGGCTGCCAGAAAAGCAGTTCTCCTTACCCCTCCTAACTGTTTCTAATTTTCCTTGGCTGGATCCAGTAAAAAAGAAGTCAGGACAAAGTCGGTAACTTCCTAGCGAGCTGACTATGCTGATGTCTTAGCTGCCAGAATTCAGAGGCAGAGGGTCCTCTGGGTCAGTGTGGATTCACAAGGCAACAGGAATATTGCAATCATAAGCCAGTATTATGAAAACATTACAGCTCCTCTCATCAACAGTAGTAACTTCTAAGGGCTGATAAAAACTCAAAGAAGTTTCCATTAAGCACTTTGAATTTAGTGAGAACTGGAGAAGACATGACAGACCCAGCTCAAGTTACATTGCAATTCCCTATTTCTGTAATGATTTCAAGAGAAAGCCAGATTCATTTAGAAATGAAGTAATCTGTGTGGATGTAACAAAGGCTTTCATAATTACGGATGCCTTTGTGCTAAATAACCCCCAACAATTTTCATTATAACCCAAACACAACGGTATTCCTGACCAGTTAGAGAAGTTTTGATGACAGTACATTCAAACAAAAATTGTTAGGTGGAAGAAGATCATGCAGACCAAGAGAGTATTACATAGAGGAGGGAGGGAAAGACACTGCACCTCATAAACTACTGCACTTGCTCTAAGCTCAAATATCTCTTCTGTCCAGCTCAGAATAATCAGAACAAACTTGGCACAGCCTTGGAATCAAGGTTCCTACATCCCAAATCTACATTCTGTCCACAAATCTGGGTGCCTCCCCCCAGCAAAAAGCTCTGATGTCAGTCTGCAAATTTACATTATTTATTAAAAGAAAAAAAGATAAAAAACCAAAAAACAAATCCATGGTCCCCTGTCCCTAAAGCCCCAACAACCTTTCTGACTGTTCTACTGATCTGATTGCAGAACCAAAGGCACATTTTGAAGTCTTGCAAGTTAATACAGTCTGGAACAGCTGACTGCTGCGTGCTCCTCCCTCTGCCACCACCCACATACAAAGCCTCTCTGAGGAGATTGCACCTTAGAGACACCCCAAAGTCCAGAGATTTCATCCACATTGGTCATTCAAAACAAATCCTAAAGTTTTTTGAGCCCTACTATCAAATAAATGCAAGATAATCAGAAGGTACCAAGTTGCAGGCCATTAACACATCAGTGACCCTGTGATCACAAGATGATCCTCACTAGCTACAAATTCTCCCCTTGAACAAACAGAAAGCAGAGCTTTGTAGAATCCCACTGAGGAGACCCTTCATTTCAGAGGTAAGTGCTACCCAACAGCTCTACCAACCACAGTATGTAACCAGAGTCATCAGAGACTTTTAGTAAAAATCTAATTGTGAACATCTCATTTACCTCCATATTGCTCCATTTGGATCCCTATCCACAAAATTAAGCTAAGAAGGCTGATCTAAAGTTTCATTAAGAAGATAAAACAAAGCAACAGAAACTCTTTGTCTCTTTAATGTACAAAAGGACCATCCTTTCCTTCAAGAAGCAAGCTACAAAATCGCTGCCTTACCCTTACTTACGAAAATCCTTGTTGCTGATACATTAAACACATTTCCTTTATGCGTGTAGATAAATCGACAAGTATAATAACCATCATCCTCCTTTACTGGGTTGTTAATAAATATATATTTTTCTTTCATGAAATATCTCTCTTCCTGAATAGGTTTGCAGTCCTGGAAAAAAAAAAAACAAACTTTCTTTATTTGGCTGCAAATAGCTTCTCACAGTAATCTGATCTACAGCTGGCATTATCAGGGTTTTATTTACCTTATACCACTGAATGATAGTAGCATTCTTGTAATTGTCAATCGTAGGACAAACAATTTTTCCTCCAGTGTCATTTGGGTAACGAATCTCACTTGGGAAACACACTCCTGGCTTGTATGGGTGCACTTGCAGGGTCACGTTGAACGACTTTGTGCGATTATTTGCACTTTAAAAATGGAATAAAGGTATGTCAATGCTAGTATTTTGATACAGAATACACTGAATATTTTTAACAAATGTTTTGGTTTGTTATTTACATATGGGTGGTTACTGTAGTTCCATCATAGATTGATTTTTAACAACCTGTCATAAAAATAGCAATTGCAGAAAGAAAAGTCATAGGGATTGGTGCACACCGTAAAAAAATGCATAATTTCCATAGATAATAATTAGATTGTATCATTAAAACATTTTTTTTTCCAGTCTTATGCCTTTCAATTTTCAATGTTGCACTTACAAATGTGTAACACACGTGTATTTTCCAGAATCTTCTCTAGAAGTTGGCAGAAACCAAAGATGTTGTTTTGATGAAAATACGTGTGACCCCTCGTCCTCTGCAGGGATTATTTTGAAGGTATCTGTGTGATACCAGCTGACTTTCACAGACGAACTCCATCGGGGACATTTTATAACTAAAGCCTCACCTTCCATTCCATCAACTGC
The DNA here is from genome assembly GCA_022605575.1 of Laterallus jamaicensis coturniculus. NCBI lineage: Eukaryota > Metazoa > Chordata > Aves > Gruiformes > Rallidae > Laterallus > Laterallus jamaicensis. The sequence continues at coordinate 5,708,316 of JAKCOX010000023.1, read as the reverse complement.
AAATGAACAGAAGATAAAAATCTCTGATTAAATAAACCTCAGCACCACTAAGAGGAACATGCAATTCCTGGATCGATAGGTAAGTCACATGCCTCTTATTTGAGTTTTCAGAGATCATATGTAAGAAACTTATTCATACTTGGGGGTGGGGTGGGGGGCTCAAGAAAAAATTGTTTACTTTGAGTTATGGAGACATTTGCTTGCAAAAATAGTAATTAAGAAAAAAAAAATCAAATCCTGTATTTAAACCAGAGATACAGCAAAAAGTATGAGGTTTCAACTGAAAAGCAGTGATTTAGTGCTATACTATGAAGGTAGTTTTCCTTACTTCAGTAGAAGTTGTATTTACTCATACAACAGAAAAAGAGTCCTTTTTCTGCCTTTTAAATACAGAATAAGGAAATCAACAAAAGTGTTTTTTTTGTTTCACTGAAAAAGATGAGAAAGAGGAAGCTTGATCATAAAAAAAATGAAACGAAGATACACTTTAAAAGAGCTTCTCTCCAAAGTTCACAAAAATGTGAAAAATGTAACAGGCTGAAAGGAAGAATCTGATGGGAAGGTGAAAGCTGAAGGTGATCTGAAGGTGAAAAGATGCAAGATATTAAAAAGAGGCAAATAAGAAGGAATACAAACTGCACACACTCACACCAAAGAAAAAAGAGAATGGAGTTGGGGGTATGCTACTAACTTTTATTTTTCAAAAAAATGAGTATATTTCTATTTTGGAATATTGAAACTGAACGTAGAAACTTGAACTGTGCCATTTTGACAGATATTTAAGTGTCCAGGCACCTGAAGAATGAATCAGCTGCTGAATACAGAAAGGCTAATCTGAAAGTTAAATTGCATTTTGGAGAAGAGATAGATGAGAAAATAAGCAAGGATGGAGACCAGACAAAGATGGAGAACAGCAGTGGAAATACAGTAGGTAAGGGGGCATGAAAATGAGAGTAGGAGACCAAATAGCTAAACCAATTGGAGAATCTCTATCAAAAATGACACTGTAGGAATATTGCCACCACCTGGCTTTAGACACAGAGGCGCACAAATCACAGGGTGAACCCTTGGCTTCTGGTCTGGTTTTTTCTCAGGAAGCAGTCCCTCTCCACTGACATTACACGTTGTCTTTTTTACTAATTCAGGTACTTAAGTATGAGTACCCCCAACCACATTGTTTTAACAGCACTCCTACCCATGAATCTTGCAAAGGCAGTGGGACATACTAGGGGTGTCAGGAGAGGTGGCATTGCCCCACCGAAGGAGGAAAACATTGGAAATAGAGCTGAGCTTTCTATGGGGAGGAAGAGAGAGGGAACACATAGAAAGTGAGAAGCCTCATCTAAACTCAGTGGCATCAGCAGAATTCGGCCTCTTAATAAATACAATTTGTTTGAAACTGATCATATTTAGATATCGTGTCTTATGATATTTTTCAGACAAATAAGAAGCTCGTCTGGAGACTAGAACTAGATGAGTGCTGCATAATGCTGTGTCACTGGTAGAAATGCTTGCAAGGCTCATCAGGAAGAACTTGCTACTTTGAGTATCCCCTACACGCAAGGAAGTGGTGTTGTTACACCACACTTGCGGGTTAACACTCTCCTCAAAACATTAAAAAGCATTTTTACTGAGGAAAATCTTCCAGTTTCATCCCTGGTTCAGCAGGGTGCATAGGACAGTGTCCTGTTCACCTTTAAGCATGCTCTGGAGAGTTTCTCAGAAACACTAGCTACTAACAAATCCTTTCAAAAAAAACCCCACTTTTCTTTCTGGTTGGAGAGATGCCAAAGGGCAGAGGTAGAACCCAGGCTTAAGGTCACAGAAATGGATAGTGCTTTTTAATAGAGAAAACACATAAGGTTAGTTTTTAAGCTGTGATTTGTGGTTTGAGGTAAACTAGCTAATTCTAAGTTTCTTTTAAAAATTACCAACTTGGGGACAGCCTACACATTTCTACAGAATAAACCTCATCAGAAAGTATTTTTGAAATGTGACTTACATGTTTCGGATGTCATGGAAACCGAGAGGAAGGTAGATAGGAAGATCAAATGTACATGCCCCATCGTATTTCTAAAGCAAAAAGAAAAACATTGGTATCTCAGAATATACTCTGACTGTATCAGTTATGCTATCACCATGTTACTGATGTACATCTACTAAGAGATAACGGTATTGTGCAGCGATAAACTGCATCATGGGACCTGCTCTGTACAGCGTGTGTGTGAGTGTGTGTGTGAGCACACATGCCTGTAGCAGTCGTTTTGCAGCTTTGAGGTGATGCTTTTTGTTCTGTAATCAATGCAATAGTTGATGTTCCACTGAAACTACTGTATGACCTAGTTTAATGGAGGTGGGGGAATTACTCATCCACGGCGCCCCCCCGGCAGAAGCCTCTACTTGCTTGATTGCTTTTTTTATAAGGAAGATAAATGTAAGTTGGCATTCTCTTCATAGTCAACTGTGGAAAAATGATACCTTGATTTAGAGAAAAGATAGCTCCTCTATTTGAAAATATATACCCTGGCTGTGAATTAAGCTTTACATCTGATCAACTGCTTAGGTGCACTACAGGGTTTTTTTATTTTTCTGTGGAAGTGGAGTATATTCAGCGCCAGCTCCTCTATCCCAGTGTTTAGCAGTTAGAACAAAACCAGGGGAGTGCCACCAGCAGATCTTACCTGATGGGTGACTGAAGAAATGGGCTGGAAAGGCAGGCAAAGGACTTGTGTATCAGCAGTAGGGCAGACCCTCTGCCTCACTGATGTTTTCATCAGTGTCTAATTGATATGCATCTGCTGTAATTCACACCTCACAGTGCCGCTGGCGCCCTCTCCAGCAAACCCCTTTATTAAAGGAACCAGCTATTTGCAGACATTGCTTTAACCTAACCTGGAGTATCTCAGGACACGGCAGATTATAATAATAATCATCATCATCATCATCATCCAGCTATACTACATGCTATGCTTACATTCTACTTACCACTAATAAACCCTTTGCTTGAATGTTGTCCTTCGCTGCCAATCACAGAGCAGTGGGTTCCACTATTGTCTACAAGGAGGAAGCAGTGCCATGTTACTATAGATAGCAGATAAGTTTTCAAGAGAAATCAAGTTTGAAACCAATTATAAGCCATCTTGCAGATAGTGTACACAAGAAGAGTGATGAAAAATAGGCAAGCAAAGTACAGAGTAAGTACTGTCGTTTCTGCAAGGAATTTTATTTCAGTGCCAAAGACTTCCAGACTAAACAAACATTGACAGACCTTATCAAGACCTACATTTTTGCCAAGTCTGAATTTCATAACAAACTCAATTTTGAGCTTTTAGAAATGTCATTGGCTTTGTATTGATATGGAAAGTTTATTCTTTAGAAAGTATAATAACATCAAGAGGCTTATTCTTCAACTCTTAAAAATAATAACAAAACTTAGTTTTGGAAGAGGAAAGCCTGAGAAAGTCACTGTAGATATTTTGCAGGGATACTCAAAAATCACAGAGAATATGAGGCTTAGACCGAAATCATTCCAGGATTATTATCTTTGCAAGGCTGATGCTATGCCTTTTATGGAAAGCAAGGCACTCCTAGAAGCGATGTGCTTGACGAGCTTCTAACTTCCATTAGAGCTGAAGAAAAGCACCATGTACAACCACACACAGCCTATTGACCTCTTTAATTTTAAGGAAAACTTAGGCCAGGATAACAGATTTTTAGAAGTTACTTTTCGGCATGACAAACATCAGGAGTTTTGCCCTGGAAGGAAGGAATGAATGAGCTGGCCCAGAAGAAGGTACAGGAGTGATCTGCAGCAGGATAGGGCCACAGGGAAGAAAGATACAGAGCAAAACTGCACACAACAAAATTCACAGCATCAACAGAGCAAAGCATTTGTAATTGTTCATCCTTTAGAGCAGCAAGCTTCTTCCTAGAACTTATTTCTGACAATATCAGGGAGCAAACTGGATTGACAGGAGGGAACGAGGAGCTGAGTTTTGCATGTCCCAGTCAGAGGCTGAGACCTCAATTCAGGACCTAAACAGATTTGTATCTGCCAGCAACTCTTCTGACTTCATTCATCAGCTGAGGTCTACTTGGACCACAGCTGAAAAATTATATGGAGACTTATGGCTCTACATTCTCCTGAGAAAGAAAAGGGCAAACGCCCTGCACATAGTTGGAAACCAATGCACTGTTCAGCTGATATGAGCAACATTTAAGAGACACATGATGTCTCCTTGTCTTGAGCAACACACCGGCAGCAAGTGGTGAAAGTGTCTTTGGCATACTGCAGCGGGCACCTGAATTCCACAATCTATGAGATACCTACCCTTTTCCATTTCTGCCTCTTTGGGTAATACTGAAACACTGCAATCTAGGTTTAATCTTTCTGAGAAATGATTTTCCTCGACTTGGTTTCACATAGATTGTTTTGACATAGATTTGCTCTAAAACACCTCTTCATTCTCTGTACTAATTTCCACTCTAGTTAACTGTCTTTCACTACCTGTTACTGTATCTCATCTTACTGGTTCCAATCAGCTTGGGTTACCCTATGTCCCACTTGTTTTTTTCTCACAGAGATTACTTTTTTCACTTAGAGCTCACAGGAGCCATTACTGATTATTCCAAATAATTCACCATCCCCAAATACTCGTGACTTTTTCCTACTTAGCATTGGCTTACACAGAGGAGACCTTTGCTTCCTAAGGTCCTTCTGTCCAGCTGGATGGCCAGTTTTACAAGCTGATTTTTAAACTGGAACCTACATACAATTGGAATGGCTTGCTTGTTCCAGAGACAGACTGACGGACACGTCTGGGACTGCAACAGGGTATATTCATAGTTAGAGCTAGCAGTATAGTGAGGAAAGGTGAATCCCTCTGAAGCATTTTTATGTAGCCTTCCAGAACACTGTGTGGTCAGATGCTGAATGCCAGCAGCATGGAAAATGCATACACGTAAGCAAGCGTGATTTGCCAAACACTAGCTGCAGCAGGGCTAGTGCATACAGCTAAGATTGGAGGCACCTATATCGACTGAGACTCTGCAGTGAAATCTCCAAACAGACCCTAAGAATCAGCTAAGCTGAATAATAAATAAAATTTAATAGCATAACATTATTTGGGTAAACATAGAGACATAAAAATAAATTTAGAACATTCCTTCTCTGTCAGGAGACTTCCCTCTGAGTGTTTGGTTCTGTTCTGCAGATGTTATTTGTCTCTAGTAAGGTATACCAGCAGTTACACTAACTGTTCTACTACTTTTTAGAGTGATTTTGTTTCAGCAAGCAGATAATTCAGCATGAAGACAAAGCGAAGTGATGGGTTTCATAGACTAGATTTGAGGTAAATGTTTGAAAACAGGTTCTTTCTCATTTGTTGTTTTATTTGTATGTGTCTAGTTGGCCACAACTGATGCCACTATTGGACATACCAGTGAGTCCCTCATTGAGCGAGTCCCTCACTGACAGTGCTGCTGCAACCTTAGAAATGGAAGGCTGGCAATTAAAAAAAGTCGCACGATGTTCTTTCTCTGGTTTTGAGGAATGGGGACAACCAATTACTTGTCCACACAAACTCTTCCAACAAGTGCCAGAAGGATCCAGGAGTAAAAAAAAGAAATATTTGCCAAACATCACACTTGTTAGTTGTTCAGTTTAGCCTTCTGCTTCATTAAAAAGTATGTCTGTGAGACACCTCGCATACTGGGCTGCCAGCCTGCACCAAAACAGTGCAAAATAGTTGTGTTGAAAGGACAGATTCTCCCTACCTAACTTTGATGTTTGCTTTACTGATTTCCCCCCATTTTTAAGCTGCTGTGTATTGGCGACAGTTTACTTGGACTTTAATGTTTTGGGTTTGTGCGTGCAAGGGATGTTCCTTGAAAAAGCAAAGAGCTCAGGCAATTAAAAGAACAATGTGATTCTGTTTGTAGTTCCAAAGTCAGCATCGAACTGTCGACTTACTTCAATAAAAATCTGAGGCAGAGGTTGCAGTTCTAGACAGTGAATAGGAGGAGAAGGACAACTTCTCTAGTGTCTTACAGCTTGTGGAATTCCTCTGAGCAAAACAAAACTAAAGTATCCACACATCTGTGCTATTTAGGTCAAATAAAAAGGGTATTACAAGGCACAAATCAAAGGCACTAAGATACCTTGCACCCTACAATCAAAAGGAAGAAGTCCCTATAGCTTGAAGCACTGGGAGAGAAAGGTCATGATTTCTGGAAACAGTTAAAAGGCTTTTCTCTGCTTTTGCAGATTTATTTAGAACTTCTGTTTTATTAAATTTATCTGAAGTAAAACCCACATCACAGATTTTTGGGTCCACAGTGTACCATAAATTTAGATTGCTAATATTCCCGGGGGGGGGGGGGGGGGGAGGGAGAGAGGGAATAAAGAGACATTTTCCATAAGTTTCTTTCTTCTATAGCCCACACTAACTGGATGTTATGAGCCTAACTCGAAGCAACGTGAAGGGAAACTTCAGTCTGGTGCTGAAAAAGCACTTGATACAAATACAAAGATTTGGGAGAACTTCCTGAGTATGTCAAAACCTGATACCTCCTGATGACCCAATATCAAAGGAAGATGAAAGAACCATGAACTCCCTACTTATGTGGCAGAAGCAGTAGTCTATAGTCTTTGCTTCTCCGAAGACAACCGTGTTTGTTAGTTAACAGATTTGTTATTTTTTTCCCCAAGATTATATTTGGCAACAAACAGTTTACATTACCATTTATTTAAGTGAACAACATTATAAAAGAACCACACCTTGCATAGTAAGAAAACCTGGAAATGTTATTGCAATTTCTACTTCAAAAAGCTTAACAGACTTTACGATGTAAACATACCATGAAATAGCAGATGTGTGAGATTTCTTTACTAAGACATCGAATTTATTCTTTCACCTTCTGAGAGTTATTTTCAGTCTTTTATCAAACTAGAAAGCCCATTCTGACTGAAAATGGGCTAATAAAATAACAGTCACTGAACTTATTCCAGAACTAGCGTGTACATAACACTTAAACGAGTTTACAGCTGTAAGTGTAAAATGTAGGAATTTCAGTATTAAAGTATGGAAATGCTAGAACTGATATACACATTAGTATAATGATAAAAACATTTCGAGGCAACAAAGTACATCAATATACTAAGCTCTGAAAAATACACTGCACAGTAAATATTCTCTGCATTTTTAACAATTAGTAAAAATATTTGCCAGAAAACCGAGGGCAGATCCATTTCTGAATACACTTCATTCCTTACAAGGTAAATCTTTATATTGGTCCCAAAATTATTTGTCTATCATATAAGCATACCTTCTACCTTAATCTTTTTTTTTTTTTTCTTGAGATAAAGAAGCACATAAGTGAACTGCAATAAACTTTTGATGAAATACTTCAGTTATTTTACGTTACATGATATTATAAAAATTTGACCTACCCTCTGGAAAACTCAGGAAGAAGTGGCTTGTTCTCTGTGGCCGGCTCCTTTGCACTGATTTCTCTGCTGCAGCTCGTACCAGATGTAGCTGGGAACTCTTTTTAACTGGCTCATGCAATTCATATCTGTAGGAGCAAGATATACAGCTGCATTTCGAGACACCTCCCACCCAACAGGGCAGAACATGCAAATTACTGTAGTGGCCTTAAGGACCCACCAGAGATGACATCTCATAGTTCCAATTAATCAGATAACTTTTACCAGTAGGATAGGGTTTCCGCTGATCACGAATCGTTCCGTTTCAGCACGGTTATACTGCAGCAAGTCTGCTGGCTGGTTACCGGCTTCCTCAAGCCTCTGGGGAGGGCAGAGCGGGGACGCTCAGCCGGCAGAGGGGGCTTTCAAACAGGGTTTGTTCGAAATAAGAACAAGCCTGGTCCAGTCAGGCAGCAGCTCCCCGACAACAGCTCTAGAAGTCACTGGAGCATCAGGAATCTCCTATAGTGAGGGTAACTCCTTCACTGAAACTGATCTGACAAAAAAAGGCTGCTACATCAGCAGCTAAGCCAGGTCCGTGAGGGAAAGGAGTTCCACAGGAAATCCTGAAGTAACTTCGGGAGAGCAAGGGCTAGAGGGAGAAGTCACTGCAGCAGTGGATAGAATCATAAAACCACAGACTGGTTTGGATAGGAAGGGACCTCACAGTCCATCTAATTCCAACCCCCTGCCATGGGCAGGGACACCCCTCACTAGACCATGTTGCCAAAAGCTCCATCCAACCTGGACTTAAACACCTCCAGGGAGGGGGCAGCCACAGCTTCTCTGGGAAACCTGGGCCAGGGTCTCACCACCCTCACGAGGAAGGATTTCTTCCTAACATCTAATCTAAACCTACCCTCTTTCAGTTTAAAGCCATTACCCCTTGTCCTATCGCTACACTCTCTGGTGAACAGCCCCTCTCCAGCTTTCTGTAAGGCCTCTTTCAGTATTGGTAGGATATGATCCACTGTACAGTGATCCCTAAGTCCAGGTATTCAGAAGGCCAGATGGGCCACCAAACATGTGAAAGACATTTTAGGGAGTACTGGTCAAGACTGCTGAGCAACCTTCCCAGCATCAGCACTAAACCTGAATCCATCAAACCAAAGGTCCCGAACTATCCCCTTCCTGTGCAGCAGCTGGTCTGAAGGCATAATTTCAGTACCAAATTAGTCAAGCTCCAGGGGACAAATCAGCTTTGTGCATCACAGTAAAATAACCCCTAAAGAGATTTTGATAATAAACAACAAGGTTTTGTGCTGTGGTTGTTCAAACCCTTGTTTTTCCCTGACAGAGTTATGACTTGCAGTGCTCCTGGGACTGTGCTGTCACCTTGCAGCAGCTCCATGCCAATACACAAAGATGTAGCGACTATACAGCAGTATGCAAAACTCTTAGTGATGTCACACCCATGCTTTCCCCAGTTCTTGGTATAGTGTTGTGTTTGAAGTGGTTTAGGTGTTGCACTTCCTGTATGACACAGAGCATGCAAAATTGCTAAAAAAAAAAATAATCCACCTGCAGCAATGCAGTCTCACAGTGCTTTGGTCAGCTGCTCAGCGTCAGCTCAGATCACGGTCTTGAAAAGCTCACAAATCCCTCCCTGCTCAAGCTCACGTGGTTTCATCGGAATCAAGACCTCCCTCATTTACAGGTGCTAGAGACTCAGGCAACAAGTCTGGAGTAACCATCTGCATCCAGTGTCCTCTCACCACGACATGTCAGGTTACTCTACAGTCAGGCTGATACAGTCAGGTGAAGCTACCTTCCATTGCCAGGGTACAGGGTACAGTTCTTCTGTAATAAAAGTCCACTGAAACTTAGATCAGAGGCATTCACTGTGTTGCTCCACACCTCAGAAGAGCCCTTCATCTTGTAGTCCATTCCTCATCCCCAGGTTCTTCCCTGATCATGATGCAGGGGGGAAACTGAGCTCCTCGCTAAGGGGGATAGCTTCAAGCTGGGCAAAAGCCATTCTGCAGCTTTTGTAAGAAGCTACAGTTAATGCTGAATGCCCTGTAACTTTTGGCCCAGCTTCTACAAAAATTCCAACTTGATAAGTGTATCGCAAAATGTTCTTACAGAAACATGCCAGGAAATTTTTTTGAGGAGTTTGATGCATTGCAGTCCCAGGGCAGCCTGTACACATAGGATCCCAGCAAGCAAGAGAAGCGTCTGTTTGCTATGTAAAGACATCAAGAAGTAATGGGCTTGAACTGAAACGGGGAACAGTTAGGCAGCAGGAAAAATCTCTTAACAGGGACGGTAGTGAAGCCCTGGAAGAGTTTGCTGGGAACTTAGGAGAGCTGTTACTAAGTGTTAGACCTTAAAGAAAAAATCTGCTACTGGCATCAAGATGCTGTAAATTGGCACCACAAGTCCTTACCAATACTCAGAGTTGACGGCCCTGAGATTCGGCTGGTTTTGGTGCAGTATGGCTGCATGAACTTAATTCAAGTTGTGTTGGCAAAATTACTCCTGAGCTGTGAAAAGTATGCGAGTTAAAGCTATGCTAGATACAAAAGGTGAAAACCCAGATAGAATGAAGTCTTTGAGACTGCAAGAGTTAGGAGTTTAAGTGTTCGAGAAGAAAAATGATGACACGAAAAAAGATAAAATTCTGAGATAAAAAGCAGAGATAGGAAAACAGCAACTCAGCAACATCAGGGTTCACCCTGCTCCAAGAAACATGGTTAGTCTAGCAGCATATTAGTCCTGGCTGCCTAATATCTGCCTCAATTAACCAGGCAATAATTGCTGTGTACATTTTTGCACCCTGCTTGCAGGCTGCCATCGCACACAGTAGGGGACACCTGGTCAGAAGTAACCCTGATAAGGAACCATTCACTGTATATTCTTGTTGAGACCAACCTAGGGAGCAAATGGCCAGATGGCAGGGGAAGCTCTTGTTGGGTGTGTCCACACCCAGGGTAGGTCTAATGGGCTTTAGCTGCTGGGGAGCCGCCCTACTAAGGTTACAGCATCCTTCCTATTCCTCTGTGTCCTGGTGCCTTCCTTGTGGCTAGAGTAGGCAACCTGTGCTTTGTGTAAAAGAGAAATTAGAAAAGTTTTTTCAAGGGTTATTGTAGTCTGATGGGGATGGACTCCTCTTCCTCCAAGGCAAGAGTTGCCCCTGGTCTTTAGCATTAATCAAGCAGTCCTATTACCACCCACAGGACAATAAACATGAATGGGCTGGCCCCCAAATACCTCTGCTGGTTCCTTTCATTGAGAAGCTTGAAACAGCTGTCCCAGGAAGACACTGTTGGGGTGTACATGCCTAACCAGCATATACTTGGTTTGTTTGGCAAGACTTGAGGGGTGCAGGGGTGGCTTCTGTGAGGAAACACCAGAAGCTGCCCTATGTTGGACAGAGCCAGTTTCAGACCAAATGCTGGCCAAAGCTGAGCCCATCAGTGATGGTGGTGGCACCTCTTTGTGAGCATTTTTAACAAAGGGCAAAAACTGCTGCACAGCAACTGTGAGGAGGAAGTGAGATAGTGTGAGAGAAACAACCTTGCGGACACTGAGGTCAGTGAAGAAGGAGGGAGAGGAGATGCTCCATGTGCCGGAGCAGAGATTCCCCTGCAGTCCATGGAGAAGATCATGGTGAGGCAGACTGACCTTCTGCACCACATGGAGGACCATAGCAGACTAGATATCCACCTGCAGCCCATGGAGGACCCCACACTGGAGCAGGTGGATGTGCCCTGAAGGAAGCTGTAGCCCATGGAGATCCCACATTGAAGCAGGTCTGTCATGACCTGTGGCGCACCCACGCTGGAGTAGTCTGAAGGCTGCACCTCATGGAAAGGACCCACACTGGAGCAGTTCGTGAAGAACTGCAGCCCATGGGAAAAGCCCACAGTGGAGAAGTTTGTGAAGGATTGTATCCCATGGGAAGGACCTCACACTGCAGCAGAGAAGAGCATAAGGAGGAAGGAGCATCAGAAAAAATGTGTTATGATCTGACCATAACCCCATTCTCCAGTCCCCCTGCACTGCTCACAGGGGAGGAAGTAGAAGACTTGTGAGTGAAGTTGAGCCTGGGAAGAAGGGAAGGATGGGGAGAAAATGGTTTTAGCTTTTTTTTTTTATTGCTCACTACATTACTCTGTTATTAGTTGTCAATAAACTAAATTAATTTCCTCAAGCTGAGACAGATTTGCCCTCAACAGTAACTGATGAGCGATCTCCCTGTCCTTATCTCAACCCATGAGATTTTCATAGTATTTCCTCCCTGTGTTCTGTTGAGGATGAGGAGTGATAGAGAAACCTGGTGGGACCCTGCCATGGCCCCACGTAACAGTTGGTGAGAACACATATGTGGACAGAAAAGGAATAATAAGAATTTAAGTGTCACAAAGCCATTGGTATTTTCATCATACTCATCCTTCTTCATCCCACCAAGGCAGAGCTTTTAAGTCTCTTACCAGGTTTTCAGCTGTGTATTAAAGTTCAGAGAATGCAAAATGGAGGTGAGAGTATCTTGAACAAAGGAATTGGCAAAAGTAACAAGAATTATATCTGCCCTTTTCAATGTGTCAATATGCCATTCAATTTACCATTGATATATTATGTGGGAAGTTATTTGATCACCAGCAGTTTATAAAAGTACATAACAATGATAGCCATGCTTGTCAGGCCAAAGATGATATTCAGAAAATAATCTTAATGTCATCACTGAAGCCTCTGTATCCAAAAAACTGATTCTCTTACTTAAAAAGTTCTCAATTTCTCTGCTCCAGGCCTTGCCCCAAAATGAGAGCAGCTGCGTTGCCATCCCACAGAGGCTGGATACAGCCAGACAGAGTGAAAACAACAGCAGCTGTTCTGAATGTCACCGGGCCGGCGGCAGGATCCCCGCAGGGAGACCACAAAGCCCACCAGAGAGAGGATCGGTGCAGTACATCTGTTGCTCTTATGGAAATGAAAATACACTGCTAAGTCCCCATGATCTTCCATGCCCACAGGTGTTCCTGTCCATGGATGCTGGAGAGATGTGAGTCAGAGCAGGCAACTACCTTTGGGCTAGAAACTTATCCAAAGTTTATCCACAAAAGAAAACCTGAATAAACCAGCTCTCCTGCGTTCAATTAACTTAAGGGCACAGACAATATGTGTCTAAGGGAAATCTTCCAAATTTTAAGTCAAAGGCCATCAGTTCCCGGTGGTTGTTGCTTGGTGCACCAGCATAGACTAATTCAAGAAGACCCAGACTCTTACAGCCAACCCTCCCCTCAGAGTACACAGGAAACTAACCTCCTCCTGTGCAGCACCCGCTCTATTTTCCATCACTGTGGAAACAGAAGGCCATTCAGCACACCATTGTTGTTCATATCTGAGCTCTTCCCTTGAGAATAAGGAGTTTTTTCCTACATATCTACTTAGGAAGAAACTTCTATGAACACATGGCATTCTGGAAATCATAACTCAGATGCATTTCTTATTAATTTACAGAAATAAACAAAATTGGGATTCTCCAGAAAATCATAGAAGATAATTTGCTGCCAAAGGATATTGTTCATAATGACTTTTTACTAAATAGTTTGTTCCTTAATGTACGTGAATTACTGGAAGTTAATGTGTAACTGATAAAAGATGGTCATGACATCCTGACAGCATGCAGGACCAGAGGTTTAATTCTAAAAATTATTCATACATGGAAAATATTAACATTCATATTCATAATATGGTCATTAAAGAAAATTACTTCTTTAGTCTATAGATTATGGACTGGTTTTTTAGAAGAACATTTTCTGTGATAATTATCTCAGATCTATCTGCAATTTGAGACTTGCATTCCCTAAAAGCTTAAAATACTTTGGGAAAAAAAACAGATCTTCCCACAAAAACTAGAACTTCGCAACTTTTGCTATGAAAAGGAAATGTGTCACCCAAATTCTTTTTTTTTTTTCCAAGTTGAAGCAGACAGATGTCTAGATCCCAAGGAATCCCCTGTTAGACTTCAGAAATTTTTAGAGCACCTAATCCTTAGACCTTAGAGCATCTGTCAATGCAGAGAGACCTGTGAGCATGAGAACCTTCTCTGGTCCTGGCTCCCAAGAGCTAGTTACAGGGAAGCTAGTATTGAGTATATCAGCAACTGAGCTGCTTATTGTAGAACTGTATGCATCCAGTCTGGCCAGCTGCAAGAAATTTTGGAAATACAGGTAGTTCCTGATCTCTGTAAGCTGTAAAGACACCGAATGGCACACAGAGTTCCTTACAGCACTTATCACCTGAGGTTTCAGGCACTGTTCTTTCACCATGAAAATATATATTATCAACTTTTTTTTTTCCTCTCCCCTCACTAACCAAAACTTCTCTTTATAATTTTCTTACAGCTCTCCACATGATGTCCTGCAAGTCTTCTTGGGAGATGAGCTGTTACAGGAACGCTTCTTTTGCCTTCAATCTAAAAATGAGCGATTTGCTCTCATCCATGGTCACCAATGTCTACTCCTCCTGAGTAACACAGTCTTGCTGTATCAATCACTCACCTTTCTATACAACTCCAGGTCAAATTCCTCATTTCCCTAGGATTCTACACAGAAAAGCATCTGTATGTAACTATGACCTGTAGCAATCCCAAGCAGGTCTTCACCAGGGATCCTTCACAGATTTGAGAGGTCAGAGTCCATGACCATAGGCCAAGCTTACCAGACTTTTTTGCCTCGCCTAGAGAGGCGAACTTGCTCAAGACCTCCCACATTATAGCAGTGAAGAGCATGCTGTGCATTGTATGACATAAGCAGGTACATCTCATCACATCCCGGCCTCATCACACACCGGAGCCTGACAGCCATACCAACTGCGCCTGGCTCCCAGACACATTAGTCCAGGACAGAGGCTCTAGGACCCAAATGTTGGAAGTTCACAGGATCTGTGGATCCTGCAAAACCAACTGAAACACTGACCCCTCTGTCAGTCAGTTCAGAAGCCAATTTCTTTTGGATAGTGGATAAATTTTCATGAGATCAGGTGTCCTTCAGCTTTATTTGGTTTGGTATTATCAGCAGTTGATCTACACAAGGAACTATTCACAGAGAAATGATCTTACCAAAATATAGAAAGTAATCAGCTTTCACTACCTGGGAAGGAAATCTTGGGGTCATTTTGGTTCTTCTCTGAAAACAGTCTGTTGTTCAGGAGCTGCCAAGAGGACGAACAGATTGCAAGGAGTTATTAGCAAAACAACAGAGAACAAAACAGGAAATGTTGTTATACTGATGCAACATATCCTTATCTTGAGCACTGGATGTAACTCTGGTCACCAGTGACCAAAAGGTTATAACAGCATGAAAAAAGTTACTGAAAAGAGCAGTATGAATATCAAAAGTACAGAGGGCTTTTGCTACAAGGATAAACCAAATTGACTGGCATTCTGCAGCTAAGAAAAGGAAGGACTTCCAGCCCTAGGAAAAATTACACTGGGAACAATTTTTCAGCACCTCTCACAATGAAAGAATTAGGGAAATAATCGAGCTCATGGTTAAAGCAGAGAACAGTACTCTTTCCCATAAATAAAAACAGAAACTAATTGTCACATGAACTGGTCAAAAGTAAATTAACAGATAGATTCAAAAGCCATGACTCAGATTTAGGAAGGAGAGATACATTCTTCACCATTTAAGATGCTGTTGGATAAGCTACATGAATTTGAGAATGTCCATCCTATGTGATTAACACTGGCAGAGTGCATCCACCTGTTTTTGCTGGGTTGTGCTTTTTGTTTACAACACGATAAAGACCTGGGAGCAGAGGGTGGTGGAGATTGTGTGAGCTGGTGTGATAATTTTTATGTTCTTATGTTAATAGGGAAACATACAAAAGTGAAGGAATTCTTATTTGGGTTTAAATTCTTTTTTTTTTTTTTTTGGAGGGTGGTGTCAGTTCATTTCATCTCACAAGTGCTGTGCTGAATAATTCTGCTAAGAGCCTAAAGAGAGCTTTTTCCTTCCTGCAAAGCCTGGAGATCTGGTGCCCTGAGGTCTCAAGTTATGCTTTATGAAACGGCTTCTTCCTCTCCTTTCCTTTGTTCTTGCTCTGGAGTTCAAAAATGTACTGGATAGGGGGAGAGGAAAGCTCACAATAACAAATTTCCATTCTTTGTGGCTCAGAAATAGAAAGAAATGTAGATATATAGAAAAATTAATTCTGAGTACTGAGAATTAATGAAAGATAGCAAGTTTTTGCATTTCTAAGCAAAGAAACAGATTATTTTATGCCAAGAGATGGTTTACTTTTACAAATCCCAATTTCACTGAAGTGTCAAAGTCCTTTGGGGAAACAGACTTCCTGGCACAGTCTCTTCTTTGGTGTTTCTTACTAGGCAGTTAAGTACCACAGCACTGAGCTCTGTTGAAACCTCATCAAGTTTACTCACCCTCTAAGACCCATGGGTCTTAGGGCCCATGGGTGTCCTGCTTGGCAGCACATGAGCTATGCTTCTGGAGCCATGCACTTCCGCCCGGGATACAATCTCACTAACCATCACTCCACCTTCATGTCAACTGGTCACTTAGCCCTTTTTGAGTGCAATAGGAAATGAAACCTCTCTTGGGTTCAAATTGCCATTGAAATGCACCACGAACAGTGTTCCACAGAGATAAGGTCTAGACTGTAGACACATGACAAGGCTTGACAGGGTGACCACATCAAATGCAGACTCCATTTGTACTAAAGTGGGGAATTTGGGAAAAAACTTGCATACCAGTTTATTTGGGCACTCCTGGGCCCCTCCACTTCTGGGGAAACTGCACCTTAGTGCCAAAGATAAACCACATTCCACTTCCTTCATCTTTACAGAAGAACAACTGAAACAAGTAGGCCTGAAAAAAGAATTCAAGGATGCTTAGTTCTATTACCTGATGTGGGCATGTTGGCATTTGTCAGGGCACATAAACATCCCTAATACAGAAGTAGAAGTAACAAAAATTATTTTAAAAATATTTTTAAAAAGAATATGAGTTCTGTGAACATCCATCCTGCAAAGACTCACAAATCATGGCACGTAAGCCCTCATATACGATTGACTCCATAGAGTCAGCATGCACCATGTACTGGACTCCCAAGCCAGTGCCAGCCATCCTGTATGGTTTGTTCAGGTAACTGCACGAGTGAGTGTTACAGCCTGTGCCCAGGCTACTGATTAACTCAGTTATGACCTTGTGTCTTAGATAAATAGTCTGACATCCTCAGGTGACAGTAAATGAGTGCACAGTATGTAACACACTAGTCATAGGCTAGGTCACCAAGCCAAGGATACTCACTGACCGACTCTGTATTGCCTCAGCAGCCCCTGTACAGACATACCCATGCTGCTGTGGATGTGATAGGACAGATGGGTGACATGGAGGAAATGGGGTCAGGCACTGCACATCCAGGCAGTAATTGGGGACTAGCAGGAGAATTCTTTCCTGTTATTCAGTATGGAGAAGAGTAGGCTGAGGGGAGAACGCATTGTGGTCTGTGGCTTCGTGACAAAGGGGAGTGAAGGGGCAGGCACTGATCTCCTCTCCTTGGTGGCCAGTGATAGATCCCAAGGGAACAGTATGAAGCTGTGACAGGGAAAATTTGGGTAGGATGTTAGGAAGAGGTTGTTTACTGAGAGGGTGGTCGGGCATGTGACAGAGTGGTGTTAGTGGGCATCTGGCCTCCAGTGAGGGTCAACCCACCTCACACACTCGGAACCCCCACTCTGAAAAGGAACAGGATTTGTCTCCAATGTAAAAAAATCATTTATAAGTCAGTCAGAGAACAATCCACAATGCCCAGATGAGGCTTTCAGTCACAACACTTATCCAGAAACCGGAAGACCTAACTTCTAAGGTCTCTAGAGGTTTCTACACCACAGAAAGAATTCCCCACCCAGTCCACTGAAACTGGGATGCTACATGCTGGGGGTTATTAATCACGGGGAAGACAGAGAACAACCAAGACTGAATTTGGCTCTAGCCCCTTGCAGGGCTCCCTCACATTTGCTTTCAACAAGCAAAACTGCACTACCAGGTACAAATTTGCCCAGGTGGCTCAGAAGAAGCAAGAAGTGTCCTAGGAGGAGTAGAAGGATCATGTTCTTCAGGGCAAGAGAGGTCACTAGTTTCCTGATGACTGCTCTAACCACAAAGCTAGTATGAGAACGAAGCACTGAGCCGGGGCACATCAGGCATTCTGATATTTTTATGTCACCAGGACTGTTTCTGCTCTGTTAGCATCTATTCTCAGAAGATAGATAACCAACTTACATCATGACTGGGGGTGGAAGTAAACATTTCCTATTAGTTCTCCCTGGAGTCAACAGCAAGGACAAGAGTATCTAATTTAGGGAGTAGAGAACCCTCTGAGTCTTAGATGTCCTCACCTTCTGCCACTAGCTGAATCAGGCCATTTCTTTCCCTTTGGAAGGTGTCTTCAGGCAGACATTGCAGATAGGCCCTCACATTTCTAGCTCTGCAGGCTATCACAGAAGTAATACTATGTCCATGCAAAACAATTTATCCTAATTTTCTCATGCAACCAGAAGTTGCCTGAATTGCGGTGCTTTTGTGGAGAGCCCTTTCCACAGGCTTTCCTTCTGCTACAGACCTTGTTGATACTGTAAAGTCCGCATGAAGTTGCTATGAGGTTGGTTTTCTGCCCCAGCAAAAACCTCAGGTGTCAGATCTGACCTCTGGGTAGCCACAACGTTCAAATTTTAAGAGCTCAGCAGAAATGGCAGGATCAGAAAAACAGTTTAATCTCTCTCCCCATCACTAGCAGAAGCACTCTTTTTTCTATGAATTCATATGCTAAAGGATGGAAAGACACAGTTTTAAAGTAGTCATAAGTAGAAGAGCAACTCCATGGCTGATAAACCAATGAAGGAAACATCTATAAAGCAGTTGCTACATTATATATCCTTTGAAAAATAGTAGGGAGATATTGAAGTCCTGGAGTTATTATTCTTACACAAAATATTCTATTCTTGTGTTGTCTTTCTGGAGTAGTTTATTATGAAGTTTCAGAAATGACTGAATTACAGTACAAGATGTGCTCATTTGTACTTGACTATTAGTACCTCCTTGGGTTTCTTTTTCTGTTTTGGCCATTCCAGTCAAACAATGGCTGGAAAGAAGGGCCTAACTTTTTATGACTTTTTGTCAAATAACTTCTTATGAAATTTTGTCAAAATTAATGAGAACGAAGAAGCATCCAGAAGTTTCAGTCAAAATGCAATAGGAAGCAGTAAAAATGTCATCTCCATCGAGACAAGATAAATATTTATGTTTCAATTCTAGGACCAGTGACAGTAAAAGAAGTAAAACCTGCTAGAGCAAAATGTTTCCAGGTCGATTTCACCAACAGGGTCCCTCCAGGTGGTTCATTAAAGTTTCAAATGACAAAGAATACATTTACTGCAACAAACAATGGAAATACCAGATACTGAATCAACAAACAGCTAGTTGGGATTACTGAAATCATGGCAAAATGGCAAATTCTCAGAAGGATAAAAGCAACTGTGGATTCTGTTGAGGCAATGTAATACACACCACCAACAAACTCTGTTGACAAGAAGGAACAGGTGGTGATAGACAAAAGAGTCTTCAATTCAGACAAGATTATTCCTTCCAAGATTTGACATTTATTGAATGAAAGTATCAATAAATGGCATGGGAAAAAAAAGACATGAAAGAACGCTTGTCAACAGCAGTGGTAGCAAACTTTGATGGAATAGCTCCATCCTTGTATTGCTTTTATAGTTCAAATCATAAGAACATGACAACATGAACTATTAAGAAAAATAAAGAATAAGATCACATCCAACATACACTATAACTTTGCCTCAATACTCTCCTAGCCTCCAGTTGCTATAAGCACCAGGTATTTCCTCAGCCTGTCATGTTTCATCTGTTTATTCACCTCCTATTTGATCTGTCTTCCAAATCTCATGTCCCCAGGAAGCCAGTGTGGATTTCCTACTTCTGCAGTTTCCTCAGGTGAGGAGTTACACAAGGCTGCTATCTCTTTCCTGAAGATGCATCATCTTTTTTTCTTTACTGTATTGGATAGCCAGCAATAAAGTTTTGCGGAAGCTTGATAAAGGCATGGGTAAAAACACAAGAAAAGTCACAGTTTGCAGAAAATACCTCTCATCAGAATCTGACATCTCAGACCATGCTGCTTGCTGTGGGATATGCCCTTTTTTGCTCAACCCCTTGACCAGGGCAACTGAAAGTCCATCAGATGCAATGAATAGAAAAAATCCTTAAAACCCAAACATCTGGCCAGAGAAGAGAGACATCATCTCAGTGTATTACTGCAATCTGTAGAGGGGGCTCCAAAGGACCTTACTTGAGTGCTAGAAATGGTATAGCCACAAGAACACAAACCATCAAACACCTAACTAAGCCTAACAATGCTGTGCTTCAGGAGCAGTGCTTTTTATGCCATCCTAATCATCCTCCCTGCTTTTCCTGCCTCTCCTGTGACAGAAAAAACCACTTTGCGCTCCTCGATGGCAGACAGTTCAGAAAACAGACCTTCCTAAGAATTAACTGACCAAGAGGAACAACAAAAGCACAGTCGGTTTTCACTGGTTTGGTTCCTGGGCAGGTTTCATGGATAGGTGGTCGTGGTGGCACAATAGAAAGGGCAGCCTTGGAGAAGGTGTGGGCATGCAGGAGCAGGACAGTCCAAATTAGTGTAGACAGGGAATAAGCACCCATCAGACCATGCCAGAAGAACAGCAGAACAGTATCACAACTCTCTGGATATCCAGCTGCACTGGATGGCGACACCAGCATGATGCCTGCAGAGGATTCTTTGGTAATTCCATGTTTCATGGTGTTTGCTGACCAAGAATCAACAAAGAACACCCTTTTCTTCAAGAGAAAAGTTGACTGGTTTAATACTTCCCAGGCCCCAAAGTCACCTTAATAAGGAAAGACATCTCTATTGTTTTTTCTAGGGGTAGGATGTGGTTAATTGTGTTATGCAATAACAACAGACCAGCTCAGCATTATTATATCTGAATGGAAATAAGCTCCACTGTGTGGTTTTCAAGGCTTGCAGAAGTGTTTGGGTTCTGATATTTCACCCCGGGGACTTTCTACCAATAACAATGGATTTTGCAGAAACACCAAAAATTCTTTTTTACTCTCAAGAGGGACAGTCAACAGCCTGAGGTTAAATATTTGCTGAGCAAGTACAATAAATACATGTAAATACACAACTTCATTTGACACATAATGCTAAAGGCAGTGGCAAACTGCCACGACATACTGGAGCAACACAGGCCAAACAAGCTACACAAAACCCAGCAAGTTGCACATGGGGTTTTGTTTGTTGCTACAGAGGGCAAAAGGAAACAGAGTGCTAAAGAAACTAAAGGGTTCAGGCACCAGGATGTAACCGCGGTCCCAGGGTTTCAGTAGAAATCAGCTTTCATATCTGGAGTGTTGTAGATAAAATCCGTGTAGTCTGAATTAGCTATGGCCCAGCAGCTGCAAAAACCCTTAGCACAAGGTGCCCTGTCTCCACAGCCAGTGTGGCAGCTTGGTAAGGCCAGATCAAGCAAGAGAAGAGAGAGACTTCATGTAGGAGTATCTCTGGTCTACAGGAAGAATTCTTGTTAGGGGCCTGCCTACTTGTGGTGGGTTGACCCTGGCTGGAGACCAGGTGGCCACCAGAAGCAGCTCCTCACTCCCTCTCCTTGACTGGACAGGGAAGAGAAAATGTAACTTAAGGCTCATGGGTTGAGATATGGACTGGGAGAGATATTGGCTCTGTCAGACCTAGGGAAAGCTTCTAGCAGCTTCTCACACATGTCACTCCTGTAGCTGCCCCACTACCAAAACCTTGCCATGCAAACCCAAAACACTGCTGTCTGGCTCCATTCCTTGGCCTTGAGGGACTGCACAAGGCAGTGCTATGGATGACAGGCCCAGAATCAGACCTGAGACACTGCACAGGCAGCATACCAGATGGTCACAGCACAGAAGTGACACTACCATCACACGGGCACCAAGCTGGCTTCAGCTGAAAGCAACAAGAGGTGCATCTGGAGACCCTTGGGAGACTGTCCATGCAGGTGCAGCACAAGAGCAAGGGTGGCTTTGGCTCAGGTGCCCACCTGAACACTCAGATATGTTGCCTAAACGTGGAGCACACTGAGGTTGGGCAGCGAGGGGAGAAGGTAGCAGCAACCTGCCTGTCTGCCCTGGCCTGGGGTAGCTCTCTGAGCTACTCTTGAGATAGCAGATATTTTGTTTGTTGGCTCAGGTGGCTGCTGGCCTGACTCTACAGAGCATTCCTCATGCTTTTCTCCATCATTTGCTGTTCCATTTTTTTTTCACAGCAGCCCTCGGAAATAAACTACATCCTTTGGCTGTGAGACAGCTCTTGGCCAGAGGAACTGGCCAACTGGAGCTATTGCAGGCAGCATGTCTCCCTCCAACTCTTACCAGTCTTTAGCCAAAGGAACACGCAGACTTCCAGTGTCTGTAACCAAACTTTATCACGGGTCAAAAACCTTGTTTTCCTTCCTGAGGCATTTAGGATCACCTGCAGGTGCATTCATCCTGCACTCTGTCATGACATTTTCAGTGTAGGTAAAAAATAACTGCTCCCATAGCTCCCCTCGCCCTCAGAAGTGCTCTGTACTCATAGCTTGAAAAGACTTTGCTGGCAGTAAACCAGGAGCTTTTAGGGGAAGAAAAAAATCTGCTCTGCAGCTGAGGTGAAGGAGGTTCCACAACACCAGGTCTTGTGAGAGGAACATGGTGATCCAGGAGGTGGCCTCATTCAGGAAACCAAAAGGATCACCAGGCTGACTGGAGATATCTACAAGAGAAAAGTCAAAGGCAGTGAAATATGTCCATAGTAGTACACATGTAGTTAGGGAGAGGTACATACAAAGATAACACAGCACTCTCCTGCTTCACATGTCCCACAAGTAGCTCAAAATGCTACATGTGATCTTAATCAGTAAATACGTGGGGTGCTGCTGGCTGTATTCCCTCTAACATCTTCCCTTCTTCTCCCCTAGGCAAGGCCACAAAGACTTTATAATGCAGCCAGGTCTGGCTAAAACTGGCAAGAAACTTCTGAAGCATTACAAGGATTTTTTTCCCAGTCAGCCTCTTACTCAGTTGAGATGGTATTCAGCTGCCAAAGAAGAAGTCATACAGTTACTATGAAAAACGGCATGTTTTCTTTCGCAAAATATGCGCTTTGATTTACCCCATATGGCCTAGAACTCTCTATTTTTGGTGAAAGACCACCTCATGCTAACCACCAGCACCCTACTCTGTAAATGGAAGTAGTGACTACCCTGCATTATTCACATTCTTGAGAGAAATGTGTATAGTTACTCCCTTCTCAAGGGCTCTAGCCCAATTCCAGCTAGGACGTGTTGTAACTGACAAATGCAGCCGTGTGAGTAAGGGGGTGTTTTTTGTGAGAAGCACCTGTGTGCCACCGAGTACGAGGTGAGCAAGAGGCAGCCTCTTTGGTGGGTTTCTCGGATGAGATAGGTAGACTGAAAAAGAAGAGAAACAGGTGGCTGCTCATAGCCTCCTCACTGGAGCAGAAAATGTCAGCTTTGTCAGCATTGTATGTCTGAGGGCTACGCAGAGCGTTCCTGGGGCTGCTCTTTGATCCTTCAGCTATTAGATGACCTTCCTGTACCCCTATGTGTATACTACTATAACACTTTAAGAACTGCCATCTGAGAGCTTGCTACAAAACCCAACTACTACCGAGAGCTCCTTGAACTGATGACAGCAACATGAACCACTCTGCCCCAGCCATACTCTGCTAATTGCTTTAATCACTTTCTGCAAAGTCTCATCTTCACCATTAGTTCTAGAGTTCAGAAACTGTTTTGCCAGAGCCATAGCAGGATCTTTTGATTTGGCTGCTTTTTTAATTCTACTATTAGTATTACCATTATTAAGACAGGCATTAATTCAGGTAAAAAGTTTTGGTCCACAGAGATTTTGGCAAAGGTTCTAGAGAGGCTTTAAAATCACGCAATCCCTTCCATTTTGTAACCTATAAATCCTATGGCTGTACCTTTTTAAAAAAATAAATAATTAAATGAAAGAAATAAGAAACAAGGTTATATACCAGCACTAAAAAGAGGGCTTGCTAGGTGTCTTGAGACCTGGGCACATCCTCCACGGCACGGATTGGGGACTGACCATTTTGGGTGACAAGAGACCCTGTCTGTGAAACACAGTCACAAATCTTCAGAGACTGGACAACTGGCCAGTTCTTCCCGCTCCCAGGAACATTGTGATGTTCAATTTTAGATGGTCTTGATGGCAGGCCTGAGGCAAGTCTTCAAGGACTCCGGGACCACTGATTCTTGCCTGTGATCCATCTGCAGACCAAGGTACTACAAACACTTCAGCGTCTCAGCCTCCAAGATTTTCTTACCATTGGATCCATTCATTCCCAGCTCAGTGGGCTAGATAGTTTTAATTAGCCACAGATTCTCCATAGTTCACGATGTCAAGTGAGTTGTGTGACTCTGAACAGCCTGGGGAGCTCACAGTTGGTAATGGTCCTCCAGCCGTTATGTGCAGCTCATCTCCAGGAACGCAGATCCCAAGAGAAGTAGTCTCCATTCATAGTCTTTTTCTTAGAATAATCAATGGGAGGTGTTGCTCCACATAAAGGAGTCAGATCTAACTGACACATGCTGGAGGCTGATAAAAAAAGACAGCTCTGCAGATGACAACTCCTCCCCATTTCCCAATTAATTCTGAGGCACTTAATTAACAGATGTACATACTCAAAAGCCAAAAAAACCTCATTTTCCACTAAATTCCCTGCTAGTTGCTACAAGGGATGGGGAAAGCACTGCAAATAATAATTCAATAGAACTCAGAATAACAGTCCTCTGAAATTATTTTATTTTTTTTTAATCCTGAAAGATTTAAGGGGTTTTTTAGTGTTATGGCTTGGAATTTTTAGTAAAGAGACGTTGTTATAACCTGACATAAAGAGTGGGTTTATTTTTCTTTTGAAGAGCTCCATCGCGCCTGGCTCTCAGGCATCACTAGATGGAGGTATTGCACAGAGCAGGGTCGGTGCAGCTCAGTGCTGCGGGGTTTAGGGATCCCCACAGCAACCTCCTGTGATAGATACTACTCCCTTACCAGCACTCACCCTGGCACCCCTGATCTCTTCCCATCCTTAGTAGCTTGCTCTCTCTAACGCGATGCTTTTCTCAGAAATAAAGCTAGATCACCTCCTAAATTTGGTACCCAACCACCTGTATGGCCCAACCCTTCAAAAATGCCAATCGCACCAAAGTCAGCAGCTTTTAAAAAGCCACAGCAGAAGGTGCTGGCACATCCTTGGCTCGTTTCAATGCACACGTGTATCAAGCCATTCAGATCTGGGCTGAGGAGAGGTGTTTTTATGAAAAACTTGGCTTCTCTCGCAGAAGCTGGCACATGTTCTAGTCTCTCCAGGCTCTGAGGAGACTCCAGTCCCTTTTACTCTAAAAATACAGGAATTGGAGCCAGATATCGAGCAGAACCAGATGTCACGACCCAGAAGAGAGCATACACAGATGGTGGGGGGACATATGGCACCCAAGTTCTTTCCCACTGTGAGCGTCCCTGTCAAAACAGCTCTTTAGCTTTTTCACTATTTGTTCCTGCAGGCAATATGTGGGGGAGGTAACTGCCAAGTTTTTTTCTGGTTTAAAGGGACAGATGAGTCTTATTCCTTGTAACTCCCAAATATCCTGCTCGCTTGCCATTTCAGAAGCAGGAGAATTTATAACTTCCTTTAAATATAACCTGTCTATATCATCTTTACTCCTACGAAGATGCATTTGTCCTGCCACTCCTCCTATGCTCTGTGTGGGATGACGTGGTCGTGGCAGACCTTACCCAAAAAAGTAGAGACATAAACAGAAAAGGGTCCTTCTTACTCCAAGCTTCCCTTGGAGTAAGAAGGAAGGAGAAGAGAAGATGGCTCAAATTTCTTCCCAAGTCCAACTGCTTGCCCCAGTCACCCATTTCCAAGGCACAGAAGAAATACACATATTTGAAAAACAGAAAACTAACAGTACAGGCATCAGAAACTATGTGCTTAAGGGGAGAAAAAATAACAACTTAAGGACTTGACTGTGTCCCTTCCCATCTTTCAGGGAGTTCAGATACATTCACAGCCTATAAACTGAGCAAGAAAGTGCATAGGATCAAAACTGGTACCAGAGAACGGAGGAGAAATGAGGCAGCACTGGGGTTTGTTACCATGGACAATGCAAGAAAAGGAAGGACTCTCCTCACACATACTGCTGGTGACAGAGAGGAAAGAGAGAACACAGATCCTAAAACTGCCAATGAAAATAAAGCCCATCAGGAAACTGCTTCGTGAAAGAAAAAAAATATAATGAGAGTGTTCAAAATTCCCTTCTCCTACAGCTACTGTTGTGCTTAAAAATAAATAAAGTAAGGCAAGATCAAATGACTGGCTGGAGGGGGAAAACAAAAAAGTCAGAAGAATTTACACATCTAAGTCACCTGATCTGAAGCAGCAATCCAAAAACAACCTTTCTAGAGCAGAAAATTCACCCTTATGACTTCATGAGTTTCTACCTTTCTTCAGGGTGAACTACTTGCTCCTGATAATCATCATCATTTCCAAGCAAAGCTCTAGCTCCAGTTGTAATGTCTCAGTGACCTGGTGCTCTCTCAGAGGACATCACACATGAGCTGTATTTCTTATCTGTGCACCCTGATGCCCAGAGAACATTGATTTTTCCAGTCAATTTCACCTGGGAAGCAATCTTAGAGTGGGCTGAAGACACAAGTGGTTTGTACCACTTTCTAGCTCACTTCTAGTAACTAATATTCAATCTGTCTCAACAAATACATCAAGTCTTGGTTAATATTATCCCATCTTAAAAGAGAACAAACATAAGCATCAAGTGGTGTACTTTGCCTTTACTCCTGAGAATAATAAGTGCAGGGATGAGAGGAGGAACTGTTGCTCCTGTGTTCATACAGTGTAGCATCCGTGACTAAACCAGAGAACTAGGGGTACTGTGGAGTAAAGCTTCTAGCCACTGATGTTACTTAGATGTATTCTGAAGCTCTACAGTGGAATACATCCTTAAGTAACATCATCTTCCAGCTAACTACCGCTGTGGAAGGAGGTGCAGAAGCCAAACAACCAAAGCCTCTGAATAAAAGGCAGAACAGGGTTCTCCTCTAGCAGAAGCTCAAGACAGCAAGATAAAGGGGTAATGTGAAATCACCTTTGTGCTTTTCTACTTGTTGGGATGCCATGAAGAGGTAAATTAAACAGAAAAAAAGACTAAGTCAGTCAGAGATTCCCTGTCTGGGGCTATGGCACAGACCCCACCCACCAGCCTTTAACAATTCAGGCTCAGAGACATGATCTTGCCTGTTACAGAAGCCTTCAACCATGAATTAAAATACAAAGAGATGTGTACATTAAAACATGAAACAGGCTGTATCTTGGCAGCAGCTGACAAAGGCAAGGAAGTGGGAAAGGAGGAAAGTTTCCCAGAAGAAAACCTAGCCTCACTGTGTGGATGGAAAGATGCAGTGGAATCAGAAAATCAGAGACAAGTTAATCACTAGGCAAGAAAGGGAAGGAGTAATCTGGAGTGCCAAATAAACTGACAGGAACAAGTTGGCAGAAGAAGTATCAGATAGATACAGCTGAAAAGTAAAAAACGGTGCAGAGAATGCTGTCTGTGCATCTCACACCAAATAACCTTCAGACTGTTTTCACAGAATCACAAGGTTGGAAAAGACCTTTAAGATCATCAAGGCCAACCATTCCCATCCTAAGTTAAACCATATCCCTAAGTACCTCATCTACCCTTTTTTAAACACATCCAGGGATGGTGACTCAACCCCCTCCCTGGGCAGCCTGTCCCAGGCCCTCACAACTCCTTCAGTGAAAAACTTTTTCGTAACATCTAATCTGAGCCTGCCCTGGCACAGCTTTGTGCCATTTCCCCTTGTCCTATCTCCTGTCACCTGAATGAAGAGACCATTGCCCACCTCTTTACAACCTCCCTTCAGGTAGTTGTAGGTGGTGATAAGGTCAGCAGACAGAAAATAAACTGAAATGTATGTACCGCATCATGATGATCCAGTACGTTTTCATTGCACTGCATTTGCCCTTCCTTTCTGAAGCTACCAGGTTTCTAGAAGCAGGCCTCTGGCCAATTAATCACTGGACTATCTTTTTAGATGAAGCACAATCAGCACATTTGTCTCCATGGGGAAACTGTTATTACTCTACCACAAAAAGTCACTTTGTTTTTCTATGTGCCATGTAAAAAAAAGCTTCCACAGGGAGAAAAGAGAGACAGAATTCAGCTTTAAAATAAAGTCCCACAATAAAAGGATAATCCACTTTGCTTCATGCTACATTCAAGCTGTTAGCTAACAATTAACCACAATAACTGAAACCTTTCTCCCACATTCATTTTCACACAAGGAAACTAAAATGCCTGAATAATCCCACTAAATGTGGTTGCTTAAAATAAACTGTCAGGTAGATAAACAACGACACACAATCATCTGCCTTCACTTAAGAGTGTCTTTAGGAGTCCTGTTTAGTGGGAAAATGCTTGTCTTGGATATTGTAGCAAACCTCTGAAATGAGCTATGAAAAAGTGGCCAGAAATCATTAATGGCACATTTACAGAAGAAACAAAAATTACCAGCACAACTCCATGCAAGTCAATGTACTTATCTGTAGTCCTGCCAGTCCTAGTCATTGGCATTCTTTTTATTTCGAAGCATATGAAATTAGGAAGTTGAAAAAAATCCATCTATCACAGTTTTAACATCTTTATTATTTCTCTCACTGTACATATAAACAAGAGGGTTGGGGTGTTTTTTTTTAAACACAAGAAAAAGATTTTTGAAGGAAAGTGTGGCTATCAACACTTTTAGAGCAAGTCTAAGTCTAAACACAATGTGAAAATTTCACAATAATGCTTACCTAAACTCTCTAGATTCCAAAATTCCATTTCTAAATGTTCCAACCTCAACATTACCCATTTCCAAAGAGGACTGAGTCACCATCTACCAGAACAATGGTACCTCATCTGACAGATCTGTCCTCTTCTTGGTTTTCATGGCGACATCTCAGAAGTCTCTAGTGGATGGAAGCTGCAGGAAGTTACACAGTGTCTCATTTTCCTGGTTGTGAGGTACTACTCACGAGGGGTATTGCGAGACTCTCTCAAAGAAAACAGCACTGTGAAATGCTATTGCAAATCTTTCACTTGAAACATATGCTCCACTCCTGGATCTTGCTTTCTCTCCCATCAGCCCGGCCCAAGGAAGAGTTTATTCCACTCCGTAAACACTTCTGAGAACCAGCTGAAAGGAATTCAGTGACAGATGCTATCCTGGCAATAGAGATAATGTAAGAACATGCTTAACTTCAGAAAAGAACCAAAAAAAGCAAGCAGAATCCACATTTGCATTCAGATTATGCTCTTGGAGGCTGGAGAGTGGAAACTCTTTCCACTTCAGCCCACTCTGAAAAGGAAGCAGCCAGTCGTTCTCCCACAGTGATACACACAGAACAATGGATTTGGGTCCAGAAATACCAGGCTACTCCATACAGATTGACATAGCCACATGCCTCTAATTTCCTTCTTTTACAAGTAGGCAAGATGTTATTTCTTGCCATTAGCACCTGGTCATGTTCCAGAACTGGCTATTTTCCGCTCTTTCCAGGATACTCAACCTTAGACAGATTCTCAGTGAATCTCCCTGCCTGTAGTTAGCACAGTTGAGATATGGAATGAGAACATCTGGTTTCCAGAGCAGTAGGCACTGGCTAGAAAGCTTCCAGTTTGCAAGAAATCTGGAATATTTTCAGCTTCCTGACCATTTCAAGAGACCCCTTTCTAAGTTTAGAAACGCCCCATTGACCAGATATCACAGAATTATTAGACAGATGTCTAAAAAGCCACGGATTCCATTCCATCCGCTGAACGAACACATTTGGTGACAACTGTTCAGCAGAAACACATCTAAGCATTGTGAGGAGTTTTAAATATACCTGCTATGTCATGGATTTCCCTCAACCTCTTCAAGAAGCAAGGATAAGGCATGTTGCTCAGATGGGGACCCCAAAGCTTGCACTGTGCAGATTCTTGCAGTCAGTCACAGAGAGGCAACAGGAGGAACAGAACGACTAGGAAAAGGCTGACAACAGAAACAGATTTTTAATTTATCAACTGCAGTTTCAAATGTAAAAAAAATTGACTTCTCTGCTGCTTCTTCAGTGGATATCACATTTATGTGGAACACAACTATTAATAGTCTACCACCATCAGCAACGTTTGCTTCTCATATCTGTGCGAGACTATCACAACAAATTGTGTCACTACCCAACACCCAGAACAGAAATAAACTTGCACAGAGCTTTTATTTTGGGGTGCAATGTGGGGAAGGGATAAATAGCTTTTATTCCTTGATGAAAACATTTACTTTGCAGCATGAAGAATTTCTGTTAAAAAAACCCAACAAAAAAACCACATTTCAGAATTCTCTTCTCAGTATTATTTTAATAAGTGCATCTTAACTTTTCTTTACTGCAGAACTGTTCAACATCAGGGGCAAATAATACCCTTCAGAATAAGATACCTTTTTCCTGGATGGCATTTGATAGCGTACATATTTCCAGAATCTTGTGTTTGGTGAACAAGATTTCTCTGAGAAGTCCCCTTTCCACTGGATAGCTCCATGTTTTTGTTTAATGTATTTGATAGACTCTGGCATCCTTGTGTAGTCCTGTACTTCATCTATTTCTATAAGAATCACTTGAATCCCATCACGGATGAGAGCATTATACATAGCCAGTTGTTGTTCAGAGGCATCATCTAAAAGGCAGCTACTAGATGCTTCTGACCCCAAAATAATCATCAGTCTTCTGCTTTCCTTAACAGTGTCATCAGCAACAGTGATCACAGCTGTAAGTAAAGAAGGAATGATCAAAATTTGCATGGAAACTTTACAACTGAGGTAAAATATTTATTTTAAGATTGCATATACATGGAGCAGTGGCTAGTTCAGAGATTTAAGATCTCCCAGCTGCCATTCACCATCCATTGCATCAAATCACTGATCAAAATTATTTTCTACAGTCCCCAGGAACAGGTATTGTTGAAAGAACCTCAACAATATTATTAATGCTGTTGAATTCTCACTTGTTCATCACCAAAAAGAAAAGTTCAGACTCTCATAACATAGAACAGAAGTTTTCATAAGAAACAAAAAACTAAAAAGAAAAAAAATCAATTGGAGAAATGGACATAATTACCCATTAAAAATAAACAAATCTGGATTTCATTCCCTAAACTAGGTGGTTTTTAATTATATTATCTTCTAACCCAAAAGCAACGTGTCAAAACGTAACCAATTAACTCCACTATTAAAAGCATACCTTCTCCCACTAAATCATCCCTTCCTAATATAAAAAGATTATATCCACATTGTTGTTCTAAAACATCAGGGAGTATTCTACGAACAAAGGTTTCCAGACGATACAAACTTCTGCCTCCACTGCTTTTTGTGTACAGGACATAAGCATCATAGATTTTCCCATCTAAAAACAAACACAAACATTTCTATTAAAAACCTAAAAACCAGCAACATGTCTTTATTGCAAGGTTTCGTTTTGGACTGGTTAATAATATTAACGAGGGGGGAGCTGATCCACCTTTCTGATAGAATAACATCAGAGCACCAAAATGCTCTACAGTTCAGAAGAAAGATGATCAGTCACAGAATCTCATCTCTTTTCCCATCATGGGGGTGGATGAGCCAGCAAAGTACAGGACCTGGGTCTGGCAGAAAGGACCCCCAACCCCAGAGGCACCAGGACATTAAGAAAGCACCCTTTCTTCAATACTTCTCCTGAAACAAACTCAACAACAGTTATCTCCACTCCTGACTAAACTTAGGAGAAAAATGGCAATTCTTTCTTTTAATAATTCTGTGAGGGAAAGGCAGACAGAAAAAAAGTCCAGAAGAAAGAATTGCAGAATAGAGAACTAGTATTATTTTTTCTCTTTAAAGTGTAACTACCATAACTGATGGGATTTAGAAGAAAATTGTTGAGTGAAAAAGAGAAGTTGCAAAAAAAACCCTCTGAAAAAATGAGTCTGATTTTCAATATAAACATTAAATGCTATTTACAAGATGTAGCTCTGCTGACACCTATAGATCATCATCAGAGTGACCACAGATCTACGTGTGAACAAACAACTTAACACAAAAGTAAAACAGCAACATGTTAATTTGGAGAAAACCTGGCATTCCTTTTGACCTATCTCCCCATGACTGCCTCAGGATTACGCAGTATTACCTCAACTATGATTATGTATTTTACCCACATAACTGAAAAAAAAAATTACCCTGTCTTTCACAGAGTCATAGGGGTTGGAAAGGACCTTGAGAGAACATCGGGTCCAACCCCCCTGCCAAAGCAAGTTCTCCTTAGGGCATTCCTTTGTGCATACCTGAAAATTCCATGAGGAAATTTCACAAATGTTCTACTAAATAATCACATTATAGATTAGAAGTTATGGCAAGGGGAAAAAAAAAAAATCAATAGGCTAGTTACATTACTAACATACCTGGTCATACTCACATACCTTTCTTACTTGCGAAGGCGCAGGGAGAATTACGGTACCAAAGCACCAAGTCAATCTTGAAAACTTTGTAGATTATTAAAGTAATAAATGTTAAAATTAAGAAAGACAGAAGCCCTCCAGTCAGCCATCTTTGTGTGTCAGGAACTGCACAAATATATAAGAAGATTATTTTTTAAATTATTAATTTGTCCAGATCTGCTACCTCATAAAACATAATACAAATCTGAGTATCACATTTTTCACTTCCATCTACCCATTATTTAATAATGACAGCTACAGTACTACAGTGACTCCTCCCCAAGGCACAGGTAAGTGCATACATATAACAAAGGGTAACCCATCTGTCTTCTGTCGACATGCTGCATAAGCATTTGGTATCCAAACCCCTTCTGGGGAAGTCAAGAGGCCTCAAAAGGGACAGTATTTCTTACCTCTGTGTTTTAATATAATATAGGATGCAACCTGTCCAAACGCATTTGAGGCTTGGCAGACAAATGGTCGTTCGTAATCTTCACTATTGACTTCTGAAATTACTAGCTTCACAGAATGCATAGGACGCCCATCATAAGAAGTTTCCTCCCTATCCAAAAGGCAACAAATAGAGATATCAAACCACAGGCCTTTATGGAGTGGCTTCAGCACTAAAACTACAGCATGACAATGCCTGTCTACACCTGCAACTGTCAACCATGCTTTGGAGTAGACAAGCAGTTACATTGCATGAAGGAGGCCCAAACAACAGTCAGGCTTCTTACTGACATTTAGCATAGATGCTGGAAAACATCAAGACATTATCTAACCTGGAGCTGTGTTTCCCCAAAGGAATATAATGTTTCTATAGGCTCAAGTATAAAAACACACCTTACAAACCTAAGCAAACCTTTGCTACAGGCTTCCCAGCCCTTGTAAGGGTAGGGGGAGAGCTTGGTGGAAGAGAAATTTCACAGTGTGAAATGAAACAGAAAGAGGCCCTGGTACAAGGTGATAAGCAGCTCTGGCACCAGGAAGACATCAAAAGTGGTGACCCACAGCAGATGTCACTGACCCACAGTATGATTCCAGATGCAGGGAATGGAATTTGAACTGCTGCTTCACCCCATGGATCAGAACAAACTTGTAGCAACCAAAATGTCAGGCTGCACCATTAAGAGGCACGGACAGAAATCAAAATCACAGAATACCAGGTTGGAGGGGACTTCAAGGGTGATCTGGTCAAAACTTTCCTTGCAAAAGCTCTGTTTAGACAAAAGCATCATCTAGATAAGATGATCCATTAACCTGTCCAGATTAATCTCTAAAAGTGTCCACTGCTGGAGAAGCCACCACTTCCCCAAGGAGATTATTCCAGTGGCTCATCATTTTCATTGTGAAAAATTTTCCTCTAGAGTCCAACTGGAATCTCCCCAGGAGTAACTCATACCCATTACCCCTCATCTTGTGACTCCTTGCAAAAATTGAGTCTCCATCTTCTTTGTAGCCACTTTTTAAGCACTGGAACATGGTGACGAGATATCCCCTAAGCCTTCTTTTCTCAGGGCTGAACAAACTCAGGTCTCTCAGCCTTCTCTCATATTGCAGGCTTCCCAGTGCTTTGGTCATAGCCATGGCCCTTCTCTGAACCATTTCCAGCCTGTCCACATCTTTTTTTGTATTGCACAGACCAAAACTGAACACAGTATTCCAGGTGTGGCCTGACAAACACTAAGTAAAGTGGGATAATGACTTTTTCATCTCTGATGATGATGATTACCCCCCCATGCACGGTATAAGAGCATATAAATATTCATTATGCTGCAGTCAGTCACACTTACCATGATGTGTGAAGTAAGCAACCTTTTAACCACCAGCAAAATGAAGGATGCCACTACTTTGTTAACAGTAGATCTCAAATGCAAAATTAGCTAACTAGTCTACTTAGCCAAGTACTATGATTTTCCCTGAAAACTCACTCTAGTTATCATTTAAAATGCAAAATAAACACTTGATATATATAATAAAGGGCATATATAGGACCACACATAATTTTTTCTGAGCAAAAAATTACTGTAAGAAAGAATGAATGAATCAATGTCACTAATGCCAATGAATAATGGTTGCAAAGATGACCAGGTAAGTACCAGGAAGTACAAAAAATCATATTGCTATTATGATATCAATTCAGTGACCATGTGCCTCTGCATTGTGGCCCCGCTGTTTATGGCATTACAGTTCATTATGACAGTATGTTACTTTTACATAAGGTTTTCTCTGGGGGGACTACTCAAGAAGTTCAGCATTTTATTCCCCCCTTTCTTTTATGATGAGGGTTTATTTCTCACAACTATATTCTTCTTTGGAAGACAACATTCTCACTCTTATATAGTGCTCCAAAATTTACAAAAATGATCCCATTTTTCTTCACCACCGTGAGATGAGGGCTGACAAAAAGCCTGCAATATTTAGTTCCCAACCTGACACATATAAGAAACTTTCAGACTGCCTTCTGCTCCAATTTTAGTTGCCTTTTCATTGCTGGTCTAATTTGTTCTCTCCTAACCTAATTTAACCTACTTTTCACCCTCATCTGATCTCCCAGTTGCCTTTCTCACGCTTTAGTCAGTCCAAGTCCATTTTTCTCTCAAAACATAACTCATCACTGGAAACCCGTCTTCCTTTTCACTTCTTACCTCACTGAACTGATAGTACAAATATCCTCAAAAAGGTCTTCCATTAGCTCTTCAGCAGATCTCAGTTACACTTCTCTAACTCAAGGCTCTTAAATCTGGAAGTCTCAATTTCTCCTCTAAAGAACAGGTTTGGCCTCTTGCAACTTTCCAGAGAGGCAGATGTGAAGGGAAAGGAGAACACAAAAGACAGTCTGAAGATCATGTGCCTGGACCTGTCTCATCCAATTAAAAGATGCCTCTGTCCCACCAGACCCTGCTCTACAGAAACTGAATTACAAGTATGAGACTATACGCCTGTAAAACACCTTTTCCTGGGGTTGGAAATATGGCAAGATTTCTTATGATGGCCAAAAAGAACACAATCACAATCTCATGTTTAGTCCATGTGCCTACTACTTTTTAGGTTTCTACTTCAAAGCAGAAAATTAACCAGAGGAGGCAAACATTAGTGTTTTTAAAAAGCAAGCTATTTGAACAAATAAAAAATATTACTAAATATTTTAATATCAAAGGGAGAAAGTTCCATTTTGTTTGCCAACATTGTATTTTCTAATCTGAAAATATACTTACTCATAAGGACTTGCAAAAATTCTGCTCATATATAATACGTCAATATACACACCGTTGTCTGTCCAAAACACCTCATACCCATCAGCACCTGTAGTATTGCAATCCACTGTAACCTGTGAGCCTATAAAATTGTGCAACAAAGTGAAAAGTTAATTTCCATACTCTTAATTAAAGTCCACACAATTCTGTTCACAGACTCCCACACAGACCAGCTAAGGGTCCCACACCCTTCCAGAAAAGTTACTTTAACAGAGGGTCTATATACACTCCGTGATCTGCAGGTTTGGAAAAAGATTGGTTGGATGGCAGAGGCTTAATCCAGGAAGGAGATGCCTCTCTCTGGGACATCACTTTTCCTGCAGATTTAAGGATGGATCTATTCTTAGAATCTCTTCAGGAGGGATGGAAAACAACAGATATGACAGAGAATCACTTTGGTTCCTTATAGTTTTCTTTGCATCTGAGAAACTTCCAAACAGGTTTCCAAGGACTTTAGAAGCACTATGCCTTGTCTCTTTACCCCTCACTTCCAAACATTCTCCTTCAGTACATCAACAAAGAGAAACTGAGCTCATCACTGAACTTGTTTTTGTCAGAAAAAACCCGAAAAACAAAACCAATCCCTCAGAATAGGACACTCTGCAGGTAGAGATTTTCACTAGGATACAAAATCATATAGAGAAAGCTACTTACCAAGTTCCACTTCAATGGAATTGTTTATTGGATAAGATATTTCTGGGGGCCTTTTTGGTGGGCTCACTAACCAAAAGAAAGAAAGTTCTTTTCAGAAAACCCATGGCAGCTGTAGCATGTTCTATGCTCTATAACCCAAATACATCCTAAAAACAACCCCCTCCTACGGACAAGGTTGTCAGCAATTTCATAAACAGACACCACTCAAGTACCACATCTCAGGTAGTCATTACTTCTGATTTATGCTACGCTATTCTCTGCTCCACCTCTTCCAAAATGGAGCCCCACAAATCTCTCCACACTCACAGTGACCTGGCTGTTTCATGGCATAAAAATCTTGTCATATTGCATGCACAGGTACTGAGAAAGGTATGGGTAAATACCTACAGCATTACCCCTCGCCAGTCTGGATAGCCAGTCACCCAGCACCCCATGAATACAAACTGGATCCAAACACTTAGGCATGCAATTCCTCTATTTTAGACTTCTACTATTATAAAGAGGAAATTTAATTTTTGTGCTCTAGTTCAAGGCTGTACAATTCTTCCCACAGCACTGTCTATAAGGAAGTAGAACCCCAGCGTTCCCTTTTGGATGTTTACATTAGGACTAGGTATATGGGACTCTGGAAAGCTCCTTTCTCTCTGTAGGCATCAAAGGGAGAGTGAGCTGCATCAACAGGTGGAGGTCTAGACATCTACATTAAAAAGGCATCAGTGCAGTTAAGTGAATCTCAACCTGGAGGTCCCTCACTGAACACACTACTTCCAGCCATTTTTGGTAGCTATAGGATGTTTTGGAACATTTCCTATCAGTTCATGGAAGTTTCCTCAGACGCACAAAATAACAAGAAAAAATCATAAGGCATACCTTCTGAGTCACCTAGCAAAGCACACAGGATTGCACCAGATATATCCTTTTCCTCTGAAAACTGGGCCTGCACTACTGTGTGGACCCAAATCACCCATTTTAGTGTTGACTTGCTCAGACAGAGACTTTAAAAACAACCGAGTTGCCTTTGGTCACTTAGGGCAAATGAGCAAATATGATTTTGCTTCTTAGTGAACAGTGGGAGGTGAAATTACACTGAGGAAAGTACTAGGGACAGATTTTAAGACAAGAATGAGCATTTCATCTGATCTGACCTCATGTTCCTCATATTTTGTTTATCCACCCTATACACATATGACATTATATGAACATGAAACATACTCTTACCATACATACATATGCATGTGTATATATACACACACAGGCAAGCACAAAAAGAGACCATTAAATAATAATGCAATCTTTTAGTAAATTGAAAATTTCTTTAGTCAGCTGGGATGTAAAACCAGTATTGACATTTCAAATCTTGATATAGCACAGCCTCACACAGTGATCCAGTATCAGGGATCAGCCAGTTGTGTGCTGGGGAGCTTAAAACCAAAACCAGAAGAGACAAAGTTTTAAAAGAAATGGGACATGTAGAGTCAAGATACTCCTACAATTCGGGCTGGTTCAGTTCATCATTGCAGCAAAGGATAACATAAAAGAGAGAGGAGTAAGATGGCAGAACAGGAGGTGCAGCTATAGCACTAAGCATTGTGCCTACCAAGCCTTACAGGGCACCTGTTAAGGGACCTTGGCAGCTGGTCTGGGTAGCAAAACTTTGACACACTGCAACTTCCAACGTGGTGAGAGGAGGGGAATAGTAAGCTCTCAGTTAGCATTTCTTACCCTCGTATTTAAGTGAAAACTAGCAGCCCTAAGCATGTCTATCCACAAAATGGGGTTTTTAGCTTTAGTCTTTAGAAACTGGGACAAAAAAATGGAGTCACTGTTATGAACACAAACACAGTCAAATAATCTACTTACCTTCTACAGTTAGACGGACGTCTCGTGAAATGTTATATTGTTTTCCATTGTAGGTGTAAGTTGTTTCGCATGTATAGTTCCCTTGATCATGTACAGTCACATTAAAAATGATAAGATCACTGTTTAAGAAGGCAAACCTTCTCCCTTCCAGCAGCTGGCAGTCCTAGATGTGTGTAGAGAACTCTGTTAATTCATATAACTATCTCTTTCCATGGTTTGTCTTTCTTTAATGCCATCTGAACTTTCAATGGACCACAGCATAAGGATGGATGCCTGGCAGATGCTGGGGAAGAGCAAGGGGGTGAAAAAAAAAACCAAAACATCATATTCACTCCAATATTCTTTAAGTCAAAGAGACTCCAGTTCATTTGCTATAGAAAAAAAAACCCTTTCAAATTTCAAGAAATACAGAACTGCAATAAAAGTGTCAGGATTTGTAATCATTAGAATCACAGAATAGTATTAGAAATATAGAATAGAATGTGTTAGGTTGGAAGTTACCTCTGGAGTTCATCTAGTCCAACCCCACTGTCAGAGCAGGATCACAGAGCAGGCTGCACAGGAATGCATCCAAGTGGGTTTTGAATGTCTGCACAGAAGAAGACTCAACAACTTCTCTGGGCAGCCTCTGCCAGTGCTCTGCCACCCTCACAGTGAAGAAGTTCCTCCTCATTTCAGGTGGAACTTCCTATATCCAAGTTTGTGCCCATTGCCCCTTGTCCTGTCACTGGGCCCCACTGAAGAAAAACTGACCCAATCATCCTGACACACATCCCTCAAGTATTTTTAAGTATTGATAAAATCCCCCTCTAGGCTGAAAAGTCCCAAGTCCCTCAGCCTCTCTTCCTAAGAGAGACGTTCTAGTCCCCTAATTATCTTCATAGTCCTTGTTTGTACCCTCTCCAGTAGCTCCCTGTCCTTTTTGAATGGGGGAGCCCAGAACTGGACACAGTAATTCTAGGTAAGGCCTCAACAGTGCAGAGCAGAGGGGGAGGATCACCTCCTTAGACCTGCTGGTCACATTATTTTTGATACAACCCAGGATGCCATTGGATTTCTTGGCCACAAGGGCACACTGCTGGCTTGTGATCAACCTGTTGTCCACCTGAACTCCCAGGTCTTTTTCTACAGAGCTGCTTCCCAGCAGATGAGCCTCTAAGCTGTACAAGTGTCTGGGGTTATTCTTCCCCAGGTGCTGGGCCCTACTCTTGCCCTTGTTGAATTTAGATTAGTCCCACCCAACTCTCCAGCTTTGCTAGCTCTCACTGAACAGCAGCACAGCCTTCCAGCATGTCAGCCACTCCTCCCGGTTTTCTAGCATCAGCAAAACTTTCTGAGGATACAGTCTATCCCTTCATCCAAGTTGCTATATACTGAACAGGGCTGGACACAGCACTGACCCCTGAGGGACACTTGCTACAGGCCTCCAACTAGACTCGCTGCCCACAACCTTCTGAGCTCTGCCATTCAGCCAATTTTCAAGTTACCCCACTGTCCATTCATCTAACCCACATTTCCCGAGCATACCTATGAGAATGCTGTGCAAGAAAGCATCAAAAGCCTTGCTGAAGTCAAGGTAGACAACATTCCCTCTTCTCCCTTCATCTACCCATCCAGTCCAGCCCTTGTAGAAGGCTATTGGGTTAGTCAGACATGGCAAATCCATAGTGACTATCTCTGATAACTCTCTTTTCCTCTGTTTTGAGATGACCTCCCAGAACAAACTTTATCTATCTTCTTTTGGGGGAGACTGGCTGGAGACCTGTCAGGCAGAGAAGGACCTGGGGGTGTTGGTTGACTACAGGCTGAATATGAGTCAGCAGTGTGCCCAGGCGGCCAGGAAGGCCAAGAACATCCTGGCTTCCTGGCTTGTATCAAAAACAGTGTGGCCAGTAGGTCTAGGGAAGTGATGGTGCCCCTGTACTCAGCATTGGTGAGGCCACACCTCGAGTGCTGTGTCCAGTTCTGGGCTCCTCACCATAAGAAGGACATTGAGGTCCTTTAGAGAATCCAGAGAAGGGCAACCAGACTGGTGAAGGGGATGGAGGGTAAATCCAATGAGGAGCGGCTGAGGGAGCTGGGGATGTTTAGTCTGGAAAAGAGGAGGCTGAGGGCAGACCTTATCACCATCTACAACAACCTGAAGGGAGGTTGTAGAGGGGTGGGTGATGGTCTCTTCAGCCAGGTGACAGGAGATAGAACAAGGGGAAATGGCACAAAGCTGTGTCAGGGCAGGCTCAAATTAGGTATTAGAAGAAAAATTTTTACTGAAAGAGTTGCTGGGGCCTGGGACAGGCTGCCCAGGGAGGGGTTTGAGTCACCTTCCCTGGATGTGTTTAAAAAAAGGGTAGATGAGCTACTTAGAGATATGGTATAGCATAGGATGGGAATGGTTGGCCTTGATGATCTTAAAGGTCTTTTCCAACCTTGTGATTCTGTGATTCTCAGGGATGGAGATGAGGCTGACTGGCCTGCAGTATCCTGGGTCATCCTTCTTCCCCTTTTTGAAGACTGGGGTGACATTGGCTTTCCTCCAACCTTCAGGCACCTCAACTGTTCTCCAGGACCTTTCAAAGATGGAGAGTGGCTTAGCAATGACTTCTGCCAGCTCCCTAGGCACTCACAGGGGCATCCTGTCAGGAGCCATGGACTTGTGGATATCCAGTTTATTTAACTGGTCTCTAACTAGACTTTCCTCAACCAACGGAACAGGCTGGGGGATGTCTTGCTGGAGAAGAGCTCTATGGAGAAGGACCTGGGGTTCCTGGTGGATGACAGGTTGGCCATGAGCCAGCAGTGTGCCCTGGTGGCTAAGAGAGCCAATGGGATCCTGGGGTGCATCAGGAGGAGTGTGGCCAGCAGGTCAAAGGAAGTGATCCTCCCCCTCTACTCTGCCCTGGTCAGGCCCCACCTGGAGTATTGTGTCCAGTTCTGGGCTCCCTGGTGTAAAAAGGACAGGGATCTCCTGGAGAGAGTACAAAGAAGGGCTACGAAGATGATTAAGGGCCTGGAGCATCTCCCCTATGAGGAGAGGCTGAATAAGCTGGGACTGTTTCGTCTGGAGAAAAGATTAAGGGGGGACCTAATTTGTGTTTACAATTATCTTAAGCATGGGATGCAGGGGGAATTAGCCAGCCCCTTTTCAGTGGTCTGTGGGGACAGGACAAGGGACAATGGCTGCAAGTTGGAACACAGGAAGTTCTGCACCAACATGCCGAAAAGCTTTTTCACAGTGAGGGTGACAGAGCACTGGGACAGGCTGCCCAGGGAGGTGGTGGAGTCTCCTTCTCTGGAGATATTCAAGACTCATCTGGACGCCTATCTGTGCAATATGAGCTAGGGAGCCTGCTTAGGCAGGGGGGTTTGACCTGATGATCTCTTGAGGTCCCTTCCGACCCCTACAATTCTGTGATTCTGTGATCTTCCTTCCTCCAGACTTTCTCTGTTACCTCCAAAGTCTGGGGCTCCTGAGGGCTGGCCTGAGCAGTAAAGACAGAAGCAAAGAAGAAATTCAGTAATCCCGCCTTCTGTGCATCCTCCATCCCTGCGACACCTGCTTCATTCAACAGCAGGCCCACATTTTCCCTAGTTTTCCTTTTGCCACCAAAATACTTGGAGAAACCCTTCCTGTTAACCTTGACGTCCCTTGACAGGTTTAACTCCAAGGAGGCCTTGGCATTTCTGATCCTCTCTCTACTCAACCAAGCAGGTCTCCTGCTTCCTCTGCCTGATTTCTTGCTCTTAGGGATACACTGATCCTGAGCTTGGACAAAATGGTCCTGGAATATCAGCCAGCACCCATGAGCACCCCCTGCCTTCCAGAGCCCTGGCCCATGGGATTTCTCTGAGCAGTTTCCTAAATCGGTTAAAAATAGCCTTCCTGAAGTCTAAGGTTGCAGTCCTACTTGTTGTTTTGTACCTAGTACTCATGATCCTGAACTCTGTCTTCTCACAATCACTACAACCAAGGTTGCCTTCCACCAGTCCCTCTTTGTCTGTCAGCACTAGGTCCAGTAATACGCTTCTTGTTGGCTCCTCTACCACCAGAGTCAAAAAGTTATCATCAATACACTGGAGGAACCTTCTGGACCGCGTGTGCTTGGCTGTATGGCCTTCCCAGCAGATAGGAGGGCGACTGAAGTCTCCCAGGAGAACCAAGGCCTTCAATTGTGAGGCTATTTTCAGCTGCTTGTAGAAGGCCTCATCAACTTCCCCATCCTGATCAAGTAGCCTGTAACAAACAGCCACAAAAGTATCTCCCATATTATCCTGCCCCTTAATCCTTACCCACAAGCTCTCCACTTGTTTTTAATCTGAGCCCAAAGAGAGCTCAATAGATTCCAGTTGCTCTCTCACATAAAGAGCAACTTCAGCACCTCACCTTGTTGACCTATCTCTCCTGAAAAGGACATGGCCATCCAGGACAGCATTGCAGTCACATGAGCTATCCCACCATGTCTCAATAATTGCAGTGAGATCATGGCCCTGTAACCACACACAGATCTCTAATTCCTTCTGTTTATTCCCCATGCTGTGCGTGTTGGCATAGAGGCATTTCAGGAAGGGAGCAGAGTATGTAAATTTCACTCCCAGCATTGGGCCGCTACCCTTAGACTCGACTCTAGTGAGCTTGGTTTTATCCCCTTCCCCCTTCGAAATCAGTTTAAAGCCCTATCTATGAGCCCTGCCACCAGGTGCACAAGGATCCTTTTCCCCCTATGGGACATCTGTTGTGAGGAAAGCTGGTGCCACAAAAACTCCTCCATGATCAAAATTTATTGGCGAATAGGTGATTAATAATTATACTTTTAAAAAATTAAGTATTTAAATACTCTTGGAGCTACAGGGACTGTGTGGGGATAAGACAGGAATGCTGCATAAGGCACTACATTCCTGTAAGGGAAAGAGCCTTTCACAGAATTGTATCACAGAATCGTAGGGGTTAGAAGGGACCTCAAGAGAGCATCAGGTCCAACACCCAAATAAGCCCGAACAGTATGAAATGGTAGTTATTTGGTGGAACAATACTGAGCACATTACGGATACGACACCTCTCACGAAGGACGTGCCAGGGCCGCTCCTGCGCCCCAGACCCTTGCCAGTGCAGGTAAAAAGGTGCCACCTGATGGACACGTGGGCCCATGCCTCCCACACACGAACTGCACTTCCGCACCGTTAATCGAAACCCTGACACCACCTCTGAAAGACAGAAAGTCCTAATCTTCTCCCAGTTTCTTCTACAGCATTCTCCCATTTATGTTAAACCTTTAGGGGTTTTCCTCTTTGAGTTCACAAAGATCAGAGACTGATGTTTTAAATGGAGGGACAGTTGTAAGACAGTGCAGAATGCAGCGTTCTCACCTTATACCAACGGACAGGGTGAATACTCCTCTTGTTCCTGAAATTATCCAAGTTGGGACACACAACCTTTGCAGATGATAACGTGAATATTATCTCCTCTACAGCAAATTTTTCATTTAAGCATAAACTATCAATCCTCTCAAAGACTGTTACTTTTGTGCACATTTTCCTGCAGCTTGTCAAATTCCTGCAATTAAGACAGCATAATTTAAGTAACCTACCAGGCATGTTTTCCAACTTGAAAAAAATATGGCATTCTTTTTGGAGGAGAAAAAAAAAGAGGATGAAAAGTTTACAGTTTGTCTAATAGATTTACTTTTGCCTACTAGTAAAAAACCAACAAAACCAAACTGATGAACCAAACTTATTTTCCTCAAGCTAAAGTTAAGTTTGTGTGAACACAATCTCCCTTCTTCATTAGTATTTCCCTTATCCTCAAATTCTACTTGCTTTCTAAAGTGAATAACTCCCTTTGCAACTCATTTCTGTAGCAAGACAATTTTTAAAACTTTCACCTTATAACACATTCATAATCTCCAGAATCTTCCAACATTGCAGGGAGAAACCAAATGAAATTCTTCTGCTGATAAATTCTAGAAAGCTTGTCTTTAGGCACTGCTGTTTGGTTACCAACTTTATACCATGTTATGTTGTAGTCTCCACTTCTCAAACCCTTTCCCAGTGAGCATTGAATAGCAAGAGGTTGCCCATTAGGCACAAGGCTGTGCCTCAACATCACATCATAGGCGTCACTTTTCTCTAAAGGGAAGAGATAAACATTAAAGAAAACATCAAACACTGTAAAAAGATAGACTGAACTATTTTCTTGATTACATTTATAAATTTCATCGGTTTTCCACGTCCATTCTTAAGTTGCCTGCTAAAGGTACAATTATCACCCCTTATCTTTACAGTTAAGAGTACTATTCAGTGATAAACAGCTACAGTTATATCACTGAAATGAAACGCTGCTCTTTGAATGCCAATTTACACTCAACAGAACCTCTTGGTTAGCAGCAGACTGACATTTGTATGCTTTAGTTCAGATGCAGATTACTAGAGAACTTCTAGTCCTCCAATCTGGTCTGTGTCACATACACACACATACATTTCACCTTAAATGTGTTCCTTTGTGAACTTCACTTAACTGTAGTCAAAGTAAGGCTTGGAGACAGATCATGCTTCCAGTGCCTAAACGCCCTAAGAGGACACTGAGATCAAAGTAGTTGTTGCATAAATATTGTTTGCTATGGGAATTAACTCACCAACTGAACGCTTGTAAAAACAACTGA
Organism: Laterallus jamaicensis coturniculus; assembly: GCA_022605575.1. NCBI lineage: Eukaryota > Metazoa > Chordata > Aves > Gruiformes > Rallidae > Laterallus > Laterallus jamaicensis. The sequence goes on along the minus strand of JAKCOX010000023.1, from coordinate 5,663,715 downwards.
ATGCTAACTGAATGCTTGTAAAAACAAGCATTCAGAGAGGAACTATTACAAGCACTTAGCAACACACTTATTTTCTTTCCTCTGAAGCCAAGGGGGTGACAAGGGGATGGGCAACACCATGATTTACTTTTTTTTCCTTTGGTCAGCATGACAAAAATATTCACCAACTCAGGAATTTGACCTGGTACCCAGAGTCAGTACTCAATTTATCTAAAATTCCTTGTCTTGTTAGAATATAAGAAATGCCAGAGTCCTCTGTCTAGCCCAAATCCCAGTCTCTGGTAACAAAACCAGTGGAAAATATGTAAGAAAAGAGAGTAGGACAGAACGTGTGCAGTCATGTTTTGATTTTTGGCCCCTTTGTTTTCTCTCATATTCTGCATTAAAAACTATACATTGGCTTTTATCACTTCTCTGGGCATCATGTATTTCTTGTGATGAGAAATGCCAAAATAAACATTCTCTCATCTGCCCATGTTATGGCATCCATGATTTTATAAACCTCCAGCACATCTTGCCACAGCCATCTTTTCTTTCGCTCAGAGTCCTCACCCATTTAATGACTTCTCATATGGAAGCCATCCGATACCTGATAACACTGTCACTCATCTACCTTTCATGATATAGTCTTTCTGAGATGGAATAACCAGAACTGCAGAGTTCAATTGATTCCAGAGCAATATAATGAAGCTTTGTGTTCTCTGCTCTACTCTATTCCCAAAAATTCTGCTTTTCTGATCACCACTGATGACAGAGCTAATTCTTCCAGAGAGCATAGAATCATAGAATGTTTAGGGCTGGAAGGGACCTTACAGATCACAAAGTTTCAACCCCTCCAGCCATGGACAGGGACACGTTTCAATAGACCAGGCTGATCTGGCCTTGAACACTGCCAGTGAGGGGGCACCCACCACTTCTCTGGACAACCTGTTTCAGGGCCTCACAGTGAAGAATTTCTTCCTGATACCCAGTATAAATCTACCCCCTTCCAATTTAAAACCATTCCCTCTCATCCTGTCACTACATGCCTTTCTAAAAAGTCCTTTCCCAGCTTTTCTGTAGGCCCCTTCAGGTACTGGCAGGCTGCTATAAGATCTCTCCAAGCCTTCTCTTCTCCAGGCTGAAAAACTCTCTCAGCCTGTCTTCACAGGAGAGATGCTCCAGTCCTGTGATCATCCTTGTAGCCCTCCTCTGGACCCATTCCAACAGTTCACGTCCTTCTTATGTTGGGGACTCCAAAGACGTCAAGCAGCATTTCTCCCAAGCTACTATTAACTTAACGTTCACATCACACAGATGTAATATGTTTCTACTACATGTGTATGACCCTTCCTTGCCCCTACACATCCATTTCAATTTTTAATTGATATTTGATCACTAAACCATTCAATATCCAGATATCCTCTTCATAGTCAGTATTAGTTTTAACCACAGCGGGTAATTCCGTATCACCCATAGTTCTCATCTCTTCACTATAAATCTTTTCCAAATTACTTATCAGAACACTGAATTGCTCAGATTATGAGGTATTGAATACCCCATAATAACCATGATGGTTATGAAATGTTGTGGCCAAAGGAATTGATAATACTGACAACATGCTCCTTTCACATATATTCATCTCCACCGGGCATATGCATGTGGCTGCATTAATGTTTTCCTTTGGATCAGGAGAGCACCTTTAAAGCTGATCGCACTCTCAACCCCACTCCTCACATTTTGTATCACCAAGGTTGTGGCCACAGGAACTGACAAGCTTTTTCTGACACTAAATGCTAATACTTTGAAATAATGTCTTTTTTTCTTCCCCCTCCCTGCTTCAATTCTAGCCTCAGTTTCTCTGAAATCTCCTTTTCCATAATGCCCCAATGTACTTCCATGGAGCAGGAAAGAATTAGAAGGTATAACCCATAACTAGGCAGCCAATAGGGCTCTCTGCTAATGGCAGGGGAGGCACCTTTACAAAAGATTACTTACTTAGACAAAACTCAGGTTGTCCAATGCACTGGTGAACCTTGCAGTTTGTCCATCCATGGCAAAACCAAAACCAATCAAACCAACCAACCAACAACAGCAACAACAACAAAAAACCCACCCAAAAACCAATACACATACACATCCCCAACCACAAACCCCAAACAAACCCCAACCATTTCCAACCAAATGGCCTGTTAAAAGGGAAATTGATGAAGTTTTCATTTTTAACAGTCTGGAATTGTTGCAAGATTCCAGGTAGAATGAGAGGACTATGACAGCAATTCATTTCAACCATCTGAAATGTTTTAAATATGAACTGGTTGACATGTTGGGGCAGAAATTAAATCAAGTAGCCTAGCAATTTTACAAAATTCTAGATGTTGTGTTACTGTCAAACGGATGTATTTTACAGTATGAAAAAAAAAAACCCTCAGGACACATTCTGTGAAGTTATAACTAGAAGTCATCAGTTTATACACCAGAGGGTCATGCTGCCATCCAGATGGAACTTGGCAGGCTGGAGAAGTGGGGTGACAGGAACCTCAGGAAGTGCAACAAAAGGAAATGCAAAGTCCTGCACCTGGAGAAGAATGACTGCAGGCACCAGCACATGCTGAGACCACTCAGCTGGAAAGCAGCTCCACAGAGAATATGAGAGTCCTGAGGTGGACAACAAACTGACTATGAGCCACCAGTGCTCCCTCACAGCAGAGAAGGCTAATGGTGTCCTGGGCTCCATTAGCACCTGCCAACAGGTCAAGGGAGGTGATCTTTCCCCTCTACTCAGCACTGGTGAAGCTGCATCTGGATTACTGCAGCCAATTCTGGGTTCCCCAATGCAGGACACATGGATTTACTGGAGAAAGTCGAGCACAGGGCCACAAAAATGATTACAGGAGCAAAACATCTCTCACATGAGGAAATGCTGAAAGAGCAGGGATTGTTCAGCCAAGAGAGGAGAGGGAAGAGAGGGCTTGGGGAAGATATGGTTGAATCTTATCAATGTGTGTAAACACATGAGGGAGGGAACGAAGAACAAGGAGACAGACTTTCACCAGTACTGCCCACTGACAGAACAAGAGACAGTGAGCACAAATTGAAATACAAAAAGTTCCATCTGAATGCAAGGAAGCACTTTTTTACTGTGAGGGTGATCAAACACTGTAACAAGTTCCCCAAAGCAGTCATGAAGTCTCCATTTGTAGAGATATTCAAAATCCAACTGGACACGGCACTGGACAACCTGCTCATGCTGACACTGGGGGTCAGGAACATTGGACTAGATGATCTCCAGTTCCCTTCCAACCTAAATGGTTCTGTGATTATGTGATAAGATAGTACATAAAATACCACATATTATATGTTTTATAGGTTCCCGCTTTTAGGACTGTTTAAAAGAGCTCACCGACATGCACATAAATTTGACTTTTAGAGACATTTTCACAGAAAATTAGGATTACTTGTGTGAAAAAATGTTTCAGAACATTCAGAACATATTGATGGCTACAGATCCTCTGTAGCCATCAATAAACTTACCTGCAATAATTAAAGACAGAAATGCTGTTGTGATATTACATGAAAACAGTGTTTTTGCTGTCATGTTTCCCTGCAGAAATAGAAAGAAAACATTCAATTAGTGGTTTCCAATATAAACTGATCTTTTGGTCCCAAAGCTGCTTTAAATTAGACCTTTATAACAAGAGAACACAAGAACGAATTTCAGCCGGTCACGGTGCTTTGTTACAGATCATTTTGTTCTATAACTCCCTTTTGCTAACTTTTCAATTTGAGACAGGCCCTTCCATGGAAGATTACTCATAAGAAGAGGTACTGACACTGAAATCCATACTCTTCCAAGATGAACACAAATGCAAAAAAGTCTCTTTTTTTCTTCCCCTTTTTTCCCCTTCCCTTGCTAAGTTTGTATCCTGCCATAATCTATCCTGTAAGAGGGGTTTTTATATCTGAATGATCTACTTGCTCTCAGGACTCATTGGTAGGCTTCTTATCCCTAATGCGATTGGAGAAGGATCTGTTAGTTGCCTGCCTCTGACCAGTTGTTCCTTAACCTGTTTTGCCTCACTGTTTTGTTTTCTATTCAGCCTACCAGTTTTTACAGCACTGTGAGAGGAAAAGTGCAACTATTCAAACTGAAGGATGAGTAGGAGAACCTCATCCTGCTGCGAAGAATCTTTAGCTACCTAACAATTTCATCAATAGTCAAAGACGACACTTCCTGCTGCTGTGCCATACTTTACCAAACTGACTCAGAAGCTTGATGAATATTGCGTCATCCGCACTGCTTCTTGCAGTGCCTGCTCTCTTCCTTTTCCCCCTTCTCTTCCCTCCTCCCACATTGCAAGGTTCTGCTCAAATTACCAGGCAGGTCACTTCTTGTCTAGCTGTAAGAAGGAGTAAGTCCCTGAAAGAACTCCGAGGCAAAACCGAAATACACAAGGCACTAAAATCACTCAAGGGGGTCTATGTGTGCTTGTACAAAAGCTCGAACTTTCTTCTCTAATTGAGACAGACAGTAACTCTTAAAATCTCCAGCTTTCAATGTGAACTATTGTCGTAGTTAAACTATTATAATGTAATGATTTAAAAAGAAAATGAAACTGAACAGACTCCACCTATGAGTGGGTATTTACTTTGGGACTTCTCTGAATCACTGTTTTTTCATTAGCTCTGTTATTGTACCTTACTCTAGCCTTCTGTCTCACACACATTCTCTCAAGCAGTTTTGTTGTCCCTAGCAGTAGATTCAGCACATGCAGCAGTAGAACTTTAGCTATGTTCTGAAAGCAAGTCTTCCAGAATCCCACTTCTCTATATAAATTTATAAACTTGCCCTTTTGCCAACATGGAAGACCTGCAAATATATATAGACCCATGTAAAACCCGTGTCTCTGAGAAGATTCCTCCTTGTATCTGACTTTTCACGGTGAAAAAACTTCATTTGTTGTGCAAGGTATGCCTGACAGCAAATTTAGGCACATGCAATCACATAACTCTTGATGAAAATTAAAACACATGACCCCAGAGTCAAGTGAAAACATTTTTCCTACCACATTCCGCCATGACAAACAGCTACATTTCTCCCTTTTCCCAGCCATTTTGTCCACATCTTGAGCCTCCAATCAGCCTGTGGAGCTTTATAACTCAGGATAGAATTCAGCTGGAGTTATCTTTGCCCAAATTTTCCAGGAGGGAAAAAATCCTATTTATCTGAGGCCATGTTGATAAAATTTCACCCTGAAAGAAAATATCTCTATCAGTTTAAGATTAAAAAAAGAAAAACAAACCTAAAAGACAAGTGTCTACACAAAGTTTTCAATGATAAGTCTCATAAAAATGTCATTAAATTGGTACAAACACCTCTTCCTCTGTTCTATATTTCTCTCAAAGTTGATCTACTTAGTGAAAATGGCCAACTCGCCTCACCAAAGCTTTGAAGAATCATTGTCATTCACTGGAACTTTTACTTTCAGTGTTTTATTAAAAAACCCACAGATCAAAACATACAACAGTCGTGTTCTCAGAATCGAGAGAACTTAACATTTTAAATCCTAACAAAACATATACTAATATTACCTTAAACACTTCTACCAACTGCAAGGTCCACCATGCCTCTCCAAGAGAGCTTGACCAAGCGTCTCCCTTCTGATCTAGGAAGAACAATCGCTGCCCTACCTGGCGAGGGATGTCGCCGGTTCACAGAAAAAAGCGTTTTTCAGTCCTCTTCGTTTAAATTCTTACAGATTCCTGGAAATTCTGACCTGACAGGGGCCGTGGCTCCCCAGCGGCATTGCAACCGCGCTGCCGGCAGTGCCCGGTACCCGGGCGCGCCGAGCCGGCCGGCCGCCGAGTGAAGAAGGTACCGGCGGGGTTGTGCTGGCAGGAGACCCGCCAGAGCCAGGGGACCGAGATTTAACTTCGAAGAAAAGACGCTCCGACTCTGCTTCTCAGAAAGCGAGCCGCGCCGGACGCGGGGCTGGCGGAGGAAAGCGCTACCCTTTTAAAGCTGATTTCACCCCCCCCACACACACTCCTAAACTGTCCCCAGCCCTCAGTTCCCCCAAGAGACGCCACCACCTCACGGCTATCGTAACACAGCACGACCGTCGGCGCATCCCTACGGATTTCCCCCCCGGATTATCCCAAACCGCCTGTCTTCGGCCGCTCTGTTCCACGGCCGACGGAAGGCAGCGGTCCCAGCTACCCCAGACCGCTCCTCGTTTCTCCCAACCCGCTGACGCTCCCCCACCTCACCCCCCCCCCGCTATTCCTCCTCCCTCCCCGACCGGCATTGCGGGGTTCTCCCTGCACCCCCCCCTCCCCCGCCCCGCCGCGAAACGCCCGCGCAGCTGCGGGAAAAGCTCCATCACCCCTTCACGAGCAGGCGGCCGGCGCCGGAGAGAGGCGTGTTCCCTGGGGAGCGGCCGGCGCCCAGGGGAATCCCCACCGCGACCTACCTACGGCGCGGCGGCGGGCACTCCCTGGCTGTACGAGGGCAGAGAGAGGCGGGGGGAGCCCCCGCTGCCGTCTCCTAGAAAGCCCGGACAGTCCCCGTGAGGCGTGGTGTCCCTGCCGGCCCTCGCTCCGCCGCGCCGCTGGTGAGGGGGCCCCGCATCAGGGCAGGGTCGGGCCGGGCTGGGCTGGATCGCCTCCCCGCCCCGCGTTGCCTCCCCGCCCCAGCGCAGGGCGGCAGGTGTCCCGGCGCAGGCAGACAGGCGGTACTGATGGAACCCAGGCTGCGAGAAACAAGGCATTTGAGCAAGATCCGCTTTCTGCTGAAAAAATCGGGTGCCCCGCGTCAAACACCGCCCGACCCCGCCGCCCGAGTCGCTCATCCCCCCCCCCCCCCCCGGCTGCCGTGGCCGGGGCTCGTTCTGGGGCGGCAGGAAATCCTCCTCGTAAGGATTGCAAGAATCGGGGTGACTTTGTTTCTCCTGTGTAGTAACGGCCGCTGCAGGCTTCCCGGGTGAAGGGGCCGTGTGGCTGCAAGAGGATGGACGCTGGCGGGAGCCCCTTGGGGACGCGCTTCAGCGGGCTGCTTCAACGGCCCGGTCGGTACTCCCCGGGCGGCCGCACGCCACTGAGGGGCTCGGCTCGGGAGCTCGCACGTTCGGGCTTCGTCCCGCTTAACCGCGAGCTGTTCGCCCGCGAACCTAACCGCCGCTCAGCAGCCCAGAGGCTTTGTGGAGGTTCGTCTGTGGCTGTCCCGGGAACGGTGTGGTCCCCGGACTCAGCTGTTTCGTAGTTCTCCGTTCCTGTGGCACGTCGTGGTTGGAGTCAAGAGCTCTTCGCACGCAGCCTGACAAACACCGAATCCCACGAGGGCGTTTTTAGTCTGCTTTTGTCGTTTACTTCTTGACTAGCTATTAAAATAGTAAAGGAGAGGAAAGGTTTTTCCCCAAAGTAAGCAGCCATCACGAACGGCTTAGAATTTCCAAGGTAGATGTTCTCATTTATTATTTTTAAAAGTGCATCACAAGCACGTTTGCGGAGCAAGTTAGAAGTATTCTGCAAAAACTGTGGGGACGGGACAAGGGGCAATGGCCTCAAGTTGGAGCACAGGAAGTTCGGCACCAATATGGGGAAGAACTTTTTCACAGTGAGGGTGCCAGAGCCCTGGGACAGGCTGCCAGGGGGGTTGTGGAGTCTCCTTCTCTGGAGATATTCAAGACCTGTCTGGACGCCGACCTGTGCGACCTGTCCTAGGGAGCCTGCTTTGGCAGGGGGGTTGGACCTGATGATCTCCGGAGGTCCCTTCCAAGCCCTACAGTTCTGTGATTCTCCTTCCACCTTAACGTTTTATTCTACCTCCAGTACTACTTTGATTCTACCTTCTGTTACCCTTACAGTTACCAAACGGAAGCACGTGGAACCAGCCTGCCCACCAAGCGGTAGCCACAGATAAGCAAAGATGAGAGATTACGCCCTGCGATGCCTGCGTACATTGCCCTCCTGATATCAGTGCAAGGCATCTAGCGCTGGCTGGAGGCACGCTGCAGCAGCTCCAGGCGCTGTGCTATTGGGGGGAACACTGGGAAGGATTTACACAGTCAGCTAGTCTCCCTCTGGTCAGCAATTATATCCATATTTCAGTTTGGGAATGCTTCTTATGAACTCTCTGCGCTAGATCAAATAATTCTTATGCAATATTTAGGGCCACAAGGATGATTAGAGGGCTGGAGCACCTGCCCTACAAGGAGAGGTTGAGGGAGCTGGGCTTGTTCAGCCTGGAGAAGAGAAGGCTGCGGGGGGACCTCATTGCAGCCTGCCAGTACCTGAAGGGAGCATACAAACAGGAGGGGAATCAACTTTTTAAAAGGGCAGATAATGGCAGGACAAGGGGGAATGGATTAAAGCTGAAGGAGGGAAGGTTTAGATTGAATATTAGGGGGAAGTTTTTTACGGAAAGAGTGGTGAGGTCCTGGAACAGGCTGCCCAGAGAGGTGGTGGATGCCCCATCCCTGGAAGTGTTCAAGGCCAGGTTGGATGGGGCCCTGGGCAACCTTGTGTAGATCCAGGCCTGAGGTTGGTGTCCCTGCCTGTGGCAGGGGTGTTGGAGCTCTATGATCCTTGGGGTCCCTTCCAACCCTTGCCATTCTATGATTCTGTGAATATTTCTAGTTTCTGTATTGTTGTTTTGCACTACTACCAAGAATCTACGAGTTTAAATCTGATTATCGTGAAGGAAATGAGGTGTTTCCTGATCTGCTCTACTGCATTTTTCTAGAACTCTTTTTTTTTTTTTCAGTAGAAAAATTATTTCTGAATAATTCTTTCTGAGACATACATACAAGAGGTTCCTCTTCTGTGTGCAGTTTTTTGTTGTTGTTTTGGAGGGGTTTTTTCTCACCTCTTCATTATAATGCCACTAATAATGAAAAAAAAATGTGTCCAGTAAAAATGCTTCTGGTATGAAAAACAGTGCTAAAACATTACCAAAATCAGGAGGTAAAATGAGAACTATCCAGCCATTCAACTATCCAGTGACTGATGTGAAGATGAATTGAGAAAAAACACATTATAGTAAAGTTGAAGAAATATCAACTGAAGTGACTGTGCTTCATGAGACAATAAAATACACAGAACACAGCAGCTTGAAGAAACACTTCAAGCAGACCAAGAAACACCAGCTCCAGCAGTGAAAGTGATGGTAAGCAAAAGGTTTTCCAGACATTCTCCTGATCATATCTAGGTAGTGGAATTTACTTTTTTTATTTTAAATCCACACAAACATTCAGAGGTATTTTGTCTCCTATAGCTCTATGGGTGATTAGTTGTAATTAGGGCAGGGAGGGCTCTAACACAACTCATCAGTGTCATCTTTGACAGCACGTTGCAGCAGAGCAGTGATCGTGATGTGGTTTATCTTCCTGTGACTAAGGAGGTGTTCAAAGAAGGCTACTTCTGAGCAAATGAAGAGACTGGACTTGGAGATAATTGTGATATACTGCATTTTTCCAAAGTGTATTTGTTAAATAAGGCGTCACTGTGAAGTCCTTTTTCCATTGTACAGCTGCATGTATCCGCTTGAGTTATTTGGTAAATATCATATAACTAATGAAGGGAGAATGTTACCTGCAATAAATAATTCAATCCTTTTGAGTTATGCATAGAAGGAAATCACAGTGAGCACATTCATTTAGGTAGAGGTGGGATGGAAGTTGCCTGGGGTGAATTTAGACCATTGCCTTTTGTTAGCTCAAACCTCTTGCTTTTCTACATCCCCCAGTAGTTTTGTTTCAGCCTTCAAGATAAATTGACTTCCTCAATTTATAATACTGGCAACTTGCCCTTTTCACTCATCTCCTTTGGACATATGCATGTGGCTGTATTAATGTTTTTCTTAGGATCAGGAGAGCGCCCTTCACATTGATCTCCCTCTCATCCCCACTCCCCACATTTTGTATCACCAAACAATCCTGGAGTAATGAAGCAGATTCTGAAGAGGTAAAACTTGACAGCAAGCTCCAACTACTTGGGCATGCTGACAACAGTACCTGACAGGAGTGAGTCTGAAATAAAGTCTCTTGAATGCACACTGTGCAGATTCCAGGTCCTCCACACCAACTGACTTAAGGCAGTGCTTGCCCTGATTTTTGTTTTTAGGACAAGTGACCCTGAAAAGCAAACTCTCACTGCTACTTTTGTAAAGGAAACGATAGAATTCAGTAATCTTGTGTTTTACCTTCTTCTGATAAACCATCCCTTTTACATGAAAAAAGAGGCTAGAGTCACACCACATCTCTAAGACAGAGAGAAGTATATTTCGGGCAAAACTACATGGTGTGTGGCCACAATCTTTTTTTTTTTTTCTTTTGTTTTTGGCCACAACAGTTATTCATCATATATCTTTGTCATCTGAAATTAGGCAGGGCAAATTAAAACCTACCCAAATTTCAAAGCACTTCATGTATTTTTTCCTGCCATTTCTACTTTAAGCTTCATTGCACAAGAAAACTTTGATGAGGACATTAAGAATATTGTTATACGTACCAAACTTTTAGAACTACAAGAAAAATATATCAAGAAACATAATTGCAGGTAATTATTTAGATACAGTTAAGCTGCATTAAAACGGGCTGTTTTGATAAATATCATCCCAAACCAGAATATTAGGAAGATCCAGACCACCCAAATGTACTTGCAGTGCTGAGGGTGTGTAATCCTGTTTCACTAAGCAATCCCACTTTCAGTGTTAACACTGAGCAAGCTAGCTTAGCATTTACATTTTGCAGACATCAATCTTAAAAGTTTCCTTGGGCTTGTAAGTGTGGTAACCAAACATCTTGCAGTTACAGATTATTCACCAGTAGAGCATAGGAAATCATTTGTACTTTTACTGGGTTTCTAGTAAAGTCAGTCACACTTTTTATGGCATAAATCTATCCTTTCTTCCTGCAAAGAAAAAGATTCATCAGTTTTCGTGCTTTCAACAAATTGACTTTCTCCTACTTTACCTGCAGGTTGGAAGACTTAAAACTCAGCTGGGAGAATCAGTCTTCACAAAAAACATTACAGAAATAAGACATAGGACTGACTAAGAGAGATCTGTTTTCAAGATCATAACCACTGGCAAAAATTGGATGGAGTTTAGTTTCACAATGAAAATTAAAACACTTAGTTAAACCTTCTTTAGCAATAAAAATTACCTATAAAATAGGAATTTAGTGCAATCAAAAGGTGCAAAAGAGTTACCTGTGGCCACAAAGCCCCATTAATCCTCTCATCTCCTTTGAGAAAGCTAATGGTAACTATGGGAGGACAAGGCAGTATGGCTAATAGAAATAAAGATATGAGCCAGGAAAATACAATAAGAAGACAGCAAAATTCTTAAGTTTTCTGCATATTTCACTCAGGAACACCAAGCAGTTTCTAACTTAAATTCCAGAGTAACTGGTGTATGTAATTGCAGACCCAGTAGCTATTAATCTTGAAGCATGGCAAGAACTATTGCAAGAAGTAATTTGGGCCATCTAAAGTAGTTGAAGAACAGACAAGCTTTTCTGCAAAAAACCATTCTTAAGTATTTTTAAACCCATATACATTATACAACCAAAGAACAGAAAATCTTCTATTGTGGAAGAATTACACAAAACCAATCAAACTGTGAGCTGCAGGGTGTGCAAAAAGTTCATTCAGAAAGGTTTAAATCATAGAATCATAGAATGGTTCTAATGGCTGGAATGGACCCTAAAGATCATCAAGTTCCAACCCTCCTGCCATGGGCAGGGACACCTCTCACTAGATCAGGCTGCTCAAGGCCCCATCCAACCTGGCTTTGAACACTGCCAGGGAAGGGGAATCCACCATCTCCCTGGGCAACCTGTGCCTCACCATCCTTGTAGCGAAGAATTTTTTCCTAATATCCAACATAATCTACTCCCTTCCAATTTAAAACCACCCCCCCCCCTCATCCTGTCACTACATGCCCTTGTAAACAGCCCCTCCCCAGCTTTCCTGTAGGCCCCTTCAGGTACTGGCTGGCCGCTATAAGATCTCCCCTGAGGCTTCTCTTCTCCAGGCTGAACAACCCCAGCACTCTCAGCCTAGGGGTGCAAAATTTGAAATGGAAAATACAGCAATAATGTTGCAGTTTTCATTCACATCACATTAGTCTGTTGGGTTTGTTTTGATATCCTTATCACATTCATCTTGGGAACCGATTATCATGGTAGAGTGGAGAAAAATGACTTAGACTGCAAAACCAGAATTGCAAGGCTGCTGGGAAGCCAGCTAGTGAACGATGACAGCAGATGCTTGGAAAGGGAAGAGCCAAGGTGTGGCAATAGTACTAGCACAGAGGGAACACACCAGGCCAGCAGCTGTTGCTTTCGTATCGATGTTTCCATCAATGCTGTCAGCACACAAAAAATGAAGATTTCCAATGTAATTTGCCAAAAGCACAGCACTTGGAAGAGAAGTATGTGACCCAGAGGCCTGGATCATAACACTTAACTCATGTTCTCCTTGTGCACTCAGGAATTACACCACTTTATTGTCTTTTTTTTGTTTGGGAGTTTTTTTGTTTGCTCTTTTGGGGTTTTTTCCTTGCACAAAAGTAACATCTTGTCATCCAGAATAACAGACTAAGAAGAATTGTCAAAATTCCCATGACTCACCAATATGGTATATGTATAAAACACACCAAAAAAACTCCCAACAAACTAGTTCTGTCTAAATCCGGTGACCTATTTCTAGTAGGGTTAGAGAAGTACCTAAAGCACCTGTAATGCACTGATGTAAGCATTCATTATAGATCCCAGTGAGAAAGGTGCTCAGCCTCTGGGGGATATTCATTAAAAATTGGTTTCTTGGAGCTAACCCAAGAAGGTAAAAGGAGATCACACTGATGATTTTATGTTGCTTCATGTGCTGGGAATCTGGAGCTGTGTAGCATCAGCCAGACCTCCAGGCAGGGTGTGGCATGCCATGCAAATCCGGTCCGTGCAGAGATTTGCCAGGACTGAAGCCTTTAAAGGTTTTATGAGGTGTCCTTAGAAGTAGAAAACTCTATTCATCATCTCTACTGTTAAACAAAGAATGCTGTACAAAAACAGAGAACTTCAAGGTTAGCTGAGACATGCAGGTGGAGTCATCACAAGGTGCCAAGTGGGAGCTGCCTTCAGGCTTCTCCTTAGGGTGAGCTGGCTCAGGGTGTCCTGCAGCCATGTGGCATGATCAGCGCAGCTCAGGCCTGCACTTAGTCACATCAGCTCTCACACCGACCACTAACTCCTCCATGTATGTGGGCCTCCTGTTTAGGGCCCCGGCAATACTGTTCAGGGTATTGGCCCACTTTTGGCTGAAATGTTTTGCGCTGTCCTGGTCAGGATGTTGGCAAATTTGAAGAGACTTCTCATGGGAACAGGATTGCTAATATGCTAGGGAAAATGAGAAGCTTACCTTTCAGGAAGGATTAATTGGTTTGGCCTGTCTAGGTTAAATTGAAGACAGACTACAACCGCTGTCTATAAATATATCCAGTAGATACCAATGGAGGACAAGAATATGCTCAGAAATCAAATACATTAAAGATACAAATTTATAAGTTTCTAAGAATCAGCTTGAATTAAATTAATGAACAGCAATAATGGAGATGAGAAACCTAACTGCTGTGTTAGGATTTAATATGATAAGTCGCAGAGAGAACAATATAACTGAACACCTGAGATGGGAATGAACTAGGCAAGGTGCAGAGGAAGCCTCTTCCCATCTTGTGTCCAGGCCTTCTAGGTGCTGTATATACATTGCATATGTCTACCCAACCAAGTTCTTGGTCACATTATAAAATGCATTTTTAATTACATACACATGGTAATCCCTGGCAGAAAGTTGTAAGACAGAGCTTGTGAGCTTCTTCAGTAGAAGCAAAGGAACAGAATGTTCTGGTTCACTTACTGGGAAAAAAACCAAGGTCTTGGAGTCAAGTGCTTGGAACAGCTTCAAAGCTTTGTTATCTATACTTATTCTGAAGTGCATGGCTTGACTTAAAAAATTTCTGTGTTTTATTAAAGCTCCTTCTAGAGGTTCAGTTGTCCAAGTCTCCACGTAAATTGTTCTCCATTACACCAGTGCAACCAAGGGTAACTTTGTTGTTCTTAACTAGGGAAATGTTCACTGTTTTAATAACTTGGTCATTTTAAAGCAATGTGTGCTGCAACGAGCCCCACATGTATGTGTCCCACATGCCCAGTATGGCACACAGAGCAATGGTTGTGGCCTTCTATCTGCAATTCCTTGGCATTGAACTGCACTGCAGAGTAGAAGCATCCATCAAGAAAACGACCTGTTATATATAAAAAAGAAAGAAGTTGATGCTAGGAAAACAGCTCAGTTTTGAGAGCATAGTGGGGTGGACAAGTTTTATCATCTTAAGTACTTAAAAATCACTTAAATCTCTTCACAACATACTAAGAACAGAGAATAAAGATTATGAATATTTAATATTTCTATTACAGTAGTATACCCATAAGTAATTAACCATAAGCAGTTGGGTACGCCATAGCTGCATACAGCTAGTGTCTCAAACAGTCTGCATCCAAAACAGATAAAAGTCTTATGTTCTCATACTCCAGTGATAAAAGAGACTGAGGAACTGGCTTGTACAACTTTGACAACTCTAGGGATTTCACGTCATGTTCAGCTCTTACAAATTCCATCTCTCTCAAAGACAACCAATTGTGTCTAGATTTTCCTTTTTTTAAAAAAAATATTAAAAATATAAGCTGAGGGACAACTGATGCTCACTAACCCAAAGAGAAAAGAAAATCCAAATCTACTATAAACTTTTTTTTTTTTAAATCAGATTAAAATTAATTTGCATGCTGGTGCTGTAAATAATACCAGCAGAACTGGTGATACCACTGCTGCTCTGCCTGCCCCATAGCACATGGGAGTTAGGCCTGCAGATGTCGGACCAAATCCTGAAATGAAGAGGATGGTCAGACTGTAAAGCCTAACAGGGTGTTTGGGGAGGCAGAGTGAGAAGGGTAAAGGCAAAGCAGGAAGATAATACATAGTGATCACATCCTCTTTTTGATGAAATGCCCTTACGAAGCCATACCTTCTGAAGTATCATCTTAGTTTTCTGCTGGAGTCTGTTAGACGTCAGTGAGATGGCATGAGCCTGAGCCGTTCCCATGAGATGTCCCTCTTTGGCATTTCCCCTTTACGCTCCTCTCTTTGAGTATCCCAATATTTCACTGAGGCAAAGCTTACAAATTACTTCTGCTGTGCCAGAAGCCCACACAAACCTCATGTATATCATGAGGTACATAATCAAAGAAAGCTTTTTTTAACCATAAACAAAAAAGCAAATCCAGTAATTTGGGGAGAGTATGGAAAAAGTTTTAAATTGTCAACAAGTCTGAACAATCATGATAAATACATCAAGTGCAGCACTGAAATAGATGAATTTAACTTAACCTGATGATGGAATAGATAAATTATTAGGTTACCAAGTTTTATTTAAAACAAATGGTTTGGCAGTTTTTGGGGGGTTGTGGGGTTTTTTGGTGGGGTTTTTTGTTGTTGCTGTTTGTTTGGGGCTTTTGGGGGAGTGTTTAAAAAGCTCATTTTCTTCCCAAAGGGACAAAGGAACTGTTTCAAAGAATAAAGCAAAAGAAAAAGCTTCAAATACAACATGCTATCAAAAAAAAAAAAAAGACCAGCCTAAAAATGCCTATAAATCAAGTACAGCAGTAGCCCAGAAATATAACTAGCAGCTGATCGTGACATTCCATTGCACTGATGAACTGCAAAAAAAGTAGGTCTGCACGTGAATTCTTCTTCATTTCATCTGGCATAGATTTTTTAATGTTTTTTTTCTACTTGTTTGGGCTGCTGTGTTTCAACATAGCATTGACAAAAATCTCCCACCTAGATATTTAACAAAAGTATTATGAATTAGGGAAGAAGAGGAGAAATCATTGTTATGGTACTAGAAATACCCAAACCATATTACTTTAAATAAAAATAAAGCTTTCTTGTGAAATATCTATCCTGTGTAACAGTCAAATATTCAAGTTATTCAGAAAATTTAAAAAAAAAAAAAAAAGGAAAACTAAAACCATAGCCTTTTGGCTGTTAAATTCCTCATCTACTCATCAGTTCAACATCTCAAACCAGCTCCTGCCTCTCCGTTATTTCCTTTTCAAGCCAGAAACAAACACCTTTACTGTCACCCTTTACTGTTTGAACAGTCATCTGGCTTTAGAACCAGCATGGTACATGATACAACTTGCAGACTTCTGTAACTCCCTTTAACAGCTGGTTTATGTTTGTAATTTTTCAACATTTGTAGTCATAGCAGTGCCTTTTTGGAAAAAAAAAACACAACAATGGAACCGTAACAAATATTTATATTTATGCTGGTAGCCTAGACAGAAAGGAGATTCCTCAGGGAAGGATCAACATCCAGGGCTGGTGGGTGAACAAAGCAACAGCCCAGTCTGAAAACAGGGACTGAAAAATGAAGCAGCAGCAGCTGACATGGTGGGACTTCGCTCCTTAATCATTTGGGGTCAGCAGGAAATGAGGGCTGGGAACTTTGTCCTGGTTTCAGCTGAGATAGAGTTGGTATTCTTGCTTGTAGCTGGTATACTACACATTGATGACAATAATGTTGGTAATACACTGATGGGTAATTGCTGTGTCCACACTCAGTCAAGGACTTTCCAGCTTCCCATGCTCTGCCAGGTGCGCAAAGAGCTGGGAGAGCACAGCCAGGACAGCTGTCCCAGGCTGGCCAGAGGGATATTCCCTAACATACGGCGTCATGCTCCACATATAGAGACCTGGGGCAGCTGCTGGGAGATGGATTCACTTCTCAGAAACAGGCTGTCTAAAACAAACACTGTGAGAGTTGAACTAACTGTAAAGAACCTCATTTCAGAACTTCTCGTCTGATGGTTTTCTTATCTGCTTATCTATACTGCGTGTAGAAACAAGCCCAGGGTTAAACTATCAAGTAAACAGAGCTGGCATTACATGTCGAGACAGCTTTCAAGTTCAAAGCCATCAGAATGCAAGAAGTACAGACCACATTTAAAACTTATACTTTTATAAACTCCTTTTATCTATTAAGATTAAAAAAACATTCTGTAAAACCTATGCGAAGCACACTAGCCCTTCCAAAATCAACACGAGGTCTCGTGTGAGACCAGCCCCTGCAGCTTTCTTGGACAAAGTCAGGGCTTGCCCAAGGAGCTAAGCAGAAGAGGCTGCCTCTCCACTAGTGACAAGAAGCCTTTCCCATCTCCTCCATTTGAGGTCTCCTACACTTCCCCCAGCTCTTCAGATCAGCTGCAGCAGAAGGTTGCTCAGTGGGGGCACTGCTGAGGATGGGGTTGGTCCCAGAGAGTGAGGCAGTAGCCTTGGGGCTGCTCAGTGCTCTCGCTGCACCTCACTGCAAGGAGAGTGCAAGACAAAACTGAACCAGATTCACAGCTCCCACGTGCCCAGACAGGGCGAGGTGGTTAGTGCTGATGGTGTGCCAAGAGCAGATTAACATAATGGTTTGTGTGACCCTTTCCCAAAACGCATTCATTAACCAGAATGAAGAGCTGGTAGGGGAGTCTTGTTCCAGACACTTCAAGACTGCTGCTTGCAGCTGTTCCTTCTCAGCACGCTCTAGTGGAGGAATCACAGAATCACAAAGTTGGAAAAAGACCTTTAAGATCGAGTCCAACAATTCCCGTCCTATGCTAAACCATATCCCTGAGTACCTCATCTACCCGTCTTTTCAACACACCCAGGGATGGTGACTCAACCCCCTCCCTGGGCAGCCTGTCCCAGGCCCTGACAACTCTTTCAGTGAAAATTTTTTTTCCTAACATCTACTCTGAGCCTGCCCTGGCACAGCTTTGTGCCATTTCCCCTTGTCCTGTCTCCTGTCACCTGGCTGAAAAGACCATCACCCACCTCTCTACACCCTCTTTCAGGTAGTTGTAAGTGGTGATAAGGTCTCCCCTCAGCCTCCTCTTCTCCAGGCTAAACAGCCCCCAGCTCCCTCTGCTGCTCCTCATAGGATTTGCCCTCCAGCTCCTTCACCAGCCTGGTTGCCCTTCTCTAAAAAAACCCAGCAATGCTGTAAGAAAAAAGTATGTAGTGCTTTATTGAATTAAAAAATTGACCTTTCTTCAAATTGCCTTTACGTAACACACATGGAAACTTCTGTTACTAGTTGTATAAATATCCCAAAGGAACAAATTTTAAAAAAAACAAAACCAAAAAACAAAACAAACAAAAAAAACAACCCAAACAATATTTTGGCTCAGTAAATTAACTTTCCACCAAAGGCTGGGATAACAAGTAGCAGTTTTTCATACAATCTATTCCAGTTAGCAAAGCAATAGTTCAGAAGACCCAAGGTTGCCAGAAACGTTGGCTGGCCTGCACACTGCGAGCTCTTGAGGTGGAAGCAGAAAGTCAGTATTGCACCCTAGTCCACAGAGTACAAATAGCACACTTCCAGTGTCTAGTCTTCACATTTGATACAGGGATCTTCTTGGAGAAGAGTTCTGTGACCAAACTGTACAGCTTCTGACCCACTATGTTCTTCTATCCATGTGAACCTTAGTAGTTGTCCTTGCTCAGATGGATGTCAGTAACTTCAGATGAATCTCAAGACTCTCCTGCCCTACAACAGGCTGTCACCAAACACACACTGTATTTAAAAGCTGACTGTGTGCCAAGGTAAGTGAACACAGCACTTCACAACCCAAACCCTCCCTCCCTTGACACTTCTGTCTTCACTAAAACACAGAATGAGAATATAATCGTGTGCATTAATCCATACGTACATGACATTAATCAATAAAACACCCCAGTACCATGACTGTTTGAAATAGTCTGATGTTTCAAATGCTCCCTCCAACCCCCACTCCCCTGAGAGGAGAAGATTCTTAATCCGTTCTGGCCAAACACGCATTCAACTCACAAAGCTCAGAAGGCACCATCTCTAAGAAACAGTCTCAAATTTACAGCACACACTGAGGTAACCAGAGCACCTGAGGTGGGAGAGGAACCTCTTTCCATAGTATTGTCACTTGTCAGGCAGAACATGCATTCACTAGGCAGTTCTTCCATGGGATGGCAACTCACACCATCACTTTTGTTTGGTTGAGAACAGAGGCGTAAGATGATAAATGCCTGAGCCATGAAAGAAGGAAGAGCCAACACTGCAATGTCAAAAGGAGTAAGTGAAAATTCTGCAGGATGTAGAACATGATGTTTTGCCAGATGAAAAAGGGGAGGTATCAAAGGACCAACTCAAAGGGAAAATTTCTGCCTAATCCTGTATTAGCAACAGCCTGCAGAGACAGCCAGGAAAGTGATGGAGTTTGACACAAGAAGTTGCTTGTTCCAAGGAAAGAAAGTTGGATGGGAAAAGACAGGCTGGAGTTTGAATGGGAGGAGAGGAAAAGGAGCTTCGAGAGAGAATTTTATGGCATAAGTAAGGATTCAGAGTTGCAAATAGAAGTAAAAGACAAAACCAGTCAAATCCTGAAGCTTCCATATACAAAACAAATTCAAAACTTTCGAGCACAGGGTGAAAAGCACAGGCAATCTGGCTCTCATGTCCTGCTCCTATAAAAACCATAGGCATTAAACAGATTTGATCTTTCCTTAAAATCAATCAAATCAGTTCCCTCCCCTGAAAAAAAGCATTGACTGTTACAAACCCCATCTCTGCCCACACATAGGTCAAACATAACTTCAGAGTGAACAAAATTGTGTTATACACAATATTGTTTAAAAAGAGGCAACAGCATGCATGGGAACTTTGAAAAACTCCCTTTCCCAAAAAGCTGTATGGAAGCTGCAATTCCAGCCTCAATTCATCCAGCTGCAGCCAAATTAGGTACAAAGTCACCTCATATTGCTTACACCATCAAGAGACAGGGAAAAGAGAAAAGCAGCTGCAGGCGCCAACACAGGGCAGCATCTCTCACTTTAAGGAGTTTGGGGCAACAATACCATTTAGCTCCATTTTCAAAACACATCTAGAGCCATAAAACATGGCCCTCCTGCTCCCTTTCTTCTCCCATTGCACTCTGAACCCTCTGGGAACCAGGTAAACTAACTAACCGGGGCGAAAACTATTCCAAGGAACAGAGCAATTTCTGCCACGTTGGCCTGTTCAGTCAGGCTCAGCTTTCAGAGCTGACAAATCCTAGAGCCAGCACCCTGGCTGGGAACAGGAGGGGAGACCTCCTCTCCCCCAGCAACAGTGACCCACAAGAAGTGGGTACCCTAAAACCCTGTGACCTTGTCCTCAAGGCTGATGGGGATGAAGCCAACCACCCTGTATTCCCCATGAGAGGGTCTGTGTCTTTAGCTAAATTGTTCCACTTAAATAATTGGCTTAGTTTATTCATCCTTATTAAGTGGGGAAATAAAATCGTCCTCCAGAGATTATTTTTTTGGGACACAGTACATCATTATAGAGGTGTATTTGTGATGTCTGTGCTGGACAAGTGACTAAAAATGGTACAACTCTTTAAAATGTAAGAGATAAAGGAAAAGTATAGATCCTTTGTCAGGTTCAATAGCACTTCTGCGGGGCTGGAACATCTCTTACCTCTTCTTTTGGGCAGTAACACACTGATGCAGTAACACAGAGGGATTTCTCTTTCAGCACACTAAATAAGGCAGCAAATAAGAAACTTGTAACAAATAAGAGTTGTGTCATTTCATTAAAAAAAATGAAACAAACACATTTACTGGCATTAGCCATGACCATTACATAGTATCACAATTAAAATTATTATAGTTCCCTTCATATTCAACCTTTAATTGCAGAAAACATGTTTCCTGTGTTTTGGTAGATTTCTTTTTCCCCTTCCATTTTTAATACCAAAAAATTCCTCCAAATCACAGTTCAATTTTTGGAAAAGCTCTCATGTACTTCCCACATGGCTTCTACACCATCACTGCGCTACTGACAGTATCACAAGGTGTTTATGTTGATCTGGCCAGAAGAAAGGATGATTCACAACTGCAGACCAAGCTGTAGTACCTTCAATGCAGAAAATGTGGAGGAGATTGTCTTCACAAAACAGATACATGTGACCTTCAACCAATCCACCACCAACTACATGAACGGAGTCAGTGAGTGTCATTTTTCTGCTGTTAATTAGGGAGAATTGGAGTCTTTTGGTAGCAAACGCAGTGCTGATGGAGATGTTGTCTTCCTGGATGGCATGTGGTAGCGCACTTTCTTCCAGAATCTGGTGCTGGCCAAGTGAGACCTTTCTGAGAAGTCCCCTTTCCACCGGATAGCCCCGTGCTTTTGCTTAACATACCTGATGGCTTCTGGCATGTTGGAGTAATCCTGTATTTTTTCAAGTTCAATGAGGATTACTTTAATGCCCTCTTGGATCAGAGCATTGTACATGGCTAGCTGCTTTTCATACACATCTTCTGTAACACTGCAGCTGGAGGGTTCTGGTACCAAGACAATTATCACTCTTCTACTTTGACGGATTTTTTCATCAGCAACGCTGATCACAGCTGTAGAGGAAAAGGTTGTGCACAGTTAAATCTGTATGTTTCTGGGGGGGGTTTGTTACCTGCATAGAATCATAGAATCATAAAATGGCAAGGGTTGGAAGGGACCCCAAGGATCATAAAGCTCCAACCCCCCTGCCACAGGCAGGGCCACCAACCTCAGGCCTGGATCTACACAAGGTTGCCCAGGGCCCCATCCAACCTGGCCTTGAACACTTCCAGGGATGGGGCATCCACCATCTCTCTGGGCAGCCTGTTCCAGGACCTCACCACTTTTTCTGTAAAAAACCTCCCCCTAATATCCAATCTAAACCTTCCCTCCTTCAGCTTTAATCCATTCCCCCTTGTCTTGCCATTGTCTGCCCTTTTAAAAAGTTTGTATGCTCCCTTCAGGTACTGGCAGGCTGCAATGAGGTCCCCCCGCAGCCTTCTCCAGGCTGAACAAGCCCAGCTCCCTCAGCCTCTCCTTGTAGGGCAGGTGCTCCAGCCCTCTAATCATCTTCGTGGCCCTCCTCTGAACCCTCTCCAACAGTTCTACATCTTTCTTGTATTGGGGGCCCCAGATGTTGCAGCTGCTTCATTCACTGCTTGATATTTGAGCTAACACACTTTACCTCACAAATACAGTCAAAAGCATGCAAGCAGTTTCGTTGGGTTAGTCAACAACTAGAGATTGGGCCAACACAGTCTGACCCCATCAGACTGCATGTCCATATCCTTGTCTTGCACAAACTATTACTTGTCTTGTCAGTTCCATTTTATTACCATCATAGGTGCAACTGCAAAAAAACCCAAAACAACCCAAGTTCCAAAACTGTATGTCTAGCTAGAACTATAACATTTTTCCTTAAATGGTTTGTTTTGAGACACTTGACTGGTTTTTGTGACATGTACATGGAAGTGAAAGCAAAGAATGCTCCCTTCAATGGCATTCCATGCAATTAATTCTAAACCAGCAAAATATGGTAAATACCACACAAAAACCATATGGGTTAACCCTGAGAACAGACTACTGCATTTTTTCAAACTGGAAATATAAATTAGCACTTAAAATTCTACTTCTCAGGGAACCCTTCTCAAACCACTACCAAAGGCTTCAGATGTAAAAGAAGTTGCCCACAAACCACCTCACATACATTTGTTCACAACCATTTTTTTCTTTTCTTTAAACAAAATCTTCTATTTGAGGCCTACTCTAAAGATTTACTCAGTCTCAGTACTATCTTTTTAAAGGCACAAGGCCAGGAAGGATTCAGACAACTTTCACCATTTCAACTCACATCAGTAGACAGTGACACAGACTTTGCATTTTTCAGTGGCAGATGCTAGAAATTTAAATGCGATGCTTGTATGGGCAGAGGAAGCCCCCACAAGGACTCTAAAGCCTTGCCAGGAAGGCAAAGATTAGTAAGAAAGAACTTTCTCTAGGGATAAGTAGCCTTTGATACAGCTGTTTGTTCCTGATAACCTGGTGTTGCTTTGTATTCTTTTTTCCCACCAGCACTAAGCATCCATTATACCTTTTATTGCATCCTGCTGGTTTGACAGCAAATCTCAGAGCAAACAGAAACAAAGCAGTAGAGAGGTCATCCTGTCAAATGGCACCTCAAAGGAAAGGACTCTTTTTACACCATTCATGAGACCTACTTCTCCGTGTTTCCTGCCATTAGTCATTCCCAACCACAATTTTAACTCCTCTTCTCCTTAGCATCCTCCTATCTCCAGATGTCTAGGCTAGCCAGACACTGAAAAAACCTGGAAGAGCTATATAATGGCAAGGGAAAGGCAGAGATAAACAGACTTCATGGGACCACCCAGTACTGTGTTTCTCATTCTCCATCAGAGAGAATAAGGAAAATCATAGCTTCTTCAGTGGTGGGAGACACTTAGACTCACATATGACTGACTGCCTGCTTTCAAATTGTCTTTGCAGCTGCCAGTGAGAAAGCCTGAGTGTAGTTTGTCTTCGGACAGCTTACCTTCTCCTGGTAAATCATCCCTTCCAAAGATGAAGAGGTTATATCCACACTGTCTTTCTAAGACCTCTGGCAGTATCTTCAGAGCAAAAATATCTGATGAATACAAGCAGCTCTCTCTGTTCTTTGGATACAGGACATAAGCATCATAGATCTTCTCATCTGAAACTAAAGAGTGAGCCATAGGAGTAATAAAAAAAATGGATTCTAAAGACAAAAAAAAACAAGCAAGCAAGCAAGCAAACAAAAAGATCTCTAAATTCTCCTTTTTTTCCCCAGTTAAATCATTGTTCTAGGCTCTAATCATGCTATTATCTAAGGATGTATAATTATACTAAGCCTGCAATATCTGTAGAATCAGACCTTCTAGAATCCAGTATGCTGGAGACACCTGCAAAATTAACTAGACTTGAGTATTCTTTCTTGAACTCTAAACAAACGAATAGTTATCACTGAATTATTTGGAAAATAGTGGTTCTAGTAGCACAACTGAATGCTTAAAACTCCAGCTGCCACAAAACTCATAGGTCATTTTTATAACTTGGACTTTCAAAACACAGCAGCAACTTAATTCATAAAACCCAACCCAAAGTACTTGCAAGTTTCAGGGTCTAAATTCTATTAGATACTTTGGGACAGAAAGACCAGATTTTAAAAGACTTCAATGAAATCTAACCAAACCTTGATACCTCTAGAAGATATTTACTCTTTCTCTAGCCATGTACCACCTCTCAGGTGTTAGGAAACGGCCCACACTTCAGCATACCCTCATAGACAGCACCTCTATCAGTATCAGGGACTTACAGAAACTAAAGGCAATCAGAAGTGCCCTAAAATAGAAAACCAAAGAAAGTGAAATTTGCCCTAGTTCATCCATGGAAAGCAGATAACATTCAACAACTGCACTGTATTACTGCTTCCTGGAGGAACAGTCATTAAAAGCAGTCTGAACAACTGCTGTCAGAAGAGCATTCAAACCACTCAAGTGGATCTTTGGGGAAAGAAATGATAGCATTGGATTCATGGAAAGCTGCTGATCTTTACCCTGTAGATGCTTTTGTTATGTGAGCTAGTTCTAAACATCCGAAAAACATGTTATCCTTTCAAAAATCACACAGAAGTCCAATTGCCGCCCCCCCCCGCCCCGCCCCGAGGTTAGCTCACTGCTTTGCTTGGGGAAGTGGAGGCTCATTACCACATGCAGCGCTGTCACACAAACGTACCTTTTTTACCCAGGAAAGGATGGCAGGAGTCCCGATACCACAGCACAATATCAACTTTGAAGATCTTGTAGATAGAAAGAGTAAAAAATACTAAAAATATCAAAGAAACTCCTCCTCCAATTAAGTAACCCTGAATGTTCTGAGCTGTAGTTGAATAGAGTAAGAGAGAGAAAAAACAAAAACAAAGCAGGGTTATGTACCAGAACCAGAGAAAAACAAGAGATATTTGAAATTGTTTAGACATTAAAATATTTATTAAAAAAATATATGAGTAAAACAAAGCTTTTCATGAATGCTTCCTGAAAATAGTGTTATTTGACAAGCCTACTTTTATCTTTCAGAGAAATGATACCTAAAGCCATGCGACAAATCAGGCTGCTCTTCAGCTGAAACACCAAAACACTGACATACATACCAGCACAGTAGCACAGAGACAATTCCTGTACAAAATTTTATCAGTCAGGAAGCAAGGAAGTCAGAAGTGGGGAGGTGATTTCCTGACTGTGCTACTGTCCCCAAATCCGCCAGCTTTCCATTGTCTCTAGCCTCTCCGAAGATTTGTCTTTGAACCGACTTATTTGCTGTCCTTAAGGCAAACATCCTTCGCAAACAGTTTTGGGTTTGGTCTATTTTTATTCTTGTATATTAAAGTCTTTCTGAAGCGAAATTCTACCCTTTAGGAAGAACATACAGTTGTGTAACAAACTAGAGCTCAGATCCACTTTCAGCCACTTATTTGTTTACAATCTGGTCAGCTAAAGCTTAGGAGTGAGAATAACATTTGTCAAGGACTGGCTCTCACTTGACAAAGCCAGCTCAGTACAATCTCAATAGATCACAGGCTCTTCCATAGCTAAATATAAAGATAAATAAATACTAAATGAGCAATTATACTCTCTGGCAAGTTGTTCTTCTGTGTATCTGATTTTAAATAATTAATTCCTTCAGCCTCGTATTTGGGTTTTTAAAGCTCAGTTTGCCTTTAAGTTCATCTACAAAAAAGAAAGTTTCATGGTAGCCAGCAATAGGTCAAGCTTCTCCTTGTCTTTGAGTGCAAGACTGGGGTCTTCAAGAAGTGGCAGAATGCTCCCAAGCAATATCCATCATCTTATCTTGAAGGTGATAACACAGTGTGTGTATCAGTAATGGAAAGTCCATAATCTTTCCAAGCAATTCTCCTGCTATCCTCACTGTTAGTTTCTCCTACTATGTAAATAGATTTTTTTTCCCCCTCCTGGCAGTCTGAGCCCATTATTTGCTACTGAAGGACAGGACAACCAGGTCCACATATACATTCATATCCTTTTGAAAATCTGTTCCACACTGTATGTCTTCCCCCAGCTCTTTTAGAGAATTGGCCATTTTTGATGCTCTTCTAGGCACATCATCTCCTCTATCTACAGGCTTCTTTAAGTACAAGTGTGTAAAATGAAGCACAATAAGCCACTGAGGTGTCACACTTGCTTCAAATAAATTTGAATCTTTCATTACAGCTTCCTAAAACACTGAGAAAAGACAAAGCAAATCTGAAGTACTACTTTGTTTATTTTTGCTAAGAATACAACAAAAAAAATTCACCAAAAGGGACTGAGTTGCATTGCCTTCTTTGCACACTGGCCCACCACTCAGCTTTAGCTGTAATTAGTGCGTAGCCAAACTAACCAAGAAGCATGCATGACTGATCACCATTTGATCAAGATGAGCTCTCTTACCTGGAGGTTCCAATTTGATGTAGGCTGTAAATTCCTGAGAACCATATATGAAGTGACAGAAAAATTTATGAGCATAATCCTTTTGCTTCACTTGTGAAATGTTAAATTTGGTTCCAGATACAGCAAGCCCATGAGATGTCACTTCTCTGCCATTGAAAAAAGAGAGTACAAAGGAAACGTGTAGAGAATCTGAAATATCAGTGCTTAACATGGGACAGGTTCAATTATTCACAAACAGAACATTCAATTTTTACCTCTGTAAACCTAATAAGCCAGTGAAGCACAGTAAATATCACCTCTACAACAAACAGCTTCATGCCCAGGGCTGACTTGGCATTTTCCATACACATTGGGTTGTTGGGATTTTTGTTTTGCTGGGGGGGGGCAGAGTGCACCATTAATGGTTTTGCAGATGTTACAAAACTCAGAGGAATGGCTGATACACCAGAGGGTCGTGTTGCCGTCCGGAGGAACCTTGACAGGCTGGAGAAATGGGCTTGAAAGGAAGCTTGTGAAGTTCAAAGCACAATGCAAATCCTGAACCTGAAAAATACCAACCAGTCCCCAGGCACCCTGGATGGCCTAAAGTGCTGCCAGCAGGTTGAGGGAGATTACCCCTCCCCTCTACTCATTAATGGTGAGGTCACACCTGGAGTTGTGGGGCCAGTTTTGGGCTCCCCAGTACAAGAGATGAATGGATTTACTGGAGCAAGTCCAGTGCAGGGCCATGAAAATTATTAAAGGAGTGGAGCATCTGTCATACAAGAGATTAGGGACCATTGGAGAAGACAAAGCTCAGTGGCAGAGTGTGGATCTTATAAATGTGTGTAAATACTTGACTGGAGGGAGTGAAGCAGAGAGGACTAGGCTCCTTTCAGTAGAGCCCACTGACAGAACAAAAGGCAATGAGCACAAACTGAAACACTTTCCCATCTGAATCTCCATCTGAACAGTCTTTTTTACTGTCAAGATAGTCAAATACTGGTTGCCCAGAGAAGCTGGGAAGTCTCTACCTGTGGAGATACTCAAAACCCAGCTTATCACAGCCCTAAGCAACCTGCTCTAGTTGACCCTGCTTGAGGTCAGGGGTTGAACTTGGCATTCTCAAGAGATCCCTTCCAACCTAAATGATACTGTGAAAGAAAGGCTATTCAAAGCAGCAATAACTAGTAAGAAAAGCATCATGAGTAAAATAATCTTCCAGGATTCTTTATACTGATGATGAAGCAGAGACCTTTCTAAGCATACGAACAGACTCCCCGAGCCCTCATTGTCCACAGACAATGGAACAAACCAACTTTAAAAATAAGGATTAATAAAACTCACAAAAGCTGGATAAACCCTGGTGTCAAATGACAACACAGAGATACTCCCTTTATGTCTGATATGTATCGCCACAAGAAGCTTGGAGATACAGTATGCTATCCTGCTACATACCAGCCTGACCTAAGGTAGATTTACAAGAGTAAGGTGGAAGAGGCCACAGCAGGAAGCTACCTAAAAATTAGCATCCTACTCTACCAAAATGATATCACCTTATGTACTTTTTGCAGAACATCCTGAAGAACCAGTTCCTATTACATAAATAACTGGTCCATCAACTTCTGTCATGGGATGCCGATACAAACCTCATCACTTTGCAACATGTCCAGATTTGTTCAAGGCAGCTCTAACTCTCCTCCCAGCAGAGGAAAGAGTTATTTCCTAGGTGCAAGCCTCAAGTCCACAACGTGGGACACACCTACAGAGACTTTTCATAGAATCACAGAAAGGTCTGGGTTGCAAAGGACCTTAAAGATTACCTAGTTCCAACCCTTAGTTGCCTAGTTTGCTACTAACAAATACTCCACAAATTTAATTGTTGAGAAGTTGCTAGCATTTTTTGAACATCATTGTTGCAATTAGATTAATTTCTCTGATGGTGGCTAACATGCTTTTAACTATTAATCCTAATTAGAATTTGCATGGAATTTATCTTGCACATCCAGCATGGGAAAACTATCAGGCAGGGTAGTGGTTAAAAGCAGAGATCACTTCCAAGCAAGCCCAAAATCTTAACAGGGGCAACTGTTATAACTTTAAACATAGCTACACAGAGCTGCACCTGGGTCTTAATGAGTGAAGCTGAGAAACTTCATGCCCTAAAGAATAATGGACTTAGTCATGCCTTGGAGTCCACAAGCTGGGGCTCTAATATTTATAGGCAAACAACCAAGTATACAGGCCTATAAAGAAAGTAGTCATTCCCCCTGAAGGAACCCGGGGACAAAGTCAAACTAAGATTCCTTCTGGAGGCCAGATACAGATGAATGAAAAACATCATCTTAAAAGCAGTCTGCAACCTAACTCTGCAGCCATATTTTGCACTGATGACAGAACCTGGTAGACAGGACAATGCCTCTGCATGAGTGTGAACCTATCACCTGAGATATTCTTTCTTTCTTCTTTGCACTGCATTTTAAGGGGTTGTATTTAACAGCAATGACTGATACAATGAGATAGCAAACATTACACCCCCACACAGCTATAGCACAGACCCATCACTGAGGTCCTGATGTCTCAAAAGAATTGCCAGTTTAATCAGCCTAACTTTTCTGAACACAAAAAAGCCCACCCTAAGCATCCTGCAACAAGAGTTTCTGCTTTGTGTTCCTGGGGATTAGAAGCTGTGTCTGTACTTAAAAAGTAAGTTGTCTGATCTTTTTTTTTTTTTGACAATCTGTCTTTCCCATAGTAACGACAGAGGGCAAGCTTTAAACCATTAGCAAAAAGGACTGTGTAAGAATAAATGTATAAATAAGCCTTACAATACCATATGTTTCACAACAGCTTTATAAAAACCTGCATATGATTGCTTTATTACATTTAGGTCAGATAAGTATTTTATTATAAATTCTGATGTATTAAAAACCAAAACAAGCATAAGAATATGAAGCATTGACACAAACTTCTAGTCAGTCTTTCAATGTCTGCTGACATTTGACTAGCAGTCAATGTTATGGTGAATTCACTGGAAATTACTGCAGAATACTTCACCTACAAATGCACTTAAAATTCAACGTAGAAGAATACTTACTCATAAAACTGTTCCCTGTAGGTGCTATCAAAGCTATCAACATCCTTATCATTAACTTGCCAGAATGGAATCAAGCCATTTATGCCACTTGATACATTACATTCCATAACTACATGAGAGCCTACAAAAAAAATTTAAATACAGCAATTGAAGGTTTCATAACAAAAGCTGGGTCAAGTGATCAGGGGACAGGTGGGAAAAGGAGGAATATCAAAAACCCACTTACCTTATGAAAAGCAGTCCTTAAACTCATCCGTTTGTAATCCACACCAGTCTCTCTGATAAGAATATAAATTCCACTCTAAATGTAGGTGTCTAAATGTTCATGCCTACTTGCAAGCTCAATGTCTAAGCTAGTAACAGAGTTCAGCTCTACTTAAGTCCAGCCACATTAGACACCTGGACCTTATCAACTGAAGGCCTCTCCAGACTCCACAGAAAGGGCTCAAATCTGTTACATGTACACAGTATGGCAACATCTGAGATGCTCTCCAGCATCCAGGCCATCCATATGGAGCTGGCAGATAGGACTACAGATCTTCAAGAAATCTGCACTGCTAGAGCAGCCAGACCACCCAAAACAGCACTAGGCATCTACATGCAGGCAACTGAACTGAGACTCTATTGATAAACGTATGAATTAAGGACCGTAAGTCACATGCAAATATCCATTGCATAGACAACCATACTCTGAGCTGTATCCCATTCTTAGTGACAAGATGTATCTTTACTCCAGATCAGTCTTTTGACCAACACTTCCCAGTGGGATGGTTTCTGAATATTCTTGCACTCTTATCCCACAGCAAGCTCACCTGTCACTCAGCTCCTTTGTCACCAAGAGTTCAGATCTTATAGACCACTGCAGTTTGAAGATAGCAAGCCAAGCTGCAGAATATATATTTATTGTTTGCTCCACTTACAGGAGAGCTCCATTTATAGGAAAGTAAGCAGCTTTCTGGAAGTTCTTTCCAGATGTAGGGAACTGTGCAGGCACCAAGGTCAGTGAAGAAGGTGGGAAGGAGGCACCCCAGGTGCCGGACAGAAAGATGCCCCTACCGCCTGTGGAGAAACCCATGGTGGAGTGGGTGTCCCCCCACAGCCCATGGAAAAGCCCGAGACCCCACCTGCAGCCTGTGGAGAGGCCCCACACTGGAGCAGGTGGAGACATACAGGAGATGCTGTGACCTGCATTGGAGCAAGCTTCTGCCAGCACTTCCAGGACATGGAGAGAGACAGAGACACAGAGATGAGAGAGAGTAAGAGAGATCCACGCTGGAGGAGTTTTGCTGGGGGGGTAGCTAGTGACTCCATGGAGGATATTCTGCTCCAGGCTGGAGCAGTCTGGGCCTGAGAGACTGAGAGACAGTCTATGATTTATTACTGCCCACCATAGCAGTGACCGACGCTGGGGCTGCTGGTGAAGAGCTGAAGCCCTGTGGGAAAGGACACTGGAAAAGTTTGTGAAGGATTGTCTCCCATGGTGCAGCAGGGAAAGGATGTGAAGAATGGCCCCCTAGCTAAGAAAGAAAACAGCTCATGAGGAACTGGCTGAAACCCCATTCCCCATTCCCTGCTCCTCCCTGTGTCACAATAGGGGGAAAGGAGGGAGTAAAATCATGAATAAGGTGAAGAATACCATTTCAGAGTATTTCCAACAGAACTGAATAACCATCTGAAGACTGCACAACTGTAAGTCTATAAAATAATACTGTTCGTATCACCTTCCAATATTCCTACTGTTTAAAACAAAGCCTCCTGGACTTCAGAGGAATATAATTTCTATTAAGGGCGACTTATTACTCTGATCAAAACCTTCTGATCATGACCAGAACTGGACAACTTCAGAATGCGACATTTACCAGCTACTGAGACCAAAAATAAAATAAAAAACCCACCCAAAACCTCAAACAACTAAGCAAACAATGACCCCCAACAAACAAAGCCACAAAACTCACCAGTATTTTAATGCTGTTCACTTCAGTTTAATACCATATACTCCAAGTTAGACTTTAGGTGAGACAGACTGTTTCACATGATGTGGAAAGGAGCATGAAGCCTCAACATGAGGAAACAACTACTGGTATACACAGCATTTACAAGCTCCCTCTCAGGGAAAGCAGCAACAAAAGTAGCTGCGTTATGTGGGACTATCAGAGTGACATATGTAAGAATAATCTACTACACTCCAGCCTCGGCTCCCATATGACACCAGAGCCCCAACACAACTTTTCTTTGGAGCTTCTCTAATGACCTAAGTGGTAATCATCCTTCCTCAAAAGATTACAAAACAGCTTAGATCCTTACTAGGAAATTCTTGCAAAGAGCCAATCACACTTCCCCAAAAATCAGTTAATGGCATTTTTAATCAAAGACTGTTTGAAACAGCTCTCCCTGATGCAGAACAAGAGAGGAAAAAGATACAGTTCAAGCAGCTCCAAAACTCATTCTTCTCAACTACATCAGCAAAACACAACTCACTCTGATGTATGATGCAATCTAACACGCATAGGTTTGCTTAGGGCAAGACTTGCATACTTGGCCCACAGAATCACACAATAACGTTTGAAGCGACTCTGGGAGGTCTCTAGTACAATTTCCTGCCCAAAGCGGGGCCAAGTCTGAGGTCAGACCAGAGCTGCTCAGAGCCTTATCCAATCACACTCCAAAAACTCCAAGAGACTGCACAACTACTCTGGGCAGCCTGCAGCGCTGCCTGGCTGTGCTCCTTGGGAAGAAGTTACTCCTCATATCCAGAATCTCTCACTTAGGACATTTCTAAGATAAACACTAGCTAGAATATCCACCAACTGGCAGCTCACTGTTTCACAAAAGACCAGTACTTGAAATATTTTAATACCCTAGAACAAGGACTGCAATCCATGTTGTGGAGAGGAAAGAGAAAGTGGAAACATACAGTAGGAGGCAAAACCATTGAACTGGTCAGCTGGTAGCTACCCTAACATGTTAAATACATATAACCATATTTCTACAGATGCTGAGGTTGATGTCAAGACACAGACACTGAGAAGTGGTATAAAGTATTAAAAAATAAAAATAAATACATCCCACCCAACACTGCTGGTCAAGAGACTCGAACCTCAAGCACAGAGTTATGCCCCCCCAAATTATCTGTGGGAATCATGTTCTATCATGTTCTATCATCTGCCAGATATCCTCAATCCATGTGCCTACCTCCCAGTCCTGCTAAAGCCCAGTGAAACTGTTCATGTGTTATTTCAGAAACAGCAGGAGTTACTTGTTTTACTGAATGTTAATGACTTCTTAGTCACTACTTACCAAGTTCTGCTTGAATTGTATTGTTCTTCGGATAAATAAACTCTGGTCTCACCTGCAGCGGTCTTTCTAAGAGAAACAAAGAGAAAAAGAGGATCTTCAGGCAAGAAGAGTTTCATAATTTTTAAAAAATTTTTCAATTGACAGATTTACAATAGATTTGGTTTATTGTTTGATACTATTGTAGCCACATACTTACTACCAATTTAAACTTTACAACAGAAAAGATATGATTTGCTGTAGTCGATCCAAATGATTCTATCTTAGTTTCCAAGTTAATAAAAGGCTTTAACTTATCTGAAAAATAGTCTTTTTTAAAAAATCAAATTTACTGATCATAAAATGGCTTTGGTTGGAACTTCAAGATAATCGAGTTCAACCATCTATCCAGCCTTACTTGGTCCATCACTAGACCATGTCACCAAGTACAACATCTACTCTTCTTTCAAACATCTCCAGGGACAGTGACACAACCACCCCCACCCCTGGGCAGACTGTGCAAATATCCAACAACCTCCCCCGCCCTCAATAAAGACATTTCCCCCAACAGCCAACCCAAACCTCCCCTCACGCAACCCCAGACTGTTTCCCCTTGTCCCGTCACTAGCCACTAGAGAGAAGAGACCAACACCTACCCAACCACAACCACCCTTTAGGTAGCTGTAGAGAGCGAAGAGGCCTCCCCTCAGCCTCCTGCCCCCCCCCAGACCAAACAATCCCAGCTCCTCCAAGTTGCTTTGATTTAAAAGTAATACAAAACCAGTAAACAAACCCAAAACCAGAAATGCAGTTAACTTTGTCATAGAGATGGATAAGGAAGAGAAAGGGGGATTGTGTCAACGACCACCTAGATCAGGTGAATATCTGTTTAAGAGAGTTAACACGCACACACTGAAGCTGGGCTGGAATTGTATCATTCTGCACAATGGATACACTTGCTGCTAACAGCTCACTGTGTATCACCCATCTAAAGTCAGAACTTTCATTTAATCTAAAAAGATGAACACTCTACCTCCAGCCAACTTCTCCGATAGGACTACTATCGTGGTACTCGTCAGGTCACCAGCAACACTTTCTACAAAGACGCCACCACAACAACCACAGCAATACGTGACAGTACCAGAAGAGAGAGAGAGACACAGTTCTGAGTCCTGTGTGGCACAATCCAAGCAAGCCAGTCCTTTCTAGATCTGTTAACTTTGCAGTATTTATTCAGCTTGTCACATATCTGTTCCCATCAGTTGAGATACTAGTGAACGTTGTAAGCAAGTTCACCAACAGGGCCATAAGCAGGTGCTTTGCTGTCATGGTCTCAGCAAAAATTCCTCCTTTTTTTTGAGTTTTATTTAATTTAATTGTGCACTACTTGTTTTACCAAAAAAACAACACTCACCCCAATCACCACTGCTTCTTTCTAATTCTTATTCAAGCCCCATATTTCTCATTTCTCCATGACAATTCTTCCTTAGAAGCAACGTTCAAGGATAGCAATGTGCATTATTGTATTTATTTTGCACTCAGAAAACAATTAATTAAAGAAGATTTGCAACCTTAATTTCACCTAGCTGAAAAGTAACATGTGAAAGAGCTTATGCCTGCATACAAATATTTACAGCAGCACCAAAAAGAGAATAACCTCAATGCACTCACCTTTAACCTCTAGGCTTATGGTTCGTGAAATGTTATATTGCCTTCCCATGTATGTGTATACCATACGGCACGTGTAGTTTCCTCTGTCTTGTACAGAGACGTTGTTAATCAAGACAGCGTTTTCACCTTCTGCCAAAAGAAGTCGCTTGTCTTCAAGAAATCCAGGCTTACACTCCTAAATATTTAAAAAGTACCTGTGATTTAAGGGAACTAATAACCTGATAATTAAATAAGTTACAGAACTCTAGATTATTGCAATACTTGACAAATACTGATATTTTTTTTTAAAGCCATGATGTGGGTTCTTATCCAGGCATTTCTGTGCTCTAGCACAAAGCCTGGTGATGACTTGCTGTGCTTTTTTCTTTTTGAAAAAAATCACTGCAGCAAATGCTTTAAGTTTTTTAACACTGTGTTTTAGTTCCCTGCCTTCATTTAATAGCTTGACAGTTGTGTAACTTGGGTGCAATAAAAGCTCTCACGCATGTAGCAGAATTTATGAGAATACATGCCTGCATTCCGGCCACACCGAGACGAATGAGAGCTGCTGTAGCAGTGCCTCGTGCTGCTTCTGTGGCAGGTACAGTGAAAAACTTCCTTCTCTTCTCTGACGCACAGGCAGTTTAGAATCACTTCATCTCAAAAGATGTATAGATGCAGCACCAAAGTTATTTTACATGTACAGGCCGATGTAGCTACTTTAATACCAACATCAGAATTATGGGTTGAACTGGTTTAGAATTGTACCTTAGCTAGGACAAAATACGTGTGTCTAAGCTTGCATCATCTGCAGAGTATTTGGGGAGAATCAGAGCAAAAGGTGCAAGAATATCACCTCACGATCAACAGTTACTCTGCAAGACCGAAATAACTTCACAGAGTCTTGCATTCAAGGACACTTACAAGCATTTATACTTATTATCTACAGAAAATAGTCAAAGGATCAATGAGATTCCCCAACCAAACTTCTGTTTTGACTCTGAAAAATCTTGCAATCCAAAACTGGACAGTTATTTTTTTTACAATATGCCTTGCATACCCCCTTACACCTCCCCAACAGTTTAGCAAAACAGACACCTTATTCAAACTGTACAGAAAATAAACCTTCCCTCCCTAAAGCTGCTTTTCACAGTTACTTCATAAGACATTTTAAGTAGAGTATTTTCTATCTTGTGTGTCTGAAATACACATGCACAATACCTTATACCAGTGTACTTCAGGCTGATTATTGTCTTCATCTTTAAAAAGTTCTAGATCTGGGCATATAATCTTTCCAGTTTTTGTGCTCATCAGTTTTTGTTCAAACTTCATTTTCCCGTTAAAACACAAACTTTTATCGTTCTTAAAAACTGTTAAATTTATAGTTTTTTTGTTAGAGTGGTTACGGCTCCTGTAATGAGAACAGCAGACAAGTCAGGTCATTAACAGCAAAGTTCTTGTTTCCAGCACAACAGGGAGTTTATGGACAGGGACTTCTGCTCCCCTGCCAGCCTTGTGTCTAATGAAGTTCCCTGTTAGTGCCCTCTAGCACTTAAACACCACCCTCAGCTCTTCACCCCCTCTTCCAGACCAAGAGGTGGGAATAAACTCTGATTTTGTGTTGTGAGCAGAAGTGATGTCTCTGGAAACGCCAGTGGGGATGCCAGGACTTCTCAGACCTGATGTTCTATGGAGTCCACCCAACCAACCCAGCCTTGGTGTTTTCAGCCCTATGTTTGCCAACCCACAGTAGTGCAGGGTGACCCAGAACACATCTGCACTGAAACGGCCTTGGTGACGAATGAACAGAAGAGCATTCCTTGGAGAGACGTAGCAAAAAAACCCAGGCTGTAACTCTTAGTAGAAGAGAGATGGAGCTTTTGTATAACACACACATGAAGGTGCAATATCAACGTGAATCCACAAGAACCTGCTGTACAGTAGCTCCGCAAAGGAGAGTTGGCACTAGAAACTAGAAGCCTATGCCAGAAGTAAAGGAATTCTCTCCATTAATTCATTGCTCTTCATCTCTCAGTGCTATACCAAGGCAGAAGTTTCCAGAAGAATGAACTGCATTATTTTGGCAGTCCTGGTTTCAGCTGCTATACACTGCACCTTGACAAGCTCTGGAATTAAGTGACTGATGCACAAACTGTAGCCTACAGTTAATGCAACTGAACTTCAGCAAGTTTTTATCTCCTGCTGACATTACACAAGCCAGTGATGCAAGGTGCCCATGGGAACATATCTCCCAGCAAGAAAGACTACACTGAGAATTATTTAACTGGGTAGCTTTGAAAGAATTAGATTCCTTCTGACTTCCAACTTCAGCTTCATTATTGACTACAGAGCAGGAAGGTGCAGAGGTGTCCAACCTGTGCCTACACTGAAGTCTTTGATGATCACTGTCATTACATTCACAACCCAAACCTCTTCAGCATAACTGTATGCACTCCAATACATGTAACTACATGCAACTAAACCAATTTTGGGGTCACCCAAAAAGCCTGCATTATCTGTTCTCAGTGTGCTGTGGTGTGATCTTAAGGAAAAGAACTGTTTCTGTGCACCTTCCCAAAGTTAATTTCCTGTAAGGCACACAGGGAATTTCAGACATTACAAGTAAGATTTGGCCACCTGAATCAGTAAAGTCTATTGCACTAATCTGAGGTATACATACGGCAAAGAGCTTTTAAGTACCAAAGAGGGGAAAAGAATCTCTTCCTTGTTTCTTCTTCTCTGTGCATGCAGATCTTTTGAGCAGTACTGGGGACATATAACTTTCACTGTGTCTAAAGCGGTCTAGCAGATTGCTTTGCTTTTCTCCTGCGTGCTCATTTCTGACCAGCAACATTCAGTAATGACTTAAAATAGAACATAAGAATGGGTTTCTGCCTTTTAATTTGTAAATTTCTAAAAGGATTCTCCAAAACCTGCTAAGCTCTTTGGAAAGCCTGTTTGTGGTAATACTGTGTAACATGCAGAGTTTGCTCCTCTTAGATCCTTCTTCCATTGAAAAAGAGAAACCAGAATGTTCTTATCTGTCTGTATCAAACAGCAAATTCAACACAGGACAAACTGAAACAGTTAAAACTTCTCCCTGTGACCTTACACTTCATCCAAAACAAACAACCCACATAAACCACTGTTAATACTATCATGCTTTAAGAGTCCTCTGTATGAATCACTTCTGCAATGCTACATGTGTGGGACGAAAAAAAGCAGTGTGCAGAAACAAGAAGTGTGGTGAAAACAGTTAAAAACTGATTTAAGCTCTCTACCTAACCCAAAAAATTCTCTGCACCTAAGTTCTACAGACACATCATCACACTTGTAAGTATCAGCAGCCCAGTTGTCTCCCTCCTCCTTGTCTTACCTTACATCACATTCATAAAGTCCAGAATCATCCAGCGTTGCAGGAATGAACCACAGCAAGCCCTCTCGCTGATGGATCCTGGCACGTCTCTCTGTGGTTACTGGTGTAGCGCTACCATTTTTATACCACGTCAGATTGTAGTTGGAGTGAAGCCCTGGCAATGTAACTATTGGGCAACTAACAGCTGTAGGCTCTCCAACAAGCACAAAGTAGTCACAAATAAGGCATTCTTCTATTAAAAAGGGAAAAGGAAAAAAAAAATCAATGCTTTTAATGTGTATACTTTTGTGGTTCAGAAGTATTAAATATCCACTCCAAGTTACACAGAATTAGAAAATAAACTTTCTGCAACAATTTACCATTAAAACACCATTGGGCTACCATCTGGTTGCATCTTCTGGTTGAGGATCTAAACCACGTATTTGATAAAGCTTAAACCACAACTTCCCTCAACTAAAGTAGTTAGCAACAAGCATATGCAAGTTCTATAGCCTCAGTGCCAACAAGGGTGTAAGAAGATACATGGCATTGACCGGGCAACACAAGCTTCACAGCTCACCTGCCCTGTCCCTGTTATTTGAGCACATTATTACTTCTGCAGAATTACCAGGTTCTTATATGTAGATGCTACCTATGAAAAGCATGGTGCAAAGAGTTGCACTGCAGAGCTCCTCCCAGTGTGCTACCCTTTATAACTTTGGGACCAAAAAAGAATCAGGAAAAGAAACCCAACAGGGCCAGGAAAGACATATTTTACCTAAAGCACAGTATGGAATGAGATCAAGGCCTCTCCACATTAATATCCTCTGTCATAATACAAAGGATATTTGGAGAGGCAAAGCATTTAGATTAAGATGTCTTGACTATATTGTGTTATTTGCTTACTGCATTTGCAATTTCCTTTAAAGACCCATTAAATTAGGAACATTATTCTGAACATCACATATAAAGCAAACAAACAGAATTTTCATAATTATGGATGTCTAACAAGTTGACAGGACATAATCATGCAGCCTAGCAAGCAGATTTTTTAACACCAGCAAAAAAAAACCACCAGAGAAAGGATAGATGCAGCAAAACGTCATTAAGAACCTAAACCTGCAAGCAAAAACTACTTGGAGAATACCAGTTTGGCACAAACAGAGCAGGCCACTTGGATATAAAGATTTTTAAAGCTTCCAAACTTTTGCATACATGTTCAACACTGAATTCCCACAAAACTGCAAAATGCCTGACTGGTTTTATAAATCTTGCTGAATGACTGTATAAATACAAAGTTAATATATTGTTTTTTCAAAATTTACCAAAAAAAATAATCTTCAGTAATCTCTCCAGTCCCACCACCTTCCTATCACCTAATTGAAAGATTTCCAAGTAGGTCCCTGTGGAGCTTTAAACTAAGTAATCCATTAATACTAAACTGCTTATCACAAGTGCAGCAAGACAAGCATCGTTAACTTATGTAGTCCTAGAAACTACAGAAAAAACCCCAGATGTACCATTAAAAATATTGCTAATTGATTGTAAAGGAAACTGAGGTCTACTGCTTTCAGCACTGGAGCTACAGCATGACTCTTAAAGCATTTCACAGCTAACTAAGTTAAGGAAGCCCATGTCTTCAGACTTTCTTCACGGAAATCAAGGAGAGGCTAATCACAGCCTCAGTACCCTAAATTTATATGGCCAGATTTAAAAACATTCATGACCATTCCACCCTCAGTGCAACTCCAAGAAAAGGTCTTCAGAATGTCTTCAGTTTTAACAAATCCCAAACCCACTGTTTGCTCTCGGTGCTTCTTTTCCACCTAATACACGTAACTTGTCTCTTGCAGGTTTTCTTTCTTAAAATGACAATTTCAACAACATATTTAACTTACCAGCACTGAACAGAGGTATCAGTAGAACAAGACAACTAATGAGCAAAAGCGTAGATGTCATCTTTTGCTGCAAAGAAGAATTTTTTTCCATTAGTGTAGTAAGAGTGTTCAAGCTGCACTATCTTCTGCACCCTGTGTTACTTCTCAAATAAATAAGGAGAGGCATTAGTCATCCTGGGGAGGGAAAAAATGGGTTTGGTTATTTATCCCCAGTCTTTGAAGATTTCAGCTACAGCAACTGTTGGCCTCCACAGAAGGCTGCTCAGTTTTCAGCCTTCCAGTGCAATTTTTCCAGACTTTTATTAGAATAACTCTCGTGTAAAGTGTAATTTTCTTTTGCCAGCATAGTCAAGCCAAGAAAGAACCAACAACCCTCCAGGACAAACACGTTACACTAGCATACAGGGATTTAAGCTACACTGTGTCATGTAGAAACCCAGCGTGATTAAGCTACTCCTCTTTCCATGTGTTTATGAGGCAGAATCACAGATGAGATGAGGTTTTGCTCCTTGAACTGTTCTTGTACAGTTCAGGCAGCAGTGCTTTTAAGAGCAGAGGAAGTTGTAGCTTTCTGCAGGAGGACAAGTATGCTCTAACTCCAGTGTAATGTGGCACTTCTGCCATCCAAAGTCAAACGTGTGTGGAAACCGCAGCGAATGTCAACTGCTGTAGTCAGACATAAACCAAAGTGTTCAAGAATCATAGTTTCAGTTCACACCTCAGGGCTTCTTTGCAGCTTTCTCCGACAAAGACACAACTGAACTGCCACCCACTGCCCTCATACCCCACAAGTGGTTTCCATGAAACCTCTAAATCTTAACCAAGTCCTGCTCCCCTCTCACATCACCCGTACTTTTTCATGGCAAGACATCATTAGAGCCCTTCCCAAGCCTCCTACTGTCATCCAGCTGGCAAGCACTTAACCCCTTCCTTTCCCATAGCTCCTGGTAGATTAAGGTGTGCCTTTGCTCTCCTCAGTTCCCGACCATTTTGCACGCTGCTCCCTCTCATTCTAAAGCAGCCTGGTTTCCCGTGTAGCAGTCCACTGCAAAACACCCATTGCACAGGCCCTAGCTAATATTTGCCTTCTCCCCAGCTAGAAAATGAGGTGGTACTCCCTGAAAAACACAGATGGCCTTGACTTACTTTTGTATCCACTGCGGTTCACTTCAGTGACAAATAAGCCACATCAGTTCCTTCTTTTGAAACATCTCATAGGCAGAAGTTTGGGGTAGCAGGGAGGAAAACACAGAGCAGAGTTCACTTTAGCAGATCAGCCTCCATGTACTTCTTTTGGACAGTTTATCTGATGAAGTACTCATACCATAGTCTTCATCTAATTGCCTTGTACATGGTTTTCCTGTAACTTGTCAGTGAGCTGTCCATCATTCTTGAAGTTTCAGTTTACCTGCAAAGAGTGAAGAAGTAGAGTAGAGAAGGGGGGACAAAGGATTTTACAAAACATGGTTGGACGCCAGCATACACATACAAAAATAAGTTTTCTACAGATATCATTAAAGTAAAAACAAGGGCATCCCTCAGCATACATGCAAGAGATGACTTCAAACAAAAGAGCAACAATAAAACTTCCAGTAAAGATTGA
This sequence comes from Laterallus jamaicensis coturniculus, assembly GCA_022605575.1. Lineage (NCBI taxonomy): Eukaryota > Metazoa > Chordata > Aves > Gruiformes > Rallidae > Laterallus > Laterallus jamaicensis. Next base: position 5,622,442 of record JAKCOX010000023.1, on the reverse strand, counting down.
CCAAGAATTCTAGCAAAACCCTTTGGAAAATGAAGTTTCTGTCAAAAACAAGATAAATTTACACATGTCAAGCAAAAAACAAAAGCAGACAAGAGGAGCTGCTTTGTAAGACAGATACAACCACTAAAAGGAAACAAATACCTAAATTTAGGGCAAGATGAAAGTAACTAAGCAATCCAACAAGTTAAGCACATTTTGCAACTATTACTGGCCTCCAGTACCAAGGGTGCTATTTAGCATGATATTACATGCTGAAACTCAACTGTTTTAAAGTTATTTTCTTTCAAAATTCATACACACACACCCTTCAAATATTGTGGTGGCAAAGCTTAAACTCTGGAAGGAAGGAAAGCAGCCTGTAGCTTTTGTAGCTGCAATACTTCACAGTATACAGAGCACTTCTGTGCTGGTCAGTATGGTTTCAAGTGACCACACAACGATTTTACACTTTTTCTTAACCAGAACATATAGAAAAACAGTACCCAAAATCCACAAATGTGAAACAGCAAACTTTGTTTAAAAAGCAGATGTTTGTTCACATAGCTAACGACTGGAGCCCTGCACTGCCTTCTATCCCAGCCTCCGGAGTATGCAATGCTCCTGTGATACAACCACAGAGGCTCAAAAGAAAACCTCACTTACATAGAGAGAATGGCAGTTTCACTGATGACGCTGCCTGCATGCTTAGTTTGGAAAAGTGTTTCAGTTCAAAGCTTGCTGGGCTCAAATAAAAACTGTATGTGAGGTCTTCTAAGAAATAAGGAAAACCCAAAAAAACCCCAAAACAAACCAAACCCCATACCACCAGTGAGTCGCATTTGTGGTTTGAGCTACTAAAAAACCAAAGGTTTGATTTTCAAGTTACTTTCCTAACATTTATCTGCCCAAAGTTAAAATCCAACTTACCACTGCTCCTTCAAATTTCTCAATATGTAAACAAAATGCAGCTGATCATTTCATAGGGACACACAGGAACGCTGAGTCACACAAAATGATACACAAGTACCCTCTGGAACTGGATCAAGCTATTCATGGTGGTATTCTGACACTGAAGCAATGACCACAAACTTTAGTCCTTAAATGCCTCCTTTCCAGACAATCCTGCTAGGTTACTGGACTACAGAAAAGTCAAACCCATTATCTAGATGTCCTGTCAAAGCTACATCAAAATGAAGTCACAGAAATCAAGGAAGAATATTGACAAAGAAGCCTGCAATAGTTAAATTTTACCAGCTTAATTCCAGTTCAACTTTGAGACAAAGTATTGACAGCTCAGATCTAATCTAAACAAAGTCTTTCTTACAGGTACTTACAGGTACTGCCTTTCTTTCACGGGGTCAGGGGAAGGGGAGAGAAAAGATGTCTATCTGTAGCTCTACATAACTCATCACCACCAGTTGATTCTCATAGTGAAGAGCTACCTATCCACCCACTTCCAGCTCACGTCAAACTGGGGGCAATGAGAGCATCCAACGCACCTTGACAGGAGCAATCTTTCAGCATCAAGCGGAAGCAGCTCATTTTGCAGTCAGCGCTTTAAAGACTTGTCTATGTCATTTCAACTCCCGATACCTGTTAAGATAGTGTGGATTTTAACGTGAAATGTTTCTTATTTAAGTCCAAGGTTAAGTTATTACTTTTTCACAAAGACTTTCAAAGTACAGCTAAGAGGCATTTAAAAGGACCAGAATGCCTCATGCAGATAAAAACATATGTAGCAAAAATGCAGTGGTGCAAAGTATTAAAAAATTAAGGTATTACTGGGAGGAGGAAATCAGTAATAATGTTTACCAAAAAAAAACCGAAAAAGTAATAGGTTCTTTCCTATTCAAGGATTAATTTTAAATATAAAAGGCAAGCGTGTCGATTTACCAACACCAGCCTGGGGTTTTCCTGAGAACCCACATTCAAACACCCCAAGCCGAGCACGCCTGCAGCTGCCGAATTAACTTAGGATGCACATAAACCCCAACCCACCCAGCATTCTGCTCCAATGCCCGATGAAAAACTCTCCAAACTTAGGGAGCTGCCGCTGGAAACAAACCGGAAACCTTGGTTCAGCTCAGCAGCTTTCAATGAGGCCGGCTCACACTCCTCTCCAACCCGTACACCCTTCTCCAGCCCGTACACCCTTCTCCAACCCGTACACCCTTCTCCAGCCCGTACACCCTTCTCCAGCCCGTACACCCTTCTCCAACCCGTACACCCTTCTCCAACCCGTACACCCCTCTCCAGCCCGTACACCCCTCTCCAGCCCGTACACCCCTCTCCAGCCCTCACACCCCTCTCCAGCCCTCACACCCCCGGGGCTTGCTGCCCAGCACCGTCTCGCCGGGGCCGGCACCGCCGGAGCAGCCCCTCCTCAGCTCGCAGACGGAGCTGTCACCCACCGCCCTGCTCTGGTCGCCGCAGGAGCAGCTAGAAAAGAGCCTCTAGAGCAGGAGCAGCTAGAGAAGAACCGTGCTCCAAAGCACGGTTATGCAATAAATAGTTCCTGTAGGTTTTTTAGCGAGTCGAGGAGACTCACGCCAAACTTTATCCCGCTTCCTGTTACAAGCACTTTTTTAAAAATTAAATAAATAGAAACGTGGCAGCGCCCGGCACCCCTACAGCCTTCGCCCTTCCACCGCGCTTCCCCGCGGGGTCTGTGCCGGGCGACACGCAAGGTGGGAGCCGGTGCAAATGCCAAGTTCAAACCGCCCCTTCCCAAGAGCAGGACCACCTGTGCAGGCACACCGCGCATCCAAACGCGCGGCTGACAGCCGCGGGAACCGTGCGGCGGGGAAGAAGTTGGGGCTCGTTTTTCGAGGAGCCGATCCCCACCTTCGCCCCAACCCGTGAATATCCAGACCGGCCTGGGGCACGCCGGGCCGGAGGGAACTCTCCTGCCGCCGCCCGCTCCCCACGCTGCCAAACAGGAGGCAAACGAGCGGCGGGAGACACGCCGGGAAGGCAAATACCCAGCTGCCTCCCCCGGCCCCCGCCGCGGCCGAACACCCCGCTGTCCCTAGTGCCCTCCCCGTCACGCCGGCGGCGCTGGAAGCCCAGCCGAGCCGATCCCCGTGAGGGAGCGAGGCAGCTACTCCCACACCGCACGCCGCCCTTCCTCACCTCCATCCGCTCCCCGTACCGCGCCGGCCGCCACGACCCACGCCACGGCGCGAGCGGTGGGCCGTACAGCAAGCCCCGCCTTCCCCGGCGAGCCGCACAGGCGACCGGCACCTCGCCCCGCCCAGCGACCGCCCCCATCCCGGCCCACCGCCTGCACTGCCTGTACTGCCCGGCCGCCGGTTCTCTGGCGGTGGCTGTGGGCTCGAGCGGCAGAATGGCTGTGGGGCGGGTTGCGTGGCTGTGGCTCGGCCTCACACCGACCCCACGGCGTGCGAGCACCTGTTGTCATAGCTGGTCCTCAGGGCGGCCTCCTGTGTGACCTCCTTTGGGCCATGTGTTTATAAATATCTTAGACATGGGTGGCAGGGGGAATTGGCCAGCCCCTTTTCAGTGGTCTGTGGGGACAGGACTAGGGGCAATGGCTGTAAGCTGGAGCACAGGAAGTTCCGCACCAACATGCGGAAGAACTTTTTCACAGTGAGGGTGACAGAGCCCTGGGACAGGCTGCCCAGGGAGGTGGTGGAGTCTCCTTCTCTGGAGACATTCAAGTCTCGTCTGGACGCCTATCTATGTAATATGAGATAGGGAACCTGCTTTGGCAGGGGGGTTGGACCCGATGATCTCTTGAGGTCCCTTCCAACCCCTAAGATTCTGTGATTCTGTGATTCTGTGATCTCCCCGAAGTTTGTGGTCACCCTGTTTTCTCTGGCATCAACCCACTTCTTTAGATGCCACGCCTGGGTTTAATCCCTCTTCAAGCTGTCATCCCAGGGTGGCTGAGTTGACCTTCAGTGCAGTGTGGACATAGCTTTTCCCTCAGGCTGCCCTCAGGGCTCATGGGAAGCCCCAGCCAGGCAGGTCTTGAAAGCATGAGAGCCCTGCAGCCACCTCAGCCTACAGGCTCTGCCGCCTTGCGGGGCTAGCCCCTGTTCAGAGCAGGGACGGTTCATGTCATATGTCAGATGTAGAACTGTTGGAGAGGGTTCAGAGGAGCGCCACAAAGATGATTAGAGAGATGGAGCTCCTCCCCTACAAAGAGAGGCTGAGGGAGCTGGGTTTGTTCAACATGGAGAAGAGAAGGCTGCGGGGGGACCTCACTGCAACCTTCCAGTTCCTGAAGGGAGCATACAAACAGGAGGGGAATCAATTTTTTAAAAGGGTAGTCAATGGCAGGACAAGGGGGGAGTGGATTGAAGCTAAAGGAGGGAAGGTTTAGATTAGATACTAGGGGGAAGTTCTTTACAGAGAGAGTGGTAAGGTGCTGGAACGGAATACCCAGAGAGGTGGTGGATGCCACATCCCTGGGGGTGTTCAAGGCCAGGCTGGATGGGGTCCTGGGCAACCTCGCCTAGATAGAGGCCTGGAGGTTGGTGGCCCTGCCTGTGGCATTGGGGTTGGAACTCTATGATCCTTGGGGTCCCTTCCAACCCAGACCATTCTGTGGTTCTATGATTCTACGTTTTCAAATAACCAGATTCTACCAATGCATTGTAGTGCATCCAGTGCCTGCCAAATATAACTGTACCTGCCCTGGGGATCTGTGTGGCACAAGTGAAATCAGTCCCTGGCAAATCTGGCACCCCACTCCTGGAGTGAGTGCAAGGACCCTCACTCCTGCCTGAAATTTTCCAGGACAGACATGTGAGTGCCTGGTGCCACTATTCCCATATTCCATCACGTGAAATTGTTCAACCGCTCTTATTTGGAGCAGAGCTTTGTTTGCTTTCTATCATGTTAGTGTTCATTTCTTACCTGGTTTGGTCAGCCGTCACTTCCATTAAGCCAGGGTATCACGTTTTCAGTTCAAACAATAGTTTTTTTGCTCAGAGTTTGGGTAGTAACTCTATATAGATAGACTCTTCAGTTTTAGTGTGAAATTCAGCATAGAAATGTAAACTTTTCCAGACAGGGAGAAGTTTTTTCTGGAATTGTTTCCTTGCCCATAGTTTTCAGTTTGGAACCTTTTTTTCTTGAGTTTGTCTTGATGTCCTTCACTTTGGTTCCCATTACTTCACTTTAGCCACTCCTCAGAGACACTCAGAGTGCTTATGCCTATCGCTGCTTTTATTCAAGATCCACACGCATTAATTGTATTTACATTCTAGTTGAAGCCAACATACATTTTAATACAAATTATAAAAATGTCATGTAAGAAGAAGCTTCATCTTTGGTTAAGGGTTTGGAAAAATGCGGGAAGGCATGTTTTAACTTATTAAATGGTAGAGGAGACCCTCTGTTCTGCACTCAGAAGAGAACCACTCCTCTTTCCCAAGTGGGAAGTGTGGACTTTTTTGGGTAGAAGGTGGTTTGATTCCCTCTTGGTTTCAGTAACTAGAGGAAAGAAGGGATTCTCCTACTGGCCATCCTCCATGTCGACAGTATTGGAGTGAAGAGCCAGCTTGAGCCACAAGGTTCTCAGAGAGGAAAGCTGTGAAATGTTGGCCAGCTTATTCAATGTTATAAAGGGAGAGAAACCCCTTTGTGACCTGGATGGGTACATTTCTCTTCCTGTTGCTGTGTGTGATTGTAAGACTTTGCAAGTTCTTGTGTCCATTTTAGCCATGCAAAATGCTTTTATCTGCTTTTGCCTTCACTGTTTTTGAGTCAAAGGTGGCATTAAGGTGTCTGGCTAAATTGAGGGAACTTCATAGGCCATAGCAATCTTAGGAACAAAGATACTAGAGTGTTCCAGGTGTTCATCTGTCCAATATTTTTTCCACAATATCCAAAGGGTAACAGCAATGCTCAGAGAAAGAAGTGTCTTTCAGTAGCTAGCAATGGCCAGGAAAGCTCTCCACCTTGCAGCAAGAGAATAGGGAGCATGCCAGAAACCTAGCAGCCTCAAGAAAGAGTAACACACATATACTGGATGTATATAATACTTGATAAATGTTGAAGATAAAGTGATCATTTCTAGGATTTGGCACACTGTACTGTTTCTATAATTCTGTTATCTCATGTCTTTTAAAAGTGTAAAAACCCAAAGTACTCTCTCATACTCACTTTAGAAAAACGAATCACTGCAAAGCAAGAGTACACTTCTGAAAGAACGCACGCAAGTGTGAGCACTGCCAAACTGTGATTCAGGAGCAAAGTATGTCTTTTTCTCAGAGCAGATGATGTTTCCTAGAGTTTCCGAAGAGTGCTGCGAAATAACTGATCGTGAAACATCTAGAAAGACTCCAGTTAGAGTAATTTTACAAATTTCTGTTCTTGTTCCACTGTAGAGCCGTGTTCCCGAGTTTTACAACCCAACCTGTTAACCTCAGTTACAGTCAACTGTATGAGTGTACCTAGGCACCAAGTACACACGTAATTGGGAAAAGCCCGTCACTGCTTCCAACTGCAGGACTCTGAGGCATGTTTAAGGGCTCAGTCCTCTGGACCAGTGCCAGGTTGCTGCTAGTGAGACTGCATTGTTCAGAAATCAGTCAGCACCAAAAAACCAGACAGAGGTTTGGGTCCTTTAGTATCCTGGAGTAACTGGCCAGGGTGAACTTCAGAGCAACACAGCTGGCCCTGAAAGGTACAGCTCCTGGCACATTGATCACTGGTCTTTGGAGTGATGACTATGTCATGCTAGTTAACTCAAAGGCAGCCTGGTATTCCAGTGAAGTTCTCCATAGGGGTCTTTGGACTTGTAGTTTAATATATGTGAGAATCACAGAGCCACAGACTCATTTGGGTGGGAAGGGACTTCAAAGCCCATCTAGTTCCAACCCTCCTGCCATGGGCAGGGACACCCTGCACTAGACCAGGCTGGCCCAAAGCCCCATCCAACCTGGCCTTGAACACTGCCAGGGAGGGGGCAGCCACAGATTCTCTGGGCAGCCTGGGCCAGGGTCCCACTGCCCTCACAGGGAAGAGTATTTTTCTTCACAAAGAAGACAAGCAGAGCTTTTAGCAAGACACTCATCCCAGAAAATCTTAAATGCAGGGGTGGTTGATTTTTTTGGTCAACCAAGTCCAAAGTCTAAATCAAAACTGAGTAGCTACATATCCTACTAGATCCTTTCCCTGAATACCATCTTAAGGAACAAAGCTCATTTTTTTTTTGAAAGGATGGGGTAGCAACTGAAACACAGAAACACAGCCATCACGTTGCACTCATAACAGTGCATTTAGTGTTACTCCTTCAGAGGCATGCCAGACCTATTTTGTATGCATGGCAGTATCCTGAAACATGCTTTCCTACCTTGAGGTTTGTTCAGTAACCCTGTCCAGGGTTTCCAGGCAAAGCAAAGAGAGTTCCTATTTAATCAGATATATCTCTCTGCACTTAAAGTACATTTATACTGGATAGAGGAACCGATGGGGTTGGACTCGATGATCTGGGGGTGGACTCGAGGATCTCTTGAGGTCCCTTCCAACACCTACAATTCTGTGATTCTGTGATCTTAAACTTACATTCTAAGTGAAAAACCTGAACATACCAATTATCTCAAAAGACAGCTTTCTTAATCGGAATCCCGTTTTAAAAAAAAACCCTTGATGTTTATCTTTTATTTTTAAAAGAGCTAGAAGATCTTTCACCAGTTCTACATGCTTCCCTGTGCAACTGCAGCTTAAGTGGAGGAGGTCTCCACAGTTAGGTGACTGCTACTTCAACACTTAACCAGGAATGCATGCTTTCTCCTCCTGTCCTCCAAGAATCACTGTGGATTTCTTTATCAGATGCTTCTCTTCTGTCTTTTCTGTGACTCTTTTCCATGCCTCCTGAGAGCAATGCTGACAGTTGTTGAGGATTTTTCCTTTTTGCCTTCAGCACGCAGAAGATCTAGAACCTTGTTTGTTTCTGATGTGGCAAAGCAGGTCCAAACCCCTGCTTTTTTTGTCTTTACCACATTACTACCTAAATAAATCAGCAGTGCTTGTATTGTTGACATTACTTCAATAGTTCTCGTTTGAACTGAAGCGGCCCTCAAGGCAGATCCCGGAATGGCTTCAAGGTTATTCTTGGTCTCCTTGGAACTTCCTTGAGGTGGAGACAGTGTGTTGGCACTAACAGTACTCGTAAGAGCCAAAGCAAGTGACAGCTTCACTAGCCAGTAGATGAGTCACTGAAAATGAAAATCAAGTTCCACAACTCGCTATCTCTGCCTGACACACAGCCACCTCAAGATCTTATCCTGGTTTGTGGGTTACTGGAGTCAGCAGAAGTGCAACTGTGAGGTCTCTAAGATGGATCACAGAATCACAGAATCACGAGGTTGGAAAATACCTTTAAGATCATGATGTCCAACCATTCACATCCTAAGCTAAACCTTATCCCTAAGTACCTCATCTACCCTTTTTTTAAACACACCCAGGGATGGTGACTCAACCCCCTCCCTGGGCAGCCTGTTCCAAGTCCCGACAACTCTTTCAGTAAAAAATTTTTTTCTAATATCTAATCTGACCCTGCCCTGGCACTGCTTTGTGCCATTTCCCTTGTCCTATCTCCTGTCACCTGGCTGAAGAGACCATCGGTCGCCCACCTCTCTACAACCTCCTGTCAGGTAGTTGTAGGCAGTGATAAGGTCTCCCCTCAGCCTCCTCTTTTCCAGGATAAGCATCCCCAGCTCTCTCAGCTGCTCCTCATATGATTTTCCCTCCAGCCCCTTTATCAGTCTGGTTGCCCTTCTCTGGACTCATTCAGGGACCTCAATGTCCTTCTTATAAGGATGCAGCTGTTTATCCCTCATGTATACCTAGCACGGGTTTAAAATGTCCTTGTCTGTAATGGCTATGATCTATCCGCTGTTCTCATGGAGCAGATCTCTAGCCTCTGCTTCTGCAATTTGCAACCTGCAGTGTGCACTCAGAAGTGGTTCTTGGCTGTTGTACAATAAAGGGCAACGTGCAGGAAAGGAATCTGGAACTGTGAGCAAAGGAATCCTGGATTTAGGCTTTTCACACATTCAGAAAGGGACAACACACAATAAAATACGGACAAACTGTAGAACCGCTGCATGTCTGTAATCTGAATACCCTGTGCCTTGCCAGAATGCCGTTAAAATGACTGAAAAAAGCAACAAGTAAGGTGGAGTAGCAAAGCGGCCTGAGCAAACCCACGCGAGAATATTCGTCTCTGGATCGGCAGGAGAACACAGCCAGGACGCCGTTACAGCAGGCCCTGAAATGTGGTGATTAAAAAAGAAAGACTCTCTAGGAGCAGTAACTTCCAGTGGTCTGACCTTGAAAAATAAACTTCTGTCTCACACAACACTATGGTATGTTGGTGATCTCACCCTAGATTAGAAGGAAGGATTAGTTGCCTCAGAAGCACACAGAAATGCCCGTACTGCTGCTTTCTCCTTGCAGCTCTAAAAGCTGTGGCCTCACAACAGCATGAGGTTTAGGAAACAAAAAGCAGAACTGCTTTTGCCTGAGCTATGGCGTTCCGTGCAGAAAAAAAGAGCAGGAAAACCAAAGCAGAAGATGTGTAGAAGATAACAGGTATGATAAAATAATCAATTCTCTACATCAGTTGATTTCCCATGACTGGAGCTTGAACCCTTTGCCTTTGGAGATTAATCTACTGTCTTTCAGAGGGTGGAGCTTGAACTGGCTGAACAGAAATCAGTGTGCAGAGTGATGCCCTAAATGTTTCCAGAGGCTAGGCAGAATACTTTGATTAGTATTTTGCCAAGCAGCCAGGTTTTTTTGGTTGCTGCATGAGTGTTTAGGGGTCCTGTGCTGGCATTGTCACTGAGTTCTTGCAGCAGCTTTGATTTTCCTATTTTCTCACCTTGTTTTTTGCTAAAGTGGCATAACATATAAGCTGTACTGGCATCATCATTAGTAGCTTTTAATTGGTTAGTCCTCAGAAGCTTTGTGCACAAATTGATGTTAGGGGTCCAATGTTAGCCTAATTGTAAGGAAGTCTTAGGAAAAGACCAAATAATCATGAGTGGTGAACACAGCTGGAATTACAACATGCTCCTTCACTGAGAAAATTATGTGCTTGGGGAAAATGGCTCATAAGTTATGCTTTATACTAGATTTTTATTTTTCTGTTAGTAACAGCTATCCAGTATTCTTTACTAAATGTCAGAAAGTCAAAAGTACAGTTCTTGACCCTGATTTTTCTTTGCAACTGCTGTGCACCCACACTAACATAAACCTAGGTTGCAGAAAGAGGAGCCAAAGGCAAAAAGGAAGGACAGTAGAAAGAGGGAGATTAGAAATAAGAAGTAGAAAGTGGATTTCAGTCATCTACTTAGCAGTACAAACACAGGCACTTTAAATAGTTGGGGTTTTTAATAGACTGCCATGGCTGTGTCATTCTATAGCTTTTGCTCAGTGCTGGCTTGTTAGCTATGAGATTGATCCACCTTAAAAATGGACAGATTTAAAGAAGACTTTCATTGCCCTTCTCACATACAATCAAAGACGTACCTACAATAGAGCCCTCCCAGTGGCATCCCTGTCATTCACTGTAGCACATTTGTCAGGACACACCTATTTTCTCAGTAGGCTTTCAGTCACCAGCAGCAGTAGCATTTATAACCCATAACACTACCCACATAGTTTTGCTTCTTTCCTTCCACATATTGTTCAAACACAAACATTAGCTCAGACTTAGTAAGAGCAACCTTGCAATTCTCTCCATCTTACCCCAAGGAGACCAACTCATTGCAGCACAACTTCTCTTGGTGATCTCACCCTAGGTTAGAAGGAAGGAGTGACTGCCCTAGAAGCACACAGAAATGACTGTAATGCTGCTTTCTCCTACCGCCTGTAAAAGCTGTTGCCTCAGAAGTGGGTTTCTGACACTCTTTTAGGAGTCTCCAGCTTTCTGGCTGCCAAGGTGTCAGAGCATCCCCCTGCCACACTCCTCTCCTTAGCTTTTTCCTTCTTCCAATTCCCCTCCTTTCAGGGCAAGCTCTTCAGAACTTTCAGGTCCCAGGACTCTCAGGCTTTTGCAAAGCCTGACTTAAGTACTTAATACAGAATTCATCTCAGCAGATGATCCATCTGTGGTCACCAAGAGTTGCAGGTAGCATTCCTGCTTGAAAACTATCTAAAGCTCTAAAAATCTATCTGTGGATGGCTACACTGGAGGGGATGAATCCAGTGTTCAGACCTGCGTGATACATTTTATGCCTTATTATTTATTTGCTGATAATTCCTGTCACTGGATCATGTTACGGAAGAAATAGAAGATTGTTTCCTTCATTGGTTGAATTATGTTTTGAATGAATTATTTCTTGTTGCTTTCAAAAGTACTTGCAGGAGCTTTTTTTGTTCTTTTCTGAAACTTTCCATTGCCTGGAGAGCTAATGCTCCCCTCAGCCCAAAGAAAGCAAACCGTAATGTGGAATACAGAAGTAATGAATGAGCTGATTTTCTGTCAGTACAGCCCTTATAAATGAGTTGGCAAATGCTGATCGTGGTGTTGAGCAATCCCAGCCCCCACTGGCATTATGCTTCCGTCCATGGAGATGTGCACTTTGTGCTTTTATTGCTATAAAATGCGACTGGGCCACAGCTATGAATTGGCACTTTGGAGATGAGGAAAAATTTCATTTAAATTTCTTCATTTTCCTGTTGGCAGTCACTCAAGGACTACTTGCAGAAGAGACAATATTGTGTATCTACTTTTGCCCAGCTAGTCACCTCTGTTCCCATGGTCCTTGCTTAACTGTATCAGCAACTGACCTGTGATACTAAAGTTATGGTAAAATACGGCAGCTGTGTTCACTGAGTTATGGGGCTACAGGTAATATTTTGCCTGGATTTTGGTAATCGAAACCAGCTCTCCACCCACAGTAAATACAGCTGCAGATGGCACAGTAAGCCAGAACAGATAGTGTTCCAAAATAGATGCTGTTCGTTTTGAAATTCTTTGAATTAAAATTCTTTCCTCCTCTGGCTTCCCATGTACTCTTTTTGTTCCCTGTCTTTTTCTCTAGGTTACATGGGAGCATCAATGGGGATGGGGATGGTGGTGGTGACAGTCACAACCCGCGTGAGTCACCCAACTGATGGGTGTGGCCATGGGGTTCTTAGGATTCTGCAGTACATAAGGACACAGAGGTCAGGGCTTTTGAGAATTTCTTTATTACAGATGACTACAAATTTACTATTAGTTAACGTATATAAATACATAAATATTTATTATAGACATATGCTACAAGTCTCTACAAAATTAGCACTATGAAAACAAGTGTGCATATATTTATTACAAAAGTAAAGTAAGTAGCTGGAGAACTGTTCATGAGTGCATGTAGCAGTAGGACAAGGGGTAACAGTTTTAAACTAGAAAAGGGAAGACTTAGGATATTAGGAAAAAATTCTTCAATATGAAGGTGGTAGATCACTGGAACAGGTTTCCCAGGAACATAGTGGAGGCCCCATCCCTGCAGATATTCAGGGTCAGGCTTGATGAGGCTCTGAGCGACCTGGTCTAGTGAAGATGTCCCTGCTTACTGCAGGGGGGTTGGACTAGATGGCCTCCAAATGTCCTTTACAACCTTACATACTCCATGATTCTATGACATATCTATTAAAAGCTATTGCAGAAATCCAACTACTGAATCATGGAATCATAGAATCATAGAATGGTATGGGTTGGAAGGAACCCCAAGGACCACAGAGTTCCAACCCCCTGCACAGACAGGGCCACCAACCTCCAGGCCTGGATCTACACAAGGTTGTCCAGGGCCCCATCCAACCTGTCCTTGAACACCTTCAGGGACAGGGCATCCACTACCTCTTTGGGCAGCCTGTTCCAGCCCCTCACCACTCTCTCTGTAAAAAAACTTCCCCCTAATATCTAATTTAAACCTTCATTCCTTCCCTCCTTTAGCTTTAATCCATTTGCCCTTGTCCTGCCATTGTCTACCCTTTTAAAAAGTTGATTCCCCTCCGGTTTATATGCTTCCTTCAGGTACTGAAAGGCTGCAATGAGGTCCCCCCGTAATCTAAGCTGCAAGTATACATACTTGTGCACCTTTATCTATTGGCATACCTATAAATATATTTTGCGAGGTGTTACTGGTATGTCACTCCCCAAACTTCTCCCAAGACTGGGGCTAATCAACAGATGGAAGAAGTCTCACTTCAAAGATGACTTACATCATGAGGTCTGGAGTCAGCCAGGCTCCCCCACAAAGGTCTGGTCTGTCCAGGAGATCTCTTTCAGAGAAGCTTATTTTGGGTATGTAGGGAGTTCCTTTGTATACCTTTTTGGCATAAATACCATTTTGTTAGATAAGTAAGTAGGTGTAGGACATCAGGTCCTGGAATAGTTGTTGCTGGCCCTTGTTTCCCTGGAAGGTCAGTGTTTCTTTGTCCTGCCAATTACCCTCCATCAGGGAGGTTTCAGCTGAACTTATCAGAGGCTGAGCTTATCAGGGAAGTCTCAGGGCTCTGACTAAGGAGATATCCTTCTTTGTCGGCATGTGTACCAGGTCGCCTTTGAGGCGGCTGCGGTCAAGCACAGCTAACTGTGCCTGGCAGAACTTCCACTCTGCTGTGTGGGGAAGAGGAGGAGAGAGAGGGGCACACGAAGGCAAAAGGCATGAGAGGTGGAGTGTGAGGGATGCCCCGCATTTTTAATGATCGAGCGGTACTTTGGTTCAGGCATCACTGACAAGCAGGCATGACTGGCATCAGCCTTGCTGTGGGAATCATGAGAATGGGGCTAGGCTATGTCTTCCCAGGGACTAAGGGGTCTGGGGCTAGACAAAGCTAAAAACTGCTACAGGTGTACTCTTGAATACATCAGATGGGGCTGGGGCAGGAGGGGAGGGTTTGACTACAAGTCAATCACTTTACGCTATAAATATCTGTAGCCCCCCCAGCCCATTGAGCTCTCCAGTACAGCAGCAGGCTGCACGGTAGGGATCTCCCCTTGAGCAGGGACACCTCTCCCCAGGTTACTCCTTGAGGCTGAGACTCCTGATCCAGTATCTGATATCTAGAACAAAGTGACATTCTTCATTAGACCTAAAAGTACATTGTGCACTAGCAATATTTTTATTTTTTAAATATATATGTGTGTGTATATATATCCCACTACAGTTTAATTATAAGTGTAGTAAGTAGTAGCATGTTTGACTGCCTTCTAAATTAATATTTAAATCATTGTCAAATCATAGTTAAATCCCTGTTTAATTGCCATTCAATTACTGCTTAATCACTATTTGATAACTATTTTCATTCAATAATTAATTATCATTGTTTAATCACCAATAAACCCATTTTATTTAACCCCATGCTGACTTCTCTTAATAAACCAAATTTGTTGTCGTCAGCAGGATGATGGATTCAATCACTGATTGATTATGGAGACAGGGAGTTAACCCTTCACTGAAATTTTCAGATAATTGGGCATGAGAAAAGCAGGACAATTGGAATAAGATAAAAGAAGGGTTAAACTGAAGTTTCCAAGAGGGAAACTGAAAAAGGAGGCTCTAATAATAATAAAGATGTCGGAGAAGTATTTAGAAGAAATGTGTCAGTATAAGAAATGCAAAGAAAAAAATAAGCATGTTACAAGATGACATTGAACAAAGACAAGGTCAAGAAATGGTGTTATTGGAACAAATGAGGGAGGAAAACAAATGCAGAAAGGTAGAGGATAAGCTAGAACTCATAATTCGCTCCCTCAACCTTCCAGAAAATTCATAAGCTAATAATTTTCCCTTAAGTTTGGGATGGAGATAGTTGGGAGGACCCTGACTAAGAACTCAGCAAAGAGAGTGAATTAGAACAATCGGAACTTAAGGTTGCCCCTATTACTGAAACTGAGATACCTGCTGGACCTCAAGGGAGCAACCAGAGAAATACCATAAAAACCACGCGATGGGACCCCCTTCAACTGGCCAGTCTGCACAAAAAATATGGATGGACACCAGCCAAAAGTGAGACTGAATGCCTGTGGTGCATCTCCTTAACTGGAGGACATCATGTTATGTCAAATCAAGGTGGACCAGATGGCTTTTGGGGATCTGGAGTGTTCTTGAATGAGGAACCAGCAACTAATGCTAAACAAAACTCCTTTACATGCTAAGTAATGTATTAGGCAGGGGGCATAGACTATTGAGGTAGAGGGGAGCCCACTGCTATACCAATAAGATGTTAAACAAACTTTCTACTACCATTACAAAAGCAGCCTGCCTTTGGACTATGAACAACAGGGGTGCACATGATAGTCTCCCTATCTCTGCCTCTGTAAATCCCCAAGCCTTGAGATTGCTGGTAAGGGGAGCACTTGACGTCTTAAAATTGCAAAAAGGGAAGAAAAAAGACAAAAAATAACGCTAATGTCATCCCCACCTCCAACCCATCTCAACCTGTGCAGGTTTGATGCACAGTTTTGTAAAACACAGTCAAGAAACATGGTGGGATAAACCAATACCAACACAAGGCAACCCCAAGCTGACAAAGGCAGCAGATGGATCCGGCAAGTAAGACAGACTGTCCTCAACACTTTCCCTGACTGCATAAGCCCACTGATGGAAGCTTATCAATGTGATAAGCTTCCTCAGAAGACCCCCATATTTCTGTTCAATCACTCCCCCAATGACAACTAGTGAAATTTTTAATCAACACAGGAGCTCAAATTTCAGTAATTTCAAGTTTAGATGCCTGAAGATTGAATGCTAAGCCTATTTGACAAAAAGATAAAATAACAACATTTACTGGCTAAATGAAATGTATGAAATATACCCTGTAGCTAAAGCAAACTTTTTATTGCCAAGGAGAAAAAAAAAATCAAGACATGAATTAACAGTAGTTTCAGGGAAATAAAATGTTTTAGGCTTTCATGTATTTCAAGGACGAATTTGGAAACTGTTGGATGGTAGTGGTTGGTCTTCTGGCTGCTCTGAGTGTCCTTGGTTAGCTGAGATAAAATTAGCAGCTACCTGTGGGCATCAGTGAACTGGTGTGGTTTGCTTGCTGTGAGCTGCACCCACAATCCTGACTCAAAAATAACTGGTATCTCTCAGTATCACATCTCTGTCGCTGCCTGGATGGGCATTGTGAAACTCATAGATGTCCTAGGAAAAAAGACATGTTCTGTCCCAAACACACTCCATTCCATGTACAATTCCCCAGTGTGGCCAACTGACAAACCAACAGGAGATGGAGCTTAACCATAGACTATTGAAAGTTAAATGCAAACACCCCTCCTCTTACGGCTGCTGTCTGAAGATTGGTGCATTAACCTCCAGCCTCCTAGCTGCTGCTCACCCCGGATGGCAGTACTAGATCCAAAATATGTTCTTCATGGTGCCACTGCAGGAGAAGAATAAAAGAAAAATTGCTGTTACCTGGAATGGCATCCAGTTTGCTTCTTACAGACTTCCTCAGAGCTATAAGCATTCTCCCACTGTAGCTCAGAGGAACCAAACCGTTGCTTTAGTGCTGGATGGGTGGGTCAGACTCCCCTCAGCAGTGCCTAGTGACAGGATGTGGGGCAGCGGGCACAAGGTACCACACAGGAAGTTCCGTCTCCACATGAGAAAAAAACATCTTTACTGTGAGGGTGGCAGAGCGCTGGCACAGGCTGCCCAGAGAGGTTGTGGAGTCTCCTTCTCTGGAGAGATTCAAGACTCCACTGGATGCAATCCTGTGCAACATGCTCTAGGTAATCCTGCTCTGGCAGGTGGGTTCCAGCCCTATGAATCTATGAAACTGTGGTACATCCTAGCTACTAACTATAAGGGGTAACCAGTCCGGAGTTACTCCACACAGATCTGTGTTATTTTCTCTTTCCGGAAATAGCACCGGGATTGATACCGGAATGCCTCCCTGATGGGAGGAATATTCATCCCTCACACAGGAACAACCATCAGCAATCATGGACCATTTCCCATTTGCGCATTGTCAAGCCTGATGCACAAGATGGAGACCCTCACTTCTTTTATTTGTAATCAGTACAGCCCCCCTGACCTCAGACATGCCATTAAAGGAAGATTACACACTGCATCGAGACCTTTTACCTTCCTCCATTGGGATGGACCAGATGCTGCTCACAAGTAACAGGAACATAAAGACTTGCCAGCCCTACTACAAAAGATGCAAAACCACACTGATAACTGGGTATCACAATGGAGAAGGAATATACCATGTACTAGGAAGAAGGATAGGGAACACCACTGGTGGGAAACCCTAGTAGGATGGTGTCCAGTGGCAAGAGGTGTATTGAATGCCACATTGCATCCCATAATAATAATGTTTGCCCTTGTGGTAATTTGTATTATTGTTATGGTCTTTTTATATATTCGAATTTGGCTTTTAACCCAATCATTATATCTCAATGTAAAATGCACAGAATATCTTGCTGCTGATCATGTGGGACTATCTGATTCAATGTCTGATATCTAGAATGAAATAAGTGACATTTTCCATTTGGCCTAAAAGTATATCATGCTAGCAACATTTATATTTATATATGTACTGCTACACCTTAATTGTTAAAAGTGTAGCAGTGTTTGACTGCCTTCCAAATTATCATTTAAATAACTGTTTAAATCATTGTCTAGTCACTGTTTAATTAGCATTCAATTGCTGCTTAATCACCATTTGCTTACTATTTACCTTTCGTTCGATCACCAGTTACTTATCATTTGATCATTGTTTAAGCATTAATAAAGCCCTTTTAGTTCACCTCACAGAGACTTCTCTTCATAATTCACCTGCAAGACGGTGGCACTTAGACTTCAGTATGGAGATGAAACCAGTTATAAAGCCTCTCCAGCGAGAACATTAGAAGATTTCTTTGAGTACATCTAATACTACATCTTATGGCTCCAGGACCATCCTCCAGACCAGCTTCTTAGTCTGTGGAGACCATAATAATATCAAGCATGCTGTCTTACACAGATGGAGGGCACACAAGACCTAGCATGCATCATACTTTCCAATGCTACTGGGTAAACTCAGAGGGATATCTAGGGGCTGTCCAGAATGACAGACAAGTGAATTAAGACTGTGCTGTGCTCATGGCTTTTCCCAACACCTCTTTTCCAGAGCTTTATAAATACAGCCTTTTTGTTAATACACTTCCTAACATCATTTGCAAGCAGCCAGCAGTGATCAGACTGTTTTTCAGGTGTTTAATAACTGGACAGAGACAGTTCAACATTAACTGGTGGTGTACTGTTGATGATACCAACAGCAGTAAACAGTCCCATTATGTTTCTCAATCCTCTCCCATGGTATGTGACTTTTCAAAATCTCCTGGATAGCTCTGGTGCAAGCTGAGAGCTGGGAACAATGCAAAGGAGTATCCATGGTACCTTGCCCCCCAAAACACAGAACCATTTAGGTTGGAAAAGACTTTTAAGATCATTGCAGCCTTCCAGTACCTGAAGGGAGCATACAAACAGGAGGGGAATCAACTTTTTAAAAGGGCAGATAATGGATGGAAAAGGGGGAATGGTTTAAAGCTAAAGGAGGGAAGGTTTAGATTGGATATTAGGGGGAAGTTTTTTATGGAAAGAGTGGTGAGGTCCTGGAACAGGCTGCCCAGAGAGTTGGTGGATGCCCCATCCCTGGAAGTGTTCAAGGCCAGGTTGGATGTGGCCCTGGGCAACCTTGTGTAGATCCAGGCCTGAGGTTGGTGGCCCTGCCTGTGGCAGGGGTGTTGGAGCTTTATGATCCTTGGGGTCCCTTTCAACCCGTGCCATTCTATGATTCTATGATTCTATGATTCTATGATCATTGAGTCCAACTGTTAAGCTAGCACTGCCAATTCCACCACTGGATAACCTGTTCCAGTGCTTGACAACCCTTTCTGTGAAGAAATTTTTCCTGATATCCAATCTAATCCTCCCCTGGTGCAACTTGAGGCCAGTTCCTCTTGTCCTGTCACTTGATACTTGGGAGAAGAGACCCACACCCCACTGGCCACAACCTCCTTTCAGGTAGTTGTTGAGAGTGATAAGGTCTCTCCTCAGACTCCTCCAGGCTAAGCAACCCCAGATCTCTGAGCAACTCCTTGTAAGAACTGTGCTCCAGACCATTCATGTCCCCACATAGCACAGGACACACAGATGAAGGGTAGTTCTACAGTTGTGAGCAGCGCACATGCCTGATTTAAGCAAGTCATTGTCTCACGGGAATAGATCATGTGTAATGGAAGTTTTCTGATAATGCTTTTAGGAAGAAACTTAATGTGCTAGATAAATGGTATTTGGCTAAAAAAAAAGTAAATGCTGAAGATGATTCAGTTCAGCAAAGAAGTAAGGAAAGCAAGAACCATTTGGTGCTGTGTCAGGCTGCAGTTTCCTGAGAAATTCTGGCTTTGATTGCACTGTTCTGGATTTCACAGAATCACAGAATCACAGAATCGTAGGGGTTGGAAGGGACCTAGAGAGATCATCGGGTCCAACCCCCCTGCCAAAGCAGGCTCCCTAGCTCATACTGCACAGATAGGCGTCCAGATGAGTCTTGAGTATCTCCAGAGAAGGAGACTCCACCACCT
This sequence comes from Laterallus jamaicensis coturniculus, assembly GCA_022605575.1. Lineage (NCBI taxonomy): Eukaryota > Metazoa > Chordata > Aves > Gruiformes > Rallidae > Laterallus > Laterallus jamaicensis. The sequence goes on along the minus strand of JAKCOX010000023.1, from coordinate 5,602,908 downwards.
CCCTGGGCAAGCACAGCCCCTAAGAAACATCATGAGCCAGAACTCTGTGTTGTTAATGCCAAACTTTTATTTCAGTGAACCAGACAGAGGCTTCTTACCTCTTCATGGTAAAACAGACTAAATACAAAATCCGTGGGTTTATTTTTATACCCATTCAAGGGCATAGCTTAATATTTAATGTTGGTGAATTTCCAGGGTTAAGGTTAAACTTAAGAACATCCCTTATATTAAGTATATTCTTCCTCTCTTCATGGTATATCATCAGCTCACACCCCAATTAACATACCAGGTTCCTATATTGTACAAGTTTTAGAAACAAATGAGAACATATACCCTATATACATCCTGGATTCAAATAATTCATAGTGACAACAGGTGACAATCCTTCAAGGAATCTGACTTGTCTCCACAGCCACGGAAGCTTTGTTTTTCCTGAGATGTCAAGCACAACAGAGGATGACAGTGTAAGGGGACTGTTGCAGCCTTCCTGCCTCACAGCATCCTACCAGAGGAAGCAGCTTCTCTGAAACTCCCAACCTTGCTACTGCGAATTGTGGAGCCTAAGTCAATGCTACAGAAAGTAACAGTTAAAGATTCAAGTTCTGGTTCCCCTTTAATTATACAGCTTTCTGATTCTTGCACGTCTTGCCTTTTTAACAGAGCTTTACTGTTATATGTATTATTTACAATCATCATTTTTAGACTATTGCATCCCAGTCATGCCTTGCCCCATTATGCAAAGCAGTGGGCAAACAGCTGTGATACAAACTGTTGCGCAAAAGAGCGTGGAATACGTGTAAAATTAAAGGATATTACCAAGAAACATTTCTATGGGAGGACAAAGATGGCAATAACAATTAATGTGAACTCCAAGAGCAACAATACAGTTTGTTCCAAGCCACCTCTTCTCTGATAAATGTGTCCATAATTTTAATTCCATAGAAAGTTTTACTGTCCCAGCCTTTGTCCTAAGACCTTTGAAACTCATCAGAACAACCAGATTTGTCTAAAGAAGACGAAAATTTGATTTGGACCTGCATGGATTAGTGATAACCAGAGATACACCTTTGAAAAAGATGGTACTCTGGTACTGAAGGAATGTCAAGAAGTTGGTATTAGTAGGGAGAAAGGAGTGGAAGAAAGGAGGATGAGCCAGATTTCTGGGGCCACCTCAAGAAGAAAGAAAAAGAAAAGTGAAGTAACAGATCATTATAACATGTAGCAAGTCTGTGCTTGCATGGGGAGAGAAGGTTCACAAGTCTGTGACAAATGTTTGAAGCGGAATCCTAACTCAAACCCGTCATTCAAATGTCATGGGGCTGCTGTGGTGGGAGGGGTGGAGCGGAATGAAGAGCTGCCACAGCTTTGACTCAGAGGTTAACCGCTGTTTTACATGCAAGTGGAGCTGGAGAGTGAGAAACGTGTCACTGAGGTTTCCTGCTCTTTCCATTTCTTGTTCATTTCAACGGAGCTTTCTGGACATGGGGGGCAGGGTGTAATTATTCGTCTATGTGAGGTACCAAAAAGCTGTTAAAAAATCAGGGGGGGGCAAGTTGGAGCAAATATCGCTGGACATGGCCAGATGTTATTTACAGTATCCAAAGCCACTTAAAGGAGATCGTCACTGGTGTGAATTCATTTGGAGGTTTTTGTCTTTCCTTTTACAAAGAAAGCTTGTGATGGAATGCAACCTCATTACCTCTCATTAACTAGTTGCTTTCTTCCATTCAACAATAATTGCTATCTTTTTATCACTATTATGAAATCAACTTTCGCTGATGTAACTCTTCCTGCAAGATGCAGTAAGGAATTCAGAGCTACCCCATTCACCATTGCTCACAGCAGCCTTGATGTTTTTCCAGCTCAAAGCACCCGTATGGACATGAAGAAGGTCCAGGCCTGTGAGAGTGAACAATAAAACCAGTTTAAGAGGACAACAGAAGAGAATGCACAATCCACTTCGAGACTTTCTCCTTTGGGGCACTCCGTCAAATTGATGCTAGATCAACTGTCTGAGAGGGTGGTAGCTTAACAATGTAGATGACCAGAATGTCTGATAGAAGAAGACACACAAAATCTGGATGAGGGACTACCATTTAACTAGTATCAAACTGGTAGTTTGAGCTGATGATACTTAATGCTGTTAAACTGGTAATGTAAACCTCTGGTGAGTGCTAAGCACAGAGCTTGAAAGTGAATGGAAACGGACACAGTGGCACTGCTTTTTCAATGCTTGTTTGGGATGCATAAAAAAATTCAACTTACTGTAGTGACTGGTTCTCCTCCATACCCTCTCTGGCCCCACCAGGTCTCTGTAAACTCTCTGGAGAGCTGGGAAGGTGATGCCATGGGAAGCAGCATCTCTTGCATCCAACTGAAAATTGATGAGAAGCAGTTCTGAGCTCTGAACTCTATCAGCCCCCCTTATACCACCAGGTGATGAGCGAGCTTCATGTCCTCCTGATTTCAGTTTCTTGCTCTTCAGCAGAAGCCTGAAGGAAGAGGAGCCAGACCACAGAACTACCCTCCTTTTTATTATTTTTTCTCTTAAATGGGACATGCTGAAGATGGAAATCCACATTACATGGAGGCAAGCTGGAAACAGTCATTTTTGTTCTCATGATTCAACATTAAGCACTTCCTTTATTCCTCCATTCTTCATTTGTGCGCTGTTTGTGCTGTTGCTCAGCAGCGTTGCAGGGAACAGTTCCAGAGTGACGGCATACTTGGGAGAAGGAGCAACTAAGGCAAAGGGTATAACAGACTGCAAAGGAAAGGACAGAGCTGAAGGAAAGAAGCCAGACCAGTGCTTCAGATGATAAGCTGACTCCAACATAAATCACATTGCAGAACAGATCTTGTCTCCATTTTTAGAAAGTTAAGTACAGTTAAGTCTGACAAGTTACAAACCTGGTGCTTTCCCTTGTTGTTTTTCTTAGCAGAAACTTCTCAAAGCTTGTTTTTCTTTCTTCAAGAGCTTTTCGGGGACACGTTTCAGTTTACTGAAAAACATTACAGATCTGACATACTTGTGTGCCGACTGGGTGAGGTTGCTTATCGTTGCTCAAACACAACTGGTAGGGAGGGGAAGGAGCGTGGTTAGTGGTCTATACCCCACTCAGAGAAGGCCTCCTGCTCCTCCACGGGGTTTCGTGCCTGGTAGGTTCCTCTTCTGGACCACTCTGTGTGTCCCAGCCGTTAACCTCAGAGATTGGTCAGTAGGAAAGACGGAGTAGAGAAGAGGAACAAGGAAAGCATATGCAAAGCAGAGTCATCTAGTGTCATTGATAGACTGCTCTGAGGGGGATAAAATTTAGGGCAGCTTTCATAGACACCCTAAGATGTGGGAGAAACTAGCCTGTGGCCATAGCTGGCCTTGGACAGAGCCGTTGCAGGCTGTCTCCTCACCTTCCTCGCACAGGGATCTACAGCAGTTAGGACACAGAACTTTTTAGGTTTTCTGGAAAAGATCAGTCTCAATGGCTTACGAGGAGGATGTTGCAGTAACGTAGCACTTCCTCTCCCATGGCACAGAAACCGAGCTCCTGATGTATAAAAAATCAGATAAAACATCCTAAAAAAAACTTTTCAAAGGCCTTAGCCGGTAACTCGTAGCAAATATGAGCATGTGTGAGAGAAAATACACAATTATTTATAAATCACCCAAATCCACAGAGCACTCTGCAGAAATGTAGGCTACACATCCCTGACAAAGACTGTACTCCCATTCCTGGCTTTAAGGCATGTAGGCACAGTGATTTTCTTCTTTATCCTCATTTTAGAAATTTCTGAATGGATTTGTGCTACTTTCCTTTTATAAAAAGAAACTTGGATGACTACAGAGCATAGATCTTTTCTGCCCTAAGGGGTAATTTTATCCATATTATAAAGAGGCGACTCAGAAACTTGAGGAGTATCCATGATACTACCTATTAATTATTCTTGCTATTGCAACTCCTCTTCTGAAGCCTAATGCCAGCCAGTTATAACACTTCAAAATAAAACTGGCCCAAACCAAGCTCCATTTACAAGTCACTTGCATATGAAAGATGCATGGGGTTTTCTGTGTGTTTTCCTTGCAATGGCTACTTGAAAAAGAGTCTCTGGAAAACAAAAAATTCTTCAGAAAGCCTGGGCTGAAGCAAGCTACACAGGAATTCCGTTGCTTAAAAACCAATTGTTCCATCCTGATAAGGCAAGTACTTGAAGGTGCCTCCCACAATGTTTTTGGGAGCCTACGCTTGTCTCAGTGTCGAAGTGGTCGCTACTTTTGTTCAGTAATAACGATCTTCAACAGTGACTGATTAGATCTGAACCACCGTTGTATTGATTACAAATATGTTTTTGAAAATCTGAAAAAAAAATGCCCAACCCAAAAAAACTACAGGGAAAACAGCTCCCCACTGTAAGTGTAGGGGTAATTTTGTACAGAGGCCACTAAAACACTCTTTGAATTCCTCATTCAAGAGGTTTTCAGCCACAAGTGGAGCTACAAAAAGGCAGTGACATCTGCTACGTCAAATGTAGGGCATAGCAGCAATCAGTGCAGGCCTGCAGCAGCTTAGATTGCAACTGGAACACCACTCAGAAGGTACCAGCACACTGGGCTTGTACTTGTGTGGTTTGCCAGGCTTCCTGCCTCTCCTAGTAACACTCAGTAAAGGAAGAACTGTAATAGTCACAGAGGACAGAAGCAGTGCCAGCCGTTGCAGATGTTACAAGTTTGTTTTCTATTGAAGAGGTGATTTAAATTTATCAATTGTCTTTGTTCCTAATTTTCAGATATTTGATAGTATTTGGCAGCCTGAATCAAACAGGATGTTAATTCCCTGGTTCCCTACAATAGCTACATCTTTAGTTCACCTCTATGCTCAACTCTGGGTCTGCATATGCTGTATGAATGTGACCTATGGGAAGACTCGCAGCTGGGACCCAAGGGCAGATGCTCCTTTTCATTCCTAAAGTCACAATTTCTGGAGCATCCCCCACTCTGAAGAGATGGAAACCACTTGTAGTGCCTGAGTTTCATGCATCTCACCTGTTGTGGTTTAAACCAGACGGCAGTTAAAACAACCACACATCCATTTGCTTAGTCCCCCAACCCCCCACCCTCCTCAGGAGGATGGGGAAGACAATTAAGGGCATGGTTGGGGAGTGGGAGTGGGGAGAGATGGGGAGGGAGTTGGGGGAGTTATAGCCTAATTGGACCATACCAAAATGTTCCATCTGGCTCAGCTCTCTGTCTCCAGCAATGACTGCTGGAGATGCTATTAAGGGACATCATGCCAATCTGGTGACTAGCTACAGTCCATTTCTCTCATACAGCCTCACATCCAGAACTGCTGGGACTTACTGGCAGTTGCTGTCCCCCCATCCTCCCCATCTCCTCCCCTCCTCCTGCTTTGCATTGGAAAAAGCACACAGATGTTGCCCCTCTTCTGGAATCATCCCACTCCCAGCACCACAGCAAATGTGCCCCTGTCCATGGGTGGGGTGCTACCACTGCTGCCCACCTTCCCCTGCTGAGCTTCAGGGCACCTCTGGGTTTCTTTGTTTATGCAGAAAGGAGGACTGGCAAAAGAGAGCCCCAGGTGCACCACTGCCAGTGGCCCTTCACACCCCTCCCTCTGTGGCATGGTCCAGGGAGCAGTATTAGCATGAGCAGCACAACTCAGCTGCAACTGCCTGCAGTGGGGAAGCAGGAACACCCTAAAGCAAGAGCAACCTCCTCACAAGGGCAGATGGCTCCTGCCGTTGACCTTTCCTCCTCAAGTCTTGCCAGCCAGGACCCCTACTCTGAGACCACTGACCCAGACAGCAGGCAGTGCAACCCTGCCTTCAAGGCCACATATAAATTACAGAGCTGGGCCCTCTCTGATTGGAGAGGCCTCCTCCGCACATCTGAGCGGCTCCTGAATCCATGTTAATTTATTTCCCCAGTAGACCATTAGTCTAATTGCTTCGTGATCCTACTGATACTGTCTGCCTCCACAATCACCAGTAGCAACCATTTCTAGAAGGTCAGGACCCACTGTGCAATGTACTGTCTGTTTTTTTAAGCCAAGCACCAGCTGCAATGAGAGTCCTGTAATCTTAGTACCATAAACTTTGGTGAATAAAAGTCTTCCTTATTGCCTTAAAAACATCCTAAGCCCCAACAGTATCTTTCTTCTGCCCCACCTGCCACCTTCTCTATAAACCAAAAAGTTTCAGCCTTTTGTCTCCCTTCATGGACAGCTGCATCATCTCCTTTATCATCACTTTGCATAGCGCACTGGTAAGGGTAGTAGTAAGGAAGTAAAGGTACCACACAACACTCAATTGTTGTTATACAGTACTCTGCAGAGCTCCCCCAAGGGTTTATAGATTAGCAAAAAGGGTTTGTTCTCAAGCCATTTAGGTAGGTCTGGTTTCTACTGCACATTGAGGTGATTCCTGCAGAGATCTGTCAGTGATTACTCCAGGATTTTTTTCTTGAGCTGTAAGTGCCACTTCTGTGTTCAGAATCGTGCGAACATGGGCTAGATTGTTTCTATCTATATGCATTACCTTATATCTGTCTACACTTAGATTTGTTTGCCACCTTTTTGCCTACTTCCTCAGTCTTGTGAGATGCACCTGAAATTTCTTGTCATGGTCTCTATTATCTTTGACCTCTAACCCCAGTCATAGTCTCCTTTCATATGTAGACTTATCCCCACCCTCCAAAACAGATGTCTCCAGTCTTCCCATCATTCCACTGTTTCTGGGGTGTCTCACAGTACAGCTGTCCACAAGCTCCTTCCCAGTAGCTTCTCTCCAGTCTCTCTACTGACCTCTTCCTTCAAACAAAATACTCACCACATCCTCTGTGTGTTCTCACCACTTCCCAGTTTCCTCTTCTCCAGTCCTCACACGCATTGCTTCATCTCCCACTGCCTACATACCCATCTCCTGTCAAACTCCCCCCACGTTGCTTCTTTCTTTCTACAAAAGTGGCTAATACCAGTCTCCCCGTCTAGACAATCTCCATCTCTTTCAAAAACTTCTTCTCTTCAGCAGGTTAATTTTCCTATCCACCTTACCAATTTTCTGTTATTCCCTCAAGCCACTCACCAGGGTATAAACCTGCTCCTTACCCAATTTTAACAGGTGTTAGTCCACTTCTCAGTCACGCGCTCCACGTCCAGCCTGCTTCAGTTCTCCCACGCCCCAGGGATGTCTCTCAGCCCCTTCTCTGAGACGCATCACATGCATCTTTTCTCCACTCCATTGTTCCCCTCTGGCCCAGGTGTTGTCCCCTGTGCCTCATGCAGAGTGACTCCAGCTTACTGGCTGCAGGATGGGCATCAACAGCCACAGACAGACAGATTTCCCTCTCTCAGTAGTAGCGTCCTGTTTCACTGCAGGCTAGAAGAGTAAATACAGGGAATGATCAATTTTCTTCTGAGACTGGAGGCTCCTATTGCACCGTGTACTTGTTCTGTCTGCTCAGCACTAACAGCTGCAAGGCAAGGGACCGTGTTCAGTAAAGGTGGATTCTCCAGGGTCACAGGTTGCTAAATCTTGGATGACTCTCCTGGACACTGCCTTGTGGATTTTCACTTTTGTCATAAAAGCAGGAGTTTGACATTTAGCGTTTGACATCATCTCACTGCATTTCTCAAATGTATCTCATGAATGAGTTATCAACACTGAGTATTTTATTGTAATTTAGTTTCAAAGTTCCTAATTTCTCATGATGATGCAAACAAGTGGGGTTGGATTAAACAAAGAGAATAGATGCCAAACCTGATACAAAAAAGGAGAAAAGGAGTATTTGGAACTAGGAAAGAATTGAGGATACAGATGGAGAAGTGCCATGTATGTCAAGAATAGACAGACAAAAAATTACCTAAAGAAGTTTAAGAAAAAAAGTCATTGTTAAAAAAAACCCCTAACAAACAAAAAATGTAAATATCATGTAAAGTAGCAGCTGAACATATGAAAGATGAAAAGATGGGATTTTTATTTTAAGATGACAAAAAGGAAATGGGAAATACCTGAGGTAAAGAGGAGAAAAACAGAACAGAAAGAAGGTGATTGCTATAAAACGAACATTAGCGAATCTGGAGTGTTTCAAAGTATTTCTGTAAAGTACACAAGCTGTAATTTTCTGAGAAGACACCAAAGGACATGTTTGAAGAGGAAGTGAAGCATGTGCCTTTGTGGTTAGCTGACCCAATTAGTGATGGAAATTGGCCTGATTTAGTAAGCAGAAGATGTGCTTTTATAAATCACTGTCTTAAATATAATTGGTATTTTACACATTTCAGCAACCTAGCTGTGCCGCCTTTGATGCTTGATTGTGCTTTCTATTGAAGAAGGCTTGTTGGGGCGTTTTTCTTATACATAGTGCTAAGCAAGCCAGTATTTTTGCATAATTGCTCACTTCACAAAGGCTTTACTAGAAATAACAGACTGCTCTTTCATTAGGTGAAATTCTCTGTGAAGTCCTTTGACTCAGATCAGATTCCTTCTTCACTTTGAGTAGGTCAGTCTTGAATAAACTGTTGAGCCAATTTCAAGTACAAATGTTCTCTTACTTTAATTTTACAAGAGAGAGCGCGCTGTGAAGGATGGCATCACTTAGTCTGAACCCAGGAAGAGAGCAAAAGTCTGCATAACAACACTCAAAAGCTCTTCCTTTTTCTACCAGTGATCATGAGGTCAAAGTTCCATAACTAAAATGGGAACTATGATGGCCATTTTGATCTAGAATTTTCTTGCAAAGTTATAGCAAACCACACTAGACAATACTTACAGATAACTAGATGAGATCATTTTTGTACACTATAAAATCCAGCTGTTCAACAGGGGAGGATTGTGTCCAGACTATAACAGGCACTACTTAAATCATGCTGTGATATTGCCAGTACTCAACTGGTCTTGGCTAAACCTTGAAACGTGTACCTGACATGTTTATCATCATCCCATCCTTTATGAATCCTTTTCTTTTCCCACCTTATCTTTTTCCTCTCTCTTTCATGTCTTTAGAGTTTATTAACTCTTTCATAACTTACAATTCAGATATAAATCCCTTAGAAGTTGGAAATGGACATTTTCACAGTATGAGTGCATCAAATTATGAGCAGCTAAGATTGTTTTGAAGTTTCTTGAGATGGCGTTGGCTCTAATCTCCATGCTTCTCTCCTCCATTTCCAGGCAGTTGGGAAAATATGCATCAATAAATGGATGGGCTGGAGATTCCTGGTTTATATCCTTGTTATATGTGTGTCAGGGAAACACAGAAGATGCTGCCAAACTGTCTTCCTCTGTTTTCAAGTTTTATTGTATTTTTAGATTTGAACAATAGCATCTGAGCAATTCCCTAGCTGCCTAAAACACTGCCAGTGTGCCAGAATGTTTCCCAAATCCCTTACAGGTATTTCTTTTGTCCTCTTAAAGGTTCAAAATTGGGAAAGTGCCTCAGTGCTCATTGCCCCCTCATGCTCTTCCTCATCTGCCTCAGTGACGGAGCCTGGGCCTGGAGATGCCCAAGAGCTGCCAGTTGAGCAGCACTCCTGGGCGTACCTTTGCTCCTCAGTGCCGCCACCTCAGTCAGGGCATGTGTCAGCTCGCCCTTCCCCATAACCCTGCTTCAGCGTTGCAAGAGAAACGGAGCCTGCCTACGAAATACCGGATCTAACTGGCGAGACTATTTGTGCCTCCGAGCCGGTATGGGCACACACACCCTAAGAAGCTGAGCAGGAATCTCTGTGGCGCCTTGCTAGCCCAACGCTGGCAAAGCTGACCACACCTAGGCCGGCTAATAAGGTCACAGTCTCCTTTGTGACTGCCGCGGAGGAGGAGCTTCCTGTAAGAGAGATGCAGGTTGCACTTGATGTTGGTGCTGGTGCAATTAACGGTGTGAAGGTTTGGGGGTTGGCTTTTACATTAGTGGCCAAGCACATAGCACAGATTCTTTTTAGAAGCAAAAACTTTTCTGCATTCCCACTTGGGAGTCACAGCTTTTCCCAACTGAAGGAGCATTGTGCTGCAGGCCCCAAAGCTGTCTTCCTTGTCTCTTGCCATGTTCTTGCCCCTTTATCTTTTTTGCAGTTAGAAAATGCAGCTTTCACAGCAAAATGGAAAACTGCCCCATAGACTTGTGTCCCTGTGACTGTTCACCCCCCTCTTGCTCTGATTTTCGCTATAACACAGCTTGTGTAAAGGCCTGCTCTATTCTGGGAACATTGCCACGAGGTCGAAGAGAGGGTAACACGTAGGCAGGACATGGTGGCCAGGAAAGGCTAAAGGTCACTATGCAGCCACTGTCACCTGCAGCCATCACCCTTGCATATCGGTTGTCTGGCAGTTTCTTTGGAATCCAGTAACATGTGGGAACTGTATAAACAAAACTTCCAAGTTAGGAGGTATAAATACATCAGCTTACCCCAAAAAAAGCTTCTGAAATGGATCCAAAAGTTCTTCCCAGTGTGTGTGATACAGGAGACCTCTACACTGTGATGTAGGAGGAAGGATGAAGCACTCTCACCATCGGCTAGGTCTTGCTGTAGGTGCATGAGTTATCAGTTGTGAGTTATGAATTAGAGAACCTGCGTGTTAGAAACATCACGAATTAAGCAATAAAATCGTGAATTCACAAGGTAGGCTACTCTGCACAAAGGGGGATGAGGTTGTTTGTTGGGTTAGCTTCTTTTTTCTTTCGTAATGCTCACAAAATAAAGTTTAATTTACAGAGTACATTGTCCTGTAAATTCAAGAGCTCCAAATGGACCCAGCTATCTCAACATAAATACAGGAATGGGTGGGAAATCAGGCTTTCTGACATCTCTCTCCATGTGGCCAAATTAAATTCCAGTGGGTGTACTCAAAAGGCTGTCCCCCGCTCCACGTTTGACTGGGAGGAGTCCCCAGCCTGGTCTAGTCCCAGTATCACAGCCAGTATTTCCTAGAAGCACGTTACCTGGCACAAGCCTGAAGTGTGCCCAGGAGCATGCAGCTCGAAGAGACAGTCATGGGACAGCAGTTGTGCCACTGCCTGAGCTGCTTCCATTCATAAGCACGTAACGTAAGGTCGCTATCTCAGAAGGGATTTCTGACCATCTCAGAAGGGATTTCTGACCATCTCAGAAGGGATTTCTGACCACCGATTCATCAGGTAATCTTTTGAACAAAGGCTTTTACCTGAAATTCCTCCACATGCAGCAGAATGAAAACTAAAGAGCGGCAAGGACGCACTGAATTTTTTAGGATACTTCTCCTTTGCTTTTTGAAATGTGTTGCTGCTTGTCCAAAGGACTCTGAGGGGCTGGTAAGCCACAGCAGCTGAGGCTACGGCGGTGCTCTCCATGCCACGAGCAGCAGCTACACCCTGTGTTGTGCCTGGAGAGAAAGCAGCAATCAGAGGAGCGCAGTAAGCAGCACAAAACAAAACAGCAACTCCCCTGTGCTTCTTGCAGGCTGGTAACAAAACAGGAGTCACCCTGCTGTCCAGTAAAAAATGGAGGGGGAAGGGAAGGGAGTAATTTGGCTTAATATGAAACATGTCAGGAAGTGATAAAGCTCCTGACATCCTGCTCATCCCCTGCCAAGAGCTTTATACATCTTAAACAAGCACACACAGAGCATAAAAAAAGGGTACATGTTTATGCCCCTCCAATAAGTTTTAGAAAGAAAAACATTTTCAATCCAATTCCGAGCAGTACACCAAATACTTTTGCTCTGCATGTGACATAATATAATTCCCAAGTAAGCAGATTTTTTTCCTCATGAAAAACTTGGGAAAAAGAACCCCCGCTCCTCCCCCCCCGCCCAAAACCCAAAGCAAAGCTAACGAATGTCTTTCCCAAAGAAATGGAAGAAGTTTCATCATTCCTAGTCTGTTTCCCCAGCCAGAAAGTACACTGGTCTGATATTTTACTGGATTTGAATGACATACTGTGTGCAAAGCTGCCTCTGCGATATCAAACCTTTAATTTGGCATGCACCTACAGCAGAAACAACAGGTCCAAATCTGTAACAGAGACACTCAGGATGCTGCATCTTGATGGACCCTCATTTCCCCAGTTAGATGCTGATACAGCTATATGAAACAAGCCACTGGACTGACTTGAGTTACTGCCCGGTATCAGCAAGATAAATGAAAGTTGGAGAATTCTGAGTCATCTTGTCGGAGGAATAGCCTAGAAATGAAAGTTAGAACTAATAAATAATTTATGGCCAACTTTTTTTACTTCACTGATGAAAATACCGGCAGAGGTAATCATGAAATCCTGTACATTAACCATGTGAGCCATGGGACTATTCCGTAAGCGACAGCATCAGCCCATCTGAAATAACATCTGCTTTTAATTGTATCTCTGTACATAGCTATGACTCTTAAGTTACCTTCTTTTAAATTCATTTCTACATTTTGAAAACAAACTTCTATTAACACAGAACTAATGCAAATTACTCTATAAATTCAAAAATTGTAACTTATAATGTGATTTTTTGCATATGCAGGGCAAGCTCATGAACCATTCACCTATTTTTCCTGTTGAGTCTAACAATTTAGAGACATTGGGCAAAATAAACTTTCTTTAAAATCTTTGAATGATCAGCATCCTACTGATCAGAATCCGAACCCAATCCTTGCAAAACGGCTAACTGACTCACCTCATAATTTTTTCTATATTTTGCATTGGTTTTGCCTCTGAATTGGGTTTTATGTGACACCATACTTGAAATCTGACTTCAGTTTCAGTTCATTGCCTGCAGTGCACTGCTGTGAAGGTTTGTTGAGTGTTCAACTAAAATCATCTATACCTGAATATTAGAAAGGAAGATAATGTGAATGTCTTGCAAGAAAGTTTAATGTTAAATTGCTGGTATTCCCAAGAGTAAACGTCAGGTGTGACCAGCACCCAAGCCTCCCAGAGTGCTGAGTGTACAGTTTATACCCGCTTTTGTTTTAAAATCAGACAAAATGGGTAGCTTGGGACCTTTCTTGGTCCCTCTGGAAAAGGTTCAGGCATCTTCAAGTACCGTCCATAAAAACGTGCAATGTTTTGACACAGCCTGAGCTCAGGCTAAATTCACAATGCTTATGATATGCAAGAATAATGTCAGTATCTGTCCTGGTTCTGGGCTGGGGAGGTTGACTCTGGCCTGGCCAGAACCAGGACAGCATCTCCTTTGAGCCTGGTGCATTCCCACAAGCCCTCAGCTGGGCACAGAGCAAACTCGGCTACCTACAGCCGCGGCCACACTATGTTAAGCGCAGTAGTTCCATGTAAGCCTTTCCAGGCTGAGCCAGAAATGTCGTTTTTCCCAGGAACCAAACTACTCCAGCATCTTTCAAAGACTCTGAGTTCCAGTCCATCTATCAATTTGAACACTGTAAACTACCTCTCTATAATTAGGTGGCCTTTAAACAAAAGCTTATGATACATAAGGTATAGTTTACATATTGAACTGTATATTTAAATACAGCCTAAAAAAGTTTTAGAGGGGGAAAAGTCATACCAGATAATTTTCAGCACTTTTATTTTAAAAATAAAAATAAATCTGCCACATTTATTCCATTTCCTGTGACACTATTTCAAACTTATGTAGGAGTTTCCTTGCTAAAGGTTAAAAATAACTCAAGGTGATGACTAGACTCCTTTGACTACACAGGAGAGAGAGAGAGAGGCCCTGAAAAGAACAGGGGCAGGCACGCAGCCCTCTGGCATTTGGAAGAAAACAGTAATCTCAAGAAGCAGAGGTACAGAGTGTACAGTCACTTCAAGGCTTGCAGGGCTTGCATCTCCACCCCCATGCCTCTGAATCCAGGTGAACTGAAGAACTTGCAAAACCCCAAATCAAACCCCATGGAAAATTTGTGGATAATCTCACAGGGCGCTTCGCTTTTCATTTTGCAACACCCCACCTCATTTCTTTCATATCTTAAGTACATTTAGTACTTCATCTGATTTCTTCCGACTTCATCAGAGATTCAGGGGTTTCCTTCTGTAAACACTGGGGCATCAGTCAGCGAAATAAAGCTGCTCTGCTGTGCTCAGGGATTCCCCAGAGCCTGCACGTGCGGGTTCTGTTCACAGAAGCCCCCTCTGAAGACAACAGTGAAAGAAGATTGATTTTATTCTATTCTCAGTTTTTTTCCCTTTTTAAGTTGACTTTTGAACACATATTTCTGTCTTTCTATCTAAGACCTCACAGTTTTAGTCTCTCCCTCCCCTGGACTTGGTTCAGGGGTCTGATTTGGAGTTTCCTGTTGGTCAGCATGTGCTTGAAGTTCTCCGGTTATTCATCCTTGGAGCTCTTCCACCCTCTTTTGCAATCCTGGTTCTGCAGTGTATGAACTGCAGAGGAAAACACATTCACAGCCTGCATGGTCACTGCTTAGGAGCCTGTGAGGGCTCTTTCATCCTGCCTGCAGTTCCAGCAGGATGTATACACCTGCAAGAGTGTTGTAGCATCTTCCCCATGTTCTAATAACACTCCATGCACTCAGATCGTGTCTGCTGAATGTCCCAGAGGTGACAACACCTTTGACCCCTGCCAGCTGCACCCCCTCTACCTCCCAAGCCTGGATGCACTGCTGAACAGCAGACTCTGGGACTGACCCTTGTTCTTTTTGAAGCTCTTCTATTTTGCACAATTTCAGGCAGAGCTCGAGCACAGGAAGACCGCTTTCTGCTGGTCTGTGTCCCATGCTGCGCCTCTGGAGAAGAGGAGAAAAAGGCAGACTCTGGAAGAGCTCTGCAACAAACCCGAGGGCCGTGCTTTCAGCTGTACAGTCCCAAGCCCCACACCCACGGGGTCAGGGCAGGACGGCTGTTCTGTCTTCCCTCTGCTCTGCAGCCAACTCCTGGCGACTCTGACAGCGGTTTCAGTGCTGCAGGCAGTCTAGTTTTCTGCCTTCAACAAAATACTGCTTGATGACAACCTGTGCCTGCTCTTCCAGGCTTGCGAAAGGCGCTTTCCTGTTTTGAGGCAATGTTCTGTGAGCCCACTGGGTCAGAACAGTGACCAGTAGTAGTGATGGGTCTAAAGCTGTGCCTTCCTGAACCCTGCTCCGACACAGCAACCGCCAAACTTTGGCCAATTGTTAAGTTACACAGCAGATACGCAGCATGTGATTGCATTAGATCTGGAACACACGACCACATTTGATTTGTATTTCAAGAAGAACTCTAATAAACTAGCTAACAAAACTCACTGAAAGAGGATTTGGAGCTCTGAGCGAGAAGAGTTTCCTACGCAAAACGTTCTGTGGTCAGGAAATAAGACTTTTATTTACAAAACGTGAACGAACAGAAGTGCACCAAAGGTATCTGAGTCCATCATCAGTTCCAGATAGAGACAAACCACAGGATGCTGTATTTTGGTTAACCAAGTAGGTCAAAAAAGCAACAGAAGTGAGAGATTGTAGGGGTTATTTTTGGAGTTTCAAGAAATAAAGTGATCTTAAGTCGTCATCATCATCCCCAGACTGGAATGGAGAGTGGAATTGGAATCACAGTGAGGTGGTTCAAGCACTGCCATCCTTCTGTGCTGCATGTTCCCAGGGGACAGAGGCATTTCTTTCTTCACATAGCTGTTATATCATTGTATAAGGTAAAGATACTACACTAATGGGACCACATAAGCCACAGAAAGGAAGAAACAAAGAAGTAAGTTGGAACAGAAATGCTTTTGTGTGACATGGCAGCCAAAAGCACATTATAGCCCTCAGCATTTAAAGTCCCCTGAACAGTGTGGGCTGACTGTTGTGGAGAAGACCACAACTGGTGAAAAATGTTTTACATCTGGCTTCCCACCACTCTGGTCTTCCCCTGCCTCCCATGATTGCTTCATATTGGCTTTGTGCAGACCCATACAGCTTACTGTGAGGCTTCATCAGCAGAGAGCTGAGTGGGTCCCTGTGTTCCAGCTGCAGGCCTCAGCCATGCTTTGAATCCATACCGGGGAGACACCCCAGTATGTGGTAGAACCCTCCCACCCCTTGTTTTCTGTGGCAAATAAACTTCACTTTGAGGGCTAAAGAGATTCACAATAGAAATGCCTAGAAATCCAGAGCTAATGGGAGTGGCACAACACATTCCTCCTTTCAGTTCCATTGGGAGGCTGAGAAGGTTAAATAATTGAGTTCAGGAAGTTGGCCAATGGAAGTAGCTCACATTTTCACCCTTACTGTGGCCAACTTGATGGGGATCAAGAACTAGAATATAAAGTTCGAATCACTTGTGAGTGTGAACTCATATCACCAGTATCACAGGGTTGTTCTGTGCATTTTAGTGACAGAGCTGCAAGGTTATGCTGCAGGGACAATTTAAGCATAGTGATGTGTTTATAGCTAAAGGAAAATAAACAGCAAATCTGAGCTGACAGAAGGTGAGCTCTGTGAACTCACACAGACCAGCAGCTCTGGGACCCCTGGTGCACGGCTCAGGGTTTAACATGGTGCAGTTAATGTTAAAATTTTCCTATAACATGGTTTCTGTAACAGCTATGGGTCAGCCTGTCCAACACCTGTGAAAGACCATGGGCCTCTTGCATCTTTTTCCCACTAGGGTGCTGCTTCTAATTTTAGAAAGAGTTGACTCATACCTTGTTTGGCTTTCACTGTGCAGATGTACAAAAACCCCATTAACGGCTTCCATGTGTATGTTGGGAGCAAAGGACCTGGTCAGAGATGTTATAGGGCTTTAAACTAGTTAGGAAGGGGGAAGGGGATATTACAAAGGCTGCTGGGGTAAGGCAGATGCTTTGGGAGACACAGCACGAGTTGCTGGGGGAAATAGATAAATGCCAACAGCACAATTGCAGACTTGGGGATGTTGCTCCACACGAGAGTAGGGGTAACTCTGTGGACTACCCCATGAACTCCTCGGTGGAGCAGTTTTTGCCCACCCCCTATCGAAAATCTCGCAGTGAGCTGTTGGGGATATCTGGATCTGCTGCCCCACTAAAATGCCTATACACAAACGCACGTAGCATGGGGAACAAACAAGAAGAATTAGAGATCTTTGTGCGGTCACAGGGCCACGATCTCATTGCGATCACTGAGACGTGGTGGGACAGCCTGGATGACTGGCACGCTACCATGGATGGCTACGTGCTTTTTAGGAAAGATAGACTAGGGAGACGAGGTGGAGGAGTTGCTCTTTATGTTAGAGAGCACCTAGAATGTATTGAGCTCCACCTGGGTAGGGATGAAC
Source organism: Laterallus jamaicensis coturniculus (assembly GCA_022605575.1). Taxonomy (NCBI): domain Eukaryota; kingdom Metazoa; phylum Chordata; class Aves; order Gruiformes; family Rallidae; genus Laterallus; species Laterallus jamaicensis. Next base: position 5,585,716 of record JAKCOX010000023.1, on the reverse strand, counting down.
CGTTTGTCGAGAGCTTGTGGGTAAGAATTAAAAGGCAGGCCAGTTTGGGTGACATAGTCGTGGGCGTGTACTACAGGCCCCCTGATCAAGAGGAGCGGGTTGATAATGAATTTTATAAGCAATTGGAAGTAGCCTCAAGATCGCAGGCGCTGGTCCTTATGGGGGACTTCAACTACCCAGATATTTGCTGGGCAAGCAATACGGCCAGTTGTATGCAGTCCAGACAATTTCTGCAGTATATGGAAGACAACTTCCTGATACAGATGGTGCAGGAACCTACTAGGGGAGGGCGGGTACTTGACCTTGTTTTTACTAACAAGGACGGGCTCGTCAGTGAAGTGAAGGTCGGGGGCAGCTTAGGACAAAGCGACCATGAAATGGTCGAGTTCAAGATCCTGAGTGGAAGAGGCAAGCCAAAAAGTAGGATAGCTACCCTGAATTTTGGAAGAGCTAACTTTGATCTCCTCCGAAATCAAATAGGGGCTATCCCATGGGCTGCTCTGTTTGAAGGAATGGGAGCCTGTGAGTGCTGGCTAACATTCAAACAGCACTTCTTCCAAGCGCAGAATAGGTGCATCCCTTTGAGTAAGAAATCGGGAAAGAGAGGTAGAAGACCTGCGTGGATAAGCAGGGAACTCATGAGTAAACTCAAAGGGAAGCAGAAAACCTATAAACTGTGGAAACAGGGTCTGAGATCATGGGATGAATATAAGGATGTGGCCAGGGCCTGTAGGGATGCAACTAGGAGGGCTAAGGCCTGCTTAGAAATTAAGCTGGCAAGGGACATAAAGGACAACAAAAAGAGCTTTTTCAGGTATGTAAATAGTAAAAGGATGACCAGGGATAATGTAGGTCCCTTGTTGAATGAGGCGGGTGTCTTGGTGACGGGAGATGATGAGAAGGTGGAGATACTTAATGCCTTCTTTGCCTCGGTCTTTACTCTGAAGGCTTCTCAGGACTCACATATCCCAGATGTAAGTAGGAGTGGTTGGGGAACGAGTGGTTGGGGAACGAATGGCTCCCCTCTAGTAGAGGTAGGGGTGGTCCAGGAGCGACTCAAAGGAATGGATGCACACAAATCCATGGGCCCGGATGGGATACACCCACGTGTGCTGAGAGAGCTGGCGGAGGTGATTGCGGAGCCGCTCTCTATCATCTTTGACAGATCCTGGACTACAGGAGAAGTGCCTGAAGATTGGAGGATAGCCAATGTCACTCCAGTCTTTAAAAAAGGCAAGAAGGAGGATCCCAGTAACTATAGGCCAGTCAGCCTCACCTCTGTCCCTGGAAAGGTGATGGAACAGCTTGTTTTGGATGCCATCTCCAAACAACTGGAAGAGAAGAAGGTCATGAGGAATAGTCAGCATGGATTCACCAAGGGGAGATCGTGCTCGACCAATCTCATAGCCTTCTATGATGTTATTACCAACTGGGTGGATGGAGGGAGAGCAGTGGATGTCATCTACCTCGACTTTAGCAAGGCTTTCGATACTGTCTCCCATAACATCCTGATAGAGAAGCTGAGGAAACAAGGGATAGACGAGTGGACAGTGAGGTGGGTTGAGAACTGGCTGTCAGACCGGGCTCAGAGGGTCGTGATCAGTGGAGTAGAATCTGAATGGAGGCCTGTGACTAGCGGTGTTCCCCAGGGCTCAGTGTTGGGTCCAGTCCTGTTTAATATCTTCATTGACGACCTTGATGAGGGAATAGCATCCACCCTCAGCAAGTATGCCGATGATACAAAACTGGGAGGAGTGGCTGACACGCAGGAACACTGCGCTGCCATCCAGCGAGACCTGGACAGACTGGAGAGCTGGGCAGGGAGAAATCTAATGAAATTCAACAAAAGCAAGTGTAAAGTCTTGCACCTGGGGAGGAATAACCGACTGTATCAGTACAGGCTGGGGGATGACCTGTTGGAGAAGAGCTCTATGGAGAAGGACCTAGGGGTCCTGGTTGATGACAGGTTGGCTATGAGCCAGCAGTGTGCCCTGGTGGCCAAGAGAGCCAATGGGATCCTGGGATGCATCAGGAAGAGTGTGTCCAGCAGGTCGAAGGAGGTGATCCTCCCCCTCTACTCTGCATTGGTCAGGCCCCACCTGGAATACTGTGTCCAGTTCTGGGCTCCCTGGTATAAAAAAGACAGGGACCTTCTGGAGAGAGTCCAGAGAAGGGCGACAAAGATGATTAGGGGTCTGGAACATCTCCCCTATGAGGAAAGGTTGAGTGAGCTGGGTCTGTTCAGCCTGGAAAAAAGAAGACTTAGGGGGGACCTAATTAGTGTTTACAAGTATCTTAGACATGGGTGGCAGGGGGAATTGGCCAGCCCCTTTTCAGTGGTCAGTGGGGACAGGACTAGGGGCAATGGCTGTAAGCTGGAGCACAGGAAGTTCCGCACCAACATGCGGAAGAACTTTTTCACAGTGAGGGTGACAGAGCAGTGGAATAGGCTGCCCAGGGAGGTGGTGGAGTCTCCTTCTCTGGAGATACTCAAGTCTCGTCTGGACGCCTATCTATGTAATATGAGATAGGGAGCCTGCTTTGGCAGGGGGGTTGGACCCGAAGATCTCTTGAGGTCCCTTCCAACCCCTAAGATTCTGTGATTCTGTGATTCTGTGATTACTTAGAGATGGCCATTTTACCCCAGGACATACTGGGGCTATTTGATACAATTCTGACTTTTTGTGTATTTATCAGGCATTCATACCTGAGTATGGCAGATTCTCTTTAGTCTTTCCCCAGTCACAACTCATGCATGCTTATTTAAGCCAGTTAGCTCTATATGCCTGTTATTTTGTCTTCAGTGATGAGACAGCACCAGAGACTATAAATTCAAGTGTACATCTATATTTAGAAACACTCATAGAAATGTCAAATGTTCCACCAACATTACCTGTTGCAAAGGGTGTTTTATCACACACAGAAGAGGATCTGTATCTTCACTGTGTCCTTTTTGCAGGATGGGTCTGACTTCTAATGAAGATGGCAAGAGCTGTGGCTGGTTCTTCAAAATAAGACAGTGACCAAATCCATGACAAAATCTTTCCATCTGATAAGGAATAAAATGCCCTGTGCACAAACTTGTGCAGTCCAGATACTGAAGCACGCAGGCCACACGCTGTCTCACTTTTCTGACACTTTATTGCCGTGTTTGGGGAACAGCCAAAGCAGAAAAGAAAGCGCTGTCTGGATGATAATCCCTTCATTATGCTGCATCATTTACTACTTATATCCTTTAGGAAGTCCAAACAGGAAACTAAGCCACCCGTGTCTCGAGGTGCTCCAGAAGACAGCATAACAGAAAACTTTGTTGTGATAACCAGGAAGCAACATATTAGGTTGTTTTAACCACATTCTCTTGCTTGTCCATGGAATAATTGAGAGTCTGTTCTAGGCCTTGACTCATGACATTATTTAATGTGGATTTGAACCCTCTACATAACTTTCTCCCCCTGCGCTGCAGTCCTTCATGTTGGTGCCTGCAGAGAGGGTGTTACCAGATCTCACACTGATCTAGGGAAGCCAATCATTATTTTCCAGCGGCCACTGATTAAATTATTGGCCTGCATTTGTTCCACATCATAGCTTAAGGGTTAGCAAAATGGAAGTGTTTAAGAATGGTCACTTGCTAGAGCCAATGTAGCAGAAGAACAGACACATAAGGCCAAATTGAGGGCCTAAGCAGTCTCTGTGACAATCTTTTGTGTCTGACCACAGCAGGTACTTCGGAAATCACTAACTGAAAGAGGCTAATGAGAGTCTGTCTGTATTTGTTATACTCCCCTCTTTTCCAGTAATAGCATTTCAGGCATCCCATCAGCAAAAGGTCACACCCATATTCAGTAGTTACTAATTAACTTTCCTTCCATAGCTCTGTCTAGTCCCCTTTTAAATTTCTCTTTCTTGCCTCAGTGACATCCCAGGGAAATGACTTGCACATTAATCATTAAGCACTAAATCACATGTTGTGATTAAAAAGGAACACTCTGATGCTTTTTTTTTCTTGGTCTGCCACGCAGTAATTTAGCAAGGCACCCTCTGCTCTGATTATGTGAGAAAAAATGAACACACATCTTTTCCTGCTCGCTTTCTCCATACTGCTCATGACTCTGAGGATCCCTCCTTGGTGCTAGATTTCATTGATGATGGGATGGCAACAACTATATCCCCTTTCCAAGATGCCAGTGTGCACACTTTGATGCAAACACCCAATGCTATTCCCTGTACCTAACCCTACATTGAATCCTGACCTTTTTAGTGCCATTTTCCATTCTTTTTCCCAGCAATACTCGACAGTCCATCTGAAAGGCTGCTGCTCGTCACTGAGCTCATGCTTTCAGAGAACTAGACACAGTGATACCGATGTGCTTTTCCTGAATGCAGACAGCTGATGAAGAGCCAGCTGCTGGTACCACTGATGCTGCGTCTCCACAAGCACAAAAAGGATTTGTAATTTTCTAAAGTAAACTTAAATCTCTAATTTTTTCAGACAATTATGGGAGAAGAGGCAATAAGGGCCTTTCACAGCTCGTAGAGCATGTTTTAATCTGTTTGACTAGTCTAAATACTTCTTTAGCACACACAAAACCTGTCACCTTGCCTTTTTTGAGAGCAACCAGCTTAAAGTCCCAGATCCCAGCTCGGATGTCAGTAGGATCTCCCTGAGATGTCTCCTGGCAGGTTAGCAGCACCAGTGACCCAAGCCAACCAAAGTCAAGCAGTGTGACGTGCCATCATCTTTTTACTTGGCAGCACTCAAAGGAAATTGCAGGCTCCAGTACTCCCATCAACAGTGGGAGGGAAAGAGGATGCCGGTCTCTCATCTCCCTTGTAGGAGTCTGGTGATATCATTCAAGAAGAAGAAATATGGTTCCAGGTTAGAAGTGACAGGACTCTGCAGCTTGTCTCAGGTTCAGACGGAGATCAACCCCCTGTTACTCTACAGATGATGGAGGTAATTCTTGCTAGACAGAAGGAAGAAAAGGGAAACATGCAGTATCAGAAGCATCACAGTAATCGCATTCCCATGGCATTTCTGGAGCTCAGCAATCAGCATGGTAATTAAGTTCTGGTGTGAACTGCATTCGTCCTGCAGCTGACTCATGTAAAAGTGCCAGATTCGATGTTGCAAGAAGCACCAGTGTTTCACACTGTGACATGCTGAAGCTGCTCCTGGCCCGTGCCAGCAATGTTCCAGCTCTTACAGCCTATTAATGAATTCTCAGACTGAAGAGGCCAAGTGACTTGTGAAAACATTGTGGTTTTTTCTTATTGCCTTATCAGTAAAGACTGAGAGGAAATCCAAAAATATCTGTGGCAAGACACATGTTCCAATAATTCCTTGAGTTTGGCCGTTAACTGGAAGAGCAACTACATGAGAACTATCTAAATTAGTCCAAACTGCCTGTGGACTCCTACTCCAAAATTCAAAGAATTTGTGAGGAAACAAAAAACATCTTCCAGTGAAGATATCAAAGATCTGGATATTTCTTTTCTTAGCACATTGGGTCGAAGACTAAACCAACCAGAGTTTTTCACCAGAAAGTCTGAAGAGCATCCTAGCTCATGAAGCTCATCCTAGCTCAAATTTGCAGGGGTGAGAGATTCAATCTCACACTTCACTTGCTTGGGACAGAGAATTCAGCCCAGCTCTCCCACATCACAGGCAAAGGTTCTTCCTGGAAATTAATTTGGCCAAAATTAATTCATTTTAATATGAAGTTTAGTTTTTAATAAACTCACATTTTCCAGAGACTAAAGTTTTAATTAAGAAAACTCTGTTCTTCTCCAATGGCAGTGGCTTCTCCCATAGTGAAGCAAAACCTGTCATCTTATTTTATGAAGTTGTCTAATTAAGTAATTTCCTGTCTCTCTTAAAGTGCTTTCAGTCAGAGCAGCTTTACTTTGAGCCCAGCTGTACCAATATTTCCTCACTGTGTTATGTACACGGCCAAAACTGACCCTAACTGCTTAAGTACAGACAGCAGCTCCTTCTGCCTTTGCAGAGCCTGTTAAAACTGAAATGTCCTCTTTGTGGTTTTACCATTTATTTCATTTGACAGTGGCATACAGAAGGGGAAAAAAATGTTCTGAGGGATGATCTACTCCTTCCAGTGTTAATTATCAGGACCTTAAACCAGCAACAAACCCAGAGCTCTGGTTTGCAGTACACAAGCAGGTCAAGCCTACCTGTCCTGAAGGAAGCAAGCTGTCCTTCTCTTGCTTAGCTTCAGCGTTCAGCTAGTAGGAAGCTAACAGTTAAATATTTCAAAGGCTGGTGAGGGTAAGTGGGAAGCTGCCAAACCCACACTTGTGGGAGCGTAGGTCAAGTGAAAGCTTGCATTTCTGCAATCTTTTTATCGCATACCCCATTCATACGCATAATCTGCCAGCACATCAGTTCTCGTTGTGCATATGCATGAGGGATAGGAGTCTGAGGTTAGCAGGAGCTTTGTTGTTATTTTGAGAGGGAACAGGATTGTATCTCATTGCATGGCTCGAGTATCATTCATCCCTAAAAACTGTACGCTCCATTCAGGTTCAATGAGGCGCCTGCCCATGTGTCATCCCAATGACTGGGAGCAAGATTTGCTTTCCGGTAGCTGACTGTATATGCTAATTAATGAGACAAACCTTTAGACCCCTCCCATGCAAGAACTGTTTCGGCAATCTGTTCTCCAGCATGAGTCCTGTTTGCTTGGAGCCTTTTGTGCAAGAGTTTTGGGCAAATGGATTTACTGGAAAAGGCACCTGCAAGGCTTCCTTACCATTCTCAGAAACAGTTGTTTTAAAGACCCATCACATATCACAACCAAATTCCACACACACATTCCCCCCTGCCCAAATGTTATTTACTTTTTTTCCTTCACTTTAGAAAGCAGGCCCACTGCACAGCTCCTCTTTGCACAGGAAAGTGCTGCGTATCCCAGTGAAGCTCGCATGTCTTTCACGCAGCTTCTTTTCCTTACAGACCTGATCGGTGCCTGACAGAAGTTATTGGAGGGGCCCCCATCACCTGCACAACGGCATCGATGGAAAACTGGAGAAAGGCTGCAGAGTTAAAGAGACCCAGAAATACATGCAGCTGTATAAAGGTAAATCAGTTCTCTCCTTTGTGAGTTACAGAAGGCAGCCCTGATCCTGTTTGGGATCCTAATGCAGCTGAAATGATGAGTAACTGCAAGACTGCTCAAGTGTAACTACTGGTGTATATAGACTTTGTGCAAACAACAGACCACAACAGCAATCCATAATTACTCTTGGGAATCTCAGGCTCAACTGGAAACATGTGCACAGTTTCTGCTGAAGAAAACTGTTTTCCGAAAGCCAAAATTCTCAGTCTTCACTCACTTGCATGCCTTTCCTGACCCATGTCATATAAATCCCTTTGACTTCTGGGGTCAGGTTATCCACTAAACTTGTATACCAAAGAATCCTTAATCTGAAGGTAAGTGACATTGAAACTGGGAGATTATGGAGGAAAAAAACTCCCTAAGTGGTTAACAGGACACCTGTAGTTATCCATAGTCTGATCGTGCTGCTGCCAACCTGTCTCCTTTTCCTCCAGGCATTGCCTCTTGCCAGAATCACAGCTCTGGGCATGTTTCTAAACTTTTAGAATCAGAGATCTCAACTTGGAAAGGACCCATAAGGACCATCGAGTCACACTCCTTGCTCCTCCCAGGACTGCCTAAAATCAAATCATACAACTAAGAGCATTTTGTTTCATTCCACACTAAAGCCTGTTTTGCTTTTGGACAGGGCTGGTTTTCTTCTGCCTGGCCACAGATAGCACTGTCTGAGCAGTACTGTCTCACAAGTATTTAATTAGGTACTCTCAGAGTAGCACATCCCTATCTCCATACATCTAAAACCAATGCAACTTCTGAATAGAAACAGTCCCAGAGGTTTCTGAGCAGCACTGGGACAGGGTTGAACAGTGCTTGAATGACAGGCACT